>OY829486.1:12203530-13431995 GCA_963691745.1 Ditula angustiorana | reverse complement strand
TTTTAGTCCTACCAATGACTGCACGTTCCTGGCTGGAACTAAAAAAAAATGCGGTTTCTCTCACTTCCTTTGTGCATTGTGAATTACTTCTAAGACTAATAACGCCATCTATCAGGTTACACTTACATTTCTAGTGAGTGTTCATAAGGTTTCATAGTTTCATACGCGTTTCATATTAAAAGTTATCACTTGATACAAGCGTCTTACTTCAAGTACATAGCAACACTTACGAGAGATAAAAATTGATTCAAAGCCTTTTAAAAACGGACTTAAGGCATACATTTATAAAATGCTTTAAATTAAATGCTACCAATATGCTGAGATCAGTTAAAAAATGTTATGTATTTGACAAATTACTTAATTACTTGACATCTGAATTAATAGTTGCCAAAGAACTTGACCGTATCTAACAAATCATTTGACCGTTTAAGGCCTTGTTTGACGAAAACGTGCAAACAAAACGCAAAATTTGGCAAACAGGTCTGAGTGCTTAACTTTGGCCAAATCGTTCTCCATTCGAAACGACCTATAACAAAAAAAACTGACTGAGCTGACAGCTAGTCAGCCAGCCAGTTTTCCGTCAGCGTATTATATTGTCGCGAAAAATTAATTGAGCCACTAAATTACTTTTTTATAATATACTTTTACGTCCAAAATCTCGTGTGATTACTGAAATGTGCGGTTATATCTTAGCTTCGTTGTAAAAAACAGTGTAAGAAATGTTTGGACTCCATTGCTGTTTCGGACAATGTCGATTTATGGATCTGTGTACAACAGGACAAAACGAAAGTTGAGCGAGTGGATTTCATAGTAATTGCTCTTAAATTACCAGTTCAGAAGATATAATGGCCCAAACAGTGAGAAAACCCGTTGAGGGGAGGTATCCTTCGTGTTATATCACGAAAAGATTAAAAGAAAGGAAAGCAAAAGCTGGAATGCTAAGGTAAATAAACCCGATACGCTGCTTCATTAAAAAAAATCTTTTTTCTATTGTTCCTTTTGTACATGCATTTATTAAGACTGCTATTAAATTGCTACAGGTCAAGGTTCAATTCATTAAACCTCTGGTAGTAGTGCTAGTTTTTGCGATTAAACATGTGTTGAAATCATGATTTTTTTATCATTATGATGACCTAAAAAATTATCAGATAATAAATAAATAAATAAAAGATATTCGTTCAATACTTTGCTTATGCATATACACAAGGGAAACATAACTAAAAGATAACAATATTTAAGGTTATCTCATTATTCAGTAGTTATTATAAAATGTCATTTCACTCAATTGGTAAATACACTTTAAACGACTCAGGGATATTTCTCTTACGAAGAGAGGTTTTCTAATCATAGCCAGTTTTTTCTACAAAGTGAGAAAGCAATGCTACAAGCTCTGAGTGTAACGCAGAGCTCAATGTGGTAACAATAGTGACACTAAGACTAAACTCTATAAAAATCTATAAAATTAGGTAACCTGTTGGTTAGTACTATCAGTGGCCCGTTTCACTAAGCTACAAACTCGTTCGTAAAACGGGCCACAGAAATTATGATGATATAATCTTACAAATTGTTATAAAACTTGACTTTAAATGCATTTGGATCTTTTTGGACTTTCATTATAGATACACAAATATCAGTTGCCTTAGGTCGAATGCTAATGTAGCTCAAGCTAGATATATCCCTTTTTTTATTTGCCAACAGTCATAGAGGACAATGTTACCAGTAACAGAATTAAAGTAATTTGAACAATCTCTATCCTGAATCTTTTTTTCTTTATACCAGAACCTGGGTTTCTGGCTTGGAATCAAGTGTTTTAGGTTTTTCCTGAGTCTCTTCATGAGGCTGGTATGATCACAGCAGATGTACTTTTGTCTCGTTAAAATATAAAATTAAAAAAATCCAGAATGATAATGAGTAACAAGCATTGTATAATTCACGGGTGGTAGGACCTTGTGCAAGGTCAGTCCGGATCGCTACCACCATCTTGCTCGTTAATCCTGCCGTTAAGCAGCAGTGCTTGCACTGTTGTGTTCCGGCGTGGAGGGCAAGACAGCCGGTGCAATTACTGGCACAAGAGGTATTTCATCTTAGCCCTCTGGGTTGGCAACGCATCTGCACTTTCTTTGTTGTTGCGGGTGTCTATAGGCGGTGGTGATCACTTACCATCAGGTGACCCACTTGCTTGTTTGCCTTCCTATGTTGTATAAAAAATATAAAAAAAAATTGTATAGTAGTTTTAGCTTTAGTACTTTGATAGTAAAATTCCTGAAACTATGTGGAAACCAATTGAAACATGTTAGACACAAGAGTGTTATTATTATTTTTTATGAAATAGGAAGGCAAACAAGCAAGTGGGTCACCTGATGGTAAGTGTACACCACCGCCTATAGACACCCGCAACATCGAACAGATTGCACATGCGTTGCCAACCCAGAGGACTAAGATGGAATACCTCTTGTGCCAGTAATTACACTGGCTGTCTTGCTCTCCACATTGTTTTGCTTTTGGCTTTTGTATGCATTTGTTGGTTTACTTTTCTCATACTTAATAACTAAATAAATACTTAAATAGATTAAAATCGAAGACTGGAAAAGCTGGTGAAATGACTGGCAGTAGATGTTTTGCATTGTCCTTGGTGTTGCGGGTGTCTATGAGTGGTGGTGATCACTTAACATCAGGTCACCCAGCTGCTTGTTTGCCTTCCTATTTCATAAAAAAAAGACAGTAATTCATCATTCAAAATTCAAAGAATCATTGAAATCTGTTAACAATTGGCAGAGATATTGCGTAACATACACGCAAAGAAAAACTAACATTACATTTACATTTTCAGTTAAATTAAGAACCTCCTCCTTAGTCAATTAAAAAAGTAAATTTTGACTAGGTGTTAAAAGTTACGATTTTTAATGTCTTCCATTTTTTTATTGAAGATTATTTTGTTTAATTTGGCAACAACAATATGGTTTTCTTTGAAAAAAATATAAGGTCACGCCGCCGCGCGCCGCCGCCGCCGAAGAAATTTTAAGGCCACGCCACCGCCGTGGTAGGCTATCTGGCCTTTGTAGGCTATCCATTACTTTTTAAAATACATTTTTACTTACTAGTTTACATTTCTTATTCCAGAGTGAGCCGACCAGACAAGCCGGAGGACTTCGTGTGCTACTCGGACAGTGACAGCGAGGAGGAGACTCCGTTCCAACAGCACCGGTTACTCAGCACCTCATACAACTTCGTAGACTATGTCCGGTCAAGGGAGATCATGGCCCCGGAGGTACGTATCCAACCAAAACAAATTCACAGGCGGACCTAACCATTGAGTCGGGGGCAGGTCATATAGTAGGAGTTCAGTTAGGACAGGCTCATCAATGAGACTAGAAAAATTGCCAGTCGTCAACCTAAACCCAGCCCAAGGGGGGGGGAACCCATCCCCTGGATCCGCCCTTGCACAAACTTGCTGCATAAAGATAAATAGTATCGTAAATAGGGGAACTGGAGGAATTTTTGTAATCGAAATTTTTTACTTTTCGATTATTTATTTTTTTGTATTTTTTTTATACATTCTAATTAAATTTAAAATCATTTGCTAATGACAACACAAAGAATCATGCGTCGCCAAGAGCCATGCGTTTTCCAGTTTCGCCACATTACCGCTGCCATACCCTGCAAATCATTCAATGTGTTTCGTCTTTACGGTCATTACATTATTGATATTTGTTTGGGAAAACTACCCTCGGTGTCATCTATGAGAAACTTAATCAAGTTATCTCATTCAACTTAGTCCTTCACTGCGAAGATTCGCAGGTTATGTCGACCTGCCCCAAAAAGCCCTCACTATTCAGTAGTGTTCAGAAATATCTAAATCCTAGAAAGTAGCTAAACATTTTAGTACCTTGTCGCTATCAGTAATGTGACAAATTCGGGCAACTCTCGTTTCATACGTTACTGCGACAAGGTTCCTAAGTGTTTAGCTACTTCGGAAGCTGTCTGTGCCTTCAGGCGCGGTCAGATATTTTCGGGTCGTTTTCGCGGACGCCTGATGGACACCCCGAAACTAGGTCACACGTCAAATAATTAATAGATTCAGGCGTTACTTTGCGGAGGTCCATATCAACAAACTGGAACAAACTACCTTGCTACTCCGTAATTTGTTCCAGTTTGTCAGTTACACGTCGCCGAAGTAACGTACAGTAGGGGAAATATATTCACGTACCACCTTAGAACCCTATCGCAATGACGCGACGCGTTAAACGCTAGGCTATGTCATACAAATGTCATGCGTATGTCTCTTCAACTAGGTTCTACGGTGGTACGTGTTTCAATTTCCTTGACTGTACTAATTTTAATGTCTTTAAGGTATTTTTTCTATGGGCCTATGCAGCCTGAAATAAATGGTTCTATTCTATTCTATTCTATTTACCACCTATATATATGCGATCATACGCAGTAGGTCGGCTTGACTATTGCGAAGGCTGAATGCCAGCGACAACAGAATCATGAAAAATTTGTTGCTAAGACAGACGCACCTCTACCTAGGCCAGCGGTTCCCGAAAGGAGGTCCGCGGAACCCTGGGGTTCCGTGGAAAGGCCGCAAGGATTCCGTAAAAAATATTATCACACATTATTGTTTTTCATTTATACCTATTTTAAGGTAGGTAGATTTCCAGTTATCAAAGTAGGGTTCCGCTAGGAAAAGTATAATCAATTAGGGTTCCTTGGAAAAAAAAATGGGAACCCCTGACCTAGGCACTGGAATAGGTTGCACGTGAGATTGCCTTGTATTGAGGGTCTGTGTAACTCACTGGGGTGCAATTTTTGAATCTCACCAGGTGACTAAAGCTCGCCAAAATGGCCGCATTTCTATGAAACACGGCCGTTTTGGTGAGCTTTAGTTACCCGGTGAGATTCAAAAATCGCGCTTCTGGTCTGTCTAGGCCTGTGGCTGTGTCATGATCATGTTTTACTCATTAATATTAGTTTTCTAATTTTACTAACCGTACTTTTTAAGTTTTTTTTGTATTTACTAACAAATATTATGGATCGCAATTAATGGTCTGAAATAAAAATATTCTATTCTATTCTATATTTGAAGCTGTACTCGTGTATTGTTATATATTTACATACTTATTTAAAGAAAGTATAAGTAATATTTACGAAATCTTCATTGTACTTTCAACGGCCTTGATATTTGGTGCTGTGCCCTTATCAGTCAGTATCTTATCGGGTGCATAGGCTAAATGACCTTGGCTTGATGCATCAAAAAAATTATTAGCTTAAGATTACTTTTATTATGAAACATTGAAAGATCTATGACTTAACGCCCGCGATTTCGTTCGCCTAGAATTAGTAGCCTATGTGCATATGCACGAAACTCACGAAGTGCAAATATTATTAAATCTATAAAGAATTTAAAAAATCAAAACATACAAACCTTGGTAAAGTAGCGTAACTGGTAAACGCATGCAATGCTGTGTTTGCAATTTCGAGTCCTGCCATTACTCTAGATTTTTCTTAGTGTTGTCATTACATAGCATTGAAATTAAATAATTTGAATGTTTATCATAAAAAAATAAAAATCGAAAAAAATCGGTTATAAAAATTTCATGCAAACCTTGTTCCAAGGCATAACAAGAACTTACTAAAAAAACATAACTATAGCTTATGGTTCAGAGGGTAGGAATTCTCTTAATCTTGCGCATGTTATGTATTATCTATTGACGACCTAGCCTAGTAGTTAGTGGCCCTCACTATGAAGCTAGAGGTTCCGAGTTCGATTCCGGGGAGGGGCAAATGTTTGTAAAATGAATATCAATGTTTGTACCCGAGTCTTGCATGTTATATGTATTTAACTATGTATTTATCTATATAAGTATGTATATCCGTTGTCTAGTACAGTCAAGGAATTTAATTCCCTACCCATTTCGTTGAAATGTCGTCTGACATTCGCAATGCATTAAGGTCGATATGTCAAACTAACGTCTTGCTCTAAAACTCTTATGGTGACAGTTTGCCATATGCTTATTAACCTTAGGTGGGTTGGAAATTAAATTCCTTGACTGTACCCATAGTACAAGCGTTGCTTAGTTTGGGACTAGGTCAATTGGTGTGAATTGTCCCGAGATATTTATTTATTTATCATGGTTTGTTCTCGTCTTGTTCCAGTCTAGAACCGTGGACCCGCTGTACGCGACCCGCCACATGCTCACGCGGGACCTGTTCCGGGAAACACCGCTCGACCTGGGCACCATGAACAAGGTGTTCTGTTCCCAGTGGCTCTCGGACAGACAGGTCGTTTTCGGAACAAAGTGCAACAGGGTACGGCGGAACTATTCCATAGTAGCTATACAATATTTTTGTGTTATCAATCAATTAATTCATTTATTGCAAAAAAACGGGTACAACAGGTCGCAGTAATACCGTAATCTACCATAATGTATGGTGTATAATATATAATATTGTCAAGATCTAGAGATTGCACAGTTCCTGCTGAGCTGATTGTGGTGCTTATTTAGATTGGAAATGCTTCCTTTACCTCGTTAAAATGTATTATTATTATATGTACTATAATAAAGTGTAGGTAATGTAAATCTGTGTGTGTACAGCTGAAGGTTTACGACGTGCGCACGCGCTCGCTGGACGACATCCCGACGCTGCGGCCGCGCGCGCCCTGGCCCGGCGCCGACCACCAGACCGGCATCCACGCGCTGCAGATCAACCCCTCACGGTACACCAGCCAGGCGCAGCCACCGCCACTCCCACCAGCCACCACTCTCGACAACCACCACTCACAACAACCACCACTCGCAACAACCACCACTCCCATCATCCACCACTCCCACCATCCACCACTCCAACCATCCACCACTCTCAACAACCACCACTCCCACCATCCACCATTCTTGACAACCACCACTCCCTCCACCCACCACTCTTAACAGCCACCACTCTCACCAGCCACTACTCTCAACAACGACCGTTCCCATCAGCGACCACTTCCAATAACGAACACTCCCACCAATAACTACTCCCAACAATGACCAACTACCACTCCGACCGAGTACAACTGCGACCACCACCACTCCCACTAACCAACAACCACTACTGCCATCAATCACCACTCCCGACTCCGAACACTCCCATTAATCCCTTTCGAAAACTGTCCCAATTTGTAACAGGTGCCGCGCAAGAATTTCAGACGCGCGTTAAAACTTTTTTACCAATTTCAGAACCCTGCTAGCGACTGGAGCACAGAACTCCTGCGAGCTGGCCATATACAGTCTGCCCACGCTCGACCCTGTCTGTGTTGGAGAGGCCCACAAAGACTGGGTAAGTGTCCCACTATTGGGAAAAATAAAATCAAGGCTCTAATGATTTCGATAAAATTTATACTTTCAGGGTTTATTTTTTGAAACGGTTTTAATTTTGAAAACTTTCTAGTTCTACAACTTGTATTCAGTTATTTATCTATTTAAATAAATATTTTTTTATTCAAAAATACTTTTTACAATATAACATCTATAGTCTAAACATACAAAAGGTAAGAATCACTTTCGCGTGAACTAGGATGTTCCTGTGTTTGCAAACCATGAACAAATTACATTATTTGAGATCTAAAACATACGGTAACAGTCATCAGGAAGAAATCTTGCACTTCCCTATGTGAAATTTTGCTAAAACTTTCGAGAACATTTCCTCTTTTTTGAATGGTTTCTGCAATTAGCTTTGCTGTGTTGATCATCGGTGCAATGGACACTTCCTTAATTACGATGTGAAAGTTTCTTAAAATTTCCGTGAACATTGGGACGAGTGGCGAAAAAGAGATAGAAGGAATGGGGAAGCGCTAACCCGGTTCGAAATTAATATCCCTTGCGTGCTAGGTAATAGACGCGTTCTCTCGATGCAATGCGCACCAAAGTGAGAGGATGACAGCACGTTTTTATTTAGCTATCCCCGGTAGGAGGAATTGTTAAGGAAAGTAGGGTAGCTTTGGTTGGATAGGGTCGGAATGAATCGGTATTTGCCGAGGAATTTGGAGAAGTTTCCGCAACTTGCACGTCAACCAATCAATCATTTATCTCTCAAAAGTAGGTTTACAGAGAGATGGCGTAATAAAACGTAATGATTGTACAGATTCTGGCAATTTGTTAAATAATAATAAATATCCGATTCGTATTGGCGATCTCTGGCTTCAAAGATTGTACACCTACTGTGTTAAATTGTAAAAAAATTAAATACTTGAGATGTAAAATAACATTGTAATTTTGATTTATTTAAAAAATTACACCTCGTTGAGTTTCTTGCCGGTATCTTCTCATCAGAGGTTTTTCCGAACCGGTGGTAAATTTTTTGACATTCATCAGTGCTACCTGTAAGCCTAATCTGAACAAAATATTTTGACTTTGACCGGTGGTAAATTTTCTGACATTCATAAGTGCTACCTGTAAGCCTAATCTGAGCAAAATATTTTGACGTGGACTTTGAACGCCCGTGGTGTCCGTCCAGATCCTGGACATGTGCTGGCTGGACGACGAGTTCCTGGTGACGGGCTCGCGGGACTCGAAGCTGGCGCTGTGGCGCGCGCCGCCCGCGCCCGCCACCGCCGCGCCGCAGCACGACTACATCGCGCCGCTCGCCGTGCGCGACTGCCGCTCCGGTCTGTACCGCGCCCGCGCGCGCCCAGCGTGACTATACATTGCAATTTCATTTCATCGTCATCACATCAACCGGAAGACGCCCGCTGCTGGGCGTAGGCCTTCCCCGAGCATCTCCGCGACGGTCTTGTGCTGCTCGCGTCCACCGGTTTCCAGCGATCTTCACCAGGTCGTCGGTCCACCTTGTGGGAGGCCTGCCGACGCTTCGTCTTCCGGCACGCGGTCTCCGCTCGGGAACCTTTCCGCCCCGGCGGCTATCGGTTCTACGAGCGATGCGCCCCGCCCGCTGCCAGTTAAGGTTTGCAACTCGCAGAGCTATGTCGGTGACTTTGGTTCTCCTGCGGATCTCCTCATTCCTGATTCGATCTCGCAGAGAAACTCCGCGCATAGCTCTTTCCATTGCCCTTTGGGTGACCTTGAGCCTTCTTATGAGGCCCACTGTAAGGGACCACGGGACCATTAAATTTCATTTCAGAAAAAACGACGTTTCCCGCTGCTAGCTCAGCGTTGCGACAGCACTCAATAAAAATCTAAATGCCTCCCTCAGGCCAGAAAGTGCGCGCGCTGACATTCAACGCGCGCTGGCGAGAGATCGCGGCGCTCACGCTCAACGGCTACATCCACGTGTTCAACGCTGAGACCTTCAAGCAGACGCTCAGCCGCAAGCTGCCGTCCTGCCAAGACCTCGTCTGCCTCGCTACGCAGGTAACTAGCCACACTACCTCATCACGGACCTACAAACACTACACTATCACAAATTATTCACACTGACCTCGTCAGCATATGATTAGGACTTGAGGCTACCTCATCACCAGTCCGCTCTAAACTGCCACAGGACGGCCAATGCCAATACTGCAGATTTGACGAAACACAGTACACGCTCCATAATTCCAATGGAACACAAACTACCTCATCACATTTCCCCACTTTTTAGTTATTAGTTTCATCACAAATCTTATCACTATCACACTCTCATACTATTTACCGCCATGTTTCCGAAACACAATTACTAGCACAAGCGGTATTCCATCTTAGCCTTCTAGCACCACCCCATGATGTGATGCAATAGGACAATAAAGATTGACACAACGCTGTGAAGACATCACTAGGCAATTTCTTGTTAGCAACATCACGCAATTTCTTCAAAATAAAAATCAGTTTTCCAACAGTCAGTTCCAATCAGTTTTTCAATATTATTTTATTTTTAGAGGTATTCCATCTTAGCCCTCTGGGTTGGCAACGCATCTGCACTCTCTTTGTGGTTGCAGGTGTCTATAGGCGGTGGTGATCACTTACCATCAGGTGACCCCCTTGTTTGTTTTCCTTCCTGTTGTATAAAAAAAAAACTATGTCAATATGGAGACTAAAGGTGACATTTGCATCAACCATCACGCCGAGATATTTACTCGTGTTATAATAGGGCCTCACTTGCGCTCGGCCTTATATCCCATGCTTATCCGCTGACTGTTTTATTCCTGTGGCCCGTTTCACTAAGCTACAAGTTACAATTTTACAAGTCTAAACCGGCAACATTGGTCATTATGCCCATTGCCATTGGTCATTATTGACCAATGTTACCGGTAGCTTAGTGAAACGGGCCACTGGTCTCTGCAGTAATGTAATATTACAATGCTGTCCCCAGGAAAGCGGCGTGTACGCGATCGGCTGCAAGTCGTACACGCTGCTGCTGGACTGCCGCACGCTGCAGCCGGTGCGCAAGATCACGTCGCGCTACAATGGCTGCGGCATTCGCTCCGCCAGCTTCCGCGGGGACATGCTCACCATCGGCACCGGCCTAGGTCAGCCTCTTCGTCTCTTCTATATCTTAACACTAGTGAGCCGCGCTGGCTTCGCATGGGTACATTAAAAGCTTCCGTAAAAAAAATCTCTTAATGATAGTGAAAACTGTACCTTTGAACGCCTAGAACTCTTAAAGGTGTCGCGAGCTGTCGTGATCATCACGCCACCGACACTTATAGTTGACTGATGACACAGCGCATCAAGCGACCTACGTCTATAAGCTTCAAATTCGCGTTTGATATTATGGTGACCTGGCATGTCGGTGACAACTTTAGTTTGCGTTATTGGCGGTAAAAAGGTTAATATCCGTTCCGTGGTTTGGGAAGAGTATGCGGCCAAAGATAGGAGGACAGACAGGAATGGACAGCGACTGTGTTTTATACTTTGTAAAGTAGATAAAGATGCTGCGTATGCAAAAACAGTTTCATGTTGCAACACAATAAACAATAATTTAAAAGCGAGCTGTTTTTCACGTAAACACAATCAAATTTGTATCAAACTCATTATCTTCGTCATATGCCTCTGCATCTTTTAGAAATGATTAGAACATAGCCTTTTAGCGACACCTACTTTGATAGCTGTGCAAGTTAACTGAGGTTAATTCTATATACATACATATACGAGTGTGTAGTCGATATATCGCCTTTGCCCGGATTAGGGTTAATTCATACGGACGCACATAGCGAGAAATTTAGTTGTAGCAACATTCATTAGTTACAAATGGTACCGAATTGAATAACTATTGTTTTGTCGTTGCTCACAAAATGTTTGTGTCGGCAGGTCTGCTTATGTTCTACGACATGCGCGCGGCGAAGTACTTAGAGAGCCACATACACTCGTCCAAAACTGTCACGCTCAGAGCTTCCAGGGGCTATGTGGTAAGTTTAAAATCTTTATTAAATCAAATAGTCATCATCATCATCTCAGCCACAAGAAGTCCACTGTTGAACACAGGCCTCCTCCATAGATTTTCAAAGCGACCGGTTCAAATCAAATCAAATAGTAACATTTCTAAAACCACACGGAAACCACTTGGTCGGTAAAAAAATTACAAAATTAGAGAATAATATCGCCATTTTATTGTCAATGTTCATTGTTGTGGTTATTTTCACTGTGTTCAACATTCTCAAATGAATTATTTAAATGTCGAAATAATCACAAATAGTAAAACTCAATAAAATCCCTTTTATTTTAATATTCTAAGTTTTATTCTGTTGATTACAATATCGTATTATATTACACTACACACTATTACACTTATATTTGATCAAATGCTTTAAGATTTTTGACTTAAAAAGAAACCATTATACCTCGTATCACGGCAGAATGTCAAATACGGCTTGCAGTGATTCTAAACTATTCCCAGCTCGAGTAATATTTTACTTTCTGATTTCATATCTTAATGCAATTCAATCTATATTTCAGTTCCCCGACGACGAGGCGGACGGCTTCAACCAGGTGAAGTACGTGCCCGCCATCTACACGCACTGCTACGACGAGAGCGGCACGCGCATCTTCACCGCCGGCGGCCCGCTGCCCGCGCCGCTCATCGGCAACTACGCCGGCATCTGGCAGTGATGTGATAGCGCCCAGCGCCCGTGATGTGATGCCGTAGCGCGGTGCGCGCGGCGATATCGGAGCGACAGCGACGCGACAGTGATCTGTGATTGTGTTGCGTCAACTGCCCTGGAACATCGTAGTGTGTTAGGAATTACGCGATGTGATGGTGTGGATTTGTGATCATACCATGTGTATATCGAACAGTGATGCGGTATTAGAAGCTTGTGATGAAGTAGTTTGTGTTGCGTCAGCTACGGTGTGATACCGTAGTGGTACCATAATGTGGGGGCGTCCTGTGACAATGCAGTGTGGACTGGTGATAAGGTAGTTCATTGCGTATACTACGCAACTATTTGTAATGATGTGATAGTGATGGTGATGTGGTAGTCAGGTAACACAGGTTTTACACGATTCTGCTGCCTGAAAATTTATAGCTTGTTTTCTATTGAGATTTAAGGCACCTGTCGATGTGCAGCGATCACTTTGAATTCTCCCAAGAACAAATCGTGTCACAACTCGTGTATATTGACTCTTAAAGCGCTTTAATTTGAAGGCAATAGAAAGTGTGTATCGACCGCAAGGGCGTTGCCAGCAAACAGGCCAGGTGGGAGCGAGATGGTAAGGTATAGCATATAACTTTTTAAAATTAACAATCATCTTTACACATAGTGCTTTTATCCAAAGGAGTACATGAACTAAAACAAGTGTTTAAAAACCGCTCTAATGTATAAATGTTTGAGAAGTTCCATAAATTCCTCATGCATCCCATTATCAGAACTGGATTTTGATAAAAATTTGACCAATCTCCAAGTATATAGTTTTAAATAAAAAAAGAACTTTCCATATCTGAGTTCTGAGGTAATAAACATTGTATTGGTCCACCTTTTTGAAGTCAAGGGCCTTAGTGTAAGTTTTCTGTTACAACAGACGTCATTGTTATGGATTTTTTTTAAATAAGCGCCTCTAGATGCGCCTTACTTCAATAGTAATTGAGAAGCTATCGCTAACGCCTTCTAGACATTTATTTTAATAAAAACTTACACTAGACGCGCGATTATAAAAGTGAATTTTACCATATGAAATGGTATACATGCAATTTATAGTTTTTTTTAATCCCGCCAGTAAAGCTCCCTCTGACCCCCTAGGCCAGCCATTTTCAGTTTTTTTTTTATACGGGCCACAAACACGCTTTAGTCATGGTGTCGAGGGCCGCAAGCAAAAATTATTTATGGGCGCGAAAATTAAAATTATTTAACATACTGGAACAAATTACCTTGCTACTCCGCGGAACCAGTGCCGGGCTCGTGCAAAATAGCTTGTGCGACATATATATGTTCATGCAAAATGTGTATATGTACCTCCGCAAAGTAACGCCTGAATCTATTAATTATTTAAAATGATTTACAATTTTCTAACTTCAGGTAGGCCAATAACAAAGGCCTAGCGGGCCGCAGGTTGAGTATAGCTGCCTTAGGCGACGCCCTTGACATTCCTGTGTATGTTTGTCTGTTAGTTAGTATCAAGATTTTGGAGTATTGTGTTGTCATGGTAACGTAAATTGACTAGATAGGCCAGTTCAATTAATGTGATATCGGCAAGTAACTTTTGTAAGCTTAAATATTAAGACTATTTAACAGCTGTCAGGTTCTTGGAAAAATCTTTTAATTGTCTGTGGTAGCGAGTGATGGCATTTTTTATTGTTTTTTTTTATTTAGGTGGGTTGTGTGAGTTATTAATATATTTATCTGGAGATCAGTTCCAATAAGTCTGATGTCTAATTTAGACCAATTTTTTTTGAACAGACATTCAAGTAATCTAACTTGGTCAATAAAAGAGATAGCTAAAGTCTGAAAGAGGACAAAAATTGAGTAAGTTAAAACAGTAATTTTGGTAAAAATTGACCATTCAACCTTTTCACTCTGATTTCCAGATATTACAACTTTTTTTACCCACAATGATCTTTCAGATACAATTTCAAAACAATTGAGAATTTTTAGAAGTATTGTAATTGCCGCTTTAGTCTATTATAATAATATAAAAACAAAAAACAGCTTACAAAAAGTACTAGCATATTTCCAGCCTTATTTATTATCTAGTTCTAGCCCCAAACCTACAGCCAAGGTATTGTACATAGAGATTGCAACCCGGTATGTTTCTGAACCCGGCCGGGTCCGCCGGGCAATGTGTGTGTGTTAGCGATGAAACCTTTCAAGTATTTTATGAAAATTTTCTATACAGGGCAGGGGCGTAACTAGGGTGGGGCAGGCAGGGCATGTGCCCTGGGCGCCAAATAAGGGGGGCGCAAAAAACGAAATTTACTAACTACCTATTAAAAAAAAAAAAACCAAATTCGTATACATGGCCACATAAAAGTCTTTTGAGGATCATTTAATCGTTCTTGTAGATACATTTATTCCAGACGGGGACATATTTATGGTATTTTGTTTGTTTTACGTACATTACATTACAAAATTAGTAATTTAATAAAAAAAATTGTGTAGGTATCTGTTTTTAAAATAATTTACAAAGGGAAAGGGGCGCAGTTTGGATGCGAGCCCTGGGCGCCATTTTACGTCGCTACGCCCCTGATACAGGGTGTAATCGTTAAGTGTAGTCGGGCGATTATTCTGTAAATGTAACAGATATCAGAAAACTTTAAACTGATATCGAGAGTACATTACCCAATGAGTAAAATTACATTAATAACTTTTTTAAATAAAACAAGAAATATCCCAAATATTAACTTCAAGCCTTCATACATTTAGTACGCCGTTCGTTGAAAGACAATATAAGGCTTAGTCATTAAAGGTAACATTCGTATCAGTAATTTATTCATTTTTATAAGTTTAAAAAGCAAGCTTTCTCTTTACTCCTTATAATGTCTATTTAAACACATAGTAAAAAAAAAGATTCTAATAACGTACATTCTACGAGTTGGCGCTCCCGCGCAGCGCGCCGCGGTTTACTTACCAGGTCCGGTGACCGGGCCCGGTAAGAATGGCCGGGCCCGGTTTGCAATCTCTAATTGTACAGCTAGCTATTATGACTGGTTAGTCATAATGTCTTTTTATCTACACATATATCATAAATGCTCTATAATGCGTTCAGAAACCGTAGGCAATGACCAGCATTATAACAACCAATATTATTATGAGATTTTTTCTAATTTGTTTCTATATTTGTTCAAATTCATTTGTTATTACATTATTTTAATGTGTACAGTCTATAGATATTTAATAGGTACCTAGCACTAGTACCTAGTAGCAATGCAGGTCATTGCCCTATGGCTTCTGAACCCATCATAGAGTACTTATGATATGTGTGTAGATAAAGTAATGTATGCAACTGTACATAATTAGGTCTTAAAACACTCGTGTGATCCTATTATGAAACTCGCTGACGCTCGTTTCATAAAACCACACTCGTGTTTTAAGACCCCTCATTATGCAACAGTTGCATAAAATACTATTGTATGACTCTTTAAGTATTTTTCACACGGTGACGTTTTGCAGGGTAAAAAAGCATCGCATTTTTTTTTCAGAAATGTCAATTATAATTCGCCGTACATTACTGCGTCGACAAGTAACGCTACTGACTTATAGACTTAACATCAAGGCAAGCAATGTATAACGAATTGTCACTGTCACCTGTCGCCTGTTGCGTCTCGGTGTCAACTTTAGTTTACGTTATTGGCGATGAAAAGATTAATGGCAAACGATCCAAAGGACTAGGATAAGACTGGCGAAAACCGAATCAATGACACCAATCATTAGGCCAATTTGTATTTTTCTTACTTTAATTCAAGTAACCATTTAATTTTGTTTATAATGTAGAACTTTCATATCATTAAATATAATAAATAGTCAATGAGAACACAAGAAAAATTTTGATCCTCTGGCAGGACTAACTAGCAATTTCGATATTAGTGCATTGCTCTAACCAATTGAGCTACAGATCACCCAACAGCAGCATTGTCTGGTAGGGGAATGATGTTTCTTTTACGGTCAGCCAATTTGACTTTAGCCCATTGTGGAACCCTGTCGTAATAAGTCGTTGCTGTGTCACTATGGCACTAGTTGTGAAATGTCAGTGACATTTATTGCCAAAAAGGCTCTACATGGCGTGGAAATCGATTTTGTTTACTCGTGCGTGCAACGAAATGAATCAGTTACAATGTACTTTTTTGTATACAAATTAAAAATGGCTTATTAAAATAAACTTACATTATGTCAAATACCTGAAAACTATTTATTTAACGTACTAGCCAATGTAAACAGTGTACCAGAAACTGAGCCCACCTGGCGTATAGATTGAGCGGGCAAAAATATTAGCATTTTTTAACACCAAAGGCGGATATATCCGTCACTAAAAGTTCAACGTCAATGACAGATATATCCATCACTATAGATCGAACGTTAATGATAAATATATTCATCACTGTAGCTCCATCATCGCCTACAATATGAAAGTGACTATTCGCATTAAACTCAACTAAATACGTTACTTACAAATTAGACTGCTAAAAACACAACCCTTCCTTTCGGCTTGGCCGTAGTCAGGTAAAAAGGCTTGGCGGGTGAATGGCTACTTCTTTATTTGATGTGACATTCAAAAGGTTCAATTAAGAAGGTTAACCCTATGCGATTCAGTAGTCAGAGTCAAACAACGGCGTAACCAACCACCCCTTCTTCAACGTACAGTCAAGGAATTAAATTTCCAACCCAACTAAGGTTCAATAGCATATAGCAAACTGTCACCATAAGAGCTATAGAGCAAGACGTTAGTTTGACATATCGACCTTAATGCATTGCGAATGTCAGACGACATTTCAACGAAATGGATTGGGAATTAAGTTCCTTGACTGTACATATTTTGAAATTATTCGGTTTATATTCTAGTATTTAAGTCATTTACTGGCATGTGAGTATGTGATTGACAGTTTTTAGTGCTTTTTGACAGGTGAGCTCAGTTTCTGGTAAACTATAAATCTTATTTTGGGCCGAAACATTTTACATACCTTTGATTCAAATTAAAGAAAATCCGTTTAGAATAAACGTATATCTGAGCCCTCTGGGTTGGTAACGCATCTGCAATGTCCTTAGCTGCTTAGTGTTGCGGGTGTCTATGGGCGTTTGTCTTCCAATTTTGTTTAAAAAAAAATTGTAAGTAACATGAGATCGCACGCTTAGTATTAAACTGACTCAATTCTGAATTTGATATTTCCCAAAATTAAACCCTATGTCTTTTAATTAAGGTGATATTTTGGGACGTGTATTATTCAGAAATGGGTCACTTTAATACTAAGCGTGCGAGATATTCTGATAGCAATAATAATGTACAAAATTTGTGTTTAGTATGTAACGCTAGAAACATAGTCCCCGGCAAGTAAATAGAGAGCTGGAAGACTGGAGGGGATGACTTGGTCGTCGGTAGTCAACGAACCAATAGTTAACAAGCACTGATATCCCACCTCAAGCCACCAAATAGAACGATACAGTTTTACCAGAAATATATTGAGCATCGGCAGTATTCGTTTGCTCAGAGAAGCGCAGACCGGTTTCCGACAGTAGCCGAACGTGTGAATTATCCATATTGTACTTTATTTGCAAGCGCAATTGGCAGAGTATTGCTTGCTATGCATTCTTAGCTTTGTCCCGCTTACACAATTCGTACACTGTGGCGCACGGGTTGTCGCCATTTTGTTGCGAAATCGATAGACCAACAAAAGCGCAAGAGTTTAGCGCGCGTAAAATTCTACTTTATCATTGGTAGATCGAAATTTCTCGCGCTACTAAAATTGGTCTACTGCGCAGGTACATCGTGGCACAATATATTTTTGGTAATACTGTACAATTGGGTATCGCAGTAATTACATACTCAGAGATTAATCAATTGTGTTCATTTAGTATAACAACGTAAAATTTGTAGCAAAATTACATTGGTCCGGCCGAATGATACGGTCAATTGCGGCCGAAGTAGTGTACACGCGAGGTCAGTTGGCCGGATCTATTTAAGACTGATATCGTGATACAGTCTGGCAATATAGTATTATATAGTTTGTCGTCTGGCCAGCGAAACAGCAACAACAATAATTTCATAATTGCTGATACCGACCACATTACTTTTTATTCTGGCAACTGCAAAACCGAATAAGATAAAGTACTTAGTTTGACACCAAGGCATTTCTCACCCACTGCTTTTTTCTGGAAAAGAAAGGCCGGGAGATACGGGTCTAACGGCGAATAGATTTTTTTGTAACAACGAATTTAATAATTTGATAAAATAGTAAAGTTATTAAAACCTGGTTTGATTGACATTGCTGCCCCAGCCCCAAGCACTTACCATACAAACGGCGATAACGTATTCCACCCTCTAAACCTTAACCTATGCCAATGATTTGTTGGTATGTTGTCATTATGCCTTAGAACTAGGTTTGTATGTTTTAAATTTTTTTACATCTTCATAGATTTGACAAAATTTACAGTTTGGTGGTTTCATATAATACAAAAAAGCGTCAATATTTTTGAAACTAATAAAGTATTTGAAAAATCAAAACTTACAAACCTAGTTCTAGGGCATAATGACACCATACCAAAAAATCATGGCTATATGTAGGTTATGGGTTAGAGGGTGGAAAACGTTATCGCCGTTTGTATGGAGAGCGGTGGGTTCACACTCCTCTTAAGGGTTGCCAAATATGGTATGTATGCAATGCCTATATTGTAGCATAACTCGCTGGCCAAACTATCACAGTCTATCACATGATCCAACTGGTTAAATTGAGCTATAATTCACCAAACAATCAGCCATAAACAGGTTTACTTCAAGTGCCGTTAATACTTATTCAAGTGAAATAGTTTCTAAATTATTGGCCTAGTTGTATGAAAGGTATATCGAGTAGTGGAGCAATGTCTGCGTCGAAATTCTCGGTTTATGCGAGATTCATCTCGCACGAAAACAACTGTCAAATCCCTTGGAATTCTGTCATTTTTTGACGTATCTCGCATGAACCGAGAATTGGGGTCCTGGACTCCGCTGTCACGTAATTAACGTGTAAATTCGCGTGCAATCTAGTTAATTGTATATACGATAAATTTAGAATATGGTTTACGAGTATATTCATACTCTTTCGATAGCTATGTACCTGCCTACTTGTGTCGGGATGGAGTGAAAGGGCATTACTCCAGTTCAGCCGCTTGATACGGTCCAATACGTTTATATTATGATAGTGCTAACGCGATACCGTTCGGCCCAGGGACGTATTTACCCAAGGGCCATCCAGGCCAAGGCCCGGGGCGCCAGGCTGCGAGGGGCGGCAGCCGCCCCTAAAATGAAATGGGGCACCAAAATCTTTAAATACGCCTCTGGTTCGGCCGGGTTTGTTTGAAACCGTAAGACTGGGTTCAAAACGCAAAAACGCGGCAATGGCTATCTCTGATTGGTCAATGGTTTTTATCGATCGTAAATGCTTATTGTGAACTCGGTCTTACTTCGCAATAAATGTATCTACATTTTGCACTCTGCCAAGATAATAAGAGCTTATTTAACAATGTGCAAAATTTTTGTGATCCAAACATGCTGGATATGACCGTATTATGACATCGGTCGACCGGATCGCTTAGAAACTGATACATTGTATCACGCGGCCGAACGGCTGTAATTGCACACTATGTTTCAAAAGTATCGATCGCAGCCAACTGTCACGGATTTAAACTTAATTGGGCTTTGTTGTAATCTGCAGAAGATATATCTTATGAGTCGAAGAGGTAAAAATCTTAACATAAAACTACCGTGAGACTCAGACATATTAATAAAACGGATCACTCACGTATTTTTTCGTCGGGAAATGCCCGACATGTTTCGGACCAGTCCGTGGTCCTTAATCATACGTGAATACGTGAGTGATCCGTTTTATTAATAGGTAAAAATCTGTATCCACACGGCCTTATTGTCAAGAGAGTAGGGGTCTCCCCACAACAATCGACGCGGAATCGGCTTCAGCCGATCAAAGAACGCTTTATGTCTACGCAATAAGAGCGAAGTAGCTGTCATAGGCGTACCCAGGGGGGAGCAGAGAGGGGCAGCTGCCCCCCCTGGAAATCTCGCAGAACATGTATGAACTCGCCTAATTACTAATCAAAGTGTAAACTGGGCCTTATGCTCTAACTTTTAAATAAACCGCGCAGACACTGGCAAAATGCACGGTGCAATTGCCAAAAAACCGCGCGCAACGATGCTGGACGAAGATTACCGAATCTAGCATCTGACTTGCCCCCCCCCCCCCCCCCCAGGCCAGAACCTGGGTACGCCCATGGTAGCTGTCAATCGGTTCGGCCGACGTTGTCGTTTCGCGCCGGCCGAGCCGATCAGCATCTACTTCGCTCTTATTGCGTAGGCATAAAGCGTTTTTAGATTGGCTAAAGCCGACTCCGTGTCGATTGTTTTGGGGAGACCCTAAGCTTGTGTTGATGTTTTGATCTCTTCAAGTATTCGTCTATTTCTGCTGCCGACTGTACTATCAACAAAATGGAACCCTCGCCCACAGAACCTTGTCAAATTGACGCAACAAGTAGCATAGTAAGACTTCTTAAGATTTGAATTATAACGTCACTTTGACATAGTTCTATGGTAGGTCGAGTTGATGTTCTTGCATCTACCTGCATTTTTAAATCCATTGTCATCTTTTTGTACTGTTTCGAGCCATTGTAAAATCGACCGTAAATGTATGTAATATAGTTTAATATCGCAAGCCTGTTTAGAGTGATACCGTAAATACCTCGTTTGGTTGGTTTGACTGTTTTTACCCGACTGCGCGACGCAAAGGAGGGTAATGTTTTTTACATGTATTTCGTACTCGATATCCACACATTGGACATTTAATAAAAGACTTTATGCCGAATATGTATTATTATTTCCGCAAAACAAAATATGTATCAATTTAAAATGACTCAAAAATATGTAACCGATACAATGTAAGTACCCATATTTTTACACTTGACTGTAACTATTCACACTACGAAGTTTAGGCACAGAATAAATATTAGTACTAAACGTACAGAAACTTCTCTTTTACGACCGCGATTTAAAGAATTCCAACTTTATTAACACGCACAAAAGGTTCGTATTACTTCATACACATTAAGCAGGAGGCGCGAGTCAACAGGAACGCGCCGTCCGCGCCCGCCTTCCCCCCGCAACTCCGGCGACACGTTAGGGTTGCGCTGCATTCGTTTTCAATTACACTGACACAACGAGGGCGAGCGAGCGGGCGCGCAGCAAGCCGACAGCCTACTGCGATTTGCCTATGCCATGGGCAAGGCGGTCGAGCATACCTACAGTACGGAGTGAAACCCCCTGGTTTAGGTAAAGAAGCGTCCAACTGTATGCCTCCCTGTATAACATGTATTCTTTCGCACGCGCCGCAATTCGATTACGCCGGCCCCAGTGCAGCAATGCGCCAATCGAGTCTTGTTGCTTCGCGAAGTAAACCGCGTCTGGTCTAATGCAGATCTTTCTAACTTCTTTCACTGTATAGATTACTATAGATGAGCCTAGTGGTTAGTGACCCTGACCATGAAGCTTGAGGTACCGGGTTCAATTCCCGGGAGGGGCAAATGTTTGTATGATGAATACGAATGTTTGTGCCCGAGTCGTGGTTGTTATATGTATTTAAGTATACATATATTTATCTATATAAGTATGTATATCCGTTGTATAGTACCCATAACACAAGCAGCTTTAGTTGCTTACTTTGGGACTAAGTCAATTGGTATTAATTGTCCCAAGATATTTATTTATTTATCTATTGCGGATTGTCTTCATAGTCAGTACCGAACCTACTAAAATAAAACAAGTTACTATAAAGCGTTAAAAATATATTTATTGAGAATAAACTACGGCCACAATATCGCAAATAACTATCGCTAAAATTAATAGAATGATTTTGAGTACCAAGTCTTTAAAATGCCGGAAGTATAGCCAACTAAGAAATTATTTCACCACTTTTCGCCCGTGTTAATATGAGAAATACGACATTACCGTACAATAAACGCGTCGCAAGTTGAAGTGGCAGTGGGCAGGGCACATAGCACGGAGAACTGATGGCGGTTGGGGTCGAAAAGTTCTCGAATGGCGGCCGCGTATTGGCAAGCGCAGCGTAGGACGACCAGCCACAAGATGGTCCGATGACCTCATACAGGAGGCAGGAAGGCGCTGGTTGCGTGCGGCTTCCAACCGGTCGCTTTGGAAATCCATGGAGGAGGCCTTTGTTCAACAGTGGACCTCTTGCGGCTGAGATGATGAGGGGGGTTGGTCTTCCTAGGCTGTCTGTCTGTCCATAGATATAGTTAGGTAAAGGAATTACTTAGTTGACTATACAATGGTAAGGTTCAAAAATAAGCGTAGGTGCAATATGTAGAAAAACAAAGTTCACACTTTGGGGTGCAAAATATCCATGTTAGGGTACCACCCAACCAATGGGAAGAGATGAGCCTTCGGTATTGATGTACTGGTCCCATTGAGACCTAAAACAAAAAAAAAGATTAAACTAAGTGTTGAAACTGACCTATAAATAATGGACTTCTAGTCAGCGTTTAAAAAATGGCCTCAAAAGTCGAACAAAAAGTACAATAAAAAGACAATCGCTCGCGCTGCTGTCAATACTATTACTTTGTAAAAAAACCTATTTGCAACGAAACTTATCAAAATATTATTTTATGCAGTTAGACGTAAAATTGTAAATCCATAACTATAAATGGTAAACTAATAATTTGCATTTGTGACATTGCCGGGCCGTTTTTCTGCTGTCGTACACTGGACATAACTTTTTTTTCAGAAACAATTTTTTTTGGTTCTTCATATTTAGGGTCGTTAAAGACTACAGATTCCAATAGAAAAAAATTACCCTAGGTTTGCTTTAGAGAAATATTGTCTTGTACGTTTGTAAGCACCGAAGTTGAAACTTATACGAAAGCATGTTAGTCACTTGTTGATTGTAAGTATTGACAGATATATCCCTCTTGGACAAGGATGTTTGGAAATGTTCCCGATTTGTATTGGCGATCCCTGGCTCCAAAGATTATACACCTGCTGTGTTAAATTGTAAAAAAATTAAATATTTGAGATGTAAAATAACATTGTAATTTTGATTTATTAAAAAAAATTACACCTCACTTGAGTTTCTTGCGGTTTTTCCGAACCGGTGGTAAATTTTTTAACATTCATAAGTGCTACCTGTAAGCGTAAGCTGAATCAAATATTTCGCCTTTGACTTTGACTTTGGCATTGAAGATGTTAACCGTCCTTGGCGTTGGGTTGATGGCAAAACATCATAAATTCAAACATTCACATACCTGACTGCCAGAAATCTTCCTCTGTCACCTTTGAAATCAAACTGAGGATCAGCTCCGAAGAGGAACTGCCGCCACTGCCGCAGCGTCTCGACTATCTCCCCGTCGCCCGCGGCCGCAGCCGGCTGTGCCTCCTTCAGCTGGCGACGAAGCTTCTGCTCCTCATCCGTGTAACTCGACAGTTTCTGATTCCAGAGGGATATTAGCTTTTCTGTAAACAATATTTTTATATTAAAAATCGAGTCCATAGTGCTTTCATCGAAGAGGCACAAGCATAAAGAAACAGCCGTTTATTAATCGCCTTTTTTTATAAAATAGTAAGGCAAACAAGCGAAGGGGTCACCGGATGGCAAGTGATCACCACCTCCTATAGACACAGACACCCACAACACCAAAGAGATTGCAGATGCGTTGCCAACCCAGAGGGCTAAGATGGAAATGGGTTAAATAAATGTACACCTAAAATATTTGAGGAAATTCAAGTAGCAATTTTTACCAGGATGCTATATGGCCTCTTTTACCTGCAAATGATCTGTATAACATGCTCTTAAAAGATTTGTATGTACAGTAGGGGAAATATATTCACGTACCACCTTAGAACTCTACGCAATGATGCGACGTGTTAAACGCCAGGCCATGTCATACAAATGTCATGCGTATGTCTCTTCGACTAGGTTCTACGGTGGTACGTGTTTCAATTTCCTTGACTGTACCTATGAAACACCTTTGTGTATTTGTCCCAATAACACTCACCAATGTTGCTATTGAACTCGTCCCCCTCGCTCTCGGCGAGCGGCTCCCCGCGGCCGCGGGCGGTGTTGCGGCGCGCGAGCCGCAGCCTCATCAGGGCTTCAAGCTTCGTGATGCACTTCTTGGCGTCGTGCTTCTTGCGCAGGACGTCACGGAGAACGCTGTCGGCTTGCAGTTTGGCTTCTTCCTCCTAAAATATATGGGTTATTTGTACACCCATGTATAGTTGCAGGCAAACAACTTGAGCATTAATCGAATGGAGAGGGATGTTTGTGCAATACACATTTGTACTAGAAATGGCTACTGCGCAGTCAAGGTCTGTGCTCAAGTCGTTTGCCGGGAACTGTATTCCATGTTGACTGGTAGAGGACCCTTTGCATTGAAGTTTAAATAAATAGTACATGTTTAGTGCAGAAAGGGACACCAATAATCAAACATTTGTTTTTGATAGTGTTCAAAAATGTTTTGTAATTTTTGTTTAAACTCTGCCTGCAATACCTTATATTTATGTTATATTTAAAAGACTTTGAAGGTGTCCTTATCTACAGTGCTAAAGCAAAAACTATTTGAGTTACAGAACTTGTTTTTCTCTTTTCAATTATTTCTATTTTAAACAATTGGGTTTTTTATTTCATTTTATGTCTTTTCAAGTGTTAAGAAATAATAGTTACCAGTTTAGCTTTATCAATATCATCCTTAATCTTCTGAAGGCTCTCGTCTATCCTCCGGGTAAGTTCCTTCCGAGCCTTGATCAGCTCTTCCCATTCCCTCTTCTTCTCAATTTTCATCCGTTTTTGTCTCAACCTTTTTGCTGATCTCTTGGCCAGGGCTCTCCTCATGCTTTCCAAGCAAGAATCGTTTAACAGCAACAAGGTCTCATCTATCTTTGATTGGTTTTCTTTCATAGTATCAATGGAGGTATGCCATTGATCCTCGTCTAACGTTTCAAGATTCTCCGTTAACATTTTCTCTTTTTCCTTTAAGTCATTTAAGGTTAACACTAGGGCCCGCATTTTGTCTCTGACTTGTGTAATGGAAGGTGTTTCTTTATTAACTTGCGGTTCATTTCTCTCGAATCGTTTCACAAAGTCTTGATCAGTGATTTGTGGTGGGGGTACGAGGAACCTTGGTGGAGGGGGCGGCGGTGGAATATTTTGGAATGTAAAATCCCGGTTATAAAAATTTTGATTATAGTAAGTCATGATTGTTACAAATGTGTAAAAGTAATTATAAATTAGTTGAGAATGTTTAGGCGGCAGCTTCCAGCTGGCACTCAGCGTCCTTGAGGACTTGTTGGGCGGCCAGGTAGTCCTCGTGCACTTTGAGGTCTTGTTCCGTTTCTAGAGTATTCTGGAGATCAGTGAATGCTTTTGCTAGCCTGGAAAAATTTAAATATTATTATTGTGGCAAGTTACATGGTTAAAATCTCATTTTTATACCCCAGATGCATAACGTAAGGGAGTTACAAGTTTGTTAGCTGTCTGACTGTGACTGTATAGCGCTGAATTCGACAAACTGATTTTAATGAGACTTATTCATTCAGTAGCTAAATTAAACAAGATTGTTCTTAGATATGTTTAGTTGGAGATGAATAAGCAGTTTTTGGGGATATTTAATTTATAATATATGTATAATGGGGTTAATTCAAAGTTATATTTCTACTAATTTAAACCTATTAAACAAGCATTGAAACAACATTTTCAAAACTCAGCTAAGATTTAGTACTGAACTGCGTATTCAAATCACAATTGTACAATGGGTAGAATTTATCATCAATTATCACCAGTAATAGCTAATACCTCGGACTCAGGTCTCAGTCCAGTGCACAAAGAATATAGATGACTAATCCGGCCCCTTTGTATCCGCAACAAAGACGCTAAAAAGCTAACCTTAAAACCATCTGGTTTATTCAACTATTAATTACCCGCGAAGTACACCACCTACCTTCCAAAAAAATGTTAAAAGGACACTAATTGACCGGAAATAGTTCTCTTTTTAATACGTACCGTCTCTGGCAGTCGGGGACCATCATAAGCGATTCCTGCAAAACCTCCTCCTGTTTTCTGATATTGTGTTCGTCTTGTCCCTCGTCTTTTATCTTCTGTATCCTGTTTCTCTGCTGTTCAGCCTCCTTCTGGTAAACAACTTTCTCCTTGGCAATGCGCTTCACGACACCGGTTTTGATTTTAATTTGCCGAATCCTAGGATCTGCCATCGTGGGTAAAATTAAAATTCGTTTGTTTTTTTGTCAGTCAGGTGTCAATGTCAACTTTTTTTTTGTTAAATTGTTGGCATGCAAACATACTACCACCATACAGCCATATTGTAGGCGAAAAAAACGAACAGTCATTCATGACGATAAATGAATTTGCTATTCTAATGATAATTTTTGTGTGTACTTTTACCCTAAGCACTCAATTAACATTGGTAAAATGAAGTAAAATCTATATTCAGGATGAAAACCACCCAATTAAGCATCCTTCAGGATACCTACTCTTTCATACATAGTTTGGTTTGTGGTGTGAGCATAAAATGAGCATCCTAGGAGCATTCACAACTATTTTTAACCGACTTCAAACATAAAGGAGGAGGTTCTCAATTCGTCTAAATATTTTGTAACTCTGTGATTTTGTTAAAATTTTTGTCAAGAGCTATTATGGCATTAAATTGCAAACCCGCAACATTTTTGAAAGACCTGTCCTATGAAAGTTTGAAGGCCTCGGTTCAATAAATAAATTTGAACAAATTACTTTGCTCGCCGCTTGCATTAAGTTTTTGCGGAGTAGCAAAATGTTCGAATTTGGTAGTACGGTCAGCCTCAAAAGTAGTTGAACATTTTAGTACCTTGTCACTGTCTAGTAATGTGACAAATTCGAACAACTCTCACTTCATACGTCACTGCGAGAAGGTTCTAAGGTGTTTAACTACTTCGCAGGCTGACTTGGCCCCAACTCTCGGTTCATGCGAGACATACGTCTAAAATGACAGATTTCCAAGGGATTTGACAGTTGTTTGCGTCCGAGATGCATCTCACATAAACCGAGAACAGCCCCACTGTACCTAATATAAGGAAGTCTTGTTTTAAACTTTCGCGACTTTCACACATATTTATAACATTATCGGGATTTTGGCGTGGTCTACTCGTGACCACGGCCGAAACGTCGAGGTAAATCAACAATTTATTTTTATTGCGCTAAAGTCCCGATAATGTTATAAATATAAAGAAGTCTCTCTTCTAACAAAAACGGAGTTTAAGTATAAGAAGCATCCTATGGTACTGAGCTTTACGAAATGGGCGCGCCAGTCAATTAATTATTTCTTTTAAATCACGATTACATAATCACTGACCTTTTTCTGACTTACAATAGGTACTTTAACTACGTACTCGTAAACAACAAACAAAATACTTAAGAAGGAAAAAGATAATAAAGTTATCATCCGATATCGGTAGGTATTCCTATATCTACCTTTCGTTTTGAAAAATTCGAGATCTCCTACAGAAAAATTCCAAAAAGTGGGTTATCCGTAATCATTATTACAGGGTGTACCTTTTTTACATCATGTTTACAGCCAAAAATACTAAGATTTTGGGATAAAGAGGCTGAACATTCTAAATTAAGAGGCCTATTTTTAACTGTATCCCCACCAAAACACGCGTAGATCGTGAAGTCTGATGGTGGTTTATATTAAGTTGAGTCTGTGTGATATAATAATATGTTGTTTCATGTGGAAGCGGAGGAGGGTGGGGTTTTGCATGAGAAAAAATATGTCGCACAGACGCAGCTATTTTGCACGTGCACTGCTACACTGATTTGGCGGAGTAGCAAGCTAATTTGTTGCAGTTTGCTAACGCATTTATCCAAAATTATTAACTGGATTTTTTTGACGTAAACATTAGTGAAACCATTTATCACCAACGTGTGTTAAAAAGTCGTGTGATTAAAAATATTTAATTTGATTCAATCTCACCCTGTATACCCACTCTAATTCAAGACTGATATAATCTGACATGCATTACCACTATCACATAGTTGTTGTAAGATATAACAAGCTAAGATAGGCTTGGATAGATGCTGGGTGCCGGCAGACTTGTAGCAAAGGTCTGAAGATGAAGCTGTTTCTACTTTTAGCAGGTAGGTGGATAAAACTCGATCAATTTATTTTACTCCTTTAAAACATCAATGTTAACCTTAACAGAGGCACTATACTTCTTTTTTCATATGTACTAGCGTTTTAGGCGCAAGTCAGATGATGGATTCGGTAATCTTCGTCCGCCATCGTCGCGCACGGTTTTTTGGCAATTGCACCGAGCATTTTGCCAGTGTCTTACTGCGCGGTTTATTTAAAAGTTAGAGCATAAGGCCCCGTTTACACTTAGATTAGTAATTAGGCAAGTTCATACATGTTCTGCGAGATTTCTAGGGAGGCAGCTGCCCCTCCCTGCCCCCTTTGGGTACGCCCATGGTAGAGAGGATGGATGAATGAAGATTAACTAAAAGGCCCGGTTTGCCCCGGCGTTTAACTCGGAATGTGAAAACTAGTGTGTTGTCGATCTCACAACTTAGTTCCGCCCTTTATTTATTTTACTTACTTACGTTTTGTCTGCGCAGGAGTGTCAGCGGTGCTATGCGCCGTGCCACGCGCGCCGAACACCCGGGATTTGCTGGTCGAATACCAAGATAATGGGATACTTCTGACCATCGTTAGTGGTAAGTTAACCAACATTACAGAAAACCACATCATATATTTATTTTTATGTAATAGGAAGGCAAACAAGCAAGTGGGTCACCGGATGGTAAGTGATCACCTCCGCCTATAGACACCCGCAACACCGAAGAGATTGTAGATGCGTTGCCAACCCAGAGGGCTAAGATGGAATACCTCTTGTGCCATTAATTACACCGGCTGTCTTGCTCCCCACGCCGGAACACAACTGTGTAAGCACTTCTGCTTAGCGGCAGGATTAGCGAGCAAGATGGTGGTAGCGATCCGGACGGATCTTGCGCAAGGTCCTACCACCCGCAAACCTGCCCGTCTTCATTGTTATTATCAATTATTACTTACGAGTAAGTGTTCCGTTTATTTAGAAATTAAGAATTAGTTACGTCACGTTTTGATAAATGCAATTTCTGGGTCAGCCATGGGTTTTGTACTTTTGTCTTTTTTGACTCAATAACATAGATTTGTCAACAGACGAAGTGTAGGCAGATATTCACAAGAGGATATCCCACTGGTAAGACTATTAACTAGTTTTTATGCCGATTTATGTTCATTCCAAAACTACCGTGTTGCCCTTCTGACCCTGTTCCATACTCACAGATTTATAACACCTACCTATCTTCTATTCTTCTTCTTAGTCGTTACACTCTTGGCAGAGTGGTCGTGGTCGTTTGTTCAGGGTTGGTGGCACGCTTCACAATTCGTCGCCATTCCTCTGCTGCTGCTTTCCTGATGCACGCATGAAGGGGGTCATTCAAAGCTGCCCTAATCTGGTCCGTCCATCTCATAGGTGATCTGCCGCGTGCTCTAGTGCCCTCCACCTTACCCTGCACCACCAGGCGCTCAATCGAGACATCATCTTGTCGCGAAACGTGCCCGAAGAAGGTTAGGATGTGAGATTTGACGACAGAAGATAGCCGCTGCCTGATACCGAGTTTCCGATCTTCTATTACCATGGCCTTATTTCAACGCAGATTCCAGCTCTGAAATCCTCGGTGTCATCGGTCGTAATGGGGTGGCAGGTGACGAGGATGTCACCTTCGACGTGAGCTCGACCTTCGACGAGGCCAGCGGCGGGTACAAGATCACCGTGTACTGGGACGGACCTAGTGACCGGGTCTTCGAAGACTGCTTCGATTTTGGTAAGTAATTTTGATGCTAGTTCACAGTTATCATTGTCAGTTTTCGTTGTTCTATTTGGATTATTGAAGGGTCCACAGAAACATGTCTAGTCATTTTTTTTAATGAGATTTAATCCCAAAATGGAGTGTGAACTCTACATTTTGAGATCAAAAACCTTTTTTTCATAAAAAGAACCTAGATATGTTTTTCGTGGAGTCTCATTCTTCATGTTCATAAGTTGTTTTTTTATTGCTAATCGATAATGTCAACTTTGGCTAAGTAATTTACCGTTCTTGGTAATGATGCCCAGCGGCCATTCTTGAACCAGATTCGTTGACATAATGTTATACGTTTACCGTTGTCGATAGATCTCCAAAGGCGTCATAGCTATACAATATTTGTTATGTGCGATGTGCTGCACTCATCGTCATGTCTTAAGTTACTATCATCATTTCATAGGATCCAAGCAATGGTTCGGCGGTCCAGAACAAAAGGAACAATACTGGCCAATCCAGAACGGGAGATTGCAGAAATACTCCATCATCTCCAAGGAAGATGACAACGCCGCCGTCTCTGAACGCTACTGGCTCAACTCTGATGGCCAGTATTTCTATGTCCACCCTGAAGCCCCACTCTTTGTCGACCACCACAACATACTAGATAATCATATCTGCTTTGTCGCTGAGGTCGCCGACCCTTACTCCACCAGACGCACCCACAACGTTCTTAAATACGACATCTGGCTGTTCGACAACGCTAAAATCGCCCATCAACATGCAGTTGACACGTACCTGGGTAAACCATCTGGAATCCCTGATTATCGTATGATCCAATACCCAATCTGGTCGACCTGGGCGCGTTATTCGCGAGAAATCGACCAGGATAGCCTCTGGACCTTTGCCAATGAAATCAATGACAGCGGATTCCCTAACGCGCAGTTCGAAATCGATGACCTCTGGGAAATTTGCTACGGATCTCTCACAGTTGATGAGAGGAAGCTGCCAGACCTTAGGCAGCTTGTCCAAGATATTAAGTCTTTAGGCTTCAGGGTGTCCATTTGGGTGCATCCCTTCATTAACAGGGATTGCGAACCCTGGTTTTCTGATGCGTTAGACAGAGGTTATTTGGTGCTGAATGAGGAGGGCAGTCCTGATTCGACCTGGTGGAACAATAACGGTTCCCTTCCTGGTTACATCGACTTTACGAACCCTGAAGCAGCAGATTGGTATGCTAGCAGAATCCAGAATATCTTGGATACGTACGACATCGATACTATAAAGTTTGATGCTGGAGAATCAAGCTGGTCTCCCCAGGTATAACTTATTTGTTAGTTTTTCATCATTGCATAATCCGCTTGAGATAACGTTGTTGAAACTGTCTTTTTTAAAAATATGTCCTATCACAATTCAGCTCTTCATAGACGACCTACGAAATTTATAGACATTTGCTCCAATTGAGCCTTTTTAACGCCAATATAATTTATTTACTTTGGGTACTTAATTTTATTAATAATCTCCTCAATTTTTTTTTTCTTGGACACGCGTTGTTTCTCATTAGTGGCTCTATGACATAGTTGTATCTCTAGATCCCGGTGCAAAATGGTGACATTGACCTGCACCCTGGGCACATCGTGCAGACGTACGTGCGAACTGTGGCCAAGTTTGGCCCCGCCATCGAAGTACGTGCAGGAATGAGGTGAGAACACGAAATTCAATGACCTCTGATTATCCAGGATCAAAAATCGACATCGAATTGTAAACATTGCGCTCTTGGTAAAAGTAATTAGTTGCCTTAGAAAATACCAGAGACGATTGAAAGTTCCTGCTGAAGCCATTACAGCGCCTCTGTGCCCGTAGGAAAAAGTAACCAACCTACCAACCAACCAACTGTGTCTTTACTCCACTCCTCTTAAACAAGAGAAAAATGCCACTTTTTTTAATTCAGCGCCTCTCTATGCTAGTCGATCATCTCAACGGCTATTTTGTCCTTCATACCTTCATCACTCCAATGCAATAGTATCTGAGGTGCAGCTCACTTCTCAAATTAATTAAGATGCTTGATTTTGATCAAAAATCTGTTTGTCCAGGACCCAAGACCTCCCAGTCTTCGTTCGCATGGTAGACAAGGACACTTACTGGGGCTTCAACAACGGTCTAGCAACGCTGGTGACCACTCTCCTCCAGATGAACCTGCAGGGTTACACCCTGGTGTTACCCGATATGATCGGAGGGAATGGATACAACGACAAGCCCACCAAGGAGTTGTTCGTGAGGTGGCTCCAAGCCAATGTGTTCATGCCATCGCTCCAGTACTCCTTCGTGCCGTGGGATCATGATGATGAGGTAAATACTCTTTATTTAATAGATTCAGGGGTTACGTTGCGGATGTTCATACCAACAAGTTGAAACAAATTACCTTGCTAGTCCGCGAAACGTGGGTGGGACCATATGCAAGGTCCGCCCGGATCGGCCCCGCCATCTTACTCGATAATCCAGCCGCTTAGCAGCAGTGTTTGCACTGTTATGTTCCGTCATGGAGAGCAAGGCAGCCGGTGAAATTACTGGCACAAGAGGTATTTCATCGTAGCCTTCAGCGGCCCTAACATGAGAGCTCAGGTTTAGTTTAACCCCTTCCTGCGTCTCTGTCTAACTAGTGTCATAAGAAAGGGACACAGATAGAGATAAACTAAACTTGGCCAGTCATGTTAGGGCCACTGGGGTAACAACGCATCTGGAATCTCGTTGGTGTTGCAGATGTCTGTTAGCGGCGGTGTTCACTTACTATCAGGTGACCACTTGCTTGTTTGCACTTGCTTGCTTAAGTATTGTTGATAAAAAAAGCTTTTTAATTTTTGGTGTCGCTTTATCCGCCGACAGCGAGCGAACCTGACAAAGTAGTAGCCTTTATTCATATGGAATTAGCGTGTATTTTAATAATCAATGCAAAACTGAAGAAGGGCTTACGTGACCGGCCCAAGTTTAACTTATAGCCCCCTGCGTCTCTGTCAAACTAATGTCATAAGAAAGGGACCCACATAGAGATAAGCTCGAGAAACTAAACTTAACCGATCATATTAGGGCCACTGCGTTTAAAACTGTTATTTCATTATTCTTTGTACTTTCGTAAATAATAGCGTAAATATTGATAGTTATTAAGACCCAATTCTAGCAATATGCCACCAAGTTGCCACGGTAGCATGAAAAGCTTAACTTTCAAGGCCTCATTCATAAAGTGCTATAATCAGCGAGTGACGACTAGATACCTACATGCAGAAAGCAGAGAGTATTGTTTGTTCAGTTCGTGTGGTATCTCAAGAGGCAGATAAACTAAGATAACTTGTTCCATCACTTAGTGCCGTTGCCTGCTTATGTTGCTATTTCCTTGCCTTTATTAAGTACAGTAGCGGAAATATCGATACTAGAAATCTCAAATGTCGTAAGGTACATTAAGGAACATGTCCCTTACGACATTTGAGATTTCTAGTGTCGATATATTCACGTACCACCTTAGAACACTATCGCAATGACGCGACGCGTTAAACGCCAGGCTATGTCATACAAATGTCATGCGTATGTCTCTTCGACTAGGTTCTACGGTGGTACGTGTTTCAAATTCCTTGACTGTACATTATCAGGGTGCATGTCTACTGACGCTGCGTTTTTATACAACATGGGAAGGCAAACGAACAAGTGGGTCACCTGATGGTAAGTGATCACCACTGCATAGACATCTGCAACACCAAGGACATTGCAGATGCAGAGCGCTAAGATGGAATACCTCTTGTGCCACTTATTGGATTGGCTGTCTTGCTCTCCACGCCGGAACACAACAGTGCAAGCACTGCTGCTTAGCGGCAGAATTAGCGAGCAAAATGGTGGTAGCGAGGCGGGCGACCCTGCACACGGTCCTACGCCATTCTTTCCTATGTTACCTACGCCAATCTTTCCAACGGATTTTTTTACCTTCTAGCCGTTTAAACCAAAGATTTATATGAAATTACTGAAGACGCAAATAGTTACCGCAACGCAGTATGGCCGAAACTCAACACGACATTTGCGGGTTCAAAGGACAGCGGGTCTTTTGAACCCGTAAATGCTGTGTTGTTGAAGAATTTTCCCCTTGTTCTTACAGGTATATAATAGCGCCTGCTGGTTACGTTGATGTGACCACAGGATGTCTAATTTATACATAGAAGTCTTTAGAGTAATAATCGACCAACCTATAAAATGCACTTGCAAATAACTACTACAGAACCCTACGATGCGCGTGGGCCGGACTCTAAGTCAATGCAATCAAAAGTTACATACATATTTCATACATTTATGGACCGAAAAACCTACAGGGTACTTCCCGTTGACCTAGAATCACGAAATTTGGCAAGAAGCAAAGTTTTACAGCATAAATAAAGGAATAAATTCGAAAACCGTAAAGTACCTAGTTACAACACACACAAAAAAAATCCTCTTACAAAGCAAAAATGTCGCTAGATGTCACCCATAGACGTGGACATAGATGTAGTGTAGGTAAGTTACTAGTATTCTATACTTTGGGGCTAAGTGAAGTTTGTCCCTCAATCCAGTTTATCTTTTCGTCATAGCATTGATCGGTGCTCTAAGTTTGTACGGAACCCTCGGTGCGCGAGTCCGACTCGCCCTTGTCCGGTGTTTTACAGTAACTTCGTATTGCAGGCGGTGGAGATCAGCCGTCAGTACACCCAGCTGCACGCTGACTACGCGGACGAGATCGTGGCCGCCATGGAGGCGTCGGTGCGGGACGGAACCCCGGTCAACCCGCCCATCTGGTGGCTGGACCCTACCGACGAAGTCGCCCTGGCTACTTGGGATGGTAACAGTCATGACATCTGATATTAGGGGCCGTCCATCTTCCACATCGAAATGAGAAAACTATAGAACTGTGTACAACGCAGTGGCAGAGTAGCCGACCATAGTCTATTTGGTAGACTATGTTGGATAGCCTGAATAAAACTGTCTGTGCCAATTGTCAAGTAAACAGCTCTGCGTTTTGTACATTTTAAATTGGCGTCGTATTTTTAGTTCTGCTATCCGACGCCTGCGTCGATGCTAGTTAGAAAACTTAGAAGCACTTTATTCACTTACAATAAGATTCAAAGTTGAACCAATGGCTAAATATTGAAAGCCCCTCTTCACCTGCTTCACCCCGTCGCAAAGTGGTGACGCTAGACTTGTAACAATTCGAACAAGAAAGCAGATCTATTGTCTTCTTACAGCGATGATTTTCCGTCAAAGCCAAAGTCAAAGTTAAAATATTTTTATTCAGATTAGGCTTAGGAAGCACTTATGAATGTCATATTTATCACCGGTTCGGAAAAACCTCTGATGAGAAGATACCGGCAAGAAACTCTACGTTCATTTTGTTGACCACTTTTCGACCGTATTAGAAAGGGGTTAAAAAGGTTCAAAAGTGGTGAAGCAATTACTTGGTCGATGATACGATCCCTTACTATACAAACTAGCCACTGTAAATATTCGAAATTAAAGGAATATTCTGCATGTCCCATAAGCTCTTTTACAAGTCTGCTGTGCTAGTAAGAACGAGACGCACTGAGTTACAGAGGTGTACCTATGGTCCAGGGTGTGCGTTGCACCACAAAATAAATAATAGTACTAACGTACAGAAACTTCTCTATTACGACCGCGATTAAACGAATTCCAACTTTATAAACATGCTCAAAAAGTTCGTATTACTTCATACACCATGCGCCAGGCGGCGCGACTCAAAAGGAACGCGCCGCCCGCGCCCGCCTTCCCCCCGCTACTCCCGGCGCACGCTAGGGTTGCGCAGCATTCGTTTTCAATTACACTGACACGGCGGCGGCGAGCAAGCGGGCGCGCGGCAAGCCGACAGCCTACTGCGATTTGCCTATGCCATAGGCAAGGCGGTCGAGCGTACCTACAGTGCGGAGTGGAACCCCCCTGGTTGCACACGGGCGCAGCGGTCCCAGGGGGCGCTGTTACTTGTACTTTGTACCCATTCCATTTTGACCGCGAGCTTGCTGATGCGCTAGGGTGATGTTTGCACACGATCGCTACATGGGCTAGAGAAGTAGAGACGCCTCTGGCGAGTTAACGCGTATCGAGATTCATGCTAGGCGCACTGATACAGTAGAAGGACATACATTATCTACTACTACAGCATATTATATTATCAATTAATCATGTACGCCTTCTCGAAAGTCAATCATTAAAGCTTCTCAAGTGTCCGGAGTAATGCACTCTTGCGCTGGTTATGAGATATCGCCGATTGTCATTTGTTTCGCAATAATGAATCGTCCAGCGTTAATGGGTTGTAACCGCACAGCCAAGTCATAAGACGACACAGTGTGTAATTTATCGCGCTCCATCTAAGCTACGTAGTGTCATAAGAAGGGACGCACATAGGGATATGTTTTAACTTGAGCGGTTATGTGGACGGCCACTGGTGCGGGTCCCAGGATTGGTGGGCGAACAAGATATCGCCGATTGTCATTTGTTTCGCAATAGCGATCAGCCATAGTAACAAATGAATCGGTATTCCAACCGGGGTTAGTCGTTATTGTCAACATAGATTACGACGAGTGGTTCGTAATCCCCCCCTTTCTTTTATGTGCGGAACCAGCCCCAAAAATTACAAGTACTACAATTTGACATAATTGTAGATAATTAATAGATTCAGGCGTTACTTTGCGGAGGTCCATATCAACAAACTGGAACAAATTACCTTGCTACTCCGCGAAACCAGTGCCGGGCTCGTGCAAAATAGCTGCGTCTGTGCGACACATATATGTTCATGCAAAAACCCACCCTCCTCCGCTTCCACACGAAACAACATATATCACACAGACTCAACTACACACCACCACCACTAAACACTAAAACTACACGATCGACGCGCGTTTCGCCTCTATACAAGGCATCACCAAGATCGAACAGTACGACCGTTCGCTACTTGAACGAATGGCGTACTCAATCAATAATTGTAGAGTTTTTCATACAAAAAAACGACAAATATGTTAAATTGTAGCACTTGTAATTTGTGTGGTATACACGCCCCAGGAAAACGGTTTAATCTTTCCAAATTTGCCAAAAAGTGTATATAAGTATGCGAAACATAGAATACTTTCATCCCATAAAATGAATGGTAATTGCTATAACGCGGGCGTAGCCACAGGTAAAAACTGGTGCTTTATAATTTTTATTCTATATGACACACTGTGTGGCCCTAACATGACCACCCCAGTGGCCCTAACATGACTGGCCAAGTTTAGTTTATCTCTATCTGCGTCCCTTTCTAATGACACTAGTTAGACAAAGACACAGGGAGGGGTTAAACTAAACCTGGGCTGTCATGTTAGGGCCGCAGGTTTAGTTATCCCTCCCTGCGTCTCTGTCAAACTAGTGTCATAAGAAAGTGACACACAGATAAGCTTAACTTGGCCAGACATGTTAGGGCCACACAATAAGGGTCATCAATGAGATTAGAACACAGAATGGTCGACCTGAGGTGCAATTTTTGTATCTCACCAGCGGTGCTAACATGACAGGCCTGGTTTAGTTTAACCCCTCCCTGTGTCTCTGTCTAACTAGTGTCATAAGAAAAGGACGCAGATAGAGATAAACTAACCTTGGCAAGTCATAGTAGGGCCACAGGTGACTAAAGCTCGCAAAAATGACGGTCATTTTAGTGAGCTTTAGTCACCCGGTGAGATACAAAAATTGCACCTCAGGTCGACCTATCTCAGTGTTCTAATCTGGTCAGTCATGACCCCCCCCCCCCCCCCTGGATAAGCATTTGGGGCCACAGGAGCACCACACCCCAGATAGAGCAACCTTGGGCTAAACCATTTCGCATCCTTCCTTTCAGAATTCCTTCTCGGGCAAAGGATTCTGGTAGCGCCAGTCTTAGAAGAGGGTGCAGTCTCCCGCAACATTTACTTGCCCCGCGGCTCCTGGCGCGACCCGTCGGGCACTGTCTACGAAGGACCAATCACATTGGAGGCCTACCCTGCGCCTTTGGACGTGCTACCTTACTTTATCTTGGAGGATTAAATGTCAATTTCAATGGGTCATACACGAAGAACTTGTTCTCAAATTGTACCCTTCTGTTCTCTAATGTACCCCAAGTAAACTAGATCGTAGCAAGGTGCTCAAAATGTTATCCGACGATCCGAATAACACGGACTTTCAGGGGTGCTTTGATGCCTATTCCAGTATTAGTAAATATGTAATTTATTTTAAGTGTGGGTACGAAAAAAAAACACCTCCGTTATGTTACCGGAACAGATGGGGTATTATTAAGAGCATCTGAATAATCTATATGACCCTTGGCCTTAAGCCAGGCAAACGTACCGGAGGCGGAAGCGAATTTTGTGTTGTTTGAATTTGTATTTAACCCTGCACACTAAAACCGGCCGGGAATACTTAGTATTTGCTTGTCGCAGATTCGGCTCCGCATTCCGCTACCTCTTTCTGTGTGTTCACTTTACCCTTTTCAAGGCCGAAGGATATATCCATCAACGAATAATGCAAAAGTGACCTACGCGCATTTGCATATGATTCAAACTTGCTTGACATCTAGGCTGGCGTTGGAAAGAATAAAGTGTATTTATTTATATGATTGTTTTGTTGATTATACAATTTTTGGTTGAATTTTGAGCGTTTTATTTGAACTTAAATACTTATTTCTTAACCAAAGAATTGTCGAGTGGTGACTGCGTACCGGGAGACGCGGCGTGGGCACACCCGCCACAAGGTGGACCGACGATCAGGAGTGCGATTTTTGAATCTCACCGGGTGACTAAAGCTCACCAAGATGGCCGTTTTTCATAGAGATTCAGCCATTTTAGTGAGCTTTAGTCACCGAGTGAGATTCAAAAATTAGACCTCTGGTGATGGTTGCGGGAACCCGCTGGATATGATCCTATAGTGAAATTTTGCACTTTTTAGATATTTGATCAAACTATTATCAAAATAATTATACAAAAGGTATTTGTGGCAAGATTTTGCTAGGCAACCCTGCGGCATTGTAAACTCCGCGTGGTTCCTTTTATTTAAAACACATTTCGATCAAATAACAGAACGTTGTCGCAATGTGTCAGCGCTGTGATAAATATAATGACATTAATACGAAAAGGTTCTACAATGGCCTATGAATCAAATTGGGTCACTATACATAATGCTTATTTCACGCGGGGGCAAAACAATGAGGCAGTACAGTGGACAGCACAGTTCTAATACAATTTGAACACGCACGCCGAGACGCAACAACTTTTTCCTTTTTTTTGTACAACATAGGAAGGCAAACGAGCAAGTAGGTCACCTGATGGTAAGATTACCACCGCTCATAGACACCCGACCCGTAACACAACACCAAGAATATTGCAGATGCATTGCCAAACCAGAGGGCTAAGATGGAATACCTCTTGTGCCAGTAATTACACCGGCTGTCTTGCTCTCCAACGGCAGGATTAGTGAGCAAGATCCGGACGGACCTTGCAAAAGGTCCTACTGTTCTGTCCATTCAAATTGTATAAGTACCTAATGTGCTGTCCAGTCCCCCGTATGAAATCAGCACTATTACCCTTAGGGTCTCCCCACACCAATCGACGCGGAATCGGCTTTCGACGAGTGTTTTACACCACACTGTCCCCGTTTAGGTCATCGGCCATCTGAGCGGTCGTAAACCTACGTTCAACAGTCTCATTCTCCGTACTCCAGCTGTAAACTTATGGTCAGCTCTCGCGTGTCCCGTACTGCTGCCGAGGCGTCAAATAGCCCGCATACAGCCGTTGAGTCGGCTGAACGGATGCAGCTGTAGCCTCTGTTCGGCCGTCGTCTTGAACGGCTGTCACCAGCTCTAATCAGCCAGCCCCCATCGTAGGTACTCGGCCGTGATCTGAACTATTCAGCCCTCACCGACGCCGATCAGCGGTACTTGGAGATCTAAAATCGCGAACGCGTGCTGTTGGCTGCTAACACCGTCGTACGGATACGAACAGCTTTACGGCAAAACGCCGTTTTTCCGTCGAAAGATGTCGTTTCACGTCGGCCGAGCCGATCAGCATCTATGTACTTCGCTCTTATTGCGTAGACATAAAGCGTTTTTTGATCGGCTGAAGCCGATTACGCGTTGATTGGTGATGGGAGACCCTTATCGTGCCCGTACAAAGCCGGAGGAATAGCTAGTCAATTACAATTGCATTACAAACTGCAATAGGTGCAGTCCCGGAGTAAGTGCAATTAAGAACGTTATCTAGTGGAGTGCACTTGAGTTTGATAACGTGCAGTGGTGCAGCGGAACTGTGTCATGGAACAGTTGGTACCGAGGAGTGGTGAGAGATGGCAGCCCTTAGGATATTAATGGGTAAGTAAAAGTAGTACTTACTTAAAAATAGGTTAAGAGTTATCTTTTGTCTCCACGGTCAAACTACTGGACGATTGTGATGAAATAAAGCAGACAGACAGAACTTATACTAGCACTATAGTCAGATTTAAAAAAATACTTTTTATAAACAAGTAATAACTTTTTCCACATTTAATTAAACTTGAATCGTCTGATAAAAAAAAATTCCTTCCTTTTATCATTACCCCCATGACCCCCTTCCCCTTGGATCCATGCATGCTATTTCAATTTCAAGCTACTTAGTATAGGCCCCTGTACCTCCTTGTACCTAAAGGCTGTGCAGGCTGACAGCAGCTGCAGCAGCAGCTGTGGCAGCTGTGTTTATTTGAATAGATAAAACCTCACGTTTGCTGGCAGTTTGTGCGCTGTATGCGTACGCGCATGCATACAGCGTGACAGTGGAGCACCAGAACATGACGCTGACACTCGAAGCACAGACCAGCGGCGGTTTCCAGGTCAAGCTGCTTGAAGGTAAGAATCATTTAAATATCATAATTTGCAGTTTTGCATGATTATTCGCAGTACCTGGTTCTTTTGGCAGTGCCTTCGAAGGAACTAAATCCAAAATCAAATATAGGTACTAGCCAGTAGGAACTTGTGCGAGGGCCATCTGGATTGTTACCATCATCTTGCACGCTAATCCAGCCGCTAAGTGCTTGCACTGTTGTGTTCCGACGTAGAGAGCAAGACAGCCGGTGAAATAACTGACACATTATTACATCTCAGCTCTATGGGTTGGGTGAGCTGGTTTTTGTGATGCGGGTCTTATGGGCGGTGGTGATCACCTACCATCAGATGACGTTGCTGCTCGTTTTCCTTCCTATTTTGTAATAAAAACCGTCTTGCGTGCTAATCAGGCCAACATTCTCCAGACGGTATTCAACACTTCGCGAACACCATCGGAAGGTCGCTAGCATCGACAGCTGTGACGTCATCAGAGGCGATTGAGGGAGGCGTGTCGCTTCAGCTAGATGGAGTTGTGCTGAGCGTACAGACTTTGTACGACGAAGCAGCCGACGCAAGAGGCCTCAGGATATCATGGGATGCCGGCGATGACGTCTCTCTCGAAGACTGCTATGACTTCGGTAAGAGCAAGAGCGGACTCATAATAATTTGATCTTGAATCTTGAATTTCATAGTTATTTCTCTAGCTATATTGGCACTAGCCGCCAAAAGCGGCTAAATTTCTTTTCGGAAGGTAAGACTCACTTTGAGTCGCTAAGCCTTCGGAGTATGTAGTAGTAACGATATTAGTGTCCATTAGAACAATAATTTAATTATTAAGTAGACTTAATTCACTTAAGAATAACGACGAAGCTCCGCCTGAAAATTGGGCTCCTATCTTGGCTTTCTAGTATATTAAGAAGCAATCTAAGGAACCTGACCTATCGACTTACTTATATATAATAAAATTTAATTTCGTAGATTAAGTGATATTCAGACACAATTTCGTTTCCGGGTGAATTAACATAAGGACTAATGATTCTACCCGGATTACATTAGATTTGCGTTAAAAAATAAACTTTTCCAGGTTCTAAGCACTGGTATGGCGGCCCGATGCAAATGAGCCAAATATTCCCAATAGAGAGCGCCACCGTAGTGAACATGGGCTACGTTTCCAAAGAACGCGACAACGGCGCCGTGATCGAGCGCTACTGGCTCAACTCTGCCGGCGAATACATCTACGTCAACCCCCAAGTGCCCTTATTCGTCGATTACAACAACACCGCCATCAATCACCTCTGCTTTAAAGCTGAAATTGCCGCTCCTTACTCAACCAAGAGAAACCACACAGAACTGTCATACGACCTTTGGTTTTTGTCCGACGTGAAGGCAGCTCATAAACACGCTTTAGCCAACTATTTAGGAAAGCCTTCTGGTGTACCTGATTTCACAATGGTTAAATATCCTATCTGGTCCACTTGGGCTGAGTTTGGGAGAGACATAGATGAGAATAATCTTCTGGAGTATGCTAGACAGATCAAAGGGTATGGGTTCGCAAATTCTCAGCTGGAAATTGATGATCTATGGGAGATTTGCTACGGCTCCTTAACAGTGAATGAAAATAAGTTTTCTAACTTCACGAAGCTGGTGCAGGATATTAAGGCGCTCGGGTATCGCGCGACAATTTGGATGCACCCATTTATTAACCAGAACTGTGAGCCGTGGTACACTGAAGCTTTAAACAGCGGGTGAGTATAAAGTATTTTCTAAGTATGTACACTACAATTTTAGATATAGGATACGTGGACGTCTGTAATGCAGTTTAATGAAAAGATGAAACATCTTATTGTCTTAAGGTATATTTTATGAAAAAAAAGGTTCACGATCATTGCACCCTTTTATATCGTATCATTGTAAAGTATTAAAAACGCACTACGTTTATTTCTCTCCAGCTACCTAGTCCTCAACGAAGATGGTAACCCTGATACATCTTGGTGGAACAACAACGGCACAATTGGGAGTTACGTGGACTTCACGAACCCCGAAGCCGCCGAATGGTGGTACCAGCGCGTCAAGAACATCGTAGACACCTACGACATCGACAGTCTTAAGTTCGACGCGGGAGAGAGCAGCTTCTCTCCACAGGTGAGTACGTTTCTTCTCTCCACAGGTCACCTGTTCTCCCGTAATCAGATTGTAAGTAGGTAACATTGCAAAATCGTCCACATATAGGCAAGCGTCATTACGGCGGCAGTCGGCATGCTCAGTCTTTTTCGGCATTTGATACATCTGTTTGGCAGTAGTAAAATCGTAAGCAGTGAACATGATGAGTGTGTCCTCAATTCGATGATTTATTTTTATTTTTATTTGTACTCTTATTTGTGTTTTTTCTTTTCTATTCCTTTTATTGTAAAATGCTTTAAATTTCACAGTGCCCTAGTGTAAACTGTTATACTGTGTAATGAATTGAATAACTAAATAAAATGATCTGGCTTTACATATGCAAGGTAAGGTATCCAAATCTACTGGTACCATTAAATTTTCAGCAGACTGCAATTGCACCACGAATTTTGTACATATAGTCAAAAAGGGAGCTGCAGCAAGATTTTACATATTTTGACGTGTTCTGATACGAATATTTCTTTCAGATTCCAGTTCAGACAGGCGATGCTGATATGCATCCCCACCACATCACACAGGATTACGTTCGAACTTGCGCACGATTCGGTGATATGATAGAAGTGCGTACAGGATTCAGGTATTCTTGAACACTATTATATTGTTAATTATATTACTATTAATCGGTCGGTCAATTATACCCGAGTGTTCAAAGTTACCCTCATTGACATAATATTTAAAATTGAATTCTATGAATTTGCGTTTGCCGGACTATCAAAAATTTTGGAATAAAACTATTTGTTTATCCTCAATCTTCATCCCCAGGACTCAAGACCTCCCAATCTTCGTCCGCATGGTAGACCGCGATTCTGCCTGGGGTCTTACCAATGGTCTTTCCACCATCATCACCACGACCTTCCAGATGAACCTGAATGGTTACACCCTGGTCTTGCCTGACATGATTGGGGGTAACGGGTTCAATCTAGCCAACGAGAATTCTGCTCTGCCAACTAAACAATTATTCATTAGATGGGTACAGGCCAACACTTTCTTGCCAGCCATGCAGTTTTCTTTCGTGCCATGGGGCTTTGATAATGAGGTAAGTATTGGCGATCGAATGTAATTATTTAGTTTAGTTTCGATAGCCAGAGAAGCTTCATTAAATTAGAGTCTAACATCAAAATTTTAACATCAAGATTTTAATAAAAAGTTTATACAGTGTGTTAGGATTGGCCCAGAACTATTCCGTCTTATAATTACTTGTTTGATTCTGATTAATCTTTCTCTTTTCGCTCTTTCTCACTTTGTTACCGAGCTTTACCGAACTGAAGCCGTAGAACAAAAATTCTTACAGTGCATATTTCAACCTCAACATTGTCGGAATCACCGATAACTTCAATAGAGCTGTACACACAAACATTTAATTGATCAAGCTTCGTTAATTTCCAGACAGCAGAAATCAGTCGTAAATTCACGGAGCTTCATGCCGAGTATGCACAGACGATATACAACGCTATGAACGCGTCTACGGTGGACGGACGGCCGGTCAATGGCCCGTTGTGGTGGATCGCGCCTAAAGACACCGAGGCGCTCGCTATTTGGGACCGTAAGTAGCGCCATCTAGTTTACAATACAGACAGCTTTCAGTAGACCTAACATGACCAGCCAAGATTACCTATAGTTTAGTATTTGAATGTGAATCTGAGTTTCTCACTATGACATTAGTTTGATAGAGACCCGAGAAGGGATAAGTTAAACCTGGACCGGTCATGTAAACTCATGTATCCTCAGCTATCTCCACCAAATTTAGAAATACGAAAGTGTTTGTTCTTCCGTCACACAGCCCCTGAGCCACGGATTGATTTGAATAGTTGCATAGAGATAGTTAATGGATCTGAGAGTAAACTATGACACTTTTATCACTGGAGAATGTACAGTTTTTTGAGGAAAGGCATTAACCATGTGCACAAAGAATGTTTATCTAAGCAGTATAGATAGATCTTTCAACTGTTTCTTTACCCCTGCTTCCAGAGTACCTCCTAGGTGAGGACATCATAGTGGCTCCGATATTGGTAGAAAACGCGACTTCCCGAGACATCTACCTGCCTGAGGGCGAGTGGCTTGGCAAAGGAAGTGCTAACGAGGTATACACAGGGCCAGTCTGGCTGCGGAACTACCCGGCGCCCATAGACGAGCTACCGTACTTCGTACGCAAGGGAGACACTGGCGAGCCGGACGCCGCGAACTCGCCTCACATTGCTGCGCTCCTGCTAGCTGTAGCGATTTTCGTTGGTGTTTTTAACCGTGGATAACCCATAAATTTCATAGCTTATCATCACAGCATCATAGTGCAGAAACTAGCACATCTAGCACTATTTTAGACACGCGTTAACACTCTCCGTAACTCAGCGCGTCTCTCTCCTACCAGGCTAGTTGGAACAAGACGCACAGCGTTACTTAGCCAATTAACGCGTGTCAAGAAGATTCGTGCTTGGTGCACAATAGCTAAAGTGTATTCATGGGCGTACCCAGCTTCTGGCCTAGGGGGGGGGGGGCAAGTCAGATGCTAGATTCGGTAATCTTCGTCCGCCATCGTCGCGCGCGGTTTTTTGGCAATTGCACCGTGCATTTTGCAAGTGTCTACTGCGCGGTTTATTTAAAAGTTAGAGCATAAGGCCCCGTTCACGCTTTCATTAGTAATTAGGCGAGTTCATGCATGTTCTGTGAGATTTCCAGGGGGGGGCAGCTCCCCTCCCTGCCCCTCCCCCTGGGTACGCCTATGAGTGTATTCATCCATACTCGTCTTATCATGTAAACAAAATTCTAACCTAAAACTTCAAATTTTGTTACTTAAACATAAACACCCTTTATCGTCTAAATAAATCAAATTGAGGCAACTTTTTTTTAACTGTCAACCTTACCAAATGTGTTTTTTCATAATGCTCATCTCCTTGTAAAAATTATCACTTTTTCCGTTACGTATTATTACTGTAATTAATTAAAGTTTGTATATTAAATTTGTAATTAATTTTTGTTTTATTTTAATTATAACAATTACAAAAAAACACGTAGCTCAATTTTTATGACTGCACACCTACATCCTCCGAACTCCTGCATCCATTTTATAGTGCTTGCCTCTTTAGTCGTTTAAAAGATTGGCACGGATTGATAGTTCCAAATTCAAATAATTAGAGATATGTCAAAATATGTTATCTATGGTTGTGGATACTTACTTCCAGGACAGTTATTGATTCTAAATTCAAATCACTCGACTTACCTAAACATTTGCAGTTGATAGTTTTCCATAGATTTCAACCTACTAGCTGCTCTTTACTGGTGTTAATAGTGGCGTTGCACTTTTCATAGCCTTTTTAGGGTTCGGTAGTCTCGACAAGAAACCCTTATAGTTTTTAAGAATACTAGTTTAATAGTGGCAGAGCCTCACTGTAGCCAGTCGCTCGTAGTACAAACGGGTCGGCTCGACTGGGGCAGTACCACACTCTCACAGAATACCGGCGTGAAGTTGTACCCTGCTACTACGTTTCGTACAATAAGTGAGAGATTAGGGCTGGCGTCACTCTTAAAATGATTTCCCATCAGCTCGAGACCTGTATAGCGTTATTATCTAAATTCTAAACCATTAGTCAAAATAATTATATCTAATAACTTTAGCTCGACACTTATTTGATGGTTAATAGCTTCAGCTTATTTTCCTCGTTAAGACCTACCTACCCGCCGCAACAGCAAATTTAAGAAAAAGAGAAAAACAAACAAAACAAACAAACAAATTTAAGAGCAGATTTTGCGATAAGACCGCCTTTTGGATACCTATATCAAGATTTATCTGTAATTCTGACAAATTGTAATGTGGTATTCAATAAAGCATATTGTATTGTATTGTATTTAATAAAATAATGATAATGAACATCAAACAACCAATTTTGTTTTTATACATTTATTTTCCACACATACAATAATCATTACTCTAACTCATCTCATTTCTATATTTCTTAACTAGATATAAGTACATACAAAGCTTAACCACAGATTATTTGAGTTACGGAAGTATAGTCGACCAAGAAATTGCTTGACTACTTTTCGACCGTATTACAAAGGAATAGGGTTGAAAACTGGTCAAGCAATTACTTGGTCGACTATACTTCATACGAGAAACCTGACGAATCAAAACTGGAACAAAAGAATCCAGAATTCTGGATGAACATAACTCAAATATCAAGGGTTTTAGAGCGTGACCAAATGCTAGATAAACTGACACTGCCATTCTATTGCCATACGGTGATAGAAACGGTCACAAAATGGCAACACCAGTCTCAAATAAACACAGTCCTCTGGGCTTATCCACAGGGCTTAACTTTCAAATCCTCGATGTGTGTCGTTTTAAATTAAAATCATAGTATTCCTGTATTTATTACATAGGTATGGCAAACCTTAAACCTTAACAAAATACGGTAGCGTGTCCAGTGGCGCAGGGTAGTTCCGGATCCAGTCGCCCCCCTCCAGCCGGCGGGAGGGGTCGCCCTGCTCGAGCCAGCCGCCCGCCGGGAGGTACACGTCGCGCTCCCGAGACCCTCGCTCCACCACCGGAGCTACCAGAATGGTTTCCCCGAGGAGGTATTCTGGAGAAGACAATCGGCTTTCATTAATTCAAAACACTACCAAGAGTAGCAAGTAGAAAGCAATACGAACTTTAAAGAGTTTTGACTCTGTACTTAACGAAAACTAGAGACGATACATAAAGACTGGCAGAGAATGCCTTAAGGCATTAAGTCCGCCTTTTGTACATTCTGTTTTTTTTTGTGCAATAGAGTTCAAATAAATAAAGAAGATAAAGGTAATATGTCGATCTATCTGTGTGTCTGACCTCTGTGATCATAACATGACGGCCAGGTTTAGTTTATCTAAGTATATCTCTAATAGTGTCCCTTTTTTTTGATACTAATTTGAAAGAGACGCAGGGAGGGGTAAACTAAGGCTTTCCCGCTCATGTTTGGGCCACAGGGAGTCTTATATGGCGTTTTTCAGCATTAGATTACCAGGAGAAACACCCATGCCACCTAGTGCCATTCTGTATGCTTTCGAATAAAGTGTTCAGAGACTCACCATCCCAAACATCGTGGGCAGTGGTGTCAGTGGGCGCTATCCACCATATCGGTGGGTTGACAGGCGACCCGTCCCGCACTGACCGCTGGCAGGCCGCCATTATCTGGTCAGAGTACTTCGCGTGAAGCTGTACAAACTGCTTGCTTAACGCGATCGTCTGTAATTGAGATAAGCAGGTACGTTAGGCATTGAATCGTGCTTAAAGACAAAGATCTCTAACCAAGATCTACTTAAGTTTAGAAGTAAAGTTACAATTCTACATCATTGGATTGATGTTATCATCATCGTAGTGTAAAAAGACACAGTAGTCAACAAATGCCATTACTAACCTTTCCAAAATTCCAGAACTTACTTCGTTATCGAATTCCCAAGGGACATAGGAGAACTGCATACTTGGCATGAAGGTGTTTGCCTGCAGCCACCTGATGAATAACTCCTTAGTTGGCTCTTCATTGTAGCTGAAAATTTCAATTATACGTGTAAACACAGAATCTAAATCTAAATGTAATAATAAAAAAGTTTCTTTAATGGCTGACAGACAATGTCTAGCCAAAACCGCTGGAGATACCTTGAACTTCAACTTTGTGAGCCAAAATCTACCTGAAGTAGTGAGTCATGATTGCTCTATGCTTCGTAACTATAGACATTCAATTTCATAGAGTGGACCCTTAAACGATTTCATAGATAGTAAATCTTCAAGAAAATAAAGGTCTTACCCATTCCCTCCAATCATATCGGGCAGCACGAGGGGGTATCCATTCATGTTCATCTGCAGAAGCGTCGTTATAAGCGTGGGGAGCCCGTTCTCAAACGTCCAGTAGGTATCTTTGTCTATCATCCGCACGAAAATCGGAAGGTCTTGAGTCCTGTAAAATGACATGTCTGATGAGTTTCTGAATAAATCACGATACTCATCATACGAATCATTGACACAGCATATCTAAAGATTTCATAAATCCTATGTACCTACACCATATTGGAAGCCGGTTTCTGGTTGCAGTACCTACGAATGGCCCTACTCGATCGGGAGAGCAGATAGCATTAGTACCACATTTTTACAAGACACGGTGTTAAGTACTATCTAGCTACTGGTTTTCGTACGGTGAGTGAGAGATCCGAATGCACATGGGGGGACAGGGGACGTAAAGTCTGGCAGTTTTCATGGACGGCTGTGGTCACTTTCCATCAGGTAACTTCCATGTGCCATGAAACAACGACACTGGCCAAAAGAATCAGTGCACCTAGCACGAATCGTCTCGACACGCTTTAACTCGCTACGTAACTCAGTGCGTCTCTTTCCTACTGGGCTGGTTTGAAAGAGATGCACCGAGCTACGTAGCGAATTACCGCGTGTCGAGAACACAGATTACTAATATGTAGCTAGCGTCGAGAAGATTAGTGCTAGGTGCTCAGGACTTGTAAACGTACTCCTTGATAATATGTTGCCACTAACGAGGTATAAATAAATGCTACGGTTACCTATATCCAGCCCTAACTTCGGTAATGGGTCCAAACTGCGCGGCGGCTCGCAGGTAGTCCGCGGTAATAACCCCTGGCTGGTCACGAATATCGCCTTTCAGGACTGGGATCTGGGAATAAGCATCGTAATAAAAATGCAGCTCACTGATGGTGGTCAGCTCGTTACAGTAAGAACGAAACTTCAAAGTGGAGTTTTTCTTTCAGAAGACCTACACAAAAAGACCCTTTTGCCTCCCATTTCCCTCACATCCATATTAAATTTATCCACATTTATTACTTAGCCTCAAATTTCGTTCTATTCAACACTGAATATTACGGGGATGGTTCTGACGGCGGTTGTGGTTGACTGACTGGACCTTTGTACCTTTAAATGTTTTTGTACAAAAGTAAAACAAATACATAAATCAGTGCTTATGGAAATGACAGGTCGGCGAAAATGCAGCGCACGCTGACCCAACAGAAGTACCGAAACTTAATGTTTCTGGTAGTTCATTGAATGTCATAGTCATAGTTAAAGGCGTTTTGTTGGTTTCGTACATCATCAAGCAAATAACAACTCAGACACATTAGGTAAGGTTAGGTTTTCCAGCTACCTGTGGTGACCAGCTGGACTCGCCTCCATCGAACTTGTAGCTGTCGAAGCCATAAGCATTCTGGATGGTCTTCAGCCGACCCACGTACCAGCTGCGAGCCTCGGGCTTGGTGAAGTCAATGTACGCGGTGGTCGTGCCGTTGTCGTTCCACCAACTCGTCTCCACGGAGCCATACTCGGAGGGTACGAGGTAGCTAAAAGAGGAAAAGGATGTAAGGATACTATGGCTTTAGGACCATATGTAGAACTAAGTGGGGTTACATGAGGAGTCTATAAACAATTGAGGTGATATCTGATAAGGACCGATAAAAGAGACTCAGATATATAAATAATTAATCTTGGACCTCGTGTCGTACAGACATAGTGTTAACTGTTACTGCTATAAGCAACTCCACGCTTGGTACCAGGATTAGAACTAATAGAAACAAGTAATGTATCAAAATTACCCTTTTTTAAGCGCTTCAGTGTACCACGGATCGCATCCCTTGTTGACGAACGGATGCGTCCAAATCGTCACTCTGAATCCCTTCCCCTTCAACGCATCCACAGTGTTCTTCATATTAGGAAACCTTTCCAAATCAACTGTTTGAGAACCATAACAGATCTCCCAAAGATCATCTATCTCCAGTTGACTATTTGGAAACCCATAGCTGTTAATTTCATCAGCAAACTTAAGCACCACATCATGATTTACATTATTCTTATATCTAGCCCAAGTTGACCAAATAGGATATTTTATCATCAACGGATCGGGTACTCCTGAAGGCTTCCCCAGATACTTCTCAATAGCATATTCATGCGCCTTTCTAACATCATCAAAAATGCCTATGGCGTAGATCAGCTCATTTCTATCTCTTTTGCTGGAGTAGGGAGGTTTAACTTGTGCTATGAAGCATGCAGCGTTCTTTTCTAGATCATTTTGGTCGATGAACAGCGGGACTTTTTTGTCAAAGTAGTAGAAAATGCCTTCGGAGTTGAGCCAGTAGGGTTCAGCGACGCCGCAGTTGTCGGCCTCCTTGGTCACGTAAGCGTAGTCGACGAGGGTGAGACGCTCGATTGGCCAATATTGCCGCTTCTGCTGAGGGCCGCCATACCAGTGCCGAGAACCTGAAAACGTTTAACCAAACGAATTAAGAATGTTGTGTTTTAACGAATCTTATACACAGCAAGTACTATTTTGAAAGCAGAGTACGGAGTGGATTTATACAAAACAAAACCATAAATTTGCCTGCTCAATAACGACTGAATATGGAGAAATAAAAAAACTAGGAATGACGATTGCGGAACAGGAGAAAACCTTAAACTTGATGGAGTCGAAAGAACAAGTTCAGTTCAGTGACAGCAATGAGACTGACACCCGCACACTTGCAATTCCTTCTACATTTTGATAATCTTACATCTATACGACTTCTAAGAAGGGTGCCTGTGAATTATGCTGTACAATACCTGTTCCACAAAACCTCTAACAGTTAAAGCAGAGCATACCTAAGTTAACGCAGTCTTCCAGCCGTATCCCTTTAGGAGCTTCCCAGGTGATGGTGACGATCTGCCCAGGCCTGGCCCCAGCGACTGCCTCTACAGCGATGCGGACGGTCGTGTCGTTGGCGAACTGGATCACCACGTCGCCGTCTTGGACCACGTCTTTGATGGTGCCCGTACGTCGCCCGATCACTGCGATGACCTCAGAGAGACCCTCTGTTGGAATATTAGGGAATGAGGTATTTGAGAAGCCCAGAATTCAAGTCTAGACTTTGTGGAATGAACCTCTCGTTAGGAACAAAAGGTATAAGTTATTGTATATTTGTTTGTTGAGTATCACTTTCGATCATGTCGTCATTGGTCACTAGTTTTTAGTTAATAGTCCTTATTAGAGAATCACAAGGGTCCCATTGAAAATCAGCATCTTTGTTTACCGAGGCAGTGTGTTGAGTGGGGCCCTTTTAGATTGTATTCAACATAATGTTGCTCTTTTTGTACCCTCTCCGTGTGGTGTGTACTCGAATTGTGTTGAATAGCTTAAAAAAATGATTTTTCTTTCTTTTTTTATTTGAAGGTCATAGAATCTAAACAGGAGTTCTACAAGTTTTGGCTGTACGAGTATCTACATCTATATTAAGATTGCCATTCCCGAACTTTCCTGCTTGAATGGCAGCTCATGCTGTCCCCAAAACTTACTTCTCTTCAGCATCAGGTTAAGTCCTCCATAAGGGTTGTCTTCCAGCTTCACCTGCAAGTCGCGAGAGTTCAGCACGGTGACGTCGACCGCCTGCGCTGACGCTATCAAAGCCGCCAGGACTGCAAGAAGATGAAAGAAGGAAATCCAATTCAGTGTATACACCGGTCTATATTAGTTAGGATACATAATTGAATGTCCTAATGCAATGCTTGTTTCATATAACTGATATCAAACGTGATTCTATCGAATTTTCAGAAAAATAATAAAATATATGTAACCTAACTTATTGCAGTAGCACACGCAATAGAATTTTTGAAATACTTTCTGTTTGAGCCGGTGAAAATTTGAAATAACCTTTCTTTTTTTAATTCAAAACTGTTAAGTGTTGGTAGTTGAAAATTGTCATTGTTACTAATGTGGACTGTGGAGCCGCACCCTCTGTAGCCGAAACCTTTTGGGAAAAGTGCTACCTTAGCTTATAGAACCAAGCAGGGCCTTTGAAACATCTGGGGGATCGGCAGTGCCCCCGCCAAGTCGAGCAAAAAAAAGCGGCACGGCCGTACCATCCTTTTCGCGAAGCAGTTCAGGCCATTTTCGAACCCTATAACTTCGTTGTGGATTAAACTAGAAGCCTGTACTTTCAGTAATGTTTTTTAGCGGGTGTAGACAGGTGCATTAAGTTAGGACTTCTGGATTTTATTCAATAAAGGGTGTCAAAAGGGGATGAAAGTTAGATAATCTACACGGAAACGCGTGTGAAAAGCCAATAATATTATACAAGGTCTGCTGGTCGCTCCGGGTAATTCTCCAGCGTTTTCACCGTTGCTAATTACCGTTTCCTGATAAATTGACGAAATACCTAACGTTTAGCACCAATTTCTGCTAAAACTAGTCTCAACTCCGAGTGCAGCTTCTGTTCTTGCCTGAAGTCCATGTTGCAGACCTGTATTTCAACAATTAATGAAGGAACGGTAATGAGAATCGATGAAAACGCTCTAACTTACATTATAGCCTATTTCTTTCCTTCCCCGATCTTATGCGGGTGGTAGGAACTTGTGCAAGGTCCGTCCGGATCGCTACCACTATCTTGCTCGCTAATCCTGCCGCTAAGCAGCAGTACGTGCTTGCACTGTTGTGTTCCGGCGTGGAGAGCAAGACAGCCGGTGTAATTACTGGCACAAGAGGTATTCCATCTTAGCCCTCTGGGTTGACAACGCATCTGCAATCTCTTTGGTATTGTATTACCATCAGGTGACCCAATTGCTTGTTTGCCTTCCTATTTCATAAAAAAAAATCTCCAGGGTGATGGACACACGGACACGAGTTGTTTGTTTCAAGACAATTTCCGATGAATCAATCAATACCACAACCGTGTATTATTATAATTGGTTGTAAAGACCGTCAAGTTAGATGCTGCAGGTAATTACTTGCAATTAGGAATACAATGGCGTAGGACTTCAAAGTTTATAATGGAGCGGGAAAAAAATCGATCAGCCATGTAATGAAATTGATCCGTGAGGATTTCAGGAAATGTCATTAAAATTATATTAAAATGCTATGTAATGACAACACAAAGAAAAATTAGGGTAATGGCAGGAATTTTAATTTAATAATTTGAATGTTGATACATTTAAAAAAAAACGAAAGATATTTCGGTTACAGAAACTTAATTTAAAATTATGGTTAAAAATAAATAGGTTTCAAAATACCCAATGATTAAGGTCCTGCTAGGTAGGTACTGAAAATTAAGTTTCTTAATTACTGGCACTTAAAAAAAACTTTCAAAAATTGCACACCTGGTGTCTACGGGTTTGAATTTGCTTGGGGTTCGATTGAACATCGTATATCATTACTCCGGTGTCAGTCCGGTTCATTAAAGCGAGTAACTCATATTGAAGAATACTTGCAGATTTTGATTATTATGAATGATCTATTTATCAATCACCTTTAGTTAGAACCTTTAGTTAGAAGCCCAGCTGTAAGGCGAAGGGGTTTTAACTACCGAAGAGTCCAGCAAGACACCCGTAACACCAAGAAGATTGCAGATGCGTTACCAACCTAGAGAGCTAAGATGGAATACCTCTTGTGCCATTAATGTCACCGGCTGTCTTGCTCTCCAAGTCGGAACACAACAGTGCAAGCACTTTAGCGGCAGGATTAACGAGCAAGATGGTGGTGGCTATCCGGACGGACTTTGCACAAGGTCTACTCTATCTCATACACGTCCAGAGGCCTTAGCACGCTAGCTTTTATCGATGACATAAAGCATAATAATATCCCTTTTTAATGAATAGGCGAGTGCGAGAGGGAAGACATCTTTTGTTTACTATATCTGGGTATTGTAGGGTTGGCAGGTTAACCCCGAATAGCCGGACAGACCAGCCAGCTTAGCCGGACACTTGGGTAAAATAACCATGATTTTTTTTATATGTTGTCATTGTGCCCTAGAACTAGGTTTGTATGTTTTGATTTTTTAAATATCCTTAATAGTTTCAAAAATATGACGCTTTTTTGTTTTGTATGAAACTCCTAAAATGCAAATATTGTCAAATCTATGAAGAATATTTAAAAAATCAAAACATACAAACCTAGTTCTAGGGCATCATGACAACATACCAAAAAATCATAGGTTAAGGTTTAGAGGGTGGAAAACGTTATCGCCGTAGTATGTTCACACTCCTATTAAGGATTTTTGTATTACTAGCGATGTAACGCGAGACTGGGGGAGCAGGCCCGACCACGTCTCTGGTCAAATGCAAAAAACCTAACAAAAGCCGGACACCGTCTAATTTGTCCGGACACACATTCAAAAAGCCTATGTCCGGCTTTATCCGGACGCCTGGCAACGCTACCTGGATAGCTACTTACTGCTCTCTACAGTAATGTACTATGTATTATGACGGCCGGATAGCCTAGTGGTTAGTGACCCTGACCATGAAGCTTGAGGTACCGGGTTCGATTCCCGGAGGGGCAAATGTTTGTATGATGAATACGAATGTTTGTGCCCGAGTCGTGGATGTTATATCTATTTAAGTATATATTTATCTATATAAGTATGTATATCCGTTGTCTAGTACCCATAACACAAGCAGCTTTAGTTGCTTACTTTGGGACTAAGTCAATTGGTGTTAATTGTCCCAAGATATTTATTAATGTGTTAGTGAACTTTACTTACAATACAGTGCGGCGGCCATCCTTTAGGACTGTTCTCACTCAACTGGCGACTTGTTCGTGGTTACTAAGTTATATATACCCTCATTAGGTACTGATATATATACATATATACTTCTAAAACGCCATCATTATCACACCAACATAATTGTAGCAGCGCTAAGGGTCTTTTTTTATGGGAAAGATGGAATATATGGTAGTCCTTTAACAGCTATGTATTCCCTATATCGCAATGATTGTTTATTTTTTTGATATAAAATAGGAAGGCAAACAAGCAAGTAGGTCACCTGATGGTAAGTGATCACCACTGTATATAGACACCCGCAACACCAAGGAGATTGCAGATGCGTTGCAAACCCAGAGGGCTAAGATGGAATACCTCTTCTGCCAGTAATTACACCGGCTATCTTGCTCTCCACGCCGGAACACTCCGCAAAGACTCTGAAACTCACCACTGCATCAAGCTAGACAAAGGGAAGAAAACTAAAAGCCGCCGCCTTTAGGAAGCAACAACCCTAAGACGATAAGCTGATCCGTTGCCCTTTAGGTAACCGGATTTACACACTGAAGGAAGTCTGACAAACTTGAATTCTATGTACTTTCGTATAAATAAGTAATGCTAATGATCAAATAAAAATAACGAAATTGAATTACTCACGGCATGGAATGCTGAGGTCGCAGGTTCGAGTCCTGCCATTACCCTAAGTTTTCTTTATGATTTCATTACATAGCTTACGGTGCGGCCCTATTGTATACTCGTAAATTTATGTAGCATGTATAGTCGACCAAGAAATTTATTGATCACTTTTGAACTTTAGCTATCCTTTTGTAATAAGGTCGAAAAGTGGTCAAGCAATTTCTTGGTCGACATACATAAACGAAACACATTGAAAAATTCGCAGGGTATGGTAGCGGTAATGTGGCGAAACTGGCAAACGCAAGGCACGGAATGCTGATGTTGCAGATTCGAGTCCTGCCATAACCCTAATATTTCTTCGTGTTGTCATTCATTATATAGCATATTATGTACGTACAGTATGAACACTTGTATACCTAACATAATGTTTATTCTAATCGGTATTAAGTCCGCCGACTTAAGGCTAACGTCACAACTACTGCCACCAAAGACAATGTATTGAATAGACTCACAGTCAAATTGTTTTAAACTTTATCGACATTCACACAATATTTACAACGTTGACGGGAATTTAACGCGATAAAATCATTGTTAATTTACCTCGACGTTTCGGCCATGTTTCAACGGCCGTGGTCACGAAAAGACCGTTAAAGTCCCTTCAAAGTTATAAATAAGTCACAGTCACCATAAATGAAAATCGTGCTCGGGTTCTAACACTGACTGAACCCAGTTGATCGAACTAGATGGCGCTATCAAGTAGCTATGTATTTAATATAATTAATAATAATAATTAATAAGTCTTTACGCCTGGCGGGGGCTGACTCTGCTCGAGTCCCTATGATGCGGGCAGGGACAGCACACGCCCGGTGTACCCATCACATTTCATTAAATTGTCTAAAGGGCCTCTACGTGTTGGCTTCGGCTCCGCGCACGCCTCCCAAAGGTCCGGGGCACTATTGTCCCGTGAATGGGAAAGACATACATAATTAATAATAAATAATAATTTGTTACTTCATCATAATTTTGGCAGTAAGTGTAAAAGTCAAATAAAACAATATAAATGCTAATAAAAACGAATCACCCACGTATTTTAAAGTCACCCACCACCATGGTCCGGACTGGTCCGAAACATGTCGGGCAATTCTCGACTTTAAAATACGTGAGTGATCTGTTTTTATTAATATGTCCGAGTCTGACGATAGTTTTATGTTAAAAATATTAATGCTATTTCAATTGCTCTATGTTGGCTGTATATATTTCTATTATTTTGCCCTTTTTAAACCATTATAACGCAATTACGCTTTAATTTCTGGAGTCTGGCAGTCCATTCAATAGATTATCTTTGCCACCGTTTAAGCCGGCGCTTGACAATGGCCAGCAAAAACAAGGGAACCGTTTCGAGAAGCTGTCGCTTCGATGATGACTCTTTTCCGCCAGATTGTCAAGTTGTCATTTTCATTTAATTATAGGTTTGAGATTATCTGCAGGGCCAGGGTTAACGTCGCAGTAGGTGGCTTTATCTGATGGTGGTACTGTCAGCATCAAATAGATTTCTTAATTCGGGGTACGCTTTAATAGAATCCTTACCATAGAAATAGTAGTGTACTTAGCATAAGAATAATTTAAAAAATTAAAAGCGACATTTCAATAGCTGATTACTTAACTTTAAATGGCACAACACGACTACATACTCTAAACCTCATTTTCAATTGACATTGGTGTACATCAAAGTAATACAATCTACGTTTTTCTTATTAATTTACAGGTTATACTGCCTTGACGCACACCAAAGGTGACCATTTTGACAGTTTTGGGAGTGTACGCTTGACATGTACTGAGGCTATATCCACGCTTTAGTTTGAGTCGAGTCCTCTTTAGCTACTAGGCCAACAACGCTCTTATGTTTAGTAGATGCTCCAGGTAGATAGTTAAATGTAGCTAAATGAGTTTAATTCGTCAATTAATCATTGCAGCGGAAACACTTTTCCTCGGCTACCCACTATAAAGTCATTAGCCGGGTTCAGACCAACTACACAGGCTTCATAGAGCGTTAATAGCCTAATACCCTAGGCCAGTGTTTCTTAACCTGTGGTCCGCGGACCCCTGGGGGCCGCGAGCATATGTATGGGGGTCCGCAGTCTTATCTATGGACCATTTAACAATCATAAATAAATGCCACCAAAAGTCTTGTAATCGCTATACGCACGCATGTTTTTTTGTAGTTTGTAGTACTAAAATAAATGGTCCGAAATTTATTGCTGCTTTTTTTATTAAGGGGGTCCATAAAATTGTGCTGGATTACCTTAGGGGTCCGTGGAGAAAAAATATTAAGAAACGCTGCCTTAGGCCCTAAGTTTCCCAAGTTGGTCCGGGACCCCGGCGGTCCGTGAACAGAATAAAAATTTTAAGTATGTTCAATTTGGATGCGATATACAGCTATGCACCAGCATACCATTGAAAAAACAAAAGCTGATTTAATTATCAATAAAATTTAATTAAATTTAAGACAAGTAACTATTATATTTATAACAACAAGGTATGATAAATCTTCATTTTAAATGACAATAGCAGCAAGAAATGCAGCCACGGCGACCAGGGAAGCAGCGACGTAAGGCGTGCTCGCCGCGTCCGGCTCTCCTCTGGAAAAAAACAATCGGGTGATTCGACGTCACAGCAGCGGGCGGTAGCACTTTGTGCAAGATCCGTCCGGATCGCCACCACCATCTTCCTCGCTAATCCTGCCGCTAAGCAGCAGTGCTTGCACGGTTGTGTTCCGGCGTTGACAACGCATCTGCAATCTTCTTGGCGGGTGTCTATAGGCGGTGATGATCACGTACCATCAGGTGACCCACTTGCTTGTTTTCCTTCCTATTTTATATAAAAAAAGATATTTGGATGTTTGTTCCTCAAGCACGTATAACAGCTGGACGGATTTAGATGTAATTTTGTACACAGATGCATCATGACCTATACTAAAACATGGAATATTTTAATTTCGTAAAAACCCTGTAGCATGCGTTAATAACTTCGTGTGGGTGAAGCCGTAGGTAAACGCTCGTTATTACATATATATGACAGTAGTTGAAGTTCAAGTCGATGAATGGAGTCCTTACAAATCACATTAATATTAATTCGTTAGCGACAGTGACGGGTTTATATTTTTTATGAGTGTAGCCCATTTTATTTCCACAGCCCCATAATACGTCCCATTTATCCTCTGAAATCGAGTGAGCGTCCTCGGAAATCTGCCGTCCCTAGGACGCTTCCGCGTCTAGGCCGCGCCGTATACCTACGGCCTATTTACAAATCCAGGGAGCCTAGCACGCTAGCTTTTATCTATGACAATAGCATATGTCCCTTTCGAAGCTTTTGTCCCTGTACGAGGGAAGCGTTTATGTGCGCGATAAACGCTAGCGTGCTACTAGAACAGTAGTTAGCGACAGTATACTTCACTTTCATCAGCCAACCTACCTGCGTATGAAGTAGGGCAGCTCGTCCAACGGCGCGGGGTAGTCCCGCAGCCAGATGGGCCCAGTGTAAGACTCGTTGGCGTCCCCGCGCGCCAGCCACTCCCCCACCGGCAGGTACACATCCCGGGACGTGGCGCCCTCGACCAGCACTGGGGCCACTATGATTTCCTCGCCGAGCAGGTATTCTGGGGAAACGGGTAGTTAGTTAAAAGATTCTGGAAGGATAAGAAAATGGGCCTAAAGTTGAATTCAATGCACTAATTTTTACGTCCTCGCCTAGCAGGTATTCTAAGGAAAAGGGTGGTTAGTTAAAAAATTCTGGAAGGATAGGCAAACGTGCTTAAAATTGAATTCAACGCACTAATTGGTTTTGGGATAAAAGGACAGGAATTGCGCCGTAGCGTCGTTGTAAGACCATTACAAATACTTTACCTATAGTCTAATATGCATATCCACTAGAGCTGTACCGACTAAAGGCCAGTCGCAACCACAGAGAAAATCGAACGTTGACCTTTGCATCTACAATCAGTGGTCAATAACATTTTTATATTATGTTCCACGAATTATGGCAAACATATAATATATTAACCAAATAAAATGCAGTCTTTTTCTATATTATTGTAGAAATATTAATGTATATAATAAAAAATTCAAAATAATACCAATTACATTTAAAAAAGACATTTTACTTGTTTCCATTGCATTTTATTGTTCTCATTGCCATTATAACTAATTAAGGTACTATAGTGTGAAGAACCAAACATAATAAAATAACTACTTACGTGCAAAAACATGGCAAGGTGGGTAATTTTTCAATTAGCAAATTAAAGATTTCTTGACATTTTGATAAATAAATATTACGCCATATACTTAATCATGGGGCCAATAACATTGCAAGCAAAACAACACGTGCTTAAGATCCCGCCCGTAAATTCCCGTACGTAAGGTTTACAATCTCTGCCGCCGGCGATCAAGGTTACTGTGCGAGCGTGAGGGCACTATTACTGTGCGCGTGCGACAGAGACAAATAGAATTAGGGCAATGCTCGATTTTCTTTGTGGTTCGCGCCCGGTCTTTAGTGGCCGACTAGTCGGGACAGTGCCGTAAATAGCCATTTCTGCGCCCTGTGCGATGTATTGAAATCGAGCACTAGGGGCGCAGCGGGAACTTATCAGGAGCAAACCGAAAAACTAATAACCCTGCCTGGTCTGGCCATTCTTGCGCCCCCCAGAGTCTACGCCCTGTGCCTGGGCACCGGTGGCACCGCCCTATTTACGGCACTGAGTCGGGAAAGCCGAATATCCGGCCATTTTTAATAGTCGGTGACTAGTCGACGACTAGTCGGCTTTTGCCCAGCCGATTAGTCGGCTAGTCAGCTAGTCGGCCCATCTCTAATATCTACATTATTTACACTAATAATTTAAACTAGTCTACACTAATCTACACACTAACTAGTCTACACTAATATAATTAAGTCGCTATCCGTTCATGTGTGTGCTCGTATCTTAAGCCACTAACTTTCTATCTTTCAACTCCTTCTAGGAGATCCGTGACGGCTGTCAAGGGTGACGGTTGCCAAATATTTTATTGTGGAATTTTAATGAAATTTTTTGGTTTTTTGTGCTTGATTAGTCGCGTATAGTGCAAGAGAAGGGTTATTAATTGCGTGCGGTTCCGTGCAATTATTTTCGTAGGTTTCTGGGTAGCAGGGCAATCTTGCTTCAGCGATGAGTGAAGCTAGCAGAGGTTCTCGTGACTCGCCTGCAAATAGTGTTGAGATGATGTCTGATGCGGAGGGTGAGAAGCGAGGCGACGACAATCCGGACCCGACGTGGGCCAGTGAGATTGAGAGTATGTATGGTATGTCGGGCTCGTGTTGTATGGATACGGAATCTAAGAAGCGAGGCCGCGGAGCTAGTGATTTAAGCAGCGGAGGCGATGATAGCTACACAACCGTGAGAAAGAAGTCGAAGCGCACGCGCGCAGGTATTGGTCAGAATATGAGTGCTGGAAACAAGTCAGGGTTGGAGGAGAATACTGATCTTGAGGTGTGCGTGTCATCAAGTAAGCCATTACCAAAACAAATTGCTTTAGCAAGACTTCTCCAAGCCGAGGGTATTGTGGGTATACGCAATATTAAGTTCAAAGGCCCCTTTAGAGTTTTGATCGTATTTGCTTCGAAATTGGAGGCTGAGAAATTGCTGCAGGCGAAACAGTTCAATAACGATGAACGAAGGACTCGCTGGTCGAGTGCGGTCAGTTGCTCGTTTGGTATAATACGACACGTCGATTTGGAATTTGGTGAGGATGAGTTTTTGGAGAATACTGAACATACGCAGGATATTCTGTCGGTTCGAAGATTAAATCGCCTGGACGGCAATGGTCAGTGGGTAAAGAGCGAGACGGTGCGGGTATGTTTCAAAGGTGCCTCCATTCCCCCTTATATTTATGTATTTGGATGCCGGTTTAAAATAGAGGCGTATACGTTTCCTGTGACTCAATGTTCCGGGTGTTGGAAGTTTGGTCACCTAATAAAATATTGTCCGACTGGAAAGATCCTATGTCCGAAATGTGGAGGAGCTCATTCTAATTGCGAGTCAGCGGTGCACAAGTGTCTTAATTGCAAGGGATCGCACATGGCCTTAGATAAATCCTGTCCTGTATTTCTAAAAGAGAAAGAAGTCCGAAAGATTATGAGGTTAGAAGGATGTGCTTACAGGAAAGCTCTGTGGATTTACCTTGAGAACAGGAATAAAGGTGATGATTATGTTGGTACGAATCGCCATGAAGGTATTATGCCTACTAAGGAGGGAGCAAGTTTGAAAACATCTTACAGAGATGCGGTATTGTCCGCGCCGGTGGTCGCTAGACAACCGACAGTCGCAAAAGGGAAGCCAAACTGTGCTGCCCATGTGCCAATTGGAAAATCTAAATTAAAAGCCTGTACACAGGCTACAGCGAGAAAAATTAAAACGAAGAGAGCGTGCCGAGTTCGGTCTTCTGATCCGGACATACACTGTTTAAATGGCTCTGAAATTTCTATCCCTGTGCAGCCTAACGCTATGGCGCCAGATGAGCGAGAAGCCAGCGACGTCAAGAGTCCACTGAAAGAATTTAGAAATATGTTCGTCAAAGTAAAGGAAATTTTTTTATCAAGTAATGACTGGAAGGAGAAAGTAGAATGTACTGTTAAGTTGATTTTACAAGAATTTATGTCACTATTATTAGGATTTTTTAAAGAGAGCAATTTAATTGGATTATTGTTGTCTGGCTTCAATGGCTAATACACCGGGAAAGAAAATGATTCTAAACTTGTTCCAGTGGAATTCACAAAGCCTAAAGCCGAAGCATGTAGAATTTGAGCTTTTATTGTATCAGGAAAAGATTCATATTGCAATAGTAAGCGAAACTTGGTTAGAGAGCGAGTCACTGTTTAAAATAAGTAACTATAATGTATTTAGAAAAGATAGATCGGACTCTCATGGCGGTGTAGCAATTTTTGTACATAAATCAATTAGAGCTCAAGCATATCCTCTTGTGATAAATAACTCTGGTATTGAAGTTGTATGTGTAAGAATGTTAAATTGTGCCAGTGTAAGTAATATCGTATCTCTGTATTGCCCCTCCACAGTGCGAACGACTCAGCTTGATTGGGATCATATTTTTACGGCATTTTCGGGGAAAACTCTTGTTGCCGGTGATTTTAATGCGCATCATTCCGACTGGTCGTACAAGTGCGACGCGCGCGGTATCCAGTTATTCGACTCTTGAAAATGGGTATGTTTCTCTTAACAACGGAGAGGCGACAAGGGTTAGACTCGTTAATGGGTTGCTACAGGAGAGCTCACCTGATGTTTCTTTTTGTTCATCCGATATTGCAATAAACTTCTCTTGGAAAGTTTTCAATGAGCATTTGGGCAGTGATCATCTCATCATCAAACTTGTTTTAAATTATTGTGATAAACGACATTTTAATAAAAAGCGAAATTTTAAGGAGGCGGATTGGTCAGGCTATCGTGACTTTTATAAGGATTATTTTAATAATGACACGTCTTTATTAGTTGAGGATGTCCAGGTAATGTATGATACCTTTAACGAATTGATGCAAAGGGCAATAGATCAAAATATTCCTTTAATTAAAATATGCACAGATCCCGCGCGTGATTTCAAGCCAAAAAGCTTTTGGAGTCCCTCATTGTCTCAGGCGGTCGCGCAAAGGCGGCTTGCGCTCGGTCGGTTCAGGCGAAATCCTACTCCGGTCAATTTGAAGCTGTTGCAGCAGAGGGTCGCCGACACGCAGCGCCTTATTCGTAGGGCTAAATCTCAGAGCTGGCAGGAGTTCTGTCACAGTGTGGATCATACTACCTCAGCGTCTGATATGTGGAGTCGGATGAGGTGGATGAAGGGTTTTAGTCGGTCTAGAATTATTGCTTCTGAAGAGAGAAAGGAAGAGCTGTTGTGTTCTCTCACACCTGATTCTGTACAGAGCTCAGCTCCTATTTTGAGTTCGGTTAATTCACTGCTCGAAATGGAGTTTTCTTTTGCAGAACTGGATAAATGCCTTAAGAAAAAAGACTCTGCCCCTGGGCTTGATGGCATCACTTATTCGTTAATCTACAATCTTCCCAAAGAAGCTAAGATGTATTTGCTTAAGGTATATAATTTAATTTTTATGTCTGGCATTGTTCCTAGACAATGGCGTGATATACAGGTTGTCCCCATTCCAAAGTCGAGCAGTACTCAAGACCAACTTTCAAAATTAAGACCAATTTCTTTAATCTCTTGCATTTGTAAAATATTTCACTCTATGTTGGCTAGGCGTTTAGAGTGGTTTGTGGAAAAGAATGAGGTATTGTCTCGGGATACGGTAGGGTTCAGAAGAGCGCAGTCATGTATGGACTGCCTAGCTCGTCTAGTTTCTTATACTCAAGTTGGATTTTCTAAAAATTTGTCCACCGTGGCGTGCTTTCTTGACATAGAAGGTGCATATAACAATGTTTCTGTTGACAAAACGGTTCGCATTCTGGATAGTTTAGGAGTCGGGGCTTCGATTTGTAAATATTTATGGGCTTTTTTGAGCGAAAGGCATCTTATTATATTGGGAGAAGATGGTAAGAGTCCTATTACGAGGTGGACTGACAAAGGTCTAGCTCAAGGAGATCCGCTTTCTCCTCTTTTGTTCAATATTGTTACTTATCAAGTTTGTCGTGAGATCGACAAAGTTCTAATTTCCCAATATGCGGACGATTTTGTTCTTTACATCAATAATAAGTCTTTGCAGGACAGTGTAAGTATGATGCAAGAATCTTTAGGTCTAATGTTAAATATATTGGACAGTCTAGGTCTAAGTGTTTCGGCAAGTAAGTCGAAGTTTTGTGTTTTTAGTAGAGGTCGTAAAATTCAACGGGTGAGGCTTCAAATACGTGGACAGGAGTTGTGTCTTGAGGAGACAATTAAATATTTAGGGGTGTGGTTGGATCGATCTTTAAGGTGGGGTAAGCATATCGGTTATGTTTTTGAAAAAACTCAGAGATTTTTGAGTATTTTGAAAATGTTGGCTGGTGCTTCGTGGGGAGTTCATCCGAAGCATCTCCGTAGGCTGTATATTTCATTAATTCGCAGTAGGATGGATTACGCAAGTTGTTTATATGACAGTGGTGCTAAAACTCATGTTTACAAACTAGAAAAGGTTCAAAATCAAGCTATGAGGGTGGTGGGAGGCTTTATTAGAACCACTCCTATTCATGTTATGGAGAGCGAGCTTTGTATATTACCACTGCATATTAGAAGGCAGTTTTTGGCTACAAAATTTTGTTTAAAAGCACTTTCCTGCACAAATAGTGTGACTGTTAATATGGTTCGTGAGTTAGAAGTTCAGTGTCGGGGAAGTTACTGGAATGAAAAGAAAAAACCGTTGTTGGGTGTGGTGAGCAATGAGGTTTCAGAGGAGCGTATTTTCTCTTCTTGCCCTTTATCTATGTTTTCATTAGGTGTGTGGGTATCAAAATTTGAGTTAGATAATGTTTTAATTTGTAGTTTGGAATGTATTTCTGGTGCAAAACGTACATATAATAGAGATATTCTTCACATGGACGTAATTTTAGAATTACAAGAGAAGTATTCGGGTTGGCTGAAAATATATACTGATGGTTCTAAGAGCGGTGATAAGATTGGGGCAGCGCTCTTTGACCCGTTAAACAATAAGAGTGCTAGTTTTAAAATTACGTCCGAAGTGTCCATAATGTCAGCAGAGCTATATGCAATCTCCGAGGCGTTGTCGTACGTGGAGACCTTGACCTCTCAAAATGTTGTAATCTTGACTGATAGTAAGAGTGCCATTCAGCATATAGCTCGGTCTACTTCTGGAAAAAGGTGCGTTTCATTAGCCTATAAAATCTTAGAGCAAATAGGTAATATTACGGCAAACGGGAGACTTTTAAGGTTGCAGTGGATTCCGTCTCATATTGGATTGTTCGGCAACGAGGAGGCTGACCGGCTTGCCGTGGCGGCTGCTTCGGAGGGATCTGAGGTTGACGTTGTGCCTGATTACTCCGAAGTGGTTGCACATTATAAAGGCAAGTTCCATTCTCGTTGGAAGGAGTACTTTGACAAGAGGTCCCGAGAAAAGGGTATCTGGTATAGGACCATTCAGTGTGAGCCTCCTCGTGGCCCTTGGTTTGATCATGTTAGTTTAAGCAGGGCTGAAATAGTCAGCGCACATAGGCTTCGTTCCGGACACGTTCCATTGAATAAATTCTTCTATTTGATGAGGAGGGTAAATTCGCCAAATTGCGAAGTTTGCGGAATTCCCGAAGATGTCTATCATTTGGTCATGGAGTGTGTCCGGACGAAGCCTATTAGGGACAGGTTGTTTGTGCAATTGGGGTTTGATTCCTTCAATGTGGGATCATTGCAAATGATTTTAGCTGAACCAACTAGCGATGCAGCTAGGTGTTTGTACAAATGTTTGATAAAATAGTTTTTTTTTTTGTGTTGTGGATTTTTGATGTGTTTTTGTATATAATTGTACTGTTTTCTAATGGGGCTGACATGTTCAATTTTGATCAAAGCCCCTAAATAAATAAAGATTAAAAAAAAAAACTCCTTCTAAACCACGAAACTTATTTTGAAAGAGTTTTTACTATCATTGAGAGATTTTTGTAAGGAAGATTTTTATGTACCATTACGGACTTTAAAGTCCGTAATCGTTGAGCCTGTACGGAACCTTGACACAGTAACATTGCTTTGGATTATTTACTAACACGTGGCTACAGATTGGCAAAGTCAATATGGCAGGGTTCTGTCGTGGCATCCTAAGACTGCGTTCCACCAGAGCTGTGCTGACCCAGGTGAGGTAAATGAAGCGATTCAATTGGTTCTTACAAACACATCCCTCGCTACGCATCCTCGCACATCTCTGGTGGAAAAGCAGCTTAATTGTACCCATGCAAAGTCGAGGTGGGTTGCTAGCAAAAACTAACTGCCACATTACCAGTGGCTATGTTACAGCCACTGGTAATGTGACAGAGTACTCACGGTCCCAAATAGCCAGCGCTTCGGGGTCCGTGGGCGCGATCCACCAGAGCGGCCCGTTGACCGGGCGGCCATCTTGCGTCGACAGCACCATCGCGTCGTGGATGCGCTGCGCGAACGCTGCGTGCAGCTGCGTGTAGCGGAGGCTGATCTCTACCGTCTGTGAGGTTATAGGCTACTTAACTACCACTCTATTACCAGCGGCCCTAACACGAGAGCCTAGGTTTAGTTTAACCCCTCCCTGCGTCACTGTCTAACTAGTGTCATAAGAAAGGGACGCAGATAGAGATAAACTAAACTTGGCCAGTCATGTTAGGGCCACTGTACCTACATTGCGGGTAGGACCTTGTGCAAGGTCCATCTGGATCGCTACCACCATATTGCTTGCTAACTGCCGCTAAGCAGCAGTGCTTGCACTGTTGACTTCCAGCGTGGAGAGAGCCGGTGTAATTACTAGCACAAACGGTATTCCCTTAGTCCTCTGGGTTTGCAACGCATCTGCAATCATCTTAGTGTTGTGGATGTCTATGGGCTGTGGTGACCGCCTATAGACACCCACAACACCAAGGAGGTAGTAGATGCGTTGCCAACCCAGAGGGCTAAGATGGAATACCTCTTAGGCCAGTAATTGCACCGGCTGTCTTGCTCTCCACGCCGGAACACAACCTGCCCCTAAGCACTGCTGCTTAGGGGCAGGATTAGCGAGCAAGATGGTGGTAGCGATCCTGCACAAGGTCCTACCACCCGCAAAACCTATTTAAAATAGGGTAAACAAAACCAATCACGTGTCTCTAAATATGCGTGTCCGACACGCACTTGACAGGTTTTTGTCATCGTTTCTTTTGTAACTGAATCGACTATTGTAATTAGATCAGTAATTAAGAGTTTTATGAACAACAAAGACTATTGACACAATTTTGCATAATCATTGTTTTTCTAATGATAATGAACTGAATGGGTAGTAAACTTTACTTATGCAACTTACGATCGCATTCATCTATAGATAGGTACAGTCAGAAATTGAAACACGTACCACCGTAGAACCTAGTCGTAGAGACATACGCATGACATTTGTATGACATAGCCTGGCGTTTAACGCGTCGCGTCATTGCGACAGTGCTCTAAGGTGGTACGTGAATGTATTTCCGCTACTGTACATTATACTCGTACAATGGGCATTGTCTAATTATTTGTAAAATTGCAAGAGTATTTCTTTTATTACATAGAACATGTTTCTTTACTAAAATAAAGATTAATCGTACACAATCGTACATAATATCGACACTAGAAATCTGAAATGTCCTAAGGGACATGTCCCTTAATGTTCCTTACGACATTTGAGATTTCCACTGTCGATATGTATATGTAGCAGTTCTGCTATCGCCATCCAGTACATACTATAGTATTGTAAATACGCTTTAAATCCTTCCTCTCCCCCTAATCTTACGTGAGATTAGGGGGGAAGGGGAGGGTGTTAAGCCAAATCACACACCTCACGGGAGGGTAGGGTCAAAAGTCACCAAATCGCCTCACGTAATGAATGGACACCCCTTATAAATTCAGAGTAGAACAGTTCCCAGCAAACTTCTTGAGCACTGACCTCGACTGCGCAGTAGCAGGTTCTAGTACAAATGTGTATGCGCCAACATACCCTCTCCACTCGATTTATGCTCAAAATGTTTGCCTGCAACTATAATAAGACTTTATTCCTTACCTCGTTGTCAAACCGCCACGGCACAAAAGAAAACTGCATAGCCGGTAAGAATGTGTTTGCTTGCACCCATCGTATGAACAGCTCCTTGGTGGGTAGCGCGGCCGCGTCGTGGTCCAGATTGAACCCGTTACCCCCGATCATGTCAGGCAGCACCAGGGTATATCCGTTCAGGTTCATTTGGAAGGTCGTTGTGATGATGGTGGAGAGTCCGTTGTTGAGACCCCATATGGAATCGCGGTCTACCATGCGGACGAAGACTGGCAGGTCTTGCGTCCTGGAGAGTAGGGATGAATATCAAGGTCAAAATGTATTTATTCAGATTAGACTTACATACAGTGGTCTTAAAATTGTGATAAGAAATAGAGTTATACTCAGATAAACTAATGTTAAGGCCACAAGAAGCGCTTATGAATATCAGACCATTTAGGCTGCGTTTCCACCAGAGATGTGCTAGGATGCGTAGCGAGGGATGTGTTTGTAAAGAACCAATGAGCCGTTTCTACCAGAGCTGTGCTGACCGAGGCGAAGTAAATGAAGCGATTCATTGGTTCTTACAAACACATCCCTCGCTATGCATCCTCGCACATCTCTGGTGGAAAAGCAGCCTTACACTTGTTTGGAAAAAGAAGATACCGCAAAGAAATAATTAAAAGATTCAGGCGTTACTTTGCAGAGGTCCAGAAATCCGCGAAACCTCAGAGTAGCAATTGTTCTGATTTGTTGATATTGACAAGAAACTCAACGAAGTATTGACGACTCAAGACCAGATTTTGAATGTTTTTTTATATATTTTTTAATGAAAAAGGGAGGAAACAGGCTTGCAGGTCATCTGCTGGAAAGTGATCACCGTTGTCCACGGAAACCAGGTGACGCCAAGTGAACAGCTGATCCGCTGTCGGTCTTTAGGTCCTCACAACGTGGGCCTCCGGTTCTCTCAGTAAACTTACGAAATAGCAAACTACTTCACGCCGGTATTTGAGAATGTGGAACTACCCCAGTCAACCCGTGCCATTCATACTGTGACAAGTATTCTTACTCCAAATCTCTTTCGGTGCACTCTGCTAGGATGTGGAATCGGTTACCAACCTCCATTAGGCAGTCGCCTTCCGTGGTCTCCTTTAGAGAGAACTTAAAGAAAATGTGGCTGACACCATGTCCTTAAGTTATTTTCCTTCTACTCCTTTAACTTCTAAGTATTTATTTATATCTAAGTAAGTTTATGTATTTTAAGTATTATATTTATGTATATTTATTTATAATCTTAGGTTGGGTTTTTACAATATTTCTATAAAAAGTAATAAAACAATATCAATACAAAATATACAAACATTATAAAAACCTAACCTAGAGTGCCGCCGGCAGCGGGGCAGGGCTCAAGCTACCGGTGGTTTATTTATTATTATTATATTTTGGGTATTATATTTATTATTAGTATGTAATGTGTTTATAGGTACTGTTTTTGATAAACTCTTGGTCTTTGTCGGTCCCTGCTATGATACTCCTTTCATCCACTCAAAGGTTAACTGGAAGAGATCCCTTAAAGGGATAAGTTCGCCTTTGTACATCACTTTATCTCTTTTTGTCATTTATGTTTTTTTTTTACAATAAAGAATTTACATACATACATACAAGTGCAATAAACGGACCATGAGTGTTGGTGTTGTGTTGTGTTGTGTGGCACTCACTGGAAGCCGGCGCGCACTTCGATCATGTTGCCGAATCTTGCGCAGGTGCGCACGTAGTCCTGCACGATGTGGTGGGGGTGCAGGTCCACGTCCCCCCGCTGCACCGGGATCTACACACACAGTGACACTGTCACATTAAAGCGAACGAACGCGCGTCAGTGAGACAAAGTATAGTCGAGATATTCTAGAAAACTGTGAAATCCCGTTGAAATCTGCAATTGTGTGACGTCTCGAATGTGAGAAGGATCTCGTACGCAGGTATGATATTTTTTGCGAATGTCACAACCTATGGCCCTAATATGACCGACCCAAGTTTAATTTATTTCTCCCTGCGCTTTGTCAAACTAGTGTCATGAGAACGGGACGCAAACAGAGATAAACTTAGACAAACTGAGACGGGACGGACGGTCATATTAGGGCCACAGAATTATAACCGAAAAAAATGGAGGTTGTGATGAATGTGTTCATTTCTGGCAATGACTTTCAAACAAGAATTAAGTATGTACCTAAATATTAAAACAGTGTCAGGTACTCACCTGCGGCGAGAAGCTGCTCTCTCCCGCGTCGAACTTAAGGCTGTCGATGCCATAAGTGTCGACGATGTTTCTGACGCGCTGGTACCACCACTCGGCGGCTTCGGGGTTCGTGAAGTCGACGTAGCCGGGCACAGAGCCGTTGTTATTCCACCAGGAGGTGTCCGGGCTGCCATTTTCAGTGAGGACTAGGTAGCTGAAATATAGAATAATTTAACCTTTTCAACGCAAGCCTAAAAGGCTCGTAAGCTGTCATTACAACTACTCCACCAACCCATAGTCGCCATCTACATGCTGTTGTTCGTTTGTTCTTGGTCTTTCCTTACATCACATTACTTCTGTTTCTTATGGTTTCGTATCTACGTAAAAATATCGGGATTATAGCTGTAACTAAATAGTCATACTGTCCCTTCCCCCCGTCTCCCTGCCACTACCTATAAAGTTAATTATCAGATATGGATAGGGCATACCTAGTATGTCTTATGTCTACTTACCCGTTGTTCAAAGCTTCGGAATACCACGGCTCGCAATTGTTATTAATGAACGGGTGCACCCAAATCGTCGCACGGTACCCCAGTGCCTTAATCTCTTCCACCCAACTCGTGAAATTGGAAAACTTGGCCTCATCCACAGTCAAGGACCCGTAGCAAGTCTCCCACAAATCATCGATTTCCAACTGAGAATTTTCAAACCCGTATTCTTGAATCTCCCTAGCGAACTCCAGAAGGTTATTCTCATCGATATCCCTAGCGTATTGTGCCCAAGTGGACCATATGGGATGCTCAATCATCCTGAAATCAGGTACATCAGAAGGCTTTCCTAAATAGTTGTCCAACGCGTGCTTATGAGCTGCCTTAACGTCTGATAAGAACCAGATGTCGTATGACAGTTCTGTGTGGTTTCTTCTAGAGGAGTAAGGGGAGGCTATTTGAGCTCCGAAGCAGATGTGGTTGCCGGCAATGTTGTTGTAGTCGACGAATAAGGGCACTTGAGGGTTGACGTAAATGTATTCGCCCGCAGAGTTGAGCCAGTAGCGCTCGACGATGGCGCCGTTGTCTTGCTCCTTGGACACGTAGGGAGCGTACTCCTGTTGTGCTGTCTGTATTGGGTAGACTTGGTGCAGCTGCATTGGACCGGCGTACCAGTGTTTAGTACCTGAAATATGGAATTAAAGTTTCAGATATGCCCAGGTCGCAGAGGAACAGGTTTTGAACCTACAGTTAAATTACGACTCGACCTCGGAGTTAAAGTTATGAAATGTCATTCGTGATAATGACTCACCGAAGTCAAAGCAGTCTTCCAACCTCGTCTGTTCGCTGGCGTCCCACAGGATCTTGATCCCCCTGGCCGCGGCCACGTCGTCGTACACGGTGCGGACGCTCAGCGAGGCGCTGCCGACCCTCAGCTCCAGGCCCCCCTCCACCTCTTCAGATGTCGCTGATGTGGACACTAGAGTGCGCCCGATGTGCCCACTGAACAGCTCCTGATCATCTAACAATTGGGAAAACATGGATCAAACCCTGTATTTAGAAAAGTTTAGGTACTCTGCCTACTTTAATTGAGATGCGTTTTGTCTTTTAATGTCATTGGGACGTTTACCTTTGGAAAAAAGAAAGAAAATATCGAGTTTGTGTAGATAAAGGGAGGCAAAGCGGACGGGAAGATCACCGTTGACACTGGGAACAAACAACCCCAAATAGGGTCGTTGATTAATTGCCAATCTTTTTAGATCCCCCAGAACTTTGTCACTCGCCTTACAAAACACAGCAGTGCCAGGCGATGCCAGTATATTTGTTTAAACAGAAAATAGACGATAACGCGCATGCGATTGATGAACACCGCGACCCGATTTTATCCCCGAAATGTAGTAGGTATTTATGTTTCGGAAACTCCCCACTTATGTCGACGTGAAGGAGCTAATCACAGCGACTAGTACCATTACCATGAGTTTCTATCGAAAATTCGTATTACGTTACTACAGTCGATAGCGGTTAAATACGCTCCCATTTGTCAGTGAAAGAGTTAACCATAGTCGATACGGTATTTTTCGATGACATGTGTCAAATTTGTGACTCATGGTACCAATATTCTGCGGCCATAGCTACAAAACGTTAGACACTGACGTTCAGATTTCGATAGGTAATTTACCGTTGGACTCATACTAGCGATCTTTAATTATCTAAGTGAGCGCTAGAGGCGCTGTGCAATTTCCCATACGAATCGTTTTACGCTGTCGCTAGCGAGTACGGTTACGGCTAGGTGCACTGTACTCATGGTAAGGGTATAGATTTCGACGGATCTGTGACTTAAGCTCATAACCTCATATATCGAATTGACGATAATGAAATAACCACGTTATATATAACGGTCTAAAGTAATTATTTCGTTTTCGTCAATTCGATACAAGGTTGAGCCACAGAACCGTCGATTTGTTACAAGTGTAGTAACACAAAGGTGTCACGGTTACGTGACGACCAAAATGGTTGTATGGGTACACTGACCTACAAGTAATGGACTTCTAGTCAGCGTTTAAAATATGGCCGCATCGAAAGTCGAACAAAAGTACAACAAATCGACAATCGCTCGCGCTGTTAGTCTGTCGGACCGACGGCGCTGCTGTCAATACCTACTATTACTTTGTAAAAAACCTATTTGCATCAAACTACTTAGACTATTACTTAGACGTAAAGTTGTAAATCCAATGACTAAATGGTAAACTAATTTGCATTTGTAACATTGGCGTCAACCTGTATTCTTATTTCGGTCCGTTTTTCGGCTGTCATTTAGTATGACACTGTATAGTCAACCAACTAATTGCTTGACCACTTTTGAACCCTACCCGTTTGTAATACGGTCGAAAAGTGGTCGAGGAGTTTCTTGGTCGACTAACATCCATGTATTATAAATTATAATATCATTGTATGGGTAGTATTCAGCGTGAGTTACCTTGAAGGAGAGCCAAGTGGAACCCGCCAGTGAGCTGCGGTTCGAGCGACAGCGTGACGTCTTCCTGCCGCACGGACAGCCCGGCGCCGTGCGCGCGCGCACCCAGCGCCGCCAGCCCTGCCGCATGCCACAAACACACTTAGGTCATATGACCTAAGTGTGTAGTTTTAGTGTTTAGTGGTGGTGGTGTGTAGTTGAGTCTGTGTGATATTTGTTGTTTCGTGTGGAAGCGGAGGAGGGTGGGTTTTTGCATGAACATATATGTGTCGCGCAGACGCAGCTATTTTGCACGCGCCCGGCACTGGTTTCGCGGAGTAGCAAGGTAATTTGTTCCAATTTGTTGATATGGACCTCCGCAAAGTAACGCCTGAATCTATTAATTACTTTAGGTGTACCTAGGTTAACCTAGAATGTAGTTTTGTAAAGCTTCTTTTTACCACTTTGTGGTAAGAAAACTACCACCTCCACTATACACTTAAACTACACGATCACGCGTTTCGCCTCTAAACGAGGCATCGTCAGGATCTTAAGTAGTACAACTTGAACGAATGGCATACTCTTCCACCTTTTGTCTTTAATTGTGGTTAATTACTTACCAAGTATGATCCTAAGAGCCGCCATGTTCTGTCACTGCGCTCCGACTGGCTCGTGACAGATATCTCACGTCTCATGAATCTGACAGGTTTATCAAATCAAGCTCTCAAGAGATAAACTCAATTGATCTCAGTTCGGGCCGAACGGTTAAGATAACTATCTCAAGTTTCGTCTTGACGAACCGGCTCCTATTTAACCAAACTAACAGTCAGGTGACAACGACAATACAAAGTTCTTTAGGTATATATATCCATTATTTAAATAATTAATGAGGATGAGGGTGGGTTTTTGCATGAAAAAAATATGTCGTACAGTAGGGGAAATTTATTCACGTATCACCTTAGAACCCTTTCACAATAACGCGACGCGTTAAACGCCAGGCTATGTCATACAAATGTCATGCGTATGTCTCTTCAACTAGGTTCTAAGGTGGTACGTGCTTCAATTTCCTTGACAAACGCAGCTATTTTGCACGTGCACGTAAATAATGATACTAACGTACAGAAACTTTTTACAGCCGCGATTAAACAAATTCCAACTTTATTGACACGCACGTAAAGTTAGTATTACTTCATACACATTAGCGAGGTGGCTCGCGTCAAAAGGAACGCGCCGCCTCCGCCCGTCTCCCCCCGCTACTCCCGCGACACGCTAGGGTTGCGCGGCATTCGTTTTCAATTTTACTGACACGGCGGGGGCGAGCGAGCGCGCGGCAAGCCGACAGCCTACTGCGATTTGCCTATGCCATAGGCAAGACGACCGAGCGTACCTACAGTGCCGAGTGGAACCCCTTGTGTAGACAAAATTGTGGAAAACCCCGGGTTGAACATTGATAAAAACAACCATGTAATATTAATAATTATATATATTTTGCTACAATATCTAAGTGTTAACAGTGACATGACTAACAAGTCCTTCTCCTATTAGTTTGAAGTCCTCAACAATGGCCGCCGTGTTGACTTTGTATTTCGTTTCGCCGCTTTCCGTGACGGGATGCAGGGCGCTCGCGTTCGCAACCTAGAAAAAAAAATTGAGGTTTACAAATACAAATGGTTTATTTGTGAGACTGTAGGTGAGCGTTTTTAAAGTCAAAGTCAAAATATTTTATTGCATAAGAGCACATTTCAAAAATGAAATAATACATTAAAATTCATACAATTAATCAATTTTTACCAAAACACATTATTTTAAACCATGCCAATTTAATACTATTCCTATAACCTACCTATGCCTAATCTAATATTTAATGTCAAAAATAATTATCTTTAATAAATATTTATGTTACTTATTAAAATGTCATCAATTTTAATCATCAAATAGGATGACATAGCAAACTCTAAAAAAACCCCTGACTTTTCCCTGACCAACCATATCCTTATTTAAGCAAATTTTCTACTTAATAAAAAAAATCATAACGGATGGAATGAAGCCTTAAGGTCATAGACGACCGGATAGCCTAGTGGTTAGTGACCCTGACTACAAAGCTCGAGGTTCCGGGTTCGATTCCCGGAAGGGACACATGTTTGTATGATGAATACGAACTGTTGTACCCGAGTCTTGGACATTATTGTATTTAAGTATATATTTATCTGATTAGGTATGTATATCCGTTGTCCACCCATAATACAAGCAGCTTTAGTTGCTTACTTCGGGACTAGGTCAATTGGTGTTAATACTGTTAATTGTCCCGAAAATATTTACTTATTTATTTAATTTTATTTATTCATACCTGGAATTCTTTGTAGGCGTGTATGTCAGGTTTCCAGAGGACGGCGATCACTTCGCCGCCGTACGTGTCGTGGAAGAACAGGGCGAAGTCGCTGTAGGCACTCTGCAATTAACAAAAAAGGCGTATAAGAATTTTACAGAAAATAATTCAATAATTGAACTGACGGCCGATGGGGTCGAAAAGTTCTCGAATGGCGGCCGCGTATTGGCAAGCGCAGCGTAGGACGACCAGCCACAAGATGGTCCGATGACCTCATACAGGTGGCAGGAAGGCGCTGGTTGCATGCTGCTTCCAACCGGTCACTTTGGAAATCCATGGAGGAGGCCTATGTTCAACAGTGGACTTCTTGGGGCCGAGATGATGATGCGTATTGATGGAAAAGTAAAGTCATTAGTTCAGTTGTCATTGTTAAAAAAAAACCTTTGTTACGTTTCTAGCTTATCTAAGTATTTTTAACAACGACCTCTTCACCGACAGCCTCAGCGAGTACCTGCAGCTCGTCCAGGTATGTCTGCACGGGGCTGAACTCCACGACTGGTATGACCTGGTCGTCTTCGGCGGCCGCTGCAGCAGCGCGCGCCGAGGGTCGCACGTCGACGCGCTCGATGCGATACGGGACGAGTGCCGGCTGCAGGTGGATGAGAACGTCGTAACCGTTGTATGACGGGACGAAGGCGCTCTGTGAAGTTAAGTTTGCTTTAAAAACATTTTTAAAAGAGGTTTGTTTTGTAATCCTAATTTACCTTTTTTTAACCTTCAAATTAAATTTAAACGCTGTATAATGAACGGGCCCGAACGGGTGGTACAGTCAAGGAACTTAATTCCCTACCCATTTCGTTAAAATGTCGTCTGACATTCGCAATGCATTAAGGTCGATTTGTCAAACTAACGTCTTGCTCTATAGCTCTTATGGTGACAGTTTGCTAAATGCTATTGAACCTTAGATGGGTTGGAAATTAAATTCCTTGACTGTACATTATCTTGCAGGTTTAATCCACACTAATTAAAACAAAGAGATAAACATTGTTAGTTTGTATGGACGGTTCATCTCAGAAACTACTGGACCGATCCGCCATCCCTGACGGACATAGGCTACTAATTCTACGCGAACGAAGTCGCGGGCTTCCGCTAGTCGTAAGCAATGACCGCATAGGTGACACCGAGGGTAGTTATATACCCTTAAAATCAATAATGTAATGACCATAAGACGAAGCACATTGAAAAATTCGCATGGTACGGTAGCGGTAATGTGGCGAAACTGGCAAAACGCAAGGCACGAAATGCTGATGTTGCAGTTGCAAATTACCCTAATTTTTCTTTGTGTTGTCGTAGCATGGCAATTTAATTTAATAATTTAAAAAAGTAAAAACCGGAAGAAATTTCGGTTAGGTACAAAAATGTAAGAGCACATACCAGCACGTTGTCCAGCATGCCGGCCATCAGGTTGTCCTGCATATAGGCCAGCGTAGCCCGGGCCAGCGCCTGCGCCCGGAGCACTGTCCGTCTGTCTACCTGCGCCGTCCAAACGCCCGGCAGCTCGCCGTCGTATGACGTCACTATGTTCATGTACGGCGTGCTTTCATCGCGGACGGCGAACTTTGATTCTATTTCTAGGATCTCTTCGCCTATAAAAGAGAGATTTTATTCCTTTAATAGACTTTTAGGTTAGGTATTAGGTTTTTTTTATGGAAGGGTATAAATAGAATTTATTGCTTTGCTAATCCGCGAAACCAGTATCAGCAATCGTGAAAAATGATGACGCCTGTGCTGAATACTTTAATAAAATTTATAAATACTGACAAATAGCACAAAAGGTATTCCATCTTAGCCCTCTGGGTTGGCAACGCATCTGCAATCTCTTTGGTGTTGCGGGTGTCTACAGGTGGTGGTGATCACTTACCATCAGGTGACCCACTTGCTTGTTTGCCTTCCTATTTTATTAAAAAAAAAAATTTTTGCGAAAAGTTTGTGAAACGACGAGCCACGGATTTCCGTCCCTCCACTAGTCGGTACAGGCCTCACTGACCGTATGAAATCGTAACGCAGTAACAGACTACTACTTCCCGCCGATATTACGTGAGACTGCGTCACTACCCCGGTCCAACCGACTGCTCATACTGCGACCAGCAACCGGCTACATTAACCCTTCCTACGCCTCGGGCACTGATCAGTGAGTACTGTTTTTTTTTTATTATTATTTTATGTAACTTGTGTATGCCATGTACATGTGTATTGTGATAAATTGCACTGTAATCTGTTTTGAAAAGAGAGGAAAAAAAAATAAACTGCTGAGTTTCTTGCGGCGTTTCTTCTCAGTAGTATCTTCCATTTTCCGAAGCGCTAGTAGATTCAGACATGTAAAAGAGCCTATACGGCCTACTTGCAAAATAAATTTTTCATTTTCATTTTCAGTACTAAATGTAATACTCTCTTTTTATTTTTATTCTAAACAGTAAAATTTGCCTTTACCAAAAAAGCGAGCCTCTTAGCCCTCTGGGTTGGCAACGCATCTGCAATCTCTTTGGTGTTGCGGATGTCTATAGGCGGTGGTGATCACTTACCACCAGGTGACCCACTTGCTTGTTTGCCTTCCTATTTCGTAAAAGAAAAAAAACAGTAAAAAAACATTTTGCTAAGTTTGTGTTGCTCTTTTTATTTTTGTTCTATTTAATCAATAAAATTCGCCTTTACCAAAAAAAAGCGAGACTGGAATTCAGTTTGAATTTAAATTTTTGAACACTAGGGGTTAAATACTATTTTCTTATGTTTTCGCGACTTGTAGACATTGAAATAAAACAATTTATACGGTTTATATCGCGTGTATTGTAACGAATCTAATTCCCGACGTTTCGAGCCCTTTACAGGTCCCATGTTAGTATTACAGTTGGTTAAATCTGAGGCTCGACATTAGATTGTATGACTGTTGGTATTTTTATTTTTGTATTCTAAACATTCAATTACCATTTCTGTAATTTTATCTCTATCTTTATGTAACTTCTTGTTTGTAAAAAACTTTTTCAAATTAATTGGTTGAAAAAAGGCTTAATGCTGAGTTTCTTGCGGCGCATTCTTCTCAGCAGATGCCACTTCCGAAGCGCTGGTGGAGTCTGTAGTCTTATTGCGTTAATTAGAACGATTTCATATTTAGTTTTGATATTTTTTCAATTATTTTTTCAAAATTGGGTAGTTTGTATTCTAGAAAAAAAAATTTTTTGTCAGTCTGCCCGTGACCATGGGACCTGTAAAGGGCTCGAAACGTCGGGAATTAGATTCGTTACAATACACCGTATAAATTGTTTTATTTCAATGACTAGGGGTTAAACTTCACTACCAACACTCACGCGTCATGTCCCCGTTGAAGTCTAGCACGGCGATCTCAGCGGCCCAGTCGGTGTCGACGAGGCCGCGCAGCGCGCGCAGCAGGCCGAGCTGCGGCTGCGCGGGCGCCGCGTGCGGAGCAGGGCGGGTGTACGCGCGCGCCGCCAGCAGCTCGGCCGCGGCCGCGGGCCAGTGCGGGGACAGCAGCTGCGCCGACAGCCAGCGCTTGAGCAGCCCGCAGGCCGGCCCGAAGGACGGGTGGCGCTGGTGGAGACTGCAATAAATAAATAAAATTCATTTATTTCAGACATCAAAAAAGGTCCATAGATTGGTTAGTAACAATGCGGTCCTTAAAAAACTATATTAGTGTAAATTATAGGTAATAGGTTTAGCCGCGAAATTGACAATGATTACAATTATACATTATATCCAATGATTACAATTATAAATTTATTTATGATTTGCACGCCGACAAACGGCAGAATTCATATGTTCTTTATAAATGTACCTACCATCTTATTTTGTACTTGATTTCTAGCAAATAAATGTATTTGAATTTGAATCCGAATTACTATACATTAATCAAAATTATTAGCCAAAGAAAAATCAATATTATGTCAGGTTGTACAGTCAAGGAATTTAATTCCCTACCCATTTCGTTGAAATGTCGTCTGACATTCGCAATGCATTAAAGTCGATATGTCAAACTAACGTCTTGCTCTATAGCTCTTATAGTGACAGTTTGCTATACGATATTGAACCTTAGGTGGGTTGGAAATTTAATTCCTTGACTGTACAATACATATTCACAACTATTAAAACAACATTATTATAAAATATACAATAACACATTATAGTGGCTTTCAACACACTTGCTCGTAACATGGTTCGTATTACAACCGGACAACCAAGTGGTCAGCGACCCTGACTATGAAACTACAGGTTCCGGGTTCGATTCGCGGGAGGAGCCAATGTTTGTACCCTAGTCTTGGATGTTATTTGTATTTAAGTATGTATTTATCTACATAAGTATGTATATCCGTTGCCTAGTACCCATAGTACAAGCTTTGCTTAGTTTGGGACTAGGTCAATTGGTGTAAATTGTCCTGAGATATTTATTTATTTATTTATTAAATAAATAATAAATAAATAATTTTGATACGCTTTTCACTGTTATTCAGCGAATTGTTTAGGGAAGGCTTTTACATACAGTCAAGGAAATTGAAACACGTACCACCGTCGAACCTAGTCGAAGAGACATACGCATGACATTTGTATGACATAGCCTGGCGTTTAACGCGTCGCGTCATTGCGATAGGGTTCTAAGGTGGTACGTGAATATATTTCCCCTACTGTACATTACGTCACGATTGTGCCCGTGCGAAGTTACTGTTATATGAAATGGGATATAGTAAGAAACTAGCTTTTGCCCGCGACTTCGTCCGCGTAGACTTGTTTAATTGAAACAAACAGACAAATTAATGAGAATTAGTTGCTTTGCTGCTCATGACGTCACGGCGGCGTATAACTCACGTATCGCTATCCCGTGGGAACTATGCATTTTTACGGGATAAAAAATATCCTATGTGTTAATCCAGGTTATGAACTATATGTGTGCCAAATTTCATCCAAATCCATTCAGTTGTTTTTGCGTGATTGAGTAACAAACATCCAAACATCCAAATATCCAAACATCCAAACATACAAACTTTCACATTTATAATATTAGTAGGATATCCGTACGCGTGTAGGGCCCCCCTGAGCCGCGGCATCAGCACCGTGTCACACTGCAGCCGGATGCTCTCCTCAGTCTCCTTGAACCTTACGACTCCGTTTTCCACCTACAAACAAACAGACGGGATCGATTGTTTTAAACTTTCGCGATTTTCACACATACTTATTACATTTATCGCGATAACGTCCTCAACGAACGTCGAGGTAATGGTAAATTACACCCTGAGGGTTATGAAATAAAGAATAACTCAGATCGCAGGAACTTGTCGCACGAGCCTAAGGCGAGGGCGATGCACATGCGACCTGAGGCTTTGTTTATCACCACCTGAGGTGTGTACACAGTGTTCCCCTGGCCAGGAAGTGGAATTTTCCGGTCGCATAGCGGGCGGTAAATTGCTACTAACGGCCCGAGGTGGCGTAATAGTATTTTATGAGAGGCCTTAAAACACGAGTGTGGTTTTATGAAACGAGCATCAGCGAGTTTCATAATAGGATCACACGAGTGTTTTAAGGCCTCTCATAACTGCATATATCATAACTGCAAAAAACCGTAACAGCAAAACACCAACAAACGAATGACAACTAGTCATGGCGGCCATTCGATCTATCCGCCAAGACGAACGTTTTTTTTAAACCATAGACAAACGAATGAAGTCCCTATTGTCATGTCACTCGAGATCAAATGTCGTGCGTTTAAATTAAAAAAACAAACTGAGTTGACGTTTCATATCGATAACTGTTTTAATATCTGTGGATACTAGAATAGAGACCAACTTGAATTTTGACAGCTGTTCCAAATTCAAATTCATAACGTCACGAGATATCGGTAATGTGATCACCAATAATCACAGACTACTAAGAGATACTACCCAATAAAGAACAGATTTACCTACTACCACAGACAAGAACATTCTTATAATAACATTGGTTGTAATAATGCTCGTCATTTTCTATGGTTTTTGTACGCGTTATTAAGCACTTATGATATGTGTGTAGATAAATAAATAAACAGTATATCATCACGTTAAATTTCCGATTTTATGTACCCACTAAAGTACAATCTAATCACAGCCATGCAAAGCCGGGGCGAGGTACTAGTTATTATTAAATAATTACCCCTCTCCTTAACAGCGTGATTTCCTTCGGATGAGCGATGACCAGCCTGAACACGAGTCCGTTTTTCAGCACGTCTATGTGCGTGGCGTGCGCCTGCGCGGGCAGGGCGAACTGTTTGGCGAGCCGGTCGGCGATCTGGAGGTTGAACGCCGCCTTGAGGCAGCGGAAGGCGCCGAGCTCGCCGGGCCATTTTCCGCTGTGCCCTGTGGGCGAAACATCATCATCATCATCATCATCTCAGCCACAAGAAGTCCACTGATGAACATAGGCCTCCACCATGGATTTCCAAAGTGACCGGTGACGAAACATAGTCTTTTTTACTGGGGCACTATTGGTGAAATACATGTGAAATACTAAAATATGGGAAATATTTCCCTAAACAGTCCTAGGAACTATCAGATTAATTAATCTGACAGTGGATCATCTTACAGTGGTATATCACACGCGTAGGGACTTATCATACAGGGGATCATATCCCAGTGATGTATCATACAGGAGATTATCGCGTAGGGACTTATCATACAGGGGATCATCTCCCAGTGATGTATCATACAGGGGATTATCTCGTAGGGATTAATCGTACAGGGGATCATCTCACAGTGGTATATCATACAGTGGATCATTTCGTAGGGAATAATCTCATTGGGGATCATCTCCCAGTGATGTATCATACATGGGATAATCTCGTCGGGTTTAAGCTTACTGGGGATCATCTCCCAGTGATATATCCTACATGGGATTATCTCGTATTGATTAAGCTTACTGGGGATCATCTCCCAGTGATGTATCATACAGGGGATTATTTCGTAAGGATTTATCATACAGGGGATTATTTCGTAGGAATTAATCTTACAGGGGATCATCTCACAGTGGTATATCATACAGGGGATCATCTCGTAGAGTTCTACCAAGGCCTCATTCATGGTCCATCGTGCATGGGGTCAATCTTGCACGAACAGTACAATATATATATGTTATATAGATAGGTTACGTAGATATGTATGTTAGTCTCGAAGATATTTTTTCCATGGGCCTGTGCAGCCTGAAATAAATGGTTCTATTCTCAGCGCTGCTGCTCGCAGCAGCATATGCTGAGTGGGGTCCTTTTCAGCATCAACCGTGTTTTTTTCATCTGTTTTCATTGTTTCTTATTCTTTGCAGAAATCTTCTTCTTCTTCTATTCTATGCTAGTGCTCACCTAACTCGAGAACAGTCCGGCAGACGGGCGTGTAGTCGGGCAGCACGAGGGCGCCAGCGGGCGCGTCCTTGACGAGGCAGGCGGCGGCGCGGCGCCAGGCGCGGCGCGGCGGCGCGGGCGCGGGCGGCAAAGGCTCGCAGTAGCTGAACACCGGCGACGTGCCTGCGCGGACGGGGACAGACGAAGGGTCTTGTAGAGAAAAACGTCTACTTCTATGCGTACAGGGTGGCATGTGATCAGTATGTAGGAGCCATATTTATAATGTTATCGGGACTTTGGCGCGATAAAAATATATTGTTGATTCACCTCAACGTTTCGGCCATGTTTCAATGGCCGTGGTCACGAGTAGACTGAAGTGGAGGGTGTAGTCTCAATGACGTTATGAATATGTGTGAAAATCGCGAAAGTTTAAAACAATTGAATAACATTTAAATTGAAGTTCCAAGAAAGAAACATGATTTTTGTATTCTGTTTTAAAATTGAAAATTTAAGTTTTAACCAAAATTGTTGCCACCCTACCAAGTGACGTATGCACCTCAAGTAAGGTAGAGTGACCATAAGGTTAGTTAGTATTGTATATTAACTGTTTTTAAATTCAGAATTGAAATAATTACCACACCAAACACGTAGTTGACTTTTACCTTGTCTAACAAGTGAGAAAAATTGCTTCCTATTTATTAATATAAATTTACCGAGTATGGGCGTACCCGGGGGGGGGGGGGGGCAGAGAGGGGCAGCTACCCCCTGGAAATCTCGCAGAACATGTATGAACTCGCCTTATTACTAATACAAAGTGTAAACGGGGCCTTATGCTCTAACTTTTAAATAAACCGCGCAGTAGACACTGGCAAAATGCTCGGTGCAATTGCCAAAAAACCGCGCGCGACGATGGCGGACGAAGATTACCGAATCTAGCATCTGACTTGAAGGCCAGATGCTGAGTACGCCCATGTTACCGTGTACATCATGTTCCATACAGCATGTCTAGTGTACACATAAAAGTCTTTGGAAAATTACTTCATCAAATGAAGCCGAGGAAACTTTGTGCCGTAAGTTTCTGCCTAGCTGTCATGATTTATGATATGAGCTCTGCTTGAAATGGGTTGGGTGAACGGATGCGAAGTCATTTTTTTTCCGTGCCACGCTTTTTTATACAGAAGAGGGAGGAAAACGAGTATGCAGATCACCTGATGGGGAGTAACCACCGCGGCCACATATAGAAACCAGCGACCAAAGAGAATCGCCGATCTGTCGCCTGATCTCTCACGCACCGTACGAAACGCAGTACTAGCTACAACTTCACGCCGGTTTACCGCGAGTATGGGACTACCCCGGTCGAGCCGTCCCCCTCATACCGCAGCCAGCAACTGACTATACTTCGGCTAACTGTTTCCTTCAAGCGCATGTTGCGCAAGCACTTTTCAGAGAAGCTTTAGGTTTAGTGTATCTATGCTGGGTGCTTTTAATTTTGTATATATGTATTGTATAATACAATATATGTGTGTAAGTTTATCGAAATGTATTGTTTGTATATTCCGGCTGATTTGTGTTATTCTTGTTTTTTATTTATTCACTATCCTGCACCGTTTTACTTTCTGTTTAGCCTGATGGTTGACTGGTTGAGAATGCCTTATTTATATACTTATATATTGTACATTACACATGCTTACAAAATTTTAATTTTTAAAATTTTCCGGAAGTTTTTTTCACTTTTTTTTTATCTTTTGATACAGCGAATTTAAATCTACCAGCCGTTTCTATCTATCAGCTTTTATTTTCCGTATTAATTTTTTTACAAAATTACATACATGTCATATCTCCAAAACTAAAGCTGATAGATGAAAACGATTTTTATTTTCAGAATCAGGATGCCATACGTCTACATGAAAGCTAATTAACGGTCCGGAAAAAAATCATTGTAATTACGTGTTATTGTTTGTATTGTGCAATAAAGTTTAAATAAATAAATAACTAACCGTAAACAGCGCTGACTTCCAACGGCAGCTGGGTGAGCGCTCTCAGGTGTTGGCGCAGCTCATCGCAGGCCCGCAACGCTGCGAGCGCGTTCTCTTCGCTCTCGACGCGCGAAGAGAGAGAGAGCCGCTTGCACGTCGTCAGCGATGACAGCTGGTCAAGCACGTGGAACAGCTCGGCGGGGGGGATTTCTACAAAAAAAAAATACTTCACTAACTTCACTCCCTATGACGTCGGTACACGCTCATTCTGTCGTCAGTTCAGTCCATCATTCTGGTCAGAATGACGTAAGAATTATCGCGTAACCTGTCTCGTGTCGTGTCAGTCTGAACTGATCGTAACCGTGTCCATTTGTCAAGCACTGCTGCTTAACGGCAGGATTAACGAGCAAGATGGTGGTAGCTATCCAGACGGACCTTACACAGGGTCTTACCACCGGTATTCTGTTTCACAGAGTTCGGCAGTTTCTGTACTTTAGTAGGTACATTTCTAGTTAAGGTGCATTTCTATGGTATGAGTTTTCGCTTAGGAGTTGGATTACATTGCGGGTTACCGATGTACGATGTGACCGATCGATTGATCGAGCCGCGCAATGTAATGCAACTCGCACACGAGTACTCACTCTGTGTAAATGGCCCCTTATTTTTGCGTTTGCTGCGTTTAGACGGCCGGATAGCCTGGTGGTTAGTAACCCTGACTATGAAGCTTGAGGTACCGGGTTCGATTCCCGGGAGGGAAAAATGTTTATATGATGTATACGAATGTTTGTGCCCGAGTCGTGTATGTTATATCTATTTAAGTATATATTTATCTATATAAGTATGTATATCCGTTGTCTAGTACCCATAACACAAGCAGCTTTAGTTGCTTACTTTGGGACTAAGTCAATTGGTGTTAACTGTCCCAAGATATTTATTTATTCTGTGACACGACGTAGGTATCATCACTGACCGTATTTGAGCATGAAGAGATACTCGACGACCTGTCGCGCGATAGTCCTTCGCTCGGCGAGCGAGTCCGCGGGCCACACGCAAGCCTCCGTGATGGCGCCGTCCTGGAAGCGCCGCAGCTCTGACTTGGAGCCCCAGAAAGCCCTGCCAACAGACACATTCATTAATACAACACAGGAAGGCAAACGAGCAAGAAGTCACCTGACGGTAAGATTACCACTGCCGATAGACACCTGCAATACCAAATAGATTGCATATAAATGATAAATCATTTATTTAAATAGTCACAGAACATAGTGTTTTATGCAACTGTTGCATAATGAGGGGTCTTAAAACACGAGTGTGGTTTTATGAAACGAGCGTCAGCGAGTTTCATAATAGGATCACACGAGTGTTTTAAGACCTAATTATGTACAGTTGCAGACATTACTTTATCTACATATATATCATAAGTACTCAATGATGGGTTCAGAAGCCATAGGGCAATGACCTGCATTGCTACTAGCTACTAGTGCTAGGTACCTATTAAATATCTATGGACTGTACACATTAAAATAATGTAATAAAAAATGAATTTGAACAAATGTAGAAACAAATTAGAAAAATTCTCATAATAATATTGGTTGTTATAATGCTGGTCATTGCCTACGGTTTCTGAACGCATTACAGAGCATTTATGATATATGTGTAGATAAAAACATAAATGATTAGTAATCACTTTAGTATATATATATTAGTACACAATATACTGAGTTCTATAATAATGACAAGACTTCATTACACATGCGCCTGCGCGCCTACTACAATAGAAGTCTTACTTAGAGCTAGTTTATAATTTCCTGCCTAAACTAGGATACAAATGTGGCCTGTATCTTAGGCAAAGGATTAGTGCATAATTATTGGAACAGTGCTAATTAATCATATTATACTTATTTATTACAAATTATAATTTTTAACAAGCTATGTTTACGTATGCATCACCAACCCAGAGGGTTAAGATGGAATACGGGTGGACCTTGCGCAAGGTCCGTCCGTATCGCTACTACCATCTGGCTCGCTAATCCTGCCGTTAAGCTGCAGTGCTTGCGCTGTTGTGTTCCAGCGTGGAGAGCAAGACAGCCGGTGCAATTACTGGCACAAGAGGTGTTCCATCTTAGCCCTCTGATTTGGCATCGCATCTGCAATCTCTTTGGTGCTGCGGATTTCTATAGGCGGTGATGGTCACTTACCATCAGGTGACCCACTTGCTTGTTTGCTTTCCTATTATATGTATATATAAAAAAAGAAAGTGAGTCACCTAATGGTTAGTGATCACTGCTGCCTTTAGACACCCACAACACCAAAGAGATTGCAAATGCATTGCCAACCCAGAGGGCTAAGATGGAATACCTGTTATGCCAGTAATTTCACCGGATGTCTAGCTCTCCACGCCGAAACACAACAGTGCAAGCACTGCTGCTTAGCGGCAGGATTAGCGAGCAAGACATAACAGAAATATAACTCTCCCTTCTGGCGGCCGTCGGGTAAAAAGAGGTGACTCACCGAAACTCCTCCGCCTCTGGCAGGTTGGCAGCAGGGCCCTTGTCCACGATGTCCAACGCTCGCTCAGGGTTCAATATAAACCCAAAAGCCAAAGATTCTGTGTACCTAAAAAAATATATTCTTGGTCACTTTTCACTTTGTTACTAAACTTGCAACACTGAAATTCATTTTTTTTTGTAAGGCCTAACATAAACAGCCAAGTTTTTAAATTAAAATTAAAAATTTGTTTATTTTGCATAAAGATGTAACAAAATTAGTAGCGCTACGTGCTACACTCGTAGCTCGTAGCAGCAGTTTTCCACTTTGTAGCGAAAATCGTCTACAGAGAATCCAAATAGGATGTTTGTGGCAACTTACCCATCTTTAACTTTATCGTAACTCCTCCCGATTGGCCAAGAAAAATCAGCGTCCACCAGCTGCAGGATCAGATCGGCTCTGGCACCCAGCCCCTTTGCCAGCAGCTGCCACAGGTTGCCAGTCACCAATGCCAGCTGGTCTATGCCGTAGTTCAGTTTGGACTCTACGGAAGCCTTGTCTATGACTGCTTGCTTTAGTTTGAGGAAGTTCTTAAACCTGGGACAAATCAAATAGAATCGTAATAGGGCTGGATCAACTGGGGTTGTATTCATAGGTCACTGGTTCATATCCGGTTCGAAGGACCACCAGTGGCCCGTTTCACTAAGCTACCAGTTACAATTTTACAAGTCTAAACTGGCAACATTGGTCAATAATGAGCAATGGCAATGGGCATTATTGGCCAATGTTGCCGGGTTAAGACTTGTAAAATTGTAACTTGTAGCTTCGTGAAACAGGCCACAGATGAATGATATTTATAGTAATTGGCTAAAAATTGGCTAATAATTTACTAAATATAATTAAATCCTTAGTAGGAATGAAAAAACAACATTAATTTTTATGTGATGTATTAACAGCTCTAATATTCAAGGTCAGAACAAATCATAAGGAACATAAAAAACAAAAAATACAATAAGGTTTTTATAAAATTCAATCTTGAACATTTTCAAAAAATACCAGTGTGACGTAGAAGCTTGCTAGTTGCTATTGCTTTTCATATGGTGATTGAGAGCAATAGATCACCAATGGAAAAAATTACAACATACATCAACAATCTATCTATGAATAAAAATAAAACGGAGGAGGGTGGGATTTTGCATGAAAATTTCTAACGGACGCAGCTCTTTTGCACACACACAACACTAGTTTCGCGGAGCAGCAAGGTCTGTCCCAATTCGCCAATAAACCTTTATTTACCTTAAAATATAATCGAACTGCATCAACGGTGTCATGGGTGTCATGAATAGGGGTATAAACCCATTAACTCTTCCGTCGTCCAACATGTCTACAGCCAGTGCAGCTTCTCTCTTTAAAGCTGCATACGTCCCTGATGTCATCTCATAGCATATGTTGTATGAGCCAGAGCGGTCGAGGAATACCACAGGAAAATGTGCATCGTAATCAGAAACCGATCTGTCTTTGGCGAGGGATATGCCTGCGGTGTCCCATTGGGAGGTTTCTGAAAGGAATGGAGCAGAGGTTAGCCAAGTCAAGGTATCTTTATTCAGATTAGCCTTACAGGAAGCACTTATGAACGTCATATTGTAAGTTGGTACGTCTACTACTGTCTTGGGTTGATATTCTAGGACAACGGTCCCCAAATTTTTTGTTATTGTAGACCTCTTGTGTCTAAGACCCCTTTGAGTTACTAATTATGGTTTTTTTACAACTCTTTAGTATAGTATAGTGGGAATGTGGCGAAACTGGCAAACGAAAGGCACAAAATGCTGAGGTAGCAGGTTCGAGTCCTACCGTTTACCCAAATTTTTCTTTGTGTTGTTATTATATAGCATTTAAATTTCATTCATTAACAGCTGTAACTTACTCAATGTTATCCAAACATTCCTTATTATCTGATAACTGCTCATTATGTTGTTGATCCTCTTCATCTGAACCAGATGTGCAACCAGGAGGCCTATAACAAACCCGGAGACTTGCAGCTTGCGCTGTCGGAGCCATATCTTCAACAGGACCACAGCTTGCTTTAGATTCTCGCTGTTACTAAGAGTTTCTGATAAAAAATCCTGATTTAAAGAAGCAGTAAGGTCTGATAATACACTGCTATTGTAATACGGAGTAGGGGGTCCGATATCTGAGTTGTTTTCAACATTTTCCTTTGAAAGCAACCAAGCTTCTCTCAGATTATTACGTTCAGGGCTAAACCGGTGTAGTTTATAAGCTTCAGGTTCACAAATTAAGTGGATACGGAATATACAGTGGTTGCTGAGTTTTCCAATTGGTTTTAAATCTAAAACAGGTTTCGTTTGACAACCATTTAGCCAAGTATATTTGACCTCCTCAATTGTTTCAAGTTTTTTCAGATGTGATGCTAAATATGCCAGGTAAGCGGCTCGCTTTTTATGATACCTGTAGTTTAGCGAATCATTCTTCGTATATGTAACAGCTGGGACTGTAATATGCACGTCTATTATCAATTTCGAGTTGATAGCACAGCCTAATGCGAATGAACCAACAATTTTAACATCTTTGAATTTGTGGAATTTGAATACACATTTTGTCTTCTCCAACTGATTGCTTACAGGTAATTTGACCTTTAGTTTTTTTAATAGCTTTTTCTCGGTCAAATCGTATTCTGTATCATCCTCTGGGATAGCTTCCAGATGCTTTTTGAACTCCTCGAACCAAGTTTGAATTTTCTTTACATGTTTCTCTTTCAACTTTACTTCTTCAAGTATTTCCTCGATTTGAAGGCGAAACAAGTTGGAATTGAACAAGTTCTCAGTTTCTTGGAGCCTGTTTAACTCATTTACAGTTGGTTGACGATATAAACTTTTGGTTTTCAATCGTTTTTTTGCCGGTTCAGAAGACTGTATTTCGCTCTCGTTTATTGACTGTAACGACACTTCCTCCTCTGATACAGAGGCCTTTGAGCCCTGAAAGTATTAAAAGGCATTTAGAACCCGAAATATCATGTTCTTTAAGCTATTTTACCGAAATCATGGTATTTTTTCATTAAGTTATCGAAAACGTAAAATTAGAACAACGAGTAGAAAAAAATCCAGTTATTATGTAATTGAAGACTTACCCTTTTCACCATAGTTATAATTATTTACTAATTGCACTTTATTCAAATGTTTTTCACGAAAAAGTGTAGGTTAGAAATAAGTAAACAACGTGCGAATGACCGCGATCGCGATCGTGTGCTAGTTTGACATTGACAGTCACAAAATGTCAATTTTGACATTGACAGCACGATTATGGTCCGAAATGTACATTAGAATTTTTGACTGAGTAAGGAAAAATAAAAAAAACTTTTTAAGCTTATTAGATTCACTCCTGGACCCCAATTTTCAGTTCTTGCGAGATTCTTCTCACATTTAAGATATGATGAAAAGTGGCAGATTTTAAAAGAATTTGACAGTTTTTTTGGGAGATGAATCTCGCTCGCATGAACCGAAAATTATCCCAACCACGGTTTGGACTTCATGAGCTATGTAACTTTCCATTTCACGCAATATTTTTTATCGTGAATTTATAATATGAGAAAAGGAAAAATTGGAAGGTGCATACTTATTCTTAAATAAAACATCTATTTTTTGGAACAAATTTATTAACAAAGTAAACGTGGTTTTGTCGGCAATTTGTACTGAAGAATAACTTGCAGTATAACTGCCAATAAATAAATAGTATTTAGTACTAAACTACAAATCTAAGCAGGTATGTCGCAAATATTGTGAGTATTCTAATAAGTGTAACTTATTCTGAAGCAGATGATAATATGTAGGAAACTATTTACATAAAGTGTAATGATAGATACTTGATAATACTTTCATTCATAAATAATATAATAATAAAGTATATTTGTATAAAATTACTTTACTGTAGATAGGTACCAAAATGAAAACAATAATATTTCTTTACGAACTTTTCCACATTCAACAAAGACGTTCCAATTCACGGCTATTCAACAAAAACACGCGCGTGCTAACCGGAAGTCATAACATCTGTTACTAACATGACATAAACTACCTTACCTGTCAACAGAATTTAAAAAGTGCACAGGCGTTCCTATTTCAAATATCGCGCCATCAACTTATTCAACGAATATTTCGTGGAATAAAAATTCGAGATTAGAACTCTATGTAAAATTACTTCAGCTTAGAAATAATAGCGTTGGTGTATTCACTGCACTTGCCAGTGCCACCTAAGTCACCAGTGAGGTGCTTGCCTTCGCGCAACACCTCGTAACAAGCATTTTGGATCTTGTCAGCATGATCATTGAGCTGGAGATGCCTTAACATCATGATGGAAGACAGCAGCAGAGCGGTAGGGTTGGCCATGTCCTTTCCAGCGAGATCGGGGGCTGTGCCGTGGACCTGTAATTAAAAAAAGTTGGATCTTTTATACTTTTTTTTAACCTTTGGCTGTAGACAGGGCAGCAGGTTTTTTTATCAACACCTAGCGACCCGCCCGGCTGCACAAGGGTGCAATTAGGGATGTATGATACCTACATAAAAACCGTATCAGAATCAGAATCCATTGCGTGGTTTAAAAGTAGTAAGCGGCCGAAGATAGAGGACAGGCAGAGACGAATAGCGACTTTTACATTTATTAGACGACGTTTTATATTGTGTAAAGATGTACGAGTACAAGTACCTCACGAATTTATGAACAGTTCAACACGACCACCTATGTTTATTTGGCTTTCCATGTGTCTATAATGCCTTAAGGTTAAGGCCACAGGATCAGCTTCTAATAGGTAACATCTGAAAGCTTAGTCAGGGTGGGTTGAAACCAACCCTGGCTACGCTTTCAGTTGTTACCCTCCCTGTGGCCTTAACATGACTGGCCAAGGTTAGTTTATCTCTATCTGCGTCCCTTTCTTATGACACTAGTTAGACAGAGACACAGGGAGGGGTTAAACTAAACCTGGGCTGTCATGTTAGGGCCGCTGAAGGGTGTGGCGAAGCCACGAGACGCAGCAGAGAGGTGAATGGCTCAATTAACCGCAAGCCTGCGGGACCAAACTCATTCATGCGAGATCGATCTCACACGAACAACTGCCAAATCCCCTTGGAATCTGTAATTATTTTGTCGTAAGCACCTATCTCAATTGCGAGATGAATCTCGCAAGACTTAAGAATCGGGGTCCTGTTTACAAATAAAATAGGGATGTCAGGTCGGAAAACCAATTTATCTGAACAAAATTTCATGTCGGGCTTTTGGGGATAGGTGAACTGAATTATTGAGTTTTACCAAGGGCGATTTACTTCGCGAAGCTACAAAAATATGGGCGCACCACTGCTCTGGGGCCGGCGCAATTGAGTTGCCGCGCGTACGATTGAATACAAGTTTACGACATACAGGCTTCTTATACCTAAATGCAGTTTTTATTAGAAGTAAAACTTCTGTACTTGTACCCACGGTCCCTATTTTTTAATTATTATGTGGTTTTACCAGGTGAGGTTCCACTCCGCAATGTAGGTGCGCTCGCCGCATGACCTATGGCATAGGTTAATCGCAGTAGGTTGCCGGCATGCCGCGGGCGCGCCCGCTGACTGTGTCGGACGTTGATAGTATTACAGTAAGCAGCCCAACCCTAGCGGTGCGCCAGGGCATTGCGGGTGAAAGGCTGACGCGGGCGGTGCCTTCCTTTTGACACATGCCGCCTGGCGAATGTTTATGAAGTAATACGAACTTTTTGTGCCTGATTATAAAGTTGGAATTCGTTTAATGGTGGTCGAAAAAGAGAAGTTTCTGTACGTTAGTACTATTATTTATTCTGTGGTTTTCCTCCTGACCGTACCGTTGTACCTACCGCATACAGTTGCTTCTGAAGACCTTACTTATACTTGTACCTAGTAAAAACTTCGCATGAACGTCGGTTATCTAAATTGTAATTCCCAATGTATCAAGACTGTAAGCAGGGGGGAGGGGGGATGGATTTGGTCACCCCCTTATTAAAAAACCAATCTTTTTAAACTAACAAATGTTTTGTCCCTTTCATTTAAGCGTATACGTCACATTGACATAAAGACATAACACACGTTTACTAACATAGGTTTATGCAACGTTTATGAACAAGGGGGTACGGTAAGCCTTTATGAAACGGAACAAAGAAATTTTATTCATGTTATTCCACAAAAACACTATATCGATAGGTACACAAAAAAAACAACAATTCAACCGTCATTTTTTATTTTGGCGTCTATACCTAATAAATAAATAAATAAAACAATACACAAATGATTGAATTTGAACTACCTGCAAAAGCATCGATTATCTATTGGCGTTAGATTCTTAAATAGTAAATTTTATTGTCAGATTTGATCTGAATCACATTTTTAAGCAAAAAATAAAAATACTTCATACGAATACTTGGCAACCCTGCAGCAGTAAAAAAATACACATCAGTGTAAAAAACAATATTAATAATCTACGACAGGTATGGTAACATATATCATTATATTAATACTCAATGAGGAACAAAACTGCGTGCCTTAAAAAACACAATATCGATTACCACAAACTTAAATTTTCCTTAGAATCTTCACTTAACCTCGTAAAGCCCCAAGTTTTAAATATAGGAAAAATGACAAACTGACGCTGAACTCGCTGTCTCAAACGATATGGGTCAAAATTCATAGAACGAAATTTGACGTGGGCTTTACGAGGTTAACCCTTAATAAGGGAGAGGCGATTTATCGACCACATACACCCATGTATATGTCGCACAGACGCAGCTATTTCGCACGAGCCCGGCACTAGTTTCGCGGAGTAGCAAGGTAATTTGTTCCAGCTTGTTCATTCTCCAGTGCGTTGCAGACATGGAACTGTATTTGAATTCCACATAGCATGTCTGAATGACGGGTTAAAATAACCAAGTTGTCATAGAGAAAAGATACCCTGCCCTATTCTTGAAAATTTAAGTTTGTGGCGTTTAGAATACAGCCAATATTATCACTAACTTATTGGTAACGAAAATGTATCAATAAATTAACTTAAACATATCGAAAGCGAAGGAATGTTAATCTTAAACTAGTACATTAGGGGTAATATATTCACGTACCACCTTAGAACCCTATCGCAATACGCGACGCGTGAAACGCCAGGCTATGTCATGCGTATGTCTCTTCGACTAGGTTCTACGGTGGTACGTGTTTCAATTTCCTTGACTGTACATTTCAATCCCCAAAGAGTGGGTATTGTCGCAGTGTCTTTTATCGTCAAATTCCATTTGACAGACGCCAAATTTAAAAATAAACGCGTCATCTAGAACCTAACCTTCCTTGAAGCCAGTAATATTAATAAGACAAAACTATTAATTAAATTCTAATCAAACATGGCCGCTTGTTACAGTAGATAGCTCCGTATGAGACGGGAATTTTGAAAATTTCGCAGCTATTAATTCATTGGTGTAAAAATTTATAGATTTCGCTATCTTTCCGGTAGTAAACAGTTTCTTAAGTCCCTGTTTTTTTAAAGTTCAAGATGATGATTTCAAATAATTGTTCATTAACCCGTGGAGCGCCCTATGATCACACGTGTGATCATAACTTTTTAGGTCTTCTTCGATTATTACAATAAAAGAAACTGTAAATTACTGTCAAATGCGTTACAATTGTAACTTAGATGCGTAAACGTCAGTTGAGACATAATAAAAAAGTATAATTATTTAAAATTAGTACCTCGAATTTTCTAAATCAGAACACAATCGCTTAAAGCAGTGTTTTGGTACCGGAAAACTACTTGAACTGATATAAAGTCACACTATTGAGTCACAATAAACAAAAAACTGCGAAAATTTCGAAATTCCCGCCTTATAGGAAGCGATCCACATTAAGAGCCAATTAAACGAAAATGAAATTCAAGATTACAAACAGACAAGTCGCCCACACGCGACCGCCCAAGTTTAATTCATTCAAGTTGAGGCCGTGTGGAGGAATAAATTAAAAATGGAAGGTCATTTCAGGACCACTGCGCAACGTACTCGTAAGTTTATCTCGCTCTATCCCGTTCGCTGTTGCCATATTTAATCAAGAATTTCAGATATCAGTTTAAACGTTTCATATAATAATTATTAATTTATAACAGTGGGAAATACCACCGTAATTGATTTATACATTCGAGTATCGATTCTACATTCGATATACAACAGTCAGTTTAGTTAATTTGAACCTTAGTTACAACGATGTTAAGGCCATATTACAATTTGTTTGAATAGGTAGAAATTGGGAGAGTAAACAGCTATCTTCTGCGATTGGCAGAGAAACATTTTAGACTGAGTTTTAAAAACGTTCGTTGATCAAAACGACAAAAATGGCTTGACGTTTGATTTTATGCTGCATTTAGACGTATCAAGTTGCTGGTGCCAGTTTAGCGGGCAAGTTACTGGCATCGTGCAAACATTATTTCGTGCCACTCCAGTACCGGCCGCCAGCGCTGGAACGGAATAGAGTCTGTGCCGTTTTTCGTGCCAGTAGCACGCGGCGGCTGTCATCGTCTAAAGGCTGATTTACATTGATCCAGTAGCTGGGACCAGCGTCATTGGATCCCACCGCTGGATTGACACTAGACTATTGTAACACGTTACAATCCCAGTACAGCGTCCAGTATCGAGCACTGGATCGGAATAGACCACGTTCCTATTTTTATTCGACTACGCCAAAAGAAGGGTTATGTTTTTAGTTCAGTGCTACTGGATCCAGCTACTAGATCGATGTAAATCAGCCTTAATGGAGCCAGCAACTGGTTAAGTCTAAATCCGGCTTTATGAACTTTTATACAACCGGGCTTTGCATACAATACAGAATAATTTACCCCCCAAATTAAATACAATAAATGCACCATTTTAATACATAAGATCCAGACGTAATTTTTTTTAATCTCTGTATCTTTGGCAGTAGCGTCCATGAGATCTCGAATCTCATCGTAACGCCGCTAAAAATAAGTTAAATTCGCTACAACTGTATCATTTAATTAAACTATGAAATTATGGATTATTAGTCAACAATTTGTTCTAATAATTTACTATTATTCGAACTCTAAGATCCGCCATGGTCACTGTATCAACCTAAACTGTAGTTACTATTATTTTTAAATAAAATAGGAAGGCAAACAAGCAAGTGGGTCACCTGGTGGTAATTGATAACCACCGCCTATAGACACCCGCAATACCAAGGAGATTGCAGATGCCTTGTCAACCTAGAGGGCTAAGATGGAATACCTTTCGTGCCAGTAACTGCACCGGCTGTCTTGCTCTACACGCCGGAACACAACAGTGCAAACACAGCTGCTTAGCGGCAGAATTAACGAGCAAGATGGTGGAAGCTATCCGGACGGACCTTGAACAACTCATAAACTTATGTTTTCGGTTATAAATATAATTAAAAAATACTACGTAACACGGCTCTATTACATCTTGTTCTATTTGCTTTTTGAAATTGTTTTGCGGTGACATCTCCGAACTCTGGAGATCACTCCCTATCAGGTGACCCACACTCCCGTTTGCCTCATTTTGCATAAAAAGGGGAACTACTGACGAATTGGAAACTAAACCTGTATTGTTTCTGGTACCGTCACAAACTTTTAGTTAACTAGTTGAGTAAAGACTCGCCTTGGTAATGCGGTCCGAACGCCCCAACCGGGCTTGTAATCAGATCATCGGATTGCTTCACCAAGTATCAACGTCATAACAACATACCTTTATACCCTTTTCGACGCCAAAGACGGATATATTCCTCAGTATTCGTCACTATCTGTTCAACGCCAATGACAGATACATGCGTCAGTGTTTAACGCCAAAAATGGATATATCCGTCACTGTTTGATGACAGAAACGGATATATCCGTCATAATAGGTTCAACGCCAATGACGAATATATCCGTCACTATGCTTAACGCCAAATATGGATAAATCTGTCAATACAGGTTTAACGCCAATGACGAATATATCCGTCACTATGCTTAACGCCAAATATGGATAAATCTGTCAATACAGGTTTAACGCCAATGACGAATATATCCGTCACTATGCTTAACGCCAAATATGGATAAATCTGTCAATACAGGTTTAACGCCAATGACGAATATATCCGTCACTATGTTAAACGCCAAAGATGAATTATGTATCCGAAGGCTTAATGACAAAAACGGATATATCGGTCAATATAAGTTCAAATATTTCCGGCACTGAGTTTAACGCCAAAGACGAATACTATCCTTACTATAAATTCAACATTCATCACAGATACATCCGTCAACGATCACAACATAAAAGTAACCTACGGAATGCATTACTCACAAAAAAGGCTTGGCGCACGAATGACTTGCATCCGACGTGGCGTCGAAAAGGCCAAGTTTCCAATCACCGAACACACGACAGCGACCGAACCGACAGACAAACCATCTAATTCAAATTCTTGATAATCTCATTAGTGTACGCCGTGCAGGAGCTCTTCCCGCCCAGGTCCTCCGTCAGCACCTGTCCCTCACGCAGCACCTTGAAGCAGGCGGCCTGGATCTGTTCGGCGTGACTCTTCAGCCCCAAGTGGCGCAGCATCATGACCCCCGAGAGGAGCAAAGCGGTGGGGTTGGCGCGGTCCTGGCCCGCGATGGCCGGGGCTGTCCCGTGCACCTGCAAGGTTAGTGCCGTGGGTCACATTTGGTTCAAGGGCCTTCAGGTCAGGATGAGGTAATAGGGGATTATGCGCAGTAGGTCTCTTTGTGGTACCTTCGAAGGAACTGTTGCGAGGTTATCTCTACAGTTGACGAATTTTTGTCCCATTTGTCAATTGACGCAAATAGAGGTGCTGAGGTCTGATTTAGGTATAGATCGATTGATCAGGTTATGACGTTTAGATTTTTAGATTGTAATAAATGCATTGATAAATGTTTCAACAGTTTCAAATAAAATAAGTCAGTCTATTAATCAGACCTGATATTTAAAATATCATAAAACAAACCTTATACATTCACATTTTTTTAACTTATCTAATTTTAATAATTGATACCATTTAAACATGTCCAAGTTTTATGGATTTATTCCAAGTCTACAGTAACTACTCGATTTAAACGGGTGCATCTCTAGATTTCAATACGTAAATACAAACATACATACATAGACTGCTAAAAACATAACCCTTCCTTTTGGCTTTGCCGTAGTCGGGTAATAAAAAGAAAAGACACTTGAACGTCATTACTTGTCAGTCGTACTTTGATTACTAATTTCAAACGAAATATGCAAGACAAAAATAGGAAACGTTTTAGTTCAGAGAAGACAATTCGGCAACGTATGTTATGTGTTTTATCTACACATATATCGTAAATGCTCTATAATGCGTTCAGAAACCGTAGGCAATGACCAGCATTATAACAACCAATATTATTATGAGAATTTTTCTAATTTGTTTCTATATTTGTTCAAATTCATTTTTTATTACATTATTTTAATGTGTACAGTCTACAGATATTTAATAGGTACCTAGCACTAGTAGCTAGTAGCAATGCAGGTCATTGCCCTATGGCTTCTGAACCCATCATAGAGTACTTATGATATGTGTGTAGATAAAGTAATGTATGCAACTGTACATAATTAGGTCTTAAAACACTCGTGTGATCCTATTATGAAACTCGCTGACGCTCGTTTCATAAAACCACACTCGTGTTTGAAGACCCCTCATTATGCAACAGTTGCATAAAATACTATTAAACTTTCGCTATTTTCACACATACTTATAACGTTATCGGGACTGAAACGCGATAATAAACTGTTTATCTATTTACCTCGACGTTTCGGCCGCGTTGCAGCGGCCGTGGTCACGAGCAGACTGAAGTGGAGGGTGTCACCGCTGTTTAGCCGCGCGAGTTTTACGAACTACCCGCACTTGGTATTGTTTATTTTTAATCGTCATATCACCACACCGACACACAATGCTCACAATATACGAAGATTTATCCATTCAGTTTATTATCGCGTTTAAGTCCCGATAAATGTAATAAGAACGTATGTTGTGAATGTTAAGAAACACAAGTGCCCCTATTTTTTGTGTTTAGTTTCGTTGAACGTCTAACATTTAAGTTATATGTCGCAAAAGAAACATCAAATGGGACATAAAAATCTTGCCAACTGTAGTTAATTCATAAGATCTGAACGAATGAAATAGCTATCGTCCTGCCACAGTTGTCTTGTAGTACCAGTGAATGAAAAAACGTAAAAAAACTGCAGTACCTTTATCAGAAGTGCTGCCAAAGCAACTACTGTGAATAACGCCATATTCCCATAAACAGTGACAACCCTACGGGATGATATTTTAGAAAGAATTTAATTTGATTAGCCACTATTAGAGCATACACAAAGAAACGAAATGTATGGGTGAAAACGGCATTCTCATGATTTTTGAAATTTGCAAACCTGTGTTTTCCGGTTTTTCTATGATCATATTTTTTTTAAATATCACAGTTAGCAAAATGATAGTGAGCAAGCCTTACTAAAACGCTCCATCATGCTCTATAGAACACTAGTGACGTTACAACCGTAATAAAGTTTTGCGGGTGGTAGGACCTTGTGCAAGGTCCGTCCGGAGCGCTACCACCATCTTGTTCGCTTATCCCGCCGCTAAGCAGCTGTGCTTGCACTGTTGTGTTCCGGCATGAAGAGCAAGACAGCCGGTGTAATTACTGCCCCAAGAGGTATTCTATCTTAGCCCTATGGGTTGGCAACGCATCTGCAATCTCTTTGGTGTTGCGGGTGTCTATAGGCGGTGGTGAACACTTACCATCAGGTGACCCACTTGCTTGATTGCCTTCCTAATTCATAAAATAAATGGAGCTAACACTAAATCGCGTTTATTTTTAATACCGCCAGATTTTAACCTTTACAACGCCAAGTCAAATACTGAAGTAGTCATTTACAAGCCAAGTCTTTTTGTAAATAACAAGCTCTACGTTTTATACGAATCACGTAGATCACTTTTATATTATACATTCGCCAACACACTTAACTGATCATTCGTGAACTTTATCCTTAGAAGAATAAAGAGCACGAGTGGTCAGTTAACTGTGTTGGCGTTTGTACAGGTTGACGAACATATCCGTAATTGGCGTTCAATTTTAATTACAGTTACGAAAATATCCGTGATCTGGCGTTATAAAGGTTAAATCATTGCCCGCATCAAAAAAAAATTAAAAATTTTTATCTGTAGGTCTGAAATAAACTTTGTTTTTCATAATTATTGCAACTTTGTATCGCTATACAAATAGTTAAATACTTTCGCATTATAGTAACAACTTTAGAGCCCCCAATACTCTAAGAAAGATATATCCCTACATATTTATGATGTGATTCATTAATTTCATTATACACACAAGTTTAGTATCCACTGAACAATTCTAGGTTTAGTTTATACTTATACCAACTTCACATAGTCATGCAATGCATACTGATAGACAAACATTTGTTAGTATGGACGAACGTGATCCAATCCGGTTAGTAACACGCTAATATTGTCTTGAATCAGACTTACTTTCTCATATCCGTTGTGTATTTTAAGTATTGCGGCACAACATGTTGAATACCAAATAGAAGATCCAAAATTTAAATATATTGTCAAAAAGATATTACATTGTCGGCCGCGTTATATAATGTTTGGAGATGATAACGACTTGTATTGGCGATTCCCGGCGATAGGATTTCTACTAGATAGACGGTAAAGCTTAAAGTTTCAACTTACAGACCGATTAAACCAATAAGTCATTCATGAAAAATTGCGTACGTATAGAACTAAATTCCAAAAAATATTACTGAACAAAAAGATACAAAATTGAAATCTATTGGCAAGACATTAATTTCTAATTAAAAATAAATAATTACACTGATAATGATAGCTGTATCATCTTGTAAACAATGATCGCTGTATCATCTCGGAATCTGATTGCTGCATCATCTTGTAAACTATGATCGCTGTATCATCTCGTATACTATGATCACTGTATCACCTCATAAACTATGATCCTTTTATCACCTCGTAAACTATGATAGCTGTACCGCTTCGTAAACCATGATCGCTGTATCATCTCGTAAACTATGATCACTGTATCATCTCCTAACCTATGATCACTGTATTATCGCGTAAACTATGATCACTGTATCATTTCGTAAACTATGATCAATGTCTGATCTCCTAACCTATGATCGCTGTATTATTGAGTGAACTATGATCGCTGTATCACCTCGTAAACCATTATCGCTGTATCATTTCGTAAACTACAATCGCTAAATCCTATCGGAAACTGTGATCGTTGTGTCACCTCGTAAACTATGATCGTCGCATCATTTCATAACTATAATCGCTGATTCATCTCGTAAACTATGATCGCTGTATCATGTCATATACTTACAGACTCGAACAGGGCGCCGTTCTTGCCGATGTTCCCGGAGGGGGTAAGGCCCAGCCCTCCCACCAAACCCGAGCACATGTCCGACATGATGTCACCGTACAAGTTTGGCATAACCTGCAAATAGCAAAAAAAAACTTAGCAAAAAGTTTTGGATCTTGAAATAGATGAGCGGCAGACTAAAACAAATATAGTACGAAATTGTTTGTAACGTACAAGTTCATTGGGATGATTTTAAGATTGTCTTCTTTTCTTAGAAGCTTAATTTCATTTCCCATATTTCAACTCCGTCATATTTTTCATCCATCTACACTAATATTATAAAGAGGAAAGATTTGTACCTATTTTTGTATGTTTGTAATGAATAGGCTCAAAAAGTACTGGGCCGATTTAAAAAATTCTTTCACCAATAGAATGCTACATTCTTCCAATTTGACATAGGCTACATTTCATTTTGAAAAAAATTAGGGATCCTTGGTAAAATTTGAACAATGTAACCGAAGGTGTAGAAAAATGAGTCTTAAAATTGATTGTACCCGTGCGAAGCCGGGGCGGGTCGCTAGTATTCTATAAATGCTAATATTTTATTTTCGCTGCGGGTTATTTGTGATAGAGAGTACCCGTAAACGAATGATGGAATACACTTCAATTCCGCCTGTGCAATATCAAGTATGGACTATCTGTAATCCTACTAATATTATAAATGTGAAAGTTTGTATGTTTGGATGTTTGGATGTTTGGATGTTTGGATGTTTGGATGTTTGGATGTTTGTTACTCAATCACGCAAAAACAACTGAATGAATTTGGATGAAATTTGGCACACATATAGTTTATAACCTGGATTAACACATAGGATACTTTTTATCCCGTAAAAATGCATAGTTCCCACGGGATAGCTATAAGTGAGCTATACGCCGCGGCGTAACGTCATGAGCAGCAAAGCAACTAATTCTCATTATTTCGTCCAGGAAATATTGAAGATTGAATGTTGGGTGTCCGTTTGTTGAATTCAATTTAATAAGTCTACGCGGACGAAGTCGCGGGCAAAAGCTAGACTATAAAACAAGGACGTCTGTTCCTGTCTGTCCTCGTATGTTCGACCGCGTACTCCCTCTAAACCAGGCAACGGATTTTGATACGGTTTACACTGTCATTTCGTTTTTTTGTCAATACTTTTTGATTAAGTTCCGTTAGTAAATGCACCCACTAGTTAATTTATATTTAAATAACATACAATATTTTAAGACAAACTGGAACAAATTACCTTGCTACGCCGCGAAACCAGTGCCGGGCTCTTGCAAAATAGCTGCGTCTGTGCGACACATATATGTTCATGCAAAAACCCACCCTCCTCCGCTTCCACACGAAACAACATATATCACACAGACTCAACTACACACCACCACCACTAGACACTAAAACTACACGATCGACGCGCGTACGAAAGAAACAGTACGACCGTTCGCTACTTGAACGAATGGCGTACACAATGGAGTACGCCATTCGTTCAAGTAGCGAACGGTCGTACTGTTCGATCTTGATGATGCCTCGTATAGAGGCGAAACGCGCGTCGATCGTGTAGTTTTAGTGTTTAGTGGTGGTGGTGTGTGATATATGTTGTTTCGTGTGGAAGCGGAGGAGGGTGGGTTTTTGCATGAACATATATGTGTCGCACAGACGCAGCTATTTTGCACGAGCCCGGCACTGGTTTCGCGGAGTAGCAAGGTAATTTGTTTCGGTTTGTTGATATGGACCTCCGCAAAGTAACGCCTGAATCTATTAATATTTTAAGAGTATTACAATGTAGCACCATCATAAATGCATCGCAATAGTTTGATACAAACTTTAATCCGGCGCACATAATGTCCCCCAATTTTGGCACCTGGCCACTACATTTGCTATAGTACCAAGTGTGGCGTAAAAAATGGGGTTCCTAGTGCCTACACAGCCGGGTTATGCTATTGTCTATGTTAAATTTTATTTCGGAACTTTCGGCGTTTCGCCTCTATACGAGGCATCGGCGGGATCTTAAATAGTACGACCTCTAGGCGATGCTTCGTGTATAGGCGAAACGCGCGTAGATCGTGTCGTTTAGTTGTATGGTGGTAGTGGTTTATAGTTGAGTCAGTAGTGTGATGTATGTTGTTTCATGTGGACGCGGAGGGTGGGTTTTTGCATGAAAAATATGTATGTCGCGCAGACGCAGCTGTTTTGAAACCAGTTCAGTATGGATCTCCTCAATTACACTGACGCAGCGAGAGCGTGCGAGCGGGCGCCCAGCGAGCCGACAACCTAGTGCGATTTGCCTACTCTGTAGGCAAGGCGGCCGAGCGTACCTACAGTGCGGAGTGGAACCCCTCTGACGTAACGCAGCTCTACGGAACGAGCTGGAGCCGTGTTGCGTACCAGCGTGGCCCAGCTTTTCCCCCCACTCACCAGCACATCGAACTTGGAGGGGTCCTGCACCATGTTGAGGCAGACGGTGTCCAGGTAGCGCTCCTCGAACTTGATGTCCGGGTACTTGGTCGCCAGCTCGCGGCAGCAGCGCAGGAACAGCCCGTCAGACATGCGCCTGCGCAAAAACAAGATCATCACTCAATTTTTTTTACAAGCAAATGGGTCACCTAAAGATAAGTGAACACCACCGCCTAAAGACACCCGTAACACTAAGGTGATTGCAGATGCGTTGCCAACCCAGAGGGCTCAGCTGGAATACCTCTTGTGCCAGTAATTTACATCGGCTGTTTTGCTCTCCACGCCGGAACACAACAGTGCAAACACTGCTGCTTAACGTCAGGATTAGCGAGCAAAATAGACATGACGACGAAAGTTTGTCAATTGTCCAAATTTAAAGAACTCGTCAAAAGACGGAAAACGTTTTTTTTTTTACTTTTGTCATTATTAAAAGTGGCCATTCTTATTTGTTGTCCCAAGCCGCCGAATTGCGCTAAAATGGTGCGGAACGGAACCAATTTTCTCAGGTTCTCAAGCAACAAGCGAACAGTGCACTGAACTGGCATTCGAATCATTTTTTGGGGTTTTTTTTTGGTTACAATCTGTCTATTGTATTATAACACAAGTCACAGATTACTCCCATATTTTTTTTATCAGGATCCAATAAGTACAGTAGGGGAAATATATTCACATACCACCTTCGGATCCTATCGCAATGACGTGACGCGTTAAACGCCAGGCTATGTCATACAAATGTCATACTTATGTCTCTTCGACTAGGTTCTACGGTGGTACGTGTTTCAATTTATTTGACTGTACACCTATCAATATCACGCTCAGTATCACTATAAAAGTGGCTGCTGTTGCCAACACTCACATAATGTTCGCCTTGTGCACAGCGGTGACCTTCTTCCGCTTGTTGTCGCGGGCGAACTCGAAGGCGAACTCGGCGACGCGCTTGCTCGCCTCCTCGGTGATGAGCTTGATGCTCTGCACAACCCCGTCGACTATCTCGTGCTCGATGCCAGAGTACTCGCCCTCCGTGTTCTCGCGGATGGTGACTACATCCACGTTGTCGTATAGCGTTTTGATGCTGCAAAAGAGATTGGCCGTTCATTGAGCCAGTGTCGGACTGGGGTCCAATTAGAGTGATCAACACTGAGTGCTCATTTTACAGGACATATCGATACGGTACGGTACGGTACGGTAAGGGACATGTCCCTTAATGTCCCTTGCGACATTTGAGATTTCTAGTACCGATATGTATGGTCTCAAATTAAATAAATAAATATCTCGGGACAATTTACACCAATTGACCTAGTCCCAAACTAAGCAAAGCTTGTACTATGGATACTAGACAACGGATAAACATACATATATAGATAAATACATACTTAAATACAAATAACATCCATGACTCAGGTACAAACATTCGTATTCGTCACACAAATGCACAGTAAGTCTTGCACAGTACGCAGACACATGTGCCACTGTGCCATACAGGTCGTCCAAATTACAGGATTGATGGAAAAATAGAGGACCAAGTTGTTTTTGGTATGGTAATAATCCTGTATTTGTCTTATTGAAATGCAAGACACGGTCAAAGTGATAGCTGATAAACGGAACGTCCTGTAAAATACAGGACAGTTGGCCACGCTAGGTCCCATTTTTGAGTCTCACCAGGTGACTAAATCTCACCAAAATGGCTGAATCTCTATGGAAAAACGGCTATTTTGGTGAGGTTCAGTCACACGGTGAGATTAAAACAATTTCATTCCAGGGGTGCAATTTTTGAATCTCACCAGGTGAGTGGAGCTCACCAAAATGGCTGAATCTCTATGAAAAACGGCTATTTCTTGTTACACGGTGAGATTCAAATACAATTTTTGAATCTCACCAGCGTCAGCGAGTTTGATAATAGGATCACACGAGTGTTTTAAGGCCTAATTATATACAGTTGCATACATTACTTTATCTACACACATTTCATAACTGCAAAAAACCAACAAACAAATAATGGCGGCAATTCGATTTATCCGTCCAGACGAACGTTTTTTTTTTTAAATTATAGACAAACGAATGAAGTCACTATTGTCATGTCACTCGAGATGAAATGTCGTGCGTTTAAATTAAAAATCACACTGAGTTGACGTTTCGTATCGATAACTGTTTTAATATCTATGGATACTAGAATAGAGACCAACTTGAATTTTGACAGCTGTTCCAAATTTAAATTCATAACGTCAGAGATATCGGTAATGTGATCACCAATAAACACAGACTACTAAGAGACACTACCCAATAAAGAACAGATTTACCTACTACCACAGACAAGAAAATTCTAATAATAACATTGGTTGTAATAATGCTGGTCATTTTCTATTGTTTTTGAACGCGTTATTGAGCATTTATGATATGTGTGTATTTAAATACATTTAATTGAGAATAAATAGTTGGTAATAAAAGTTAATATCGAAGGCCATTGCTGAAACTACCTTAAATCCTTAAGCTAGATTGCTTTAGTTTAAGGAAACATTATTTTTATTTTTAAAGTGAAACAAAACTGAATTCTAAGATTTGCCCGAAGGTTTTTATATTCTAATTGTACACATGGGAAGCCGGGGCAGATTGCTAGGCTGCACCGATTCCGATAGGATTTGCACCAATCTCCAGGTTACGGAGGAGGTAATAGACTATTTGATGAAAGAAAGGAATACTACTCGTATCTCCATGGCAAAACAAAAGGACTGAAGCATTGGGAAGCTACTACTCTTAACATCTTAATAGACTGGTCCAGTTTTCGGCGTTTTGCACTTCTAGCGGCATTTTGGGAAACATTTGGCCAATTGTGTTTTTTTTACTAATTTGGACCTGCTGAACACGAATATCGAGGTTGGCATTCCCGAATTTTGACCGGAAGCTCAGAATTCAAGATGGCGGCCAAGATGGCGGACGCTTTCTTACTAGTGCGATTTTTTTTCGTGTAAATGCTGTTTTCAGTTTTATTTTTATCGTAGAATGCGAAAACAATTGGTTTAGAATGTTCAACCAATTATTTAGCTCTGGCAGAAGCTCAGAATTCAAGATGGCGTCCACGATAGTGAACGTTTTCTCAATTTTTCGATTCCGGACCGACCTTACGTTTTAGCACTGTTAATCGGGTTATATTTGTCGAATAATACGATTATGATAGTTACACAGTGTTTAAGCAATTACTTAAACGTTAGAGAATAAAAAACTACCCCCAAAACATGAAATTATTTTCAGTGGAATGCCCTTACATTTGACAAAGTTCATGTTTTGATATGATGTTGCATGGATAATCTTTGTGTTTTTATTGTATATATTTGCCGATATTTCTGGTTTGGCCCTTAATTTGACGTTTGATGAGTGAAAATAGGTTGTTGAAGCTATTTATCACTTTTAGGTAAATGCAATAATATACAATATGTGCCGCGAGAACAGGTAAACTACGCTGCCCGAAGGTAATGACGAATGAAATATCTATTATAATACCAGACTTTTATAAATTATATTAATCATCATCCTCATCATCCTCATCATCATCATCTTTTCACGAATTTGTACAAAGTCCGGAACAGAAACACATTGAGGTACACTTAACATAGCCTTTCGGAATTTGCAAAACTTGATTGAAAAATCTTTTTTTGCAACCGCAAAGAACAATATTTATTGGTAGCAGCCTTTAGAATGGGTTCCAGTGTGATGAAAATGGGGATGTAGCCGTCTATTTCTTTCTTCCATTTGTCCTTAAAGACCAGCAAACAACACCGATTTCCTCCTTCGAAAGTTTTCACGATAAAGGAGACACATGAATTGTTCTGAACGCAGTGGCAAGTACTGCAAAGCAAACTGTTGTGTCTGCTACACACAATGTCTTTCTATTGCTCCATTATCAGTTGGATAAAATACATACAAATGAAGTATGGTTAATGAGTGGAAATGCAAGAAAGAGAGTTTTTGTACCTGTTCATGACATACATAGCCAATGGAGAGTTTCTTACCAGTTGACTTACCAGTGAAGAGTTTACCGGCCTTTCAAGCGATCACCGGGAGTGATGTCACATCATGTTTACATAGTTTCTATTACAAGACAACAGCTTTTCAAGTGTTTCAAAAGCAATTCTCTGTGGTCCTCGCTTAGCACCGTGCTTTTCAATCTGAGAAGCACGGTGCGATTATATCTCATACGACAATATTGTGCAAGGTTTGTATTACTTGTAAGTTCAACTTACTTTGTTATTGTTACCGACGTCGACTTGGCTCGTACAATTTAATTTGGTTTCTATCTTCTTTAGGTAGCTGACTCAATAGTTTCAACTAACGTTGCGCTTATTTGGTCAAGTAAAAAACCCAGAGTCTGTTTCGCTGATCATAGAACATATTAAATGAAATTACTACCAAACTTCCGAAAGGGAGAACGCTCACCTGCCAGGCCCCTTTCTGTCACCAATTACAGACTGCAAATATAAGAAAGAAATAGACGGCTACATCCCCATTTTCACCTCACTGGAACCTATTTCAAAGACAGCTACCAATATTGTTCTTTGCTGTTGCAAAAAAGATTTTTCAACAAAGTTTGCAAATGCCGAAAGGATATGTTAATGTGTGCGAAAATGAAAAGATGATGATGATTAAATGATTTATATAATTTTTGAATAGTCTAGTACTATAATAGATATTTCATTCGTCATTACCTTCGGGCAGCGTAGTTTACCTGTTCTCGCGGCATATATTGTATATTATTGCATTTACCTAAAAGTAGTAAATACCTTCAACAACCTAGTTTCACTCATCATACGTCAAATTAAGGGCCAAACCAGAAATATCGGCAAATATATACAATAAAAACACAAAGATTATCCATGCAACATCATATCAAAACATGAACTTTGTCAAATGTAAGGGCATTCCACTGAAAATAATTCCATGTTTTGGGGGTAGTTTTTTATTCTCTAACGTTTAAGTAGTTGCTTAAACACTGTGTAACTATCATAATCGTATTTTTCGACAAATATAACCCGATTAACAGTCCTAAAACGAAAGGTCGGTCCGGAATCGAAAAATTGAGAAAATGTTCATTATCATGGACGCCATCTTGAATTCTGAGCTTCTGACAGGGCTAAATAATTAGTTGAACATTCTAAAACAATTGTTTTCGCATTCTATGATAAAAATAACCCCGAAAACGGCATTTACACGAAAAAAAATCGTACTAGTAAGAAAGCGGCCGCCATCTTGGCCGCCATCTTGAATTCTGAGCTTCCGGTCAAAATTCAGGAATGCCAACCTCGATATTCGTGTTCAGCAGGTCCGAATTAGTAAAAAAAACACAATTGGCCAAATGTTTCCCAAAATGCCGCTAGAAGTGAAAAAATTGCCACTTTTGAGAAAAGTGAACCAGTCTATAAGTCAAACCAAACATGTTTTAACTTAGAAATACTTCGCGCTACAACTCATTTCAATAAATATTCAATTTGCATGCGCCATAGAGCACCAATTAGCGCTTTGCGCATAAGTACTTACAGTAATCTAGTAGAAGGCCGAAACAATGTGACATCAACACCTTATCAGGCTCGAGTTACAGTATTCTAGTTATTAGTGACACCAGTACTAGGTAGCAGATTACACATTCCTAACAGAGTTAAGTAGGTATTAGAGATTGTGATGTCCGCTAGGCGGTAGATTGTTTCTGTATTGTGTAACTTGCTAACATAGTAATAACTATTTTTATCTACACACATATCATAAATGCTCAATAACGCGTTCAAAAACCATAGAAAATGACCAGCATTATTACAACCAATGTTATTATAAGAATTTTCTTGTCTGTGGTAGTAGGTAAATCTGTTCTTTATTGGGTAGTATCTCTTAGTAGTCTGTGTTTATTGGTGATCAAATTACCGATATCTCGTGACGTTATGAATTTTAATTTGGAACAGCTGTCAAAATTCAAGTTGGTCTCTATTCTAGTATCCACAGATATCAAAACAGTTATCAATACGACACGTCAACTCAGTATGCTTTTTTAATTTAAACGCACGACATTTGATCTCGAGTGACATGACAATACGGACTTCATTCGTTTGTCTATGGTTTAAAAAAAACGTTTGTCTTGGCGGATAGATCGAAAGGCCGCCATGACTGTTTGTTGGTTTTTTGCTGTTACGTTTTTTTGCTGTTATGATATGTGTGATAAAGTAATGTATGCAACTGTATATAATTACGCCTTAAAACACTCGTGTGATCCTATTATGAAAACCACAATCGTGTTTTAAGGCCTCTCATTATATAGCAGTTGCATAAAATACTATAATTTTACTAACAAAACCGGACCAATTAGTAGTATATCTATTTCTATTTAAATTAATTAAGTATGTAATTTGTACTCAAAATGTATTGTGTTGTGTGCGTACGAGTGTTTCGGTTTTTTTTTACTGTAAACTTGTATGTTAAATAAATGAAATGTAAATTAGAATAGAACTGGAGACGGATTATTTACGTTTTCTTATTACGTCCCGTCTTCGACGAAGGAGTGCTTTTTAAGAGTGACGCTTTTTTACCCAGAAGATATCAAATTTCGCTTTGCCCGCAAAATCTGGCGAGTCTGGCATTGATTGCCAGTTCACAACACGATGATAGTACGATTAGAAGTTTATCTCCAGACTAGTTATCTGACCTTGTCTAGACGAAGTCACGTACAGTATGTACATCAAACATAGATAGACATACAGATTATATAATGCGATTCTAATATAGTTACACGATCTCATACAAGAAAACGGTATCTTCCTGTCTCGGACTATAAAATTTGCAGTGCATTTGTTTGCGGGCGGAACTTGCCTTATTGTTCCCTTGACCAGTAGAGGGCATTATTATATTATTAACAATGGACTCTCCACATTTTTTCTTGCACGAGAAGCGCTTTCTACATATCGACGGTGTAAATCTCAAATGTCGTAAAGGACATTAAAAGACATGTCCCTTCCGACATTTGAGATTTCCACCGTCGATATATACATTTGTTCATACTACTATCTCGGTCTTGCAGCAAAAGGACCGCATAAAAAGTCTTAATAACGAATTCATGAAATATAAGAAGCTAAATATCTGCTATCTCATAAAATTTGCTGCTTCTGCCACAGAATAAATAATAGTACTAACGTACAGAAACTTCTCTTTATCGACCACATCTAAGACCAAGATAATCCACCAAAGAAAAAGTACCATCAGCAAAAAAAATTTACGTTTTGTAACAAAAAATAATTTTGAGCTATTTTTTTGGTTTCGCGGAGTAGCAAGGTAATTTGTTCCAGTTTGTTTGAGCAACGAAAAAATACCCTCTTCATACTGACGATTGGAAATAGTATCTATAAAATTGACTGCCTCACTTAGGTTCTTATCGAGTCAACAACACTTATGTCAATTTTGTGATAGCCGTATCAGAACCATTGATCACTTAGCTTATCTTGTGAGGCGAATTGATTGATAGAGACACACAGTTACAGTTGTAATTTACTGGGAATCTGATTCGATAATTCTAAATGTAACATTTGGCAACATGTCTGCTACATGATTGATTCTGTCTGCAGCAAGAATTCAAGTGACAAAAATAGCATTTTTTTCATTAAAAACCACTGATTAACATAAACATCTCAGGACAATTCACACCAGTTGACCTAGTCCCAAGCTAAGTAAACCTTATGTTATGAATACTAGATAACGGATATACATACTTAAATAGATAGATACATACTTAAATACATATAACATCCAAGACTCGTGTAGAAATATTCATATTCATCATACAAACATTTGCCCTTCCCGGGAATCGAACCCAGAACCTCTAGCTTCATAGTCAGGGTCACTAACCACTAGGCGATCCGGTCGTCATGATATTATAATGCATGGATGTGCAGTGTCACACTAAATGACAGCAGAAAAACGGCCCGACATGAGAATACAGGTTAACACCAATGTTACAAATGCAAATTATTAGTTCGCCATTTATAGTCATTGGATTTACAAATTTACGTCTAACCGCATAAATTAATAATTTATTAAGTTTCGTTGCAAATAGGTTTTTTTTACAAAATAATGGTGGTATTATTATTATTATTTATTTATTCCACAGAACGGTACACCATTTACACTTGACACTTGGTTATTGACAGCAGCGTCGTCGATCCGACAGACTGACAGCGCGAGCGGTTGTCGATTTATTGTACTTTTTGTTTGACTTTTGAGGCCATTTTTTAAACGCTGACTAGAAATCCATTACTTATAGGTCAGTGTTAAAAACCTGCTACAACACTCAAAGCGAACTATTGTAATTTTAGGTTATTTTTACACTAGCACCACACTCCAGGGTGGCAGATTTAACATTGTAAGCAGATAGCTCATTTTGTATGGAAAACACGTGCCGTTCCGCACACTGACGACGCATCTCCGCGCAGAAAAAATGTTCGTCGCTACGCACAACGCGGCGGAGCGCGGTGTCAGTGTAAGAATCGCCTTACAACGTCGAGGAAAAATCAAACAACTATTTGGGCCAAAATTCTTTTTAGTGCCTAAAATAAAGATGATCATGTATAAACACTTTTACAAAATTGTAATTGTCTCGAGATATTTTCCTAGTAATATTACGTTGGTTTTCAACCGGACCCCAATTTTTATTATGAATTTTCCCACCATCCTGTGTTTTTTATTAAAGAAAATTCTCATTTGGTACCCAAATTACCACTGCGTTACCAGTCCCCATGACTCCTCAAAAATAGTGTCCACTGCGTTACCAAAAAGTAGTTTTTTTCTTATTCTGACCCCAAATATTTCTATAACAGTCATCATTCTGGTATGCGTGTGTTATTCTGAATTTAAAGATAAAATGTTCTTTTAAGAATATCAGAATAAGTAAAAAATATGCGTTAAAATGTACAAGGGACGTTTTTATAGGCATCAAAAAGAATTTTGGCCCATTTACCAACTTGATTACTCTCATTACATTGCAAAGCCGCTTCTGTGAGCCTCTACGATTAAATTACCGTGATGACTTAATGAGTGAGATAAGTCCATATATTTGAGGTTAAAAAATAGACGTAAGCGCAGCAATTAATTATGCTAAAATAAAATTTCCAGGTGGTCTGAAAATCAGCACTGGAAGTGACCTAGCTCAACCCCCATCGCCAAGTGTACATGAGTAGTTATTTAATATGGTTTCTATTATCTACATTTTTTTTTATAAAGTGTTTTTAATTTAATTGTGAATTCATTTTGTTATAATAATTATCATCTTTTTTTATTCTGTTTTTGTTTTAAAATTTTTTTTAAGTACAAGTTTTTTTTGCTGGCGGTACTTTTACAGGGTTGTCAGTAAATAAATCTAGAACTGAATTTTGAAGTATATCCAAAAGGAGGGATTGACTTGAAATTCGATATGTGTATTATATTCAGTTTCAATAGCAAATGTAGATATCAGCTTCTGACTGGCCAATAAAATGGTGTCACAAGGAAAATGTGTAGGTAAAAACTTAAGCCCCTTTTGCATGTAGTAGTGTTCAAACCTGATATGGAACTTACGTCATTTTTCGAATATGGAGCGTCAATTTGTCTATATGGACACGTCACTACTACATGGAAGCTTTACTTTAGTTTTTTTCTACCCATACTTTGAATGGTTTACATTCACTATTTGCTATTTTTTTAAATAAAACTACCATAAGACTCGGACATATTAATAAAACGGATGACTCGCGTATTTTTAAGTCGAGAAATGCCCGACATGTTTCGGACCACAGTGGTTCGCCGTCGGAGGCCGCGCCGCCTACACCGAGCAGCCGAGCTGTCAGGGCTTCGGTACGCAGTCTTCGTCGCGCCACCGCCGCGGGGACTCATGAGTAAGGACCACGGACTGGTCCGAAACATGTCGGGTATTTCTAGACTTAAAAATACTATTTGCTAGTATTTCTAGACTTAAAAATATTGATACATGTCTGTGCATAAGAGATATTGAAAAAAAAATACAATGAGAGGTATTTAAAAGAGCAATAGAAGCAAAAAAAAATATCTTTAGAATTTATATCTATCTGTCTGAATGTTTGGGTCTGAATCACGAAAAACAATGGCACAAAATTTGCAGTTGTATTGCTTAAGCAGTGACTTAAAATCTTGTCCATGTTTCATCTTGATACCTACGCCCTCTAGAAAATAAGTTTGATACAGTTCCTGGCAAACAACTTGAGCATTGACCTTGACTGCGCAGTAGCCTTTTCTAGTACAAATCGCACGCTTAGGATTAAAGCGACCCGTTTCTGAATTATACACGTCCCAAAATATCACCTTAACTAAAAGACATAGGGTTTAATTTTGGGAAACGTCATATTCAGAATTGAGTCGCTTTAATTCTAAAGTGCGAAATGTGTATGCGCAAACTTAGCCTCACCACTCGATTTATGCTCAAGTTGTTTGCCTGCAACTATACCTGCTTCCAAATTCCGTATCAAGCCGCGGGAAGAGCTAGTACATAGTAAATAAGGAAAAAGAAGAAGTTGAATATACACTTTTAGCACTAAACAGAAATATTCCAAGATAAATACCTGCTTATTCAAAGATAAATTCCACTTAAGAGTGACACATTTAATTTATGAGTATTTTTTTTTAGATATGACATTTGGAGGTCAATGTTAATTTTTATTTAGAACCTAACGATAAGATTGTATGAGAAATAAATAAATTGGGTCAATGAACTCAACAGTTCTGCTGTCAGTTGAAATATAATACTTGCATTGTTAGTAGCTGGAACTTGCATTGTCACTAAGTTTTGTTTTACAAGTTTTTTATTTAATTAGCTATGCTAGTTTTTATATAAGTATATATGTTTTGGAGAAATCTTGCAAATGAATTGACTTACTTGCATTGGTTAACTTATTTGGATTTGATGTTAATTATAAAGCACTGACAGCAAAGAAGCTGTATTAAAAATGGAATCTTGAACATTAATTTATTTCTAGTATTTTAAAAAGGTGCAAGTTTTTATTTCAGTTGAGTCTCATTAGATAAGCACTTAACTTTACATTAACAATTAGTTTTTGTGATCAAAGCATGCTTTTTATAAAAAAAATCTATTATGGGCGCAGCATCCCAGTTGTAATATAAAAGATGAGCCTGTCTATGATGAGTCAGTTTAATTACGTTATTTTAACATTTTTTCACATAATATTCACTATACTACCTACTTTACTCCAAAAACACAAATTTTTCACGAATTTTTAGGAGAATGGTACAATACCAGTGAACCATACACATTTGGTGCCAAAATAAACTCCTTTTATTTTAAACATCTCAACAAATTAGATAATCTAATTACACATTTGTTAAAAAATTACACAGCATAATCAAATTGATTAATTAATTTTCTTTGAGTGTCTTTAACTTTGTAAAAACAAACATTTAAAGACTTCAACACTCTTTCTAATGATAATGGCTGTGTGAATATGAATTGTTATTTAAGAAAAATGTTATAGTAGACACTTACCCTTCTAAACTCTTGCAAGGCCTGACGTTGGCATACAGGTCGAACTCCTTACGAAGAGCCAAGTTGAGGGAGCGGTAGCCTTTACCGACGGGGGTCATGAGGGGCCCCTTCAGGCCTATCTTGTTCTCATTGACAGAGTCAATGGCCTTTTGTGGGATACCAAACTTTCCATCGGGGCCCTAAAAATAATACATTTTTTATTTTGTGATGCAAGAGGAAAAGCAGGATAGACTTAGTTTCCTTTGCTCTTTCGGATGAGCAAATAGGTAAATTAAAAAAAAGTCTGTAGTTTTCGTATATTTGACAGTGCCAATTTGATTATCAATCTACCAACATTAAGTTAAGGTAAATAAACGTGCACAATAATTTATAATTCGCCAGCATAAATTAAATACGTGTTAAATAAACAAGGGCTCACCCTAACAGCTGTGACGTCCACTTCATCCCACTCAATGGGTACTTTCGCGGCCTCAAATATTTTTTGCACGGCGACCGTGATCTCGGGGCCGATGCCGTGCCCCGGGATCAGCGTGACCCGCCGCACACCCGAGCTGTACTGAGCTGCGCCAGTCTTTGTCACCGGGACCTATCGAAAACCACCAAAATCCGTCACATAACCTCCAAACCACATAACAATAAAAAAAACAGCGAAAACTACGTTCAACCTCCTTTCTCCCAATCCCAGCTCCTCCGAAACTCTCCCCTGCGCCACTCTCGAACCACTTCAGCAAACTTCCTAACACTTTACTCTCACGAAAAGGCTTCAAAAGCACTTTTATGTAATTCTTCGACATAACTATACTTAGTCTATTTTTGGAATGCAAGAATAAAAGCGTACGGTCTCTCTGGACTGGTTACATGAGAATTACATGCACTACACGCAAGGAATGTTACAAGTAGAACACAGACCTACAAACTTACAATTTTTCTGATAATTCTTGAAGCCATTTCCAAATTTTCGCTATACGACGACGAGAGACAGCTCCGCGGTGAAGGGGCGGAGGGGGAGGAAATTACGACTGCGAAAAGTCCACTACGCGCATGACCGGAAATCACCGTGAAAACCGTGAATAAATCGATTTAAGGTGTTAAGTAAAAAATGTTTTAGAATTATTTGCGCTATATGGTTTTCTTTATTATATTAAATATGGCATATTTTAATACGTTTTGTTTTTCTCAATTATTTTTTTATATAATTATGCAATCACGTGCATTGGAACAGAATTGGTACCATATGTTGCCTACGTACAAAAAATAATGTCAAGTGTTTTTTTACACGGTTTTTTACTATAGTACATTTTTTTTTATTTGGATTTGCAAACGTCAAACTCAGACATATGTCAAATTTGACAAAAGTTGTGACGGGTCATCGGTGCCAAATGGTGCCAAAAGTGCCAATGCCAATCGGTGGTATGTCATCGGTCTGCATCGGTTGACGTTTGTTGTTGTTGTTTCTTATTTATACATCAGCTTGGTTCGTGTTCGTGTAGATTTCTCGATTGCTCATGAAGATAACAGTTAATCCCGTAATTAGGCCTCATAGGCCGTTTTAGAATACTCTAAATAAGGCTAGAGAAGCATAATCATGGAGCAGCCGCTTGCTTTAAAACTAAGTTCTCTAAGTGTGATCTCTCAATGCAAATTGGAACGGATATTGTCCTTTTGTGGGGATAAAAAGGATCTCATAATTGATCCTTCACTTATCAAGCCGTTGGAGAGAATTTGTGGCGTTAGTTGGCTTCGGTAAGAATGAGTTTGTGGGCGGTTTTTGTTATTGATTCTGATAGTAATAAATAGTTTTTATTTATTATTAATCATGTATATTTATTTAAAATCTTAGGTTAAGTTTTTACAATATTTCTATAAAAAGTAATAAAACAATATCAATACAAAATCTACAAACTTTATAAAAACCTAACCTAGGGTGCTGCCAGCAGCAGGGCAGGGCTCAAGCTACCGGTGGTTAGGGCTGCAGAGTGAGGAATCTCCTGACTATTCGTGACGTGTCCAGGAGTACCGCCTTCTTAATATTATTATAAAAACCTTTATTTAGACAAGACAAATATTAAAAACATTTGCTTGAGCTTAACCTAGATTTTCTTTCAACAGCCCTGTCTGTTAGGCTCTTGACAAAGGTTCCTATAAAAGAGGTAAATAAGTTGTTGCTAAGTCCTATTATAGAAATACAACTAATAATTAGTGTGTACTGTCCCACTAGGCAAAGACTGATAAGCAACTAATAAAAATTAAAAAAGTAATTTCTTATTTCAGACAACATGGAATCGATAAAATCTACAAAATGGACCCTCAACTGGGTCCCACGGCCAACACTAACAGGGTCTACTTCATCCCAGCCTGCGTACAGAAATACAAGTGTGTCCTGGATCAAATCTCCTCAATATTGAGCCAAAATGCCTCGCTATCTGACAAGAACTGCTTCCACATAATAATAGTTCCGAAGGTTGTATGCTCTTTTGACGCACTACTAGAAAATCGAGGGTTGTATGGTATAGTAACACTGCATCCATTTACCTGGGAACTAATGGCCTTAGATGAGCAGCTACTTAGTTTAGAACTTCCATTCCTATTTAAGCAATTGTTTGTTGAGCAAAACCATTCGTTGTTGTCAAGCGTTTCCATGGCCTTGTGGAGTTTATTCCATGTAATAGGACGGCCTAAGGCTATTTTTTCAGCTGGAAAGCTGTCGGCCAGTGTTTTAGATATGCTAGAGGTGTATAATGAGACTTATGCTAGAGACTTTTTAACGGAAGAAAGTTCGAATGAAATTGGTGCATTGATTGTGGTCGATAGAAGTCAGGATTATGCGTCCAGTCTGCTTACTCCTGCCACATACAGTGGGCTATTAAGTGAGATCTTCAATATTAGTTGCGGACATTTAGAATTAAATGTTAAAGACACTAAAATCAAGAAAGGAAAACTGAATTTTGATTTTGAAGAAGAAAATGTGCAAACGAAAAACACGGTCATGTCCCTAGACAGTTCCATAGACAGTCTTTATGGTGAAATAAAACATAGACATTTCTCTGAAGTTCTAAGTGTGCTGAGTTCAAAAGCAAAGCTGCTTAAAAATGAGGATATAAAGGCTTTGGGAATACAGGAAATCAAGCATTTTGTTGCAACAAAGTTGCAGCAAGTTTCTCTTTTCAAGCAAAGTTTAGTCAACCATGTGTTAGCTTGTGAAACTATTATATCTGAAATGAGCAACAAATTCGAAAATCTCAAATTAACAGAAACAGAAATGCTGAATAACAAAAATAAGAAGGCCAACTTTACATTTGTAGATGAGAACTTTGGGACAGACATACATATTTACAACAGCCTGCGTCTCATGTGCTTGCTCAGTTTGACACAGGGACTGTCTTATGACGAATATAATTCACTAGTAAACAAGTATCTTCTGGCATTTGGATACAAATTTTTGTACATCTTCAACAATTTGATTACTGCAGGATTTCTTATTCAGCCTTCGAGTCTGAAACTGTCTTTAAACATATCAAATTTAGGTAATTTGAGCGATAGATTGCCAAAATGGCAGAACAGTTTTCAAATTACAGCCAATAAGTTAAAACAGTTGCCATCTCAACCAGAAACTGTAGGAAAATCATCACCAAGCTATGTATTCAATGGAGGTTATGTACCATTAATATCAATACTCTGTAACGCAGTCTTAACATCCGATTCTTTACAAGAAATATTAACAAAATTATCAGCATTACCAGACTTGAAAGTGGGCGGGAAGATCATAGATAACTTCAAAGTAGGAATGGAGACATTCAACGAGAAACTATCAAATTTGAAACCCCAAAGCGATCTTGAGTTTGGATGCAAAGATGCGAAGAATTTGAGTAAATTATTGAAGAATGATATAAAATTTGGGAACGTGTTCCCTCTTAAGCCTAAAAGTGTATTAGTTTATGTTATAGGGGGTGTGAATTACGCTGAAATAGCGGCTTGCGATGTCGTTCAAACGACCACAGGCAGCAAAATTTACATTGCTAGTGACTGTATAGCGAGTGGGAGTGATCTGATGGCAGCTGCCACTTGAAACTCTGTATTTAAAAAGTTAGAGAAACATAATTTATGGTGTTGGATAATTGTAAGACCATGAAATGAATATTGTACCATCAAATGTCCACAGGGTACTGCCCAATGGTCCAGGTGGTCCAGCGGAATCCCATTAAACTAAAAAACAGCTTGGCTTGTAGATAGCGAAAAGGTTTTCCAAAAATATTTACTGCAATAATTTGTTTTAATTGGTTGGTACAGTCAAACCCAAGTAGCACATAAGCGTTATAAATGCTGTATAGTTGCTGTATACAGGCGATCACCACTATACAGCTATTATACAACTTATATAGCCCTTACTGTGCTACTTGGGAAGAATCTTCCCTACCCAATTCGTTGAAATGTTGTCAGACATTCGCAATGCAATAAGGTCGATATGTCAAACCAACGTCTTGCTCTAGTTAGATCTTATGGTGACAGTTTGCTATATGATATTGAACCTTAGGTGGGTTGGAAAATAAATTCCTTGACTGTACATGTCATATTGTTTTTAAGGCCATTCAATGTTTACCCAAGTGTTCAAAGTTGAAAGCTGATGTGACGTCGTTCAATCGTTAGGACGCGTTTGAAGAGTAGTTTCGTGCGTTAGTTGATTGAAGTCAAGTTTAATCTCTGTTTACTAGTCAACAGCAGTCAAATTTCACTCCGTCTAAATATACCCCTAGAATCTTTATGTAAATAGCCTATGTCACCCAGACTACAATTATGAACCGATTGACACCTCATTCGTCAAAATCGGCTGAGTCGTTTAGGTACCACAGTGGAACATACGTAAATACAAACATACATACATAGGCTGCTAAAAACATAACCCTTCCTTTTGGCTTTGCCGTAATCGGGTAAAAACATAAGTCGCTATATTTCCTATCTGTCCAGAATTTTTATAGTGTATCTTCGGCCGCCTTCTAAACCACGCAACGGATTTTGATACCGATTTCACTGTTTTTTAGACATTTTTTTAAGGAATTGCGGGTGGTAGAACCTTGTGCAAGGTCCGTCCGGATCGCTACCACCATCTTGCTCGCTAATCCTGCCGCTAAGCAACAGTGCTTGCACTGTTGTGATCCGGCGTGGAGAGCAAGACACCCGGTGTAATTACTGGCACAAGAGGTATTTTATCTTAGCCCTCTGGGTTGGCAATGCAACTGCCATCTCTTTGGTGTTGCGGGAGTCTATAGGCGGTGGTGAACACTTACCATCAGGTGACCCACTTGCTTGTTTGCCTTCCTATTTTATAAAAAAAAGAAGGTTTTATATACATTACATCCAGATTGTACACTTGTGAAGCCGGGGCAGGTCGCTAGTGTTTAAATAAACTATGATTTACAATAAATAAAACTGATACTCATATTGTTTAATATTTGAAAATAAAACAGGTTTTTATATCAAATTAGGTATTTTATTTTATAATATACTATTATCACAGTACAAAATGGATTTATGGAACTTCTTAAACAATAAGTTACATACATTTAACAATTTTCGCTATTTTAAATCTAGGACAGTCAATTAGATCTCATTTAAAGTTAATCAATGTATTTACATTTTCATGTTGCTAACTAGGGGTCGTGGGGGTCTTGACACCCTCCCCCCCCCCCCCCCTGTATGATGGATACAACTCTTGTATTTAAAGTCGTCAAAATATCTACCCAGATAAGGCTTACAAACACTTAAATGAGAGTCAGAAATTTTACTGCCAGTTCGGAATAAATCCCTGATTAAACCTGACGAGAAACTTAATAAGGCATCATTAAAAAAACTAAGTTATTGTTACTAATAGCTAGTATAGCACTAAATGTTGCTCAGGGTCTTCAAAGTTAAAACTCTTCCAACTTCTCAACTATCAACTAAACTGTAATCCATTATCCATTGACTGTCAAAAATTTCAAAATATTTTCTGCGTTCCACTGCCGGACGCTTGCATGCGTTTTCAGCACTAACTTTCACCCAGTTATATAGGTAGATATATTACGATTTTGCTGGCATATGAACGCACATGTGCGTTTTCGGCACCTGGCGAAAGTTGTAACAAGGATGCCGCTTCACCTCACTTCCGCCAGTACTGCGCGAACTTGTGGAACTGCTCGACTAGCACCGCCATGACAGCTGTCACCGACATGTCCAGGAGGTTCTGTAGATAGTGCACCGCTTCCTCGTCGCCGAGATCCAGGCTGGAATGATTAAACTAATCGTTATACTTGTAATACCAGTCAAGTACTTCCAGTTTCTTAACCTTTTCATCGCCAATAACGCAAATAATTTCAAACGCGAATTTGAAGTTTAAAGCTATAGACGTTGGTCATGATGCACTGTGATCATAAGTCAACTATATGTGTCGGTGGCGTGATGAGCACGACAGCTCGCGACACCTTTAAGCGTTCTTGGCGTTCAAACCTGCATGGCGTTCAAATATTTGTGTGACGAATATGAATGTTTGTACCTGAGTCATGGATGTTATTTGTATTTAAGTATGTATTTATCTATATATGTATGTTTATCCGTTGTCTAGTATCCATACCACAAGCTTTGCTTAGTTTGGGACTAGGTCAATTGGTGTAAATTGTCCCGAGATATTTATTTAATTTAATTTAAAGGGTTAAAAGCCATCTGCCATCATCGTGACTTCAAGAAACTGGAGTGACAGATATACTGCCAGATGCAACGGATTAAACAACTGGAAGCACTCGTAGGGTGGTGGTTGCAGCATGAATGGGTTGCCTAGACCAAGGTAGTGAAAGTAAACCATATTCACCCTTGTTCGTCTTAAATAGAACACCACAACAATAACATTCTATTTCTAACCTAAAATTTCAATTTTGCCATTCTCATATTGTTTATTGTTCAAATGAAACACTCTAAAGCATGTTAAGCTATAATATTAATCATCTCATCTTCATCATCACTCCTATTTACAGTCTCGATTTATGAACGAAACGATTTTTAACTTACAAAAAGTGAAATTTTAGGTTAGAATTCTGTTTGCATGACTAAAGAAGTATGTAGCTATAAACGGACTTTAGAGTAGAGTAGAGGTGTGTTTGTAGTGCGCCTTACCGCAGCTTGTCCTGCACCTTCTTGACGGCCTTGTCGGGCTCCAGCGCGATGTCCGGCACCGAAGCGTCCACCATCAGCGAGAACAGGTTCAGCATCAGGTTCGCGTGCCTGCACACAACCATCCGTTACAAAGCCGGAAGCCCAGAACAAAGCTACTGATTGCTATCACCACACGATTTTTTTTTTATGATATAAGAAGGCAAACAAGCAAGTGGGCCACCTGATGGTAAGTGATCACCACCGCCTATAGACACCCGCAACACCGAGAAGATTGCCGATGCGCTGCCAACTCAGAGGGCTAAGATGGAATACTTCTTGTGCCAGTAATTGCACCGGCTGTTTTGCTCTCCTCGCCGGAACATAACAGTGCAAGCACTGCTGCTTAGCGGCTGGATTAGCGAGCAAGATGGTGGTAGCGATCCGGACAGACCTTGCACAGGGCCTTATCACCCGCAGTCGTGTTTACGGTATACTAGAGAGCGAGTGGCAGTGGACGGGGCACATTGCTCGTAGAACCGATGGCCGGTGGGGCGGAAAGGCTCTCGAGTGGAGACCGCGTACCGGAAGAAGAGGTGGTGATGCCTCCCACAAGGTGGACCGATGATCTGGTGAGGATCGCTGGAAACCGGTAGACGCGAGCGGCACAGGACCGACCGGCGTGGAGAAGGCCCACGCCCGGCGGTGGGCGTTTTCCGGCCGATATTACGATGATGATGATACCGGCGAGCCGCCTCAGCTTCGCACGGGCCCAAGGTCCTACCGCCCGTCACGGCGGGTCACTCGGTCGCTTGCACGCTCAGGCGTCGCAGCATATCCCGAGCGTCCCGGTAGCGGCGGAGCGCTCACCTGCGCAGGTGCAGGAAGGCCGTGTAGCACTGCTTGCGGAACTCGTGGTAGCGGTCGGAGCGCTCACCTGCGCAGGTGCAGGAAGGCCGTGTAGCACTGCTTGCGGAACTCGTGGTAGCGGTCGGAGCGCTCACCTGCGCAGGTGCAGGAAGGCCGTGTAGCACTGCTTGCGGAACTCGTGGTAGCGGTCGGAGCGCTCACCTGCGCAGGTGCAGGAAGGCCGTGTAGCACTGCTTGCGGAACTCGTGGTAGCGGTCGGAGCGCTCACCTGCGCAGGTGCAGGAAGGCCGTGTAGCACTGCTTGCGGAACTCGTGGTAGCGGTCGGAGCGCTCACCTGCGCAGGTGCAGGAAGGCCGTGTAGCACTGCTTGCGGAACTCGTGGTAGCGGTCGGAGCGCTCACCTGCGCAGGTGCAGGAAGGCCGTGTAGCACTGCTTGCGGAACTCGTGGTAGCGGTCGGAGCGCTCACCTGCGCAGGTGCAGGAAGGCCGTGTAGCACTGCTTGCGGAACTCGTGGTAGCGGTCGGAGCGCTCACCTGCGCAGGTGCAGGAAGGCCGTGTAGCACTGCTTGCGGAACTCGTGGTAGCGGTCGGAGCGCTCACCTGCGCAGGTGCAGGAAGGCCGTGTAGCACTGCTTGCGGAACTCGTGGTAGCGGTCGGAGCGCTCACCTGCGCAGGTGCAGGAAGGCCGTGTAGCACTGCTTGCGGAACTCGTGGTAGCGGTCGGAGCGCTCACCTGCGCAGGTGCAGGAAGGCCGTGTAGCACTGCTTGCGGAACTCGTGGTAGCGGTCGGAGCGCTCACCTGCGCAGGTGCAGGAAGGCCGTGTAGCACTGCTTGCGGAACTCGTGGTAGCGGTCGGAGCGCTCACCTGCGCAGGTGCAGGAAGGCCGTGTAGCACTGCTTGCGGAACTCGTGGTAGCGGTCGGAGCGCTCACCTGCGCAGGTGCAGGAAGGCCGTGTAGCACTGCTTGCGGAACTCGTGGTAGCGGTCGGAGCGCTCACCTGCGCAGGTGCAGGAAGGCCGTGTAGCACTGCTTGCGGAACTCGTGGTAGCGGTCGGAGCGCTCACCTGCGCAGGTGCAGGAAGGCCGTGTAGCACTGCTTGCGGAACTCGTGGTAGCGGTCGGAGCGCTCACCTGCGCAGGTGCAGGAAGGCCGTGTAGCACTGCTTGCGGAACTCGTGGTAGCGGTCGGAGCGCTCACCTGCGCAGGTGCAGGAAGGCCGTGTAGCACTGCTTGCGGAACTCGTGGTAGCGGTCGGAGCGCTCACCTGCGCAGGTGCAGGAAGGCCGTGTAGCACTGCTTGCGGAACTCGTGGTAGCGGTCGGAGCGCTCACCTGCGCAGGTGCAGGAAGGCCGTGTAGCACTGCTTGCGGAACTCGTGGTAGCGGTCGGAGCGCTCACCTGCGCAGGTGCAGGAAGGCCGTGTAGCACTGCTTGCGGAACTCGTGGTAGCGGTCGGAGCGCTCACCTGCGCAGGTGCAGGAAGGCCGTGTAGCACTGCTTGCGGAACTCGTGGTAGCGGTCGGAGCGCTCACCTGCGCAGGTGCAGGAAGGCCGTGTAGCACTGCTTGCGGAACTCGTGGTAGCGGTCGGAGCGCTCACCTGCGCAGGTGCAGGAAGGCCGTGTAGCACTGCTTGCGGAACTCGTGGTAGCGGTCGGAGCGCTCACCTGCGCAGGTGCAGGAAGGCCGTGTAGCACTGCTTGCGGAACTCGTGGTAGCGGTCGGAGCGCTCACCTGCGCAGGTGCAGGAAGGCCGTGTAGCACTGCTTGCGGAACTCGTGGTAGCGGTCGGAGCGCTCACCTGCGCAGGTGCAGGAAGGCCGTGTAGCACTGCTTGCGGAACTCGTGGTAGCGGTCGGAGCGCTCACCTGCGCAGGTGCAGGAAGGCCGTGTAGCACTGCTTGCGGAACTCGTGGTAGCGGTCGGAGCGCTCACCTGCGCAGGTGCAGGAAGGCCGTGTAGCACTGCTTGCGGAACTCGTGGTAGCGGTCGGAGCGCTCACCTGCGCAGGTGCAGGAAGGCCGTGTAGCACTGCTTGCGGAACTCGTGGTAGCGGTCGGAGCGCTCACCTGCGCAGGTGCAGGAAGGCCGTGTAGCACTGCTTGCGGAACTCGTGGTAGCGGTCGGAGCGCTCACCTGCGCAGGTGCAGGAAGGCCGTGTAGCACTGCTTGCGGAACTCGTGGTAGCGGTCGGAGCGCTCACCTGCGCAGGTGCAGGAAGGCCGTGTAGCACTGCTTGCGGAACTCGTGGTAGCGGTCGGAGCGCTCACCTGCGCAGGTGCAGGAAGGCCGTGTAGCACTGCTTGCGGAACTCGTGGTAGCGGTCGGAGCGCTCACCTGCGCAGGTGCAGGAAGGCCGTGTAGCACTGCTTGCGGAACTCGTGGTAGCGGTCGGAGCGCTCACCTGCGCAGGTGCAGGAAGGCCGTGTAGCACTGCTTGCGGAACTCGTGGTAGCGGTCGGAGCGCTCACCTGCGCAGGTGCAGGAAGGCCGTGTAGCACTGCTTGCGGAACTCGTGGTAGCGGTCGGAGCGCTCACCTGCGCAGGTGCAGGAAGGCCGTGTAGCACTGCTTGCGGAACTCGTGGTAGCGGTCGGAGCGCTCACCTGCGCAGGTGCAGGAAGGCCGTGTAGCACTGCTTGCGGAACTCGTGGTAGCGGTCGGAGCGCTCACCTGCGCAGGTGCAGGAAGGCCGTGTAGCACTGCTTGCGGAACTCGTGGTAGCGGTCGGAGCGCTCACCTGCGCAGGTGCAGGAAGGCCGTGTAGCACTGCTTGCGGAACTCGTGGTAGCGGGCGGAGCGCTCACCTGCGCAGGTGCAGGAAGGCCGTGTAGCACTGCTTGCGGAACTCGTGGTAGCGGGCGGAGCGCTCACCTGCGCAGGTGCAGGAAGGCCGTGTAGCACTGCTTGCGGAACTCGTGGTAGCGGGCGGAGCGCTCACCTGCGCAGGTGCAGGAAGGCCGTGTAGCACTGCTTGCGGAACTCGTGGTAGCGGGCGGAGCGCTCACCTGCGCAGGTGCAGGAAGGCCGTGTAGCACTGCTTGCGGAACTCGTGGTAGCGGGCGGAGCGCTCACCTGCGCAGGTGCAGGAAGGCCGTGTAGCACTGCTTGCGGAACTCGTGGTAGTGCTCGGAGGCCACGCCGCCCATGGCCTCCACCATCTCCTTGCTGAGCTTCATGGGCGGCGGCAGCGGCTTGGGGTCGCGGCCCAGGATGTAGCCGAAGTCGATGTGGAACAGCGCGCCGCCCGCCGTCAGCAGCAGGTTGTCCAGGTGCCGGTCGCCCACGCCTGCCGGCCGCGAGGAGGGGACGTCACACAGATATAGCATTTAGTAGGGGAACACCATCCAGATTGACCTGCAGTAGGGTAAAACCACCCTCACAGAACCTTTAGTGGGGGAAAACCACCCAAAAATAGCCTGCAGTAGGGGTACGCTACCCAAATATAGCCTGTAGTAGGGGTAAACTACCCAAACGTAACATGCAGTAGGGGTAAACTATCCAAATATAGCATACAGTAGGAGTAAACTACCCGTATATAGCACGCAGTAGGAGTAAACTACCCAAATATACTCGTAGCATGCAGTAGGGCTAAACTACCCAAATATAGCATGCAGTAGGGGTATACTACCCAAATATAGCATGCAGTAGGGGTATACTACCCAAATATAGCATGCAGTAGAGGAAAACCACCTAAATATAGTCTGTAGTAGTAGTAGGCCACTTAAATATGGCATAAGGAAAACCACCCAAATACAGCCTGTAGTAGGGGTAAACTAACCGAAACAAAGCTTGTACAGTGGCCCGTTTCACGAAGCTACAAGTTACAATTTTACAAGTCTAAACGGGCAACATTGGTCAATTTGCCCATTGCCATTGGTCATTATTGACCAATGTTGCCGGTTTAGACTTGTAAAATTGTAACTTGTAGCTTAGTGAAACGGGCCACAGGTCAGTCACCTCCACAGGTCGTATAATAATTAGGCTTAGGACTTTTCGTAGCATACCGAGGTTCTAAAATCCATGGAGCCGCCATATGTGAAATATAATTTTCGAAGTCACAAGTCAAAAAGTATGATGTAATATTAAATATAATTATTTACACTATCACATTGTTATTGAGTTCATTTTAATCGAACATAATTAATTTTATCATAAACTTATATAATAATATTATTTACTGATCACATGTGGCGTTACAATTTGATTTACCTAATACGCATCCTTTTTAAAGTCCGTGTTAAGTGAGTAGCGCAAACTCATTCGCAATTTTAAATTAAAAAATATTGACAAAATTAGTTGTCAGTTATGATTAGAGACGTTCACATTGGTTTTTGATTTTAAATAAAATGAGCATTATTACAACTTGCGAAATTAAATACTAGATAGAGCCATATAAGGAATTAAAATGTGATACATTTGACTTTTAAAAATATTATTTTACAACTAGCGACTCCATAGATTTTAGAACCACGGTATGCTACAAAAATTCCTAAGCCTAATAATAATCGACACTCATACAGTTTGCAGTAAAGCAAACGTAGGTGAACACAATACCTGAAAAGGGCTCTAAATGACCTAGGGTGTGTTTTAGGGATCCGTACGCAAAGGGTAAAACGGGACCCTATTACTAAGACTCCGTTGTCCGTCCGTCCGTCTGTCAGCAGACTGTATCTCATGAACGTAGGTGTACCTACGCATTTATGATCAACTGAGCAGAGAGGTCAAAGACGCTCCTTCTTTTTAACTTATATGTCTCTAGGTTAAAGGAATACTTATTAGAAAATGCATTTTATAGCGTAAAGGAATTTTATAGTGAATAGGTAATTTGAGGATTTTTTTAAAATTGATATGGTAAAATAATGTGTTTTGATAAAAATTGATTAATTGTATAAATTTTTATGTATTATTTCCTTTTTGACACATACAGAAAAAAAAATGGTGTAGGGTGTTTTCCTTAATCAACTCACCAAGCAAATAGGTGATGACGCAGTATCCCGCGCAGCTCCGTATGTAGGTGTCCATAGTTTCGGGCTTGATTCCGTAGGGCGCGCCCTCGCAAGGGTTGTGCTTCCGGAAGAAGTTCTGTATACTGCCCTCGGTGGCCAGCGCTTCCGCCACCGTCACTGACTCGATGAACTAAAAAAAAACATATCTCATCATCATCATTATCATTTTTTCGTCTGAATGTTTTGGAGCATTTGGAAATAGGTTCACGCGGGGTCCATTATATTTAGATTGAGATAAATTATGTGGGTAGTTTGTAATAATATGTGGGGGTGCTTTTGTTTTATTTTTAAATGTTGAGAGTAGGCTTTGAGAAAAATAATAAAGGTAGTTGTGCAAAAATGTTGGCGGTAGGCGGGATAAAAGAAAAATGTTTTAGTTTGCCAGTACGCCATTCGTTCAAGTTAGGTAATTTGTTCCAGTTTGTTGATATGGACCTCCGCAAAGTAACGCCTGAATCTATCAATTAAAAAGCATATATCAAATTCCAAAGTCTATTCTTAAAAAAAACAAATTTCTATGCAAGGGCGGATTTAAGGGGGGCACGTGCCCCTCCTAGAAAAAATCCTGGATCCGCCCTTGTCTCTACGGGTATGCCCAAAATATCTGAAGAGTTCCCGCGATTTCTCTAGGATCCCATCATCCGATCCCGTATTTATGCCAATGAGACCACCTCGGTTAATAAAAAAAAATTGCAAGTAAGCCATATGGTCTTTTACATGTCTGGATCTACCAGCGTTTCGGAAAATGGAAGATTCTGCTAAGAAGAAACGCCGCAAGAAACTCAGCAGTTTATCCTTTTTTTCTCCTCTTTTGATATGCACACTTTCAAAGAAAAGATAAAGATTTTTCTTTGAATTGTCTTTGCAAATCATCTCCGTACAGTAGGAGAAATATATTCACGTACCACCTTAGAACCCTATAGCAATGACGCGACGCGTTAAACGCCAGGCTATGTCATACAAATGTCATGCGTATGTCTCTTCGACTAGGTTCAATTTCCTTGACTGTACATAGTATAAAACAGACTCGCTACCCGTTCCTGTCTGTCTTCAATCTTCGGTCGCTTACTCCTTCTAAAGCACACAACGGTTTTTGTTACAGTTTCCACTGTAATTAAGAGATTTTTTAAGAAAGTTTTTTATGTACAGTCGACCAAGAAATTTCATAAAAGTGGCTAAGCAATTACACTGTGGTACTGTGGCGGTCAAGTAGGACTACCCTATCACGCGGCAGTATGAGCTTGTAATGTCGTAATGGCGTTAGATTGTTTGTTTTGTGTAAGTTAGTAACGTAGTTAGTCAATAACTATCTTAATGTTACCATGTTACTAATAAATCTGGACCAATTATGGACAAATCGCACGCTTAGTATTAAAGTGACTCAATTCTGAATTTGATATTTTCCAAAATTAAACCCTATGTCTTTTAATTAAGGTGATATTTTGGGACGTGTATTATTCAGAAATGGGTCACTTTAATACTAAGCGTGCGAAATATGGACCTGACGACCTATATGGCACAGTGGCACATGTGTCTGCTTCCTGTGCAAGAGGTCCCGGGTTGAAATCCTGGTATGGGCGAATATTTGTGTGACGAGCACGAATGTTTCTACCTGAGTCATGGATGTTATTTGTATTTAAGTATGTATTTATCTATATATAAGTATGTTTATCCGTAGTCTCGTACCCATAACACAAGGTTTGCTTAGTTTGGGACTAGGGCAATTGGTGTAAATTGTCCTAAGATATTTATTTATTTAATTAATTAGTAGTCTGTAATTAACTAATTTGAATTTGAATTACTTCGTCGACTATACATTTCTAATTGTACCCGGAAGCCGGGCACTATTTGAAATAAAATAAAAGGTTTTAAAGCTACATAGAAGAGCCGCCGGAGGAAGAAATCGTGGTTGCGCAATATTCGGGAATGGACCAGAATCTCAAGTGTCGCCAAGCTTTTCAACCTCGCGAAAGACCGGAGGAAATACGCAGAGCTGACTGCCAACCTTCACTAGTTGGAGAGGCACCACAAGAAGAAGAAGCTACATACCTGCAAAAAGCCGTGTTTGGAGCTAGTCGCGAGCACTTTATACGGCGTCAGCTTCAGATCCAGGTTCTCTCGACGGAGCAGTTTGTCCATCAAAGTGATCATCTGCAGGATCAACTGGTCCTGACGCAAGTCGTCGCCGTGCTTGAAAATCGCTTCGTACTCCACGCCCTCCGTCGTTAGGAAGGTCAACTTAGAGGGCATGAGAGCGGACTTGAAGAGGCTGGCTTTTTTCGCCACTATGCCTTTTATAGTCACGTTCGGGTCCAAGGGGAAGGGCATCGGTTCGAAGTTGGTGAAGTTGAATTTGAAGGCGTCAGGGTCGGCCAGCAGCTGCTGGAGGCGTTCAGCCTTTTTGTTGCGGTTGCCGCTTTCGCGGGTGACGGTCTTGACGAGTTTGACCAGTTTGTCGATGAACACTTGCTGGCGAGCGAGGAAGGAGCGCGTGCGCTGGTGCTCTGTTGTACCTGGAAATGTAAAAAAAAGTAAGATTGAGTAAAAAGCGTGAAATGACGTACGGAGGTATATGGGAGATGGCATGAGGATTGTATGAACCAGTGCGTAAGAGTGGGTAGCTACAAATTTTGGGATTTGATTTTTTTTTTAATTTCAACAGGTTCCAAATTTTAACTTTACAGTAGATGGCGAAAATACATATTGCCACAAAAGGTGGGCGGGTATACTGATAGTTGATGATTATTTAGCACTAGCTTTTGCCCGCGACTTCGTCCGCGTAGACTTGTTTAATTGAATCAAGCAAACGTGCACCCAACATGCAATCTGCAATATTTCCTGGACAATTAATGAGAATTAGTTGCTTTGATGCTCATGACGTCACGGACGCGTATAACTCATTTATCGCTATCCCGTGGGAACAAAGCATTTTTGCGGGATAAAAAGTATCCTATGTGTTAATCCAGGTTATAAACTATATGTGTGCCAAATTTCATCTAAATCCATTCAGTTGTTTTTGCGTGATTGAGTAACAAACATCCAAACATACAAACATTCACATTTATAATATTATAAGTAGGATTATAGCATAACCGGCAGTAGAGCTGTCAACCCTGCTTTCCCGTGTACCCAATGTCTGTCCAGACCTGCGTTGTCGCCCTGGCCGTCAATCCTGCCGTCTCGAGCGCCGATCGTGTCTGTCTTGACCTGCGTTACCTTCCTGGCTGTCAAACCTCCCGTCTCGTTCACCAACCGTGTCGGCCCTGACCTGCGTTGCCTCCCTGGCTGTCAGACCTCCCGTCTTGCGCACCAACCGTGTCTGTCCTGACCTGCGTTGCCTCCCTGGCTGTCAGACCTCCCGTCTCACGCACCAACCGTGTCTGTCCTGACCTGCGTTGCCTCTCTGGCTGTCAGACCTCCCGTCTCGCGCACCAACCGTGTCTGTCCTGACCTGCGTTGCCTCCCTGGCTGTCAGACCTCCCGTCTCGCGCACCAACCGTGTCTGTCCTGACCTGCGTTGCCTCCCTGGCTGTCAGACCTCCCGTCTCGCGCACCAACCGTGTCTGTCCTGACCTGCGTTGCCTCCCTGGCTGTCAGACCTACCGTCTCGTGCACCGACCATGTCTGTCCTGACCTGCGTTGCCGTTGTAGCTGTCAACTCTGCCGTCTCGAGCGCCGATCGTGTCTGTCCTAACCTGCGTTGCCTCCCTGGCTGTCAGACCTCCCGTCTCGCACACCAACCGTGTCTGTCCTGACCTGCGTTGCCGTTATAGCTGTCAACTCTGCCGTCTCGAGCGCCGATCGTGTCTGTCTTGACCTGCATTGCCTCCCTGGCTGTCAGACCTGCCGTCTCGTGCACCGACCATGTCTGTCCTGACCTGCGTTGCCGTTGTAGCTGTCAACTCTGCCGTCTCGAGCGCCGGTCGTGTCTGTCCTGACCTGCGTTGCCTTCCTGGCTGTCAAACCTGCCGTCTCGTTCACCAACTGTGTCTGTCTTGACCTGCGTTGCCTCCCTGTCTGTCAGACCTGCCGTCTCGAGCGCCGATCGTGCCTGTCCTGACCTGTGTTGCCTTCCTGGCTGTCAAACCTCCCGTCTCGCGCACCAACCGTGTCTGTCCTGACCTGCGTTGCCTCCCTAGCTGTCAGACCTGCCGTTTCGTGCACTACCATCTCTATCCTGACCTGCGTTGCCGCTCTGTCTGTCAAACCTACCGTCTCGTGTACCAACTATCTCTATCCTGACCTGCGTTGCCTCCCTGGCTGTCAGACCTGCCGTCTCGTGCACCAACCGTGTCCATCCAGACCTGTGTTGTCGCCCTGGCTGTCAGACCTGCCGTCTCGTTCACCAACTGTGTCTGTCCGGACCTGCGTTGCCTCCCTGTCTGTCAGACCTGCCGTCTCGTGCAGCAACCGTGCCTATCCCGACCTGCGTCGCAGATTCTTCCGCCCGGTGTACCAACCGTGTCCCTGCTGACCTGTGGCGAGCTGGTGGCTGAAGTAGCGCATGACGGTGAGGTACATGGCGCGGATGGCGAGGTCCTGCGCGCCGGTGTGGCGGTCCTCGCACTCGATGAGCAGGTACCAGTACAGGTAGTTGGCTAGCACGGCGTTGCCGCGCGCGCGCGAGATCAGGAACGTGGCCAGGCTCAGCCGCTCCTCGTTGGATTCGCTGGGGTCCCTGTTAACAACGTGACGGCTTAGGAACTATAGATATTCGACCACATTACGAGCACAAACTTAAAAATGTACATGATAATAACACAGCGCTCTGATGAGAAAGAGCATATTAAGCATGGCGCCAAGAACTCATAATAAAATCCCTGATTCGATTTAAACGCTTAAAGTGGACCAATTCAAAAAGGATCTAACTTCACTCTTAATTGACAAATGTTACTATAGGATTAGTGAAGTTTTAGATGACATCTGATAAGTTTTGACATGATTTAGTATAGATACGTTTTCTCGAGTATTTTTAATTTTAATTTGCATGTTTTTTATGACCGCTCAAATTATTGTTATGTCTGTTAAATTATTATTATAAGTATATTTTGTACGCCATTCTGGCAAAACATAGCTTGAACATTATTATCATATAAGAACCACTGTATGTTCTATATGTAGGTATGTTCACAAATAAACTATCTATCTATCTATCTATCTTTCTCACGGTTACGTCACGAGAACAAAAGAAAAGAGTAACCGACGAAAATGGTTACTATTTGAATATACAGGTGTAAGGGAGAGCGTATCATTCGGTACACTGTCTCTTACAGCCTGTACATTCAAATCGAAACCCTGGTTTCAAACCACTGGTTTCATGAACTAAAAATAGTGATGTTTTTTCTCGGAAAATTCTATTCGACCCTTCTATTGCTGTGTGAAGGAGCGTTGGATGCGATACATTGCGTAGCTAAAATAGTGTTTTGATTAGGAAAAGTTTGTTCTTGAGTTTTTGTTGAAAAGCAACCTAATTTCATTTAAGGATAATGATCTGACGCCAAGTTTCAGTTTTCGGTACGCTGTCGCTTTCAAGCTGTAGCTAGTTATCTCACCCGAAAGTGTTGTCGACGACAGTGTTGTTGTTGTCGGTGTTTTCGGCGGCGTCATCGTCCGACCGCCGGCTGCTCAGCGATGTCGACATCTCGCTCGTTGTCAACACGGCTAAGACATTTCGAGCAAACAACGCTGTTAGAAACTAAAGTATCCAGAGCCACGTCTTACAAGTAAATTAAGGGACTACTTTTGAAAAGTTGCATTAGATTTGCTAGTCTTTTTGAACTCAATCAATCTACCCCCTTATTCATAAACGCTTTGTAAACGTTTGTTAGTTAACATGTTTTATGTCTTTATCTGTCTTTGTGACGTTTGCCCTCAAATGAAAGGGACAAAACATTTGTTAGCTTAAAAAGATTTTTAACTTTTTATGAATAAGAGGGTTAGTATTTAAGATGTAAAATTACTTTATAATTTTGATTTATTTATTGTAATCAAAATTATTGATTTTTAAATTTTTTCGATTTTTCTTTTTGTATTTTTTTTATATTCAACTTATCATTCATTCATTTTAGCGGTAATGTGGCGGAAACTGGAATACGCAAGGCACGGAATGCTGATGTTGCAGGTTCGAACCTTGCCATTACCCTAATTTTTCTTTGTGTTGTCATTCATTATATAGCATTTTACATTTAATTTGATTTATTTAAAAATACAACTCATTGAGTTTCTTGCCAGTATCTTCTCCTTAGAGCGTTTTTCCGAACCGGTGGTAAATTTTATGACATTCATAAGTGGTAACGGTAAGCCTAATTTGAATAAAGATATTTCGACTTTGACTTTCGATCATTCTTTTTTAATGTTCGCTGTTAACAATAAGCTATTCAATAGAATATCAGCTTATCTTAACAATTGTCGGTTGCATGTGGCTCAGTTAACATACATAACATAACGGGGGGGGGGGGGCTCAAACGAAGGTAAGAGGTGGGGGACTTTAATAGCAACCGAAATGAATCTCGTGTATGTTGAGTGATTTTAATTTGTCCAAAGTTGTGAGCATTTTTGTGAAACTTTTAGAAATATCCGATTTTAGGCTAAATTTCTTTGTGGTAGCCAAACCATTTGACCTATAGTTTTTTTTTTCAGAAGTAATCAGATAGTGGACCTAATAGATAAAAATTGTATTAGGTCAACATTTTACAGCCGGCCTGTCAGCTCCTGTCTTTGGACTAATCACAACTCTGGACATTACACTTTGGTTACACGCTAATTCTGGCGTCAGTTCAGTCCATCATTCCGGTATAGTTTTGACTGATGCCAGAATGATGACAAATGGCCACGGTTACGATCAGTTCAGACTGACACGACACGAGACAGGTTACACGATAATTCTCTCGTTATTCTGACCATAATGATGGACTGAACTGACGACCGAATGAGCGTGTAACCGACGTCTTAAATTCAGAACGGTGATTCTGTTTGCTGTGCGTGTGGTTACCTGACGCAGAGAGGAGGCTGGCCTGGCTGCCGCGAGGGCCGCTCTGCAGCAGTCTGCCCTCAGAGTCTGAGTAGACTGCCACGTCTTTGCCGCACATGCGAGCGTACTCTACAACACATATGCAGTGGCGTCAAATAACAAACGCCAGAATTTGGGGCCAGCATTCGACAAATGCACATGTGCGTCTAACTAACTGGATGATAGTGCCCATAACGCATATACGCGTTGCCGGCATGAAAGCTTTAAAAACCATTGCGTCAGCGATGTTTTGGCTTTTATTGCTCTTAAAAAGACCTCTCATATGATAATATGTATGTAAATCCTTTATTATACAAAAAACATAGATAACAAGAAGAGATAATGATGTATAAAGGCGATCTTATCCCTTCAAGGGATCTCTTCTGGTTAACCTTTGAGTGAACGGAATATCATATGGCGAAATATGTGAAACTCTATTAAGTCATCTTATTGTATACTATATTTTGAAGCAAAATGTGTGAAGAAAACGAGGCCTTAAATCTTTCGTTGAAAGTAGACATACCGTCGTGTATTTCCATGAAATCTTCGTATTTCAGAGCCTGTACTAACTGTAGCAGGTACAGCAAAAGATCCTCATCGGGTGCCTGCTTTAACCGCGAGATGGCGTACCTGGAGAAAACACATTGTTAATTATTAGTTATTTTTCCTTTTTCATAAATCTTTTCCAACCTCTTAACTAAAATATGCTTTGTTCCGTTTCTTCGAAGGCAAACGTCACGATGATAGAAAAAGACGAGGAAATGCAAACCCGGTTATTTTCTCTAAGAAAAAGCGGTTTTAACCGGTTATTCTTTAGAAAAATGCACCGGCTTTTCATTTCCTAGTAAAGACGAAACACGTATGAACAAATGCGGCCCTAACATGACAGCCCAGGTTTAGTTTACCCCTCCCTGTGTCACTGTCTAACTAGTGTCATAAGAAAGGGACGCAGATAGAGATAAACTAAACTTGGCCAGTCATGTTAGGGCCACTGGAGGTTCACTGAGCGTTTATGAATAAGAGAGTTTGGCTTTGTCTAGTCAACCAAGTAATTGCTTGGCTACTTTTGAACCTTATCTCTTTGTAATACGGTCGAAAAGTGGCCAAGCAATTTCTAAAAAAGTAAATAAAGGCTAACCAGAGTTTTATTAACCCTGCAATGAGTACGGTGCTTTTTCGGTTTTTATTTCAACAGATATCATGCCATATCAAAGTCAACAAGTTATTGGTTTAAGTACAAATAATTTGAAATCCCTATGATTTCTCTTACTTTAAATGATTAACGATATTTTACATAGCAGTTCTACAATTTCTTTGGAATTTTATCATAGTAATCTTAATTATTTCCACATAAATAGTTAATACGATAACGCGCTGGTTCAGCCGGTACAATAACTCTGATTCGAGCGTATTGTATACGTGTGCCAACATATAACCACAATTCCTAATTTGTGAAAGCGCTAATTCGGGCAAGCGTTAATTTGGATAAGCTTTAATTCGAGTAAGCATTAATTGGAGCAAGGGTTAATTCGGTGAAGCGTCAATTAGGACAAATGTTATTTCGAGCGAACGTTTATTTTGGTAAAGTGTTGATTCGGGCAAGCGTTCATTTAGAAAAATGTTTATTCAGGCAAGCATTCAATCGCGCAAGCGTATAAACGAGCAAGCATTCATTTGGAAAAGCGTTGATTCAGGCAAGCGTTAATTCGGTGAAGCGTCAATTCGGGGAAGCATTTATTCGGGCAAGCGTCAATTTGGGGAAGCACTAATTCGGGCAAGACTTAATTCGGGGAAGCGTAATTCGTTGCAGCGTTAGGCGTTAGTTAGTAGGTGACTTACTTCCTGACAGCGGGGTGCGTGAACTTGGGCGTCAGCAGCTCGAGGGCGTCTTCCACGTCCATGGGGGCCCACTGCTTCATCATCGACAGCGCTTGCCGCACCTCGCCTGCAGACAAGCAGGCAGGTTATCTTAAGCTTTTATACCGCGTACATAACCAAGATAACCACCATCATAAACGCTGGGTAAGACAATTTGCTCGCTAATCCAGCTGCTAAGCAACTGCGCTTGCAGTATTGTGTTCCGGCGTGGAGAGCAAGACAGCCGGTGCAATTACTGGCACAAGAGGTATTCCATGTTAACTCTCTGGGTTGGCATAGCATCTACAGCCTTGGCGTAGTGAGTGTCTATGTGTGGATGTATGTCTGTGTAGCCTTTCTATTTTAATTAAAACACGGTGTTCTCTAGTGTTTTGACTTGTAGACATTGAAATAAAACAATTTAAAACTGTTTATTTCGCGTGTATAGTAACGTATCTAATTCCTGATGTTTCGAGCCCTACAGACTCAGACTACAGACTCTACCAATGCTTCGGAAATTGGCATCTGCTTTGAAACGCTGGTAGAGTCTGTAGTCTTATTGCGTTAATTAGAACGATTTAATAATCACTTTTGATTTTTTTAATTATTTTTTCAAAATTTCGTAGTTTGTATTCTGCGTTTGTTGTCAGTCTGCCCGTGAACTTGAGACCAGTAAAGGGCTCGAAACGTCGGAAATTAGATTGGTTACAATACACGCGATATAAACCGTTTAAATTGTTTTACTTCAAAAGCATGGTGGTTTTAGACGTCAAGAACGGTCATAAACAGGGTCCGGAATTCTCGTGGCACTTCAAAATAACGAAAGGGTTTTGATATGTATTAATTATATTTCTTCATTTTACTTTCGAGTGAATTAACTACGGGTTCCAACTGTAACTTTGAAATTTCGTGGCATTTTTAATATATGTACTTAGTTAGAAATGTTCGATTTAAGAGGAGTGTGAACCCAGCGCTCTCCATACAAACTGCGATAACGTTTTCCACCCTCTAAACCTTAACCTATAGCCATGATTTTTTTTAGAGATGGGCCGACTATGACTTTGGCCGACTAGCCGACTAGTCGGCCGACTAGTCGGCCAGGCCGATCATTACTTTCGCTAATGTTCGAGCGGAATATGTAACGTTCGACGCGCCTCATACGTTCACGCGCCGGATAGGCGGATATGAAGGACCAGGTTTTTTTTTTTCATTTTGCATTTTCTTATGATATTGTCTACGTTTTTTAAAATTAAACAAAGGTCAGCGAACTACTTAGCTGAGAAGTTTGTATTAAAATTACCATTCCGACTGATTCACCGAGGCACTGCGGTATCTTAGACGAGAAGATGTTGCGTAGCCTCCCGAACGCTACCCAACCGAGTCGGATTCGATGATTGACTTCTTTGTCGAAGTTTCTACCATCTAACTACTGGACAGTCTATCCCAGGTATACACACCTAATCCTTTAACAACCTCGAGTGTAGAGACTCCAATCTTTAAGGGAGTTGGCAGGACGAGGGCGTTTGACATGATTTTCATCTTGCCCATGGTCATCTTAAGACCAACTTGCTTGTAGGCTCTACTAAGGTCATCGAACACTATACTAAGGTCCTCCATGGTCTCAGCCATATCTACTATGTCATGGACAAAACGAAGGTGAGCGATATATTCACCGCTTACGAGTTTATTGATGTCAAGTCCTTCCGAGAGATAAAATCTCCCTGTTTAACTCCTCGCTGTAGCCAGGCCCCCAATTCTGGCGCTTATTGAGATTCATCTGACGTTCGAAATGTGTAAAAATATGACAGATTTTAAAGGGATTTGACAACTCTTTTTGGCTTATGTCGAGTGTGACTTCATCTCTACTGACGCGAGAATTGCCCCTCAGATAGGCTTCAATGTTTGGTCCTGCAGTTGGATGGACGTATTGGCATGTTGATACAAACTCTTTAGCACTTCTATGTCGGTACATCGCTGGAGAGACTGCAGTACAGCTCAGGTCGCGATTGAATAGAAGGGTTTCTCGTAGTCCACAAATGATAAACAAAGGAGGAGGTTATACTCTTTGGCCTTCTGTATAACCTGCCGCAGCGCATGTAACTGATCCACGGTGCTGAAGCTTTTTCGGAAACCGGCTTGTTCGGGAGGCTGGAAGTCGTCGAGCTTGCGCATGAGACGGTTCGTAATGACTCTCGAAAATAAAATAATATTTAAACATGGCTTAGAAGTGAGATGGGCTTATAATTCTTCAGCAGAGTATTATTGCCGTTTTTGGAAAGGAGCACCACCGTACTTCTGTTCCATGCATGCGGCGTTCTCCCTTCGTGACTGACGGAGTTGAACAAAGTCTTAAAGGCACTAAGTACCGGTTTACCCTCAGGATGCCAATGCCTTCAGGAGTTTGGCTGTAATTTGACATCGTCTGAAATTTGTCATTTTTAAGTTGTATGAGAGCCATACTAATCTTGTACATGCTAACGTCCGGAATGTCTTTGGTATGTCTTCGAATTCAACTCGGTAGAGCAGCGCTCGGGAAGCCATGCAATGCAACATCTTCTCGTCGAAGATACCGCAGTGTTTGAAGACGAAAGTCTTCGATCAGATGATGAAAGTACTATTTAATTGAAATTTATTTATGTTCATGACGATGATTTCAATTCAATCACCCTGTTTTAAAAATAGTAATATGACCACTAGGTCACCGACTGGCTCGATTGAGTTCCTATGTCGTATTTAAAATAAAAAATAAAATAAAAATAATGGCCGACTAGTCGGTGCTTTTTGCCGACTAGTCGCCGACTAATCGCCGACTAGAAATATGGCCGGATAGTCGGCCTTACCGACTAGTCGGCCACTAGTCGGTACATCTCTAATTTTTTTGTATATTGTCATTATGCCCTAGAACTAGGTTTGTATGTTTCGATTTTTTTAAATATTCTTAATAGTTTAAAAAATATTGACGCCTTTTTGTTTTGTATGAAACTCCTAAAATGCAAATATTGTCAAATCTATGAAGAATATTAAAAAAATCAAAACATACAAACCTAGGTATAAGGCATAACGACAAAATACCACAAAATCATAGCCATAGGCCAAGGTTTAGAGGGTAGAAAACGTTATCGCCGTTTGTATGGGGAGCGCTTTTTCGGGCTGGGTTCACACTCCTCTTAAAATACGTGAGTGATCCGTATGTATTAATATGAATATGACCGATAAATAAGTTACTAAATCCTGTTTTTGACAGTGATTTAAAACACCGCGGTCAATATTTTTTCTTGACAAAATTGACCATGTCGTATTTGATATTCAATAAGCACAAAAAATTTGATAGCCATTTTTTATTCGGAAATTAACATACACAATAAAAAGTTAAAACTGGTATTTCATGTTGCCGTGTAGTCTTTAAACTAGGAATTTAATACTCAACCATTTATGCAGTTCGCGTTATATTTATTTAAAAGGGAAGACAAACTAGCATGCGGGTAGCCTGACAGAAAGTAATAACCGCTGCCCAAAAGAACCAGCGATCCTAAGAGAATCGCTGATCCGTTGCCGCCCTGTAGCTCCCCTCCCCCCGCGGGCCTCCAGGTCTCTCAGTCACTGTGCAAACCGCAGTAACAAGCTACTACTTCACGCCATTATTTTGTGAATTGCAACTCGAAAAAAAAAGTTTTTTAAAAGCATAAAATAGGAAGGCAAACAAGCAAGTGGTCACCTGATGGTAAGTGATCACCACCGCCTATAGACATCCGTAACACCAAGGAGATCGCATATGCGTTACCAATCCAGAGGGCTTAGATGGAATACCTCTTGTATCAATAATTACACCAGCGGACTTGCTCTCCACGCCGGAACACAACAGTGCAAGCACTGTTGCTTAGCGGCAGGATTAGCGAGCAAGATGGTGGTAGCGATGCTGACGGTCCTTGCGCAAGGCCCTACTACCCGCAAATGGGGTCACAACGGCTTCACTCAAGATTTTTATGTTTTATTTTCGTTATAAAGATAGCCTATGACATTTTTCAGTCCTCCGACTATATCAATGTAAAAAATCATGGCGTTCCTTTTCTGTGTTTTGACGGGAATGACGTACAAACAGACACAATAACGCTTGTACAGTCAAGGAATTTAATTTCCAACCCACCTAAGGTTCAATAGCATATAGCAAACTGTCACCATAAGAGCTATAGAGCAAGACGTTAGTTTGACATATCGACCTTAATGCATTGCGGATGTCAGACGACATTTCAACGAAATGGGTAGAGAAGATTCTTCCCAAGTAGCACAGTAAGGGCTATATAAGTTGTATAATAGCTGTATAGTGGTGATCGCCTGTATACAAAATTCCTTGACTGTACGTTCGTGATCATACTAGGGTTGCCAACTGTACTATATTATATAGTATTGTACTATTTTTCGGCTCTTCGTACTATATACTGTTGAACTTATATATAGTACGCAAATATACTATATTTCGACCACTTGTCATTTAATTAAAATAGATAGAATTTGGAGATGGATAGATAGATAACAAACTTACCCCCTTATTCAGAAACGATTCGTACACATTTGTTTGTTAACATTTTTATGTCTTTATCTGTCATCGTGACGTTTACCCTCAAATGAAAGGGACAAAAGATTTGTTAGCTTAAAAATATTGTTAAGTTTTTATGAATAAGGGGTTACACTATTGCCTTTTTTCATCTTTCCAAAAAATACTATATTTTTTTGAAGCGTACTAAGTATATATTTTTTAGTTTATTCTGAAAAATACTATATTCAACTGAATAAATGTTGGCAACCCTAGATCATACGTACCTTTACTTATTTCCTTGTAAGGCATTACTACTGGAGCAATCCAATCGCACGCACGCAAAAACTCAAACTCAACGTTTTGTTCACTAATACTGAAACCACGCAATAATCTATAGCAAATGCCTATAGCAAATCCATTACAGTTCTTTGTTAACTTGAGCAATTTATAAAAAACCTTTTTCATCACTTCACGGTGCAACGGCGTTGATTCAAAAATAAAAGTCCGGCATCACGAAATGTTGACACACAATTTGGTTCTTGATATTTGAATAGAGACATCAGAATTTGAATCCTAATTTACAGGGTGGAAAGTTTGAATGCCACATGGATGGCAACTTTTTTTTTTATACAACATAGGAAGGAAAACAAGCAGGTGGGTCACCTGATGGTAAGTGATCACCACCGCCTATATACACCTGCAACAACAAAGAGAGTGCAGATGCGTTGCCAACCCAGAGGGCTAAGATGGAATACCTCTTGTGCCAATAATTACACCGGCTGTCTTGCTCTCCACGCCGGAACACAACAGTGCAAGCACTGCTGCTTAGCGGCAGGATTAGCGAGCAAGATGGTGGTAGCGATCCGGACGGACCTTGCACAAGGTCCTATCACCCGCAAACTACTACATTAAATACTGGAAATAGCACATCCTGTGTAAAGGAGATTTTCCTTTATTTTTAAAAACAATAAATTCTGCATTTATGGATTTATGAAAAATCGTCTCTTAAATAAAAGTAAGTTCCCATTGCGTACAATTTCTAATAATTAAAGTAGTTGGTGTATTTCACGTGACGGGTGAAAACAAAATTAAAAGGTAATTGGTTTTGATTGTGTTTGTTATTTAGAGAAAAATGAACCTTATCAGTAACCCTTTCGTTTGGCATCATAAAATACGGCATGTTATTTTTTGTAGCATTTCACCGGTTCGAGTCCCGACTAAGACAAGCAATTTTTCATAAATCCATAAATGCAGTTATTGTTCTTAAAAATAAACGAAAGTCTCCTTTACACAGAATGTGCCATTTCCAGTATTTAAGGTACTTGCCATCCATGTGGCATTCAAACTTTCAACCCTGTATATTATGACAGAATTTTTAAACTTTTTTTGACTTTTTTTAACTTTTTTCAAGTTATATAATTTTATGTATGTTAGTCTGTAAGGTATTTGTCTATGGGCCTTTGTAGCCTGAGAATAAATGATTTTATTATTATTGTTGGTACGGTTTCCGATCACGGGCCCATGGGGGCCCGGTCATTTGAAAGGCGTTCATGGGGCCGAAGCCAACAGGAAGAGGCCTTTTTGGTATATTATTATTATTATTTGACAAAAGAAGAAGGCGAGTACTATTATTCGTATGTAGACATCCATTGACTTAAACCCAAACGAAGCAAAGCTTGTACTATAGCTTGTATTATTACTTAGACTGTTTAAGAAATAACACGATAAGGGGTCAATGACATAGATTTGAGCAAAAGTATATATTAATAGTAATCAAAACTAACAAAGTAATTTTTAGAAACTAATTAGTTACCACACGGTTTTGTTACTTCATAAAGTGGTAAAACTAACGGTACAGGTCCCCTCGCCATATTATGGACGGAAAACAAGCAAGCGGGCAATATGGCGGCAAGTAATAACCGCCAAGCAAGCATGGCCACACGCAATATCGAATGCCAACTAAAACGATATTGCAACAAGTGTTTAGCTGGTCCTTGAACTGTGAAGCTGGTACGAACGTGAAAACGATAGTTTCTTTTCTTGTGAACTAACTGTGGAAATCAAATGGTATAACAATATGTACCGTTTCTAGTTGTATTTTTAACTGACTTCAAAAAATTGAAGGAGGCTCTTATTTTGGTCGTGTGTTTTTATATATTTGTTACCTCTCTCTCTCTATACCTTAGAACACCATCATTTTATTAACCGACTGGGAAATTAGTTTTTAATTTAAAATAATAAACTTTCAGAATTTTGATTAAAATTAAATTCAGATGCTGGGCTCCATAAAGAATTAAGGTAACTCCTCAAATATGGTATATACATTAGCGATTTTTAAATACATGTTTGTTTATGTAACTTTTCGATAAGTCGGTTTGTAGTTTAAAAATTAAATGAAAATAAAATTAAATAAATGAAAAACGATACAAAAATAAATGAGATATTTTTTTAAGGGTGGACAAAGAGATTTCTAGAGTGCACCCCCCCCCCCCCCCTAAACTACGCCCACGCTATTGCTCTCATAAAGATCCTTTATGTTCATTATTCAATATCTCTCATGTACAGACATAGGTCAGTTATAATTTTAATAGTAGATGGCGCGAAAAAGCACTTAGGAGCACTTATAAGCACGTATCAAACAATTAACACAAATCATGGATCTAATACCATGTACGTCCGCACTAAGGCATGGTCACTTTCACACTTTTACACATTATCATAAACTCCATTCATATTTTGCAACAAAATAACTGATAAAACTCAGCGTACGCCTTGTGCGGCATAAAAAAAACATAATTTCAACAGTTAAGTTGAAAAGTATAAAGTTGTTAAGTCACTTCATTTTGTTAAATGATTTGGCCTAAATCACTAGGATTCCAAGCCATAAAATATACCAAACAAATAGTTCGTCATTTAAAAAAATACTACACTTTTTTTTAAACGCAACGTTCGGTCCGCTTGAGCGCGGGCGCGCGCGCGAACTGACACGGTTTGAGCGACCGGTTACCGAAATCTCGTTGTATAATAATGTACTTAATTTTGAAATCGGTATGTTAATTGTATGCCGGTGCGTTAAGACGCGTTGTAAATCACGTTATTGTTGTTGAGTATGGGTTTGATGTAAATATATAATATTAGCGGACGCGCGCGACTTCGTTCACGTAAAATTAGTAGCCTACGTCCGTGAGGAATAGTGTAGCCTTCTATCTGTGAAAGAATTTTTGAAATCGGTTCAGTAGTTCCAGAATCCAGAGATTACCCCCTACATACAAACAAACTAACAAACAAACAAAGTTTACCTCTTTATTAAATTATATTAGTGTAGATTTATTTCTATCTTAGCCAGAATTCTTCCTTAAGGCATCAAGTCCGCCTTTAGTACATTTTATTTTTAAGTTTGTGCAATAAAGATTAAATAAATAAATAAATAAATTCTGGAAGGGATGGCAACGCATCTTCCATGGTTTCTAGGGGCGGTGGTGATCTCTTACCATCTGGTGACCCTCTTGCTCGTTTGCTTTCCTATTTTATATTAAGAAATAAAAACTAAAAATCGGCTTAGTGCGTGTCGGGACACGCGTGATGTAGGGTTCTGTATAGTTGCCCGATTACTAAAAAAAAAGTTTTTCATTTAACTACGTTATTACCTACTTCCGTGAATTTTAGAATGGCAGCTAAACAACTAAAATAAATTAAATTTAAAATGCTATATAATGAATGACAACACAAAGAAAAATTAGGGTAATGGCAGGACTCGAACCTGCAACATCAGCATTCCGTGCCTTGCGTTTGCCAGTCTCGCCACATACCCTGCGAATTCATGTCATCTATCGGTGTCATCTATGAGAAACTTAATTAAGTTATCTTATTCAACAAAAAATACAAAAAGATAATCGAAAAAAATTAAAAATAAATAAATTCGATTACAAAAACTAAAATAAATATTAATGCGTCCATATTTAAGTTTCACAACATTTTGGGCATTGAAGGTCAAACACCTTAGAGACGCACTCTGGGTCAATGCAGCTGACCGGAATATAACGGTTTCATTCGAGTTTACCTATCGTTTTTATCTTAACGGATTTTTTCAAAGTACAAAGTGTCCCATAATGTCGAGTGCCCTTACAAAAGTGTGTTTTTAGGGTTCCGGAAGCAAATGGCAAAACAGAATCCTTATAACACCGCCATGCAGGGGCGTAGCGACGTAAAATGGCGCCCAGGGCTCGCATCCAAACTGCGCCCCTTTCCCTTTGTAAATTATTTTAAAAACAGATACCTACACATTTTTTTACAAATTTTCTAATGTTATGTATGTAAAACAAACAAAATACCACAAATATACCCCGTCTGGAATAAATGTATCTACAATAAGGATTAAATGATCCTCAAAACACTTTATTTGGCCATGTATATGAGTTTGGATTGTATTTTTTTTAATAGGTAGTTAGTAAATTTCGTTTTTTGCGCCCCCCTTATTTGGCGTCCAGGGCACATGCCCTGCCTGCCCCACCCTAGTTACGCCCCTGCCGCCATGCCTGTCCGTCCGTCTATCACAGGCTCCTTCTAAATCAACCAATACATTATCTTTACACAGCTTTATACTGTGACATGACTGTGACGCTATTTTTGCTGCTTCTCCAGAATTTGTACTGAAGAATGTGCCATTTCCAGTATTTAAGGTAGTTGCCATTCATGTAGCATTCAAACTTTTCACCCAGTATACAATAGTACTTCAAATGCTTTAACAAACAAACAACCGAACATCTTTACTCTCACATTAATAATATTAGTAGGATGCATTAATCTATATAAATAAAAATGAATTGTTGTTCGTTCATCATCATCATCATCTCAGCCACAAGAAGTCCACTGTTGGACATAGGCCTCCTCCATGGATTTCCAAAGTGGCCGGTTGGAAGCAGAATGCAACCAGCGCCTTCCTGCCACCTGTACGAGGTCATCGGACCATCTTGTGGCTGGTCGTCCTACGCTGCGCTTGCTTGTTGTTCGTTAGTCTGATTAAAACTCGAGAACGGCTGGGCCGATTGAGCTGATTTTGGTTTTAAAATGTTTGTCGTAGTCCAGGGTAGGTCTAAACGGTGAGCAAATATGCCTCCAATAATTAGGCGGTACGAAGTTCGCCGGGTCAGCTAGTAAGTAATAAATATCTTGGGACAATATCGGCAAAAACCATACATTTGTAAAAAGGCTAAAGAATGTTTTAGTAGTTAAATGCTTTTATACGGTAAAAGAGTATATGGAGAACTAAATTATTTGGCATTAGTAAAAGTAACATATTAATATTAGGTTAAGTTAAACATAAGTTGTTGCCTCGCCCTAACAGGGTCCATGTAGCACTGTAATATCCAAATATTGTCATCTTGTAATACCATGGCTGCAATGAATGAATAAATGAAATAAATGAAATGAAAAGCCAAACGGCCGCAGTGAAAGGGTTACCTAATATCCTATGGTTTTTTATTTTGTCACGTACAGTTCTATTGAAGTGTTGCACGTTACAATAAAACATAAACAGCACGTAAGGTGTTAGTTATCGATCAGATAAAAAGATCGATACAAAGTACTGAGAAATAGGTATAGTTGAACAAGACGCTTAATCACTTTTCGATCGTAGGTATTACAAGGGTATAAGGTTGAAAACTTGATAAGCAATTACTTACTCCACTATACTGTATGGTCGACCAAGTAATTGCTTGACCATTTTTGAACTTTATCCCTTTGTAATACGGTCGAAAAGTGGTCAAGCTATTTCTTGGTCGACAATACCTATCACATCAGGAAACAGTTTCCAGCTAATGAAAACAAAATGACTTAGTCTTACTTTTAGGGTTCCGTTAATCAAACTAGGAGCCTCTATACGTTAACTATGTCTGTCTGTCTGCCTGTATATTATGTCTAAGTAAGTTTTTCTCAAAAAATATAAAAGCTAGCTCCAAATTTTGTGTACGTAAAGAATTTATTGCAAGAATAATGAGCGAAAATAAATGGTATTTTTTTTATTGATTTTTTAATGTTCTATCTTCTTTATATAGTTTTTCGACGATCAGATAGCGGTTAGTAACCCTGACTATGAAGCTTGAGGTTCCGGGTTTGATTTCTGCCGCTAAGCACTACTGCTTAGCGGCAGGATTAGCGGCAAGATGGTGATAGCGATCCCGACGAACCTTGCACAAGGTCCTACCACCCGCTAAGTTTAGGCATCTTAGTTTAGGCACTGTACCTGGTCTGTTCCAGTTGACGCATTCCAGGAACTTGGTGAGGGCGCGCCGGTGCGAGGATAGGTAGAACCTGAGACAAAGGGACTTCATGTACTAATCTGTCACAAAAGGGGCCCTTACCCTAATGCTTTCAATAAACCGACGACCGTTGCCGATAATAGATTTAAAAAAAAAGTTGAATTTAGTTTATCTGTGATTAAAATGCAGGTTATGGACCAATGTATCTTTTCTAGAATATTTGAATTATAGGGATCAGTTTTCTAATATATCTCAATCTTAGAAGATCAGTTTCCTAAAATATCCCAACCAAACCAAGAACACCTATTTCTCGTAGCGGCGCCGCTACGATAGCGGTGAGCTGGTCTCTGTGTGTCTGGTGTCACCTGTACTTCCACAACAGGTCCTGGTAGGTGGCGGCTAGCGGGCTGGCAGGCGGCGCCGCTACGATAGCGGTGAGCTGGTCTCTGTGTGTCTGGTGTCACCTGTACTTCCACAGCAGGTCCTGGTAGGTGGCGGCTAGCGGGCTGGCGGGCGGCGCCGCTACGATAGCGGTGAGCTGGTCCCTGTGTGTCTGGTGTCACCTGTACTTCCACAGCAGGTCCTGGTAGGTGGCGGCTAGCGGGCTGGCGGGCGGCGCCGCTACGATAGCGGTGAGCTGGTCCCTGTGTGTCTGGTGTCACCTGTACTTCCACAGCAGGTCCTGGTAGGTGGCGGCTAGCGGGCTGGCGGGCGGCGCCGCTACGATAGCGGTGAGCTGGTCTCTGTGTGTCTGGTGTCACCTGTACTTCCACAGCAGGTCCTGGTAGGTGGCGGCTAGCGGGCTGGCGGGCGGCGCCGCTACGATAGCGGTGAGCTGGTCTCTGTGTGTCTGGTGTCACCTGTACTTCCACAGCAGGTCCTGGTAGGTGGCGGCTAGCGGGCTGGCGGGCGGCGCCGCTACGATAGCGGTGAGCTGGTCACGCTCGGCAGCGGTTGGCTTGGCGTCGCGGCCGCCCTGCCCCGCGCGGAGCGACCGGGCCAGCCGGTGATGCTTGTTCTCTACTAAGTTCTCCTGTTGGTAATGTGCCTATATCACACGGTTTGTATTATAACAAGACAATGCAATAAATAAGTACAAAAAAATGAGACAAGCGTTTTTGTTGACTGTAATCGAGATCCTATGTCATATCCATGACGCTTAGCTCAGTTCAACAGATCGTCCGAAACATGCTGGGTCCACAACACGCACATTTGGTGTTATAAACATATAGATGCCAGTAAGCTATGGTCATTTCTGGCTACCAGGCTAGCCGCAAACTTCTTTGCCACCGAAATCGCATGAAAGAAAAACTCACCTGCAGTATCTCGTAGTCAGGGACGGTAACCACTTCGGCCTGAGCTCGGAACTGGTACATTTCATCGCCATCTTGCTCGTAGTACACCACCGCGTGCTGCATAAACACCCATCATCAAATCAAAGGGAGAAGTTGGCTGGTGGCTAGTGGAAGATGGACGAAGGCATGTCCGCCAGAAGACTGGTTGCAAGCGAGGGATATTCCAGCCACAGTCACGGGTCTACGTGCAGTACAGCTGGTTTATGGATGCTGGGGTTAGTCGCGTGCAAAGTAAGCGAGAACGCGGAACATAAACGAATAAAACTTACGTTAATCCCGTCGATCTGTACAGATGGGAATTCGATCATCAGATACATGTAGTCGGAGCCACGTTTCTCTTTCTCGTTTATCATTTCAATCTCCCTGAACGTGAGCCGGTCCAGCCAGTCCACCTGTGAAATTTGAACTTACATTCGAGAGCAAACAAATCGTGTCACAGTGCGTTTTTTATACGGGCAAGGTTAGTTCAAAGTTAAAACCTTGGCTCCAGCTCTAATAACAGGCTAGCGGTTATTGCCCACATAAACGCACTGTCCCTCTCGCACACGCTTACTGGTTAAAAAGGAATATATGATCTATATCAGCGATAAAAGCGCGCGTGGTAGGGCCCCAGGTCTTGGTGAAAGAAGATGCTTTAAGTGAGGTCTAATGATGGATGCCCGAGCATCGAAGAATCCAGAGTTTCTAACATATCCAACTGAATCCGAGGTTAATACGAAAACTGTATTACTTACAAAAACAATCTAAAATAGCAATAAAATGAATGGAGATCTAAATGTTGACACAAACTGTCACGCTGTGGTGTGATTTGCTTGTTGGAACAGTGCTCAGTGATCCTCCATCAACGTTCAGTGTATCCATCATCAGACCACAATAATCATCAAGAAGCATCGCCCCACAAGGAATCAAGACTTTAATAGCCGTGTGTGTATAATAAACGCACAGGCACCTGATTTCTTTGCTCATGAGTGTATACAAGGAAAGCATAATGACGTGATTATATTGGTCAGTGCACTTTAAATGGCGAACGCATCAATCTTAAACAGATTTAGTTGTTTAACTAGTGTACGACAACCAGTGCGTCCATACATCACGTTGGCACTAATAATAGGGGATAATAATTCCAGTAACGGAATAAACAGTTACATATTGTTGAAGCTTCCAGCGTTACCCTAACTTTTAGACGTGACGGTATTCTATCTCGACATTTACATCCAGGCTAAATGGGAGACAGCGTCGTATAGCTTCCTGAAATTTCGATAGTGAACTAACAATTATACAAAAACAATACAAGAGAAACAGTACGTTACCACATCCGCGTTTGGATTGCAACGGTTTAACATTAACAATACCTTAGGCATGTGTCCGTTCCTGTGCTTCTTCGCCAGCTTGGCGAGCCGCTGCATCTGCTCCTTGCCTCGGTCTGGCGCCTTGCCAGGGGTGTTCTCGCTTCCCTCCACGCCGGGCCATACGCGCAGGTCGAACATGCCCTTGGTCAAAAATGAACGAAACATTTTCAGTCTGCCTGACAGGGATAAATAGCATTTCCTGCTTAAGGTACTTATGGGATGACCCATTGCGCACAACCGAGTTATTTCTCCAAGCAAAAGCTTTTCCAAAATTATATCGACTTGAATTGAAGTATACTAGCGCAATACCGAATTCCAAGCAATATTTCGGCGGTTTAATAAAAAAATTGCCTTTAAATAGACTTATTTGACACTGTTTTATAATTGCACCGTATCCATATTCGCAAGCGTCGTATAAGTATTCCGCATTAAGAAGGAGGTTCCTTAGGCTGTGTGAAATAAATTCACTGATAAAAGAAGTTCTTTCCCAGATTTTACGATGCCAAAGCACTGTTATAGCATTGTTAGACGAGGCAGATATACCCAAAGAGGGCGCTGTTCTAATTTCGAATAAGCACATATGTATGCAGGAGAGATCTTAACGCGTTCACTTTGTTTTAGGGTTTAGACCTAACTTAAAAAAATCGACGTTTTTAACTTGTGTTAGTTGTTGTTTTAGCAAACTTTTAAGAATTTTATAATTTGTTGATGAGAATAGGTGATTGAAAAGATGTGTGTCATCTAGAGGTGCAGATGCAACTGAGGGGAGTGGCAGATTCCAGCTGTTGACGTGTTGACATAATGACCGTTAATTGTAATTGCAACTGATTAAGCTCGTAGCCCGGTCAAGCACTTTGCTATCACTTGACACGTCATACAAAAATGACTGATCACATCTAGAAATCACGAGAATACTTGGGATTTTTGCGTAGTACAGTCAAAGAATTTGATTCCTTACCCATTTCGCTGAAATGTCGTCTGACATTCGCAATGCATTAAGGTCGATATGTCAAACTAACGTCTTGCTCTAGTTAGCTCTTATGGTGACAGTTTGCTGTATGATATTGAACCTTAGGTGGGTTGGAAAATAAATTCCTTGACTGTATATGTATAGGAGTCGTTAATTAATCATGTAATATTTTATAACATTTTTTAAATCGCGCGTTCAATGAAAATACTAAATACACGTGATATCTCACTACAGCCTCCTCACCCTTGTGATATTTCGTGATTTTTGCCAAACCCCTTCCCTTTTTTGTAATCGAAATTGACTTCCGTTTTTTTTTCAACATTTAAATAAATTTAAATTATAATGACAACACAAAGAAAAATTAGGGTAATGGCAGGACTCGAACCTGCAACATCAGTATTCCGATGTTGATACATGAACATAATGCTTCTATATCTAAATACTATATATTTTATAATAAATTAATAATAAAATAACTTAGTATTTAATTACCATGCATCTATGCAATTACAAAAACGCGTTATAACATTAACAAAAGCGACCAATGTTAGATAACAGACGCCATTACTTAATTCGTTCAAGATAATTATTATACAATTATTGCGTAGCGACTATTTTCATTAATGAATATGCACTTTTATGTAATGCTGATTGAAGTAGTTATTTTATCAGTGAACTCAGCGGCCCTTAACATGACAGCCCAGGTTTAGTTTAACCCCTCCTTGTGTCTCTGTCTAACTAGTGTCATAAGAAAGGGACGCAGATAGAGATAAACTAACCTTGGCCAGTCATGTTAGGGCTACAGGGGCGGCCTTCGCCATAGCTTGTCTCTGGTTGATAGAGCTTGGCGAGGCTCTTGTCCTAATACCTGATGACTTGGAGTTTTGGTTGTGGCACGAGGGCCCTGCGAGAGTGGGACCCCAAGCCTGGCTTGCCACCCCCTAAGGTGGCCAGTTCACTGAGTGAACTAGCTGTTGCCTGTGTCTTCGCTCAGACATATTTTGGATTACATAATAATTTGAAATATCCTTAATGGTGGAATCCCAAAAATCCTTTCTTAGGCACGAAATATAGCCAGCGCCCCGAACGCAGCACTTCAGGCGTTGCGTATCCGCGCGCCTTCCGAGCGGATACGCAGCGCCCGACCCGCAGCTAGGATGCCACCAATTTTTGGCCGACTTTGGAGCCGTCAACATGCTAACTGGAGTCGCAATTGTTGCTTTATTATTATGCAGGAAACGACAAAAACAAAGAAAAAAGAGAAAAGATTGTTTACGAGCGTTTCAACCGCAAAAGGGACGCGCGCCGGGCGCTCGCCCTCCGCGCGTTTCGTTGGCGGCGGCGCCTCGGCTCCTTGCTATACCACATACAATTCTATACAATTTAACGGAGCGCACAGAACGCAGCGCCCCGGACGCGCGCTTCAGGCGCTTGCTATGTTTTGTCCCTTAGTGCACCTCTGCATTCCCTAAAAACTTCATGTTTCTATTTTCAGATGTTTAAGCTGATAACTAATCAATAATTTGTTCAAGGAGCGAATGTTCATACCCTTTTAGATCCTGATGATGCTTTGTATATATGTGAAACGCATGTAGGTCGTGTAGATTAAGTGTTTAGTAGTGTTGATTAATAGTCAGGTCTGTGTGATGCTCGTTGTTTCATGTGGAAGCGGAGGAGGGTTGGTTTCGGCACGAAACATATATGTCTCATGTCCCGTAGATGCAGCTGTTTTGCATGTGAGTACACAACACTAGCTTCATGGAGTAGAAACGTGATTTGCTTCAACTTGTTGTATAGTTGACCAAGAAATTGCTTGACCATTTTTCAACCATATTACAAAGAGATCTGATCAGAGATCTGAGAGAGTCTGTCAGTCAATCAGTAATGGAAATTTTTTACATGTATAGATAGAAGTATCAACTCAAATAACATTGTCATTTTTATTTATTCAAAAGTATCACCTCATTGAGTTTCTTGCCGGTATCTTGTCATCACAGGTATTTTCCAAACCAGTGGTAATATCCTGACATACATAAGTGCTAGTGTAAGCCTATTCTGAATAAAGATATTTAGACTTTGACTTTGAACTTACTTTTGCGGGTGGTAGGACCTTGTGTAAGTTCTGTTCGGACAGCTACCACCATCTTGCTTGTTAATCCTGCTACTAAGCAGCATTGCTTGCACTGTTGTTTTTCCAGTGTGGAAAACAAGACAGTAGGTGCAATTACTTGCACAAGAGGTATTCCATCTTAGCCTTCTAGGTTGCATCTGCAATCTCCTTAGTGTTTCAGGTGTCTATCGGCAGTCATGATCACTTACCATCAGGTGACCCACTTGCTTGTTTGCCTTCCTGTTGTATAAAATAAAAATAGAACTCCCATCTTATGCAGAACGGACTTACCTGTCTCAGCATTCCGTGCTTCCCAAAGAATGATATAGTGGTTCCTCCCACCACCATGAGCTTCCCGGGGCCTGCACAGTCGTATATTGTCATCGCCAGAATGGCATTTCTGGGGAGGTCGCTGTAGTAAACCGGCAGCGTTACCCATTCATTCCAACTGTAAACAAAATTTTAAATCAGAAGATGACTTTTGTAACGGAAATGTTTTTTTTGTTTAATTTAATGTAGACCTTTCATGTTACATCAGATGACAATGATTTTTCTTTAAGTTGTCATTGTTAAAAAAAAGATTTTTGTATTAAAAGATGTAAGATCTCAATCATGGATGTTAACAGTAGAGCCCTACTGTATTATTATTGGCAATCTGTAGCGACATATTTGTTTATAATAACAAGCAATTGCTTCACTTTAACAAAAAAAAATTAAGTTGAGATTAGAAATAAATAAAAAAAATTGTTATTTTATTTTGCAAAATAAACGGGTAAGTTCGCCTTTGTATAGTCAACCAAGTAATTGCTTGACCACTTTTGAACCTTACTCCTTTGTAATACGGTCAGGCAATTTCTTGTTAGACTATACATGTTACTTATTTTCTTGTAAACTGTTATTTTTTCTATTATTATGTGCAATAAAGACTTTACATACATATATACATACATAAACAGGTAAAAAACTAACTATTAATAAATAACACCTTGTGTAATGAACATGACAGCAATATAAATATGAATATGAATGTTACTTTAAGATAAAAAAGTATTTTAGCCCCTTTTTCTAGACCACCCTTACCACACCTTGTTAGAGTGTAGAATGCATAACAAGAATCATATCAACAGGAAAAACATGATATAAAAATCGTTTAAATAAACTATTAGCTTGTATCTTCCTTTCTAAAAATTGTCCTCTAGCCATAAACTTAATGCTGGAATACAATACTTTCTTACTAAAATAAACAGAATTACTTACTTCCATCGATTAGTAAAGGCCTTGTACGACGTGGTTACTGGCAGCGCCAAGGGTACGCCGTCACTCAACACCTGGCAAGTCACGTATAAGTCGGAGCACCCTTCCTGGTACAGCCCCGAGAACTTTAACATGGGATCAGAGAGCAACTTGTCGTACTCTGGCTTAGTACGTTTGCCTTCTAAAGTACCTCTAAAATGAAAAAAAAACTTAAAATTGATGAACAAAGACATGTTAATTGGTTTAATTACAAAGTACTTCTTACGTACATTTTTATCTCCAATTTGTGGTCTAAAGATGAGCTATACACATAGTAAAACTTATCGTCTATCTCGTTCATGGTGGAATCGCAGAACTTTTTATTGCAACGCAATAATAAAGAAACAAGAACAACTAGATTTGATCGCAACACACAACACGGCTTGTATTTATTTTAGGAAAAAATTGTTTGCTTTGTTTGACAGTTCAGTTGTGACACTTCATTTTCCATAGATACAGTACAGAATTCATGTTTGTATCAAGGGTTTGTATGAAAAAAAACGCTTTAAGTCACTCCAACAGCAAAAACACAGTGTTTATTTCCATGTCTTAAATAGTACGAAGTAGCTAAACTATTAGAGCAGCGTTAAAAAACGCCAAAAATATTGATCAATATCCTACTTTGAATGATTTTACCGGTGTTTCAATCCACATAAAACGTCAGCTGTTCGTCTGACAGTGACAGATCATCAAATAAAATAGGTTATGTTATTTATTGTGATTTAGTTAGTCCAGTAAAGTGAATAATATCCTCAAAATACAAGTAAGTCCTTCTATTTTACCAAAAGCTTAGGAGAAACTGTGTTTTGTGTCTTATTTATTTATGTTATCACTTATATTTTTTTCAGAAAAAATGACGAAGCTCTTAGAATGGATATCTGTCGCGTCCGCCGTGCTAGCAGTCTGGTATTCCCTAGTTGGAGGGTACGTGAAGCACCCAGCGATAGAAAACAACATGAACCTCATAATAATATCACCAATAATATTTGTTTTACTGTTGGGTTTGTACGCGGTCACTGTTATTCTGTACAGAGTGTTTACTTTTAATAACTGCGAGGATGCGGCAAAAGAACTACAAGCCGAAATAGCGGAGGCCAAGAAAGACTTGACTAGTAAGGGGCTTAGTTGGTGAAATCATTCCAGTTTCTATGTAACATATTGTAAGACTAATTTTGTAAATTTTATGTAAAATATAATACTTATTTTTAAACTGGAGGTTTTATTTTAAATTAGTTAGTCAGTAAATTCATGCAGACTAAGTTTGTTGAGAATAACCTCATGAATGTTTATTATACTTCATGTTTTTATTCAGGAGGTAGAGTTGGAGGTCAGAGTATAGCAAACGGGGGCCATATAATAGGACTTAGAAAATCTAACCTAACCTAAACCTAATAGTCCCCCCTTTGCTACACCCCCACCGAGTTGGAGGTGAAATAAAAAAAGACTTGATTATTCTTGTAATAAAAACAACAATGCAAGTTACAATGTGTGTAGTATAATCACTAGATTTACTAGATTAAGTATAACAAGCGGGAATTTAAATTATTCCTTCATTTCATCATTTTACCCAGTTTCACACTGGTACATATAAGATGTACGCACAGTTAAGGAAACACATTCACATAACACCATACAACCTAGTCGAAGAGACTTACGCATGACATTTGTATGACATAGCCTGGAGTTTAACGCGTCGCGTCATTGCGACAGCGTTCTAAGGTGGTACGTGAATGTATTTCCCCTACTGTACATTAAGGAACTTCTGTAAAAAGTTATCTAAATGACAGTGAAAACCGTATCAAAATCCGTTGCGTGGATTAGAAGGAGTAAGCAGCTGAAGATATCAGGAGATACTGGAATGGATAGCGATTGTTTTATACCAAGTAATAAAGATTTATTGTAATCGAAATTATTTATTTCAAAATTTTTTTTCGATTTTTCTTTTTGTATTTTTTTTTACATTCAAATTAAATTTAAAATGCTATATAATGAATGACAACACAAAGAAAAATTAGGGTAATGGCAGGATACGAACCTGCAACATCAGCATTCTGTGCCTTGCGTATGCCAGTTTCCGCCACACCCTACCCTGCCATTACCCTAATTTTTCTTTGTATTGTCATTCTTTATATAGCATTTTAAATTTAATAAAGATTTCATTGAAATTGACCTTGGACCTTGTGCAAGGTCCGTCCGGATCGCTACCACCACCTTGCTCGCTAATCCTACTGCTAAGCAGCAGTCGATTAGTAAAGGCCTTGTACGACGTGGTTACTGGCAGCGCCAAGGGTACGCCGTCACTCAACACCTGGCAAGTCACGTATAAGTCGGAGCACCCTTCCTGGTACAGCCCCGAGAACTTTAACATGGGATCAGAGAGCAACTTGTCGTACTCTGGCTTAGTACGTTTGCCTTCTAAAGTACCTCTAAAATGAAAAAAAAACTTAAAATTGATGAACAAAGACATGTTAATTGGTTTAATTACAAAGTACTTCTTACGTACATTTTTATCTCCAATTTGTGGTCTAAAGATGAGCTATACACATAGTAAAACTTATCGTCTATCTCGTTCATGGTGGAATCGCAGAACTTTTTATTGCAACGCAATAATAAAGAAACAAGAACAACTAGATTTGATCGCAACACACAACACGGCTTGTATTTATTTTAGGAAAAAATTGTTTGCTTTGTTTGACAGTTCAGTTGTGACACTTCATTTTCCATAGATACAGTACAGAATTCATGTTTGTATCAAGGGTTTGTATGAAAAAAAACGCTTTAAGTCACTCCAACAGCAAAAACACAGTGTTTATTTCCATGTCTTAAATAGTACGAAGTAGCTAAACTATTAGAGCAGCGTTAAAAAACGCCAAAAATATTGATCAATATCCTACTTTGAATGATTTTACCGGTGTTTCAATCCACATAAAACGTCAGCTGTTCGTCTGACAGTGACAGATCATCAAATAAAATAGGTTATGTTATTTATTGTGATTTAGTTAGTCCAGTAAAGTGAATAATATCCTCAAAATACAAGTAAGTCCTTCTATTTTACCAAAAGCTTAGGAGAAACTGTGTTTTGTGTCTTATTTATTTATGTTATCACTTATATTTTTTTCAGAAAAAATGACGAAGCTCTTAGAATGGATATCTGTCGCGTCCGCCGTGCTAGCAGTCTGGTATTCCCTAGTTGGAGGGTACGTGAAGCACCCAGCGATAGAAAACAACATGAACCTCATAATAATATCACCAATAATATTTGTTTTACTGTTGGGTTTGTACGCGGTCACTGTTATTCTGTACAGAGTGTTTACTTTTAATAACTGCGAGGATGCGGCAAAAGAACTACAAGCCGAAATAGCGGAGGCCAAGAAAGACTTGACTAGTAAGGGGCTTAGTTGGTGAAATCATTCCAGTTTCTATGTAACATATTGTAAGACTAATTTTGTAAATTTTATGTAAAATATAATACTTATTTTTAAACTGGAGGTTTTATTTTAAATTAGTTAGTCAGTAAATTCATGCAGACTAAGTTTGTTGAGAATAACCTCATGAATGTTTATTATACTTCATGTTTTTATTCAGGAGGTAGAGTTGGAGGTCAGAGTATAGCAAACGGGGGCCATATAATAGGACTTAGAAAATCTAACCTAACCTAAACCTAATAGTCCCCCCTTTGCTACACCCCCACCGAGTTGGAGGTGAAATAAAAAAAGACTTGATTATTCTTGTAATAAAAACAACAATGCAAGTTACAATGTGTGTAGTATAATCACTAGATTTACTAGATTAAGTATAACAAGCGGGAATTTAAATTATTCCTTCATTTCATCATTTTACCCAGTTTCACACTGGTACATATAAGATGTACGCACAGTTAAGGAAACACATTCACATAACACCATACAACCTAGTCGAAGAGACTTACGCATGACATTTGTATGACATAGCCTGGAGTTTAACGCGTCGCGTCATTGCGACAGCGTTCTAAGGTGGTACGTGAATGTATTTCCCCTACTGTACATTAAGGAACTTCTGTAAAAAGTTATCTAAATGACAGTGAAAACCGTATCAAAATCCGTTGCGTGGATTAGAAGGAGTAAGCAGCTGAAGATATCAGGAGATACTGGAATGGATAGCGATTGTTTTATACCAAGTAATAAAGATTTATTGTAATCGAAATTATTTATTTCAAAATTTTTTTTCGATTTTTCTTTTTGTATTTTTTTTTACATTCAAATTAAATTTAAAATGCTATATAATGAATGACAACACAAAGAAAAATTAGGGTAATGGCAGGATACGAACCTGCAACATCAGCATTCTGTGCCTTGCGTATGCCAGTTTCCGCCACACCCTACCCTGCCATTACCCTAATTTTTCTTTGTATTGTCATTCATTATATAGCATTTTAAATTTAATAAAGATTTCATTGAAATTGACCTTGGACCTTGTGCAAGGTCCGTCCGGATCGCTACCACCATCTTGCTCGCTAATCCTGCTGCTAAGCAGCAGTGCTTGCACTGTTGTGTTCCGGCGTGGAGAGCAAGACAGCTGGTGTAATTACTGGCACAAGAGGTATTCCATCTTAGCCCTCTGGCAACGCATATGCACTCTCTTTGTTGTTGCAGGAGTGATGACTTACCATCAGGTGACCCACTTGCTTGTTTGCCTTCCTATGTTGTATAAAAAAAAAATTAGGTCAGTACATTTGATGTGTAGGAAAACCAACAGACAAGCAAAATACATAACCAGTTTAAATTTAAGTATTCATTTTTTATTTTAACTTTTAATTTGAGAAAGTGAAAATTTGATTATGAATTTTTAGATATAGACTGAAGAACCTCAGCAGGTTGTTATACAAATGTGATCCTACTGGTGCTTCGGAAAATGAGAGATTCCGGTGAGAAGAGCACTGCAAGAAACTCAGCAAGAAAGTCGAATTTATAATCCTTAACTAATGATGATCACCAGCCCCAATATTCATGATAACTGATAAGTTTTCCTGATTTCCCAATATGTATTAGCAAAATAGTTTTTAAGTTTCAAATTTTTTGTGTGAGTCAATATTTTTGGTGGAGATGGAAGGATAGGCAAATATTCAACAATAAAAAAACAATTTCATTTTATTAAGATTTATTTTAAGCTAGTTAAAAGTTATTTATTTGCATAGAATATTTACATTTGGATTATTATAATAAATAACGCAATATTTATTCAATAGAATCATTAAATATCAATGCCTTAATAACGTAAACAAAAACAGGCATTTCAGACTTTCAGCAAATAAGAGTAATTTTCCAGTTTTAACATAATTTAATTTTCATTGTTGTACATAAATTGGTCCGTTTGGCTTGAAAACATTGAATTAATTATCCTATGTAAAAAGGTATGTTTACAATCACAGACCTATAAATAATGGACTTCTAGTCAGCGTTTAAAAAATGGCCGCATCAAAAGTCGAACAAAAAGTACAATAAATCGACAATCGCTCGCGTCAGTCTGTCGGACCGACGGCGCTGCTGTCAATACTATTATTATGTAAAAAACCTATTTGCAACGAAATTTAATAAATTATTATTTTATGCAGTTAGACGTAAAGTTGTAAATCCAATGACTATAAATGGTAAACTAATAGTTTGCATTTGTGACATTGGCGACAACCTGTCTTCTCATGTCGGGCCGTTTTTCTGACATTTAGTATGACACTGTACATCCATGCATTATAATACGAGTATCATTGTTTACAATATATCAAACTTAAATATACATATATGTAGGTACTTAGGTATTTATTTTAAACAATACAAAATGTAGGAGCATGCAAGGCCTTAAATCTGCTGTTTGACCTTTTTTGTGGAAAAAGGAAGAAAACTCGCATGAGGGTCACCTGATGGGAAGTGATTAACGCCGCCCATAGGGAACTGCAACCCCAAGAGAATCTCTGATCCGTAGCCATCCTTTAGCTCCCTTACCGTGGGCCTTTGTCTCTCTCACTGACAGTAAGTAACGCAATAGCAAGTACTTCGTGCTTGTATTCTGTTAGTGTGGCACAGTCAGCCTCAGTGGCCCTAATGACTGGCCAAGTTTAGTTTATCTCTATCTGCGTCCCTTTCTTATGACACTAGTTACACAGAGACGCAGAGAGGGGTTAAACTAAAGCTGGGCTGTCATGTTAGGGCCGCAGAAGTAGCTAAACACTTAAGAACCTTGGCGCAGTAACGTATGAAATAAGAGTTGCTCGAAATTGTCAAATTACTGACTACAAGGTACTTTGGAGGCTGACCGTACTACCCCAGTCGAGCTGGCTCATTTTTAGTGCAGTCAGCAACTGGGTATATTTTGGGTCAACTTTAAAAATTTCGTCTCTTATTTCAAAAAGCTTTTAAATGTTCTTGCAGACTCGGCCGCGCCCGTATTCCCCAGGAGTTCCAATCGTCCATAGGCGGCGGTATTTGCTCACCATCAGGCGAGCTGCATGCCTGTTTGCAATCGATGTGGTATTTAAAAAAACTGTCATTTATAATTATAATTTAAACATACCTTTACATTTTCATAGGTTTCAAGGAAAGCTTTTACAAATAAAGCCCGAAAAACATTAAATTGTTTCAACGTTGAGCCCGTTTGCCACAAATTGGACCTTTAATTTACAAGTGAATATAAATTTGCACCTTAACTCTATTTACAATAAAGTTTAAAGCTGTTTCTCTTATCGTTACGATACGCAAACTATACAACCGGCAAAATATCACATACCTTATTGTGTATTTTTTTTTATGTATTGGAAGTGCGGAGGGAAAATGTACGATTGAATAAAACTAGGGGCATATGTCGTAATTATCATAATATGTACTTATTACATTTTTAACATAAAGCTAGGTACCGTGAGCTTCAGACATATTGAAACAAACGGATCTCTCGCGTAGCTATTGAAAGTGCGGCTCATGAGTAAGGACCGTGTCTATACGATTTTTTAATCTCACCGGGTGACTAAACCCTCACTGGTGACTAAAACTCACCAAAATTGCCGTTTTTCATTGAGATTCGGCCATTTTGGTGAGCTTTAGTCACCTGATGAGATTTAAAAATTGCACTTCTGGTGACTAAAGCTCACCGAAACGGGAGAATCTCTATGAAAAACGGCCATTTTAAGTGAGCTTTTAGTAACCCAGTAAGTTTCAAAAACAGTACTCCTGCGGCCCTAACATGACAGCCCAGGTTTATTTTAACCCCTACCTGCGTCTCTGTCTAACTAGTGTCATAAGAAAGGGACGCAGATAGAGATAAACTAACCTTGGCCAGTCATGTTAGCGCCACTGGTCCGAAATATGTCAAGCAATAACTTCCCTTTAAATAGGAGATACATGACTGATTCGTTTAATTTCATTAAACTTATTAAATCTGCTCAACGGGTACTTGGTACCACATATGGTGCAACGCATCAGTAGGGCGATTCTCGGTTCATGTGAGATAAGCTCACGACAATACCTATCAAATATCAAATCCTTTTGAAATCAGTCATTTTTTGAAGTATCTCCAATGTGATAGTCTCGCATGAACCGATAATTGGGGCCCAGCAAGGCGAGCAAAACATACTGAATAACTTTAAAAGAGGTGGCCCAGAATCGCACCGCATATTTTCAGAGTATGTGCAGTAGGGGAAATATATTCACGTATGTACCACCTTAGAACCCTATCGCAGACGCGACGCGTTAAACGCCAGGCTATGTCATACCAATGTCATGCTTATGTCTCTTCGACTAGGTTCTACGGTGGTACGTGTTTCAATTTCCTTGATTGTACCTAATATGATGTAACTTTGTTCGGTTTGTATACATTACAAAGTCTTAGTTAGGGGTGGCATAAAATCCGAAGAAGTTACCCCTTTATATTATTTAAAAATATAGTGAATAATTTTTTTTGGAAATTTAAGTTATGTAAAGTTTGGTTTTACTTTTTGACTGTTGAATGATATCCTGGGTTTCAAAGCAATGTACGAGTAAAGTCAATGTAGGAATAAGAGGAATATCCTATTTATTTATAATAATACACCAATTCCTGCTTTAATACATACAAATATTACCTACAGTCGATCTCAAAATCTTCGCCAAGTTCTAGATGCTTGAAGACTGGTCAAATTAAAGAAATTAATTGTTTATTTTATTACCTATCTACATTTTATACAATAAGTGAGTCGATTAAGGAAATAAGTGCGTTCTACAGGACCCTAAGGATCTAGTCTCGCTCGAGTATAAGAATTTTATTTTACGATCCCAACACGATAGGCGCCCAACCAATAAGGAGGGACCCAGACTTTTACCAGTCTGTAAAATTTAGGTACCTAACAGTTTTTTCTATGTGCTTTTATCCATATAAGTGTGTATTTTTTTTTATTAATAATGGGTTTTCGCTTGCTCGTCGTCGCGCTACCGCCGCGGGGGCTCACGATTAAGGACCACGGACTGGTCCGAAACATGTCGGGCATTTCTTGACTTAGAAATAAGTGAGTGCAGATCCGTTTTATTAATATGTCCCAGTCTCAGTCCTAGTTGCTTAATTTGAGACTATAGGTTAATTGTGGTGTAAATTATCTCAAGATGTTTATTTATTATCTTCTTTATCTGTACATAGTGAAAACAAAGTCACTATCCATTGCTATTTGTTCTCATATCTTCGGCGCTTTCTTCTAAAACACGCAACGGATTTAGATACGGTTTTCACTGTCATTTAGAGCGGCCGCTACGTCGCGCGGGTGCACGGAGCGGGTGCACGTCTATCGAACAAATATACTATTAGTCCGGCTCCGCACCCGCGCGAGTTAGGCGACGCACTCATAATAGTTTTCTATAGGCGTGCACCCGCTCCGAGCGCCCGCGCGTCTTAGCGGAGGCCCTTAAATATTTTTTACGTAGGTACATTAGTTACATCCTTATTATACACATGTGTATGGGCGGATCGCTAATTCGTAATTAACATAGGTACCTTCCAAACTATAAAAAGGGTTTCATACAGGCCCCTTGGATTGGTTGGGTAGTTTCATTTGGGATCGTATTCTAGCGCTTGTCGCGTCTACATCACACTGATCTGGTCCAAGTCAAATTATTCCATTTGGTGTTCCCTTTCGGCTTAACCTACGCCACAGAATAAATAACGTACAGAAACTTCTTTTTTACGACCGCGATTAAACGAACTCCAACTTTATATACACGCTCAAAAAGTTCGTATTACTTCATTCACCATGCGCCAGGCAAAAGAAACGCGCCGCCCGCGCCCGCCTTCCCCCCGCTACTCCCGGCGACACGCTAGGGTTGCGCGGCATTCGTTTTCAATGACACTGACACGGCGGGGGCGAGCGAGTGAGCGCGCGGCAAGCCGACAGCCTATAGCGATTTGCCTATGCCAGAGGCAACGCGGTCGGGCGTACCTACAGTGCGGAGTGGAACCCCCCTGCCTACGCTACAGTTTTCTTACTACGGTGTATATTATCCTAGGACTGAAGACTGCTATGTGAATAAGCTCAGTAGTCCTAACATGACCGGCCTAGGTTCAAGTTATTCCTTCCTGCGTCTCTGTCAAACTAGTGTCATAAGAAAGGGACACATAGAGATAAACTCAGATAAATTTAGCTACTGGGAACCATAGAGCTGGCTCGTTTCTTGCTCAATGGATTGGCATATCAATTCAGAGGGGGAACGTAGCCAGCATCATGGGGACCGTACCGCAGGGATCAGACCTGGGGGACCTCGCTTACCTAGTTTTAATTTGTTTCTTTTAATTACCATTAGATAAATTAAGCTTGGCCAGTCATGTTAGGACTACAGATATCTACACGAAGTGACGTTCTGTTAGCAGGTGAATACTCGGGCGTTTTAACCACTGCCATTGTCGGCAACAATTAATACCATATTTCTTGAGAAAGAGATGGCAATTAGCATCCACATTTGACATACGTCGAAGTTTTTCCGGGAGCAATACCTGGTTTGACTCCACAAATTGAATCAGCACCTACCATTCCTTTGAAATTCGGTTTACAAGTTGTAGACGAACAGTGACGGCGGTCAAAATGACGGTACTTTTTAATTCGGTTTTACCTCGGAAAGCTAAGGTCACCAAAGCGCATAACTTTCGTCGTATTTGCTAAAAACATTTCCGGTTAATTGTAGAAATACTGGAATAGACTTGATTTGAGCAGCTGTACCTTAGTAATATGGAAAACAATCAATTCCACTTGATGAAGTGTTAAAACAGAGTTCTATGTATATTGATGACTTTATGGTTCATTATTGTCAAGTATTTATTAAAAAAGCTGTTATACAGTAGAATTTAAAATTTAGTGTGTGTTCGTTTAAAGCAATTAATTTATGGTTTCAAACACATTTTTAATCCAATGATGACTTTTGCTGAGCACTTATTAAAACAAATCAAACGAGCCCAAACTCGATAGGGTCGCATTTCTTAGGGCTTCGTCACCATATCAACTCAATCCAACATTGGAAGGTTAACTTATTACATTAAATTTAATAAAAAATCCTAAATTAAGAAAAAGAAAAAACAACAGTAAAATCTTATTCTAATCTTAAAGATAAAAAAAAATTGTCCCAAATCGCCGTCAATAGGGAGGGTGCCCAGAAGGCTGGCAGCATTGCCACGTTGGATGGCAATGCTGATTCTTTGGGCAAAGTATTGCCCAGCCTTCTGGTCACGGGAGGCCTCTATAAGGCGCGCCGATAAGTCTTTGTATAAACGGCGCGCCCCAAACGCCTTAAATATATAGCTGTCACCAAGATTAGATTAAATTTGGTTATACACAACTGACTAGGTACAGTTAAAAAAATCTAGTGAAAATAATTGATTAAAATTTTAACCCTTTCTATACTGCTATTCATTTTGAGACGCATCGGTTTACTACACCGAGAAAATACCTAATTTCTATTCAGATGTGGTTGTATTTGTATGTTTGAATGTAAATAATTATTCTTATTTCTGTACAATCAATAAAACTTAAATTTCTAATATTAATATGAATGCACAGCGGATGATATGATGAAGATTTTAAAGCTACAATTGAGGTTTCTAACTACAAAGGTGAAGTATTAGAAGGGAGAATTATTAAATTTGATTAGAACTAAAAACTGCTTTACCTATTAATATGTTTCATAAATATTTTATTCATGAAAGGGGATGATACAAAAATAAGGAAGTCGTTTGTTGAAGGTCTTTTATTAAAATTACTTTGTGTAGATAGATGCTTTGAGTTTTAAAATGCAACCTTCTTCTTTGTACAAGTAAAGATTGATAAGTATATTCTGTTTGCAACCTACGAAGTAGATGTACGACTTTTCCAAAGAACGCTACAGACAGATCAATGTTATTTTTCTGATTGTTATAGTATTAGACGTTTGTGTACGTACAATGTCGCCAGATACATGGGAATTACCGTAGATCTACGGTTATTTCAAGTAGTCTACGGTAATATTTTTTGCGCATTTCCATACAAACACGATAATTTTAGTATCAGGGTACGGTAGCACGGTATTTTTTGGAAGTTTTAGGCATTTTTTTACGGGTACATAGTACTTTTCACGGTATTTAGAGTTATTGCATCTGGTAACACTGCGTACGTATGTCTGCCTGGTTCAGCATAACTTCCAACCCAATTAATGAATAAAATAATTATGTTCGAAAAACTTTGAAAGTTTAATTCACTATCTAGATTCCTATATAGTATCTGAGTTCTGTGTTACAGCTGTTTGGTAAACTATGTTTACTATTAATTTAAAGTCTGTTTCTATCCTACTTACGAGTATTATCTAAGTACTAATATTATGTTGATTATCAACGTTGGCATGGCATATAAATAAAGAAAACTACTAACCAATAAATAAACTTTTATTATAAATGGCATCCATTCTGTATTGCTCTGCTCACATTGTAGAATTCCATCTACACGTCAGCGGCCCTAACGTGACAGCCCAGTGGCCCTAACATGACTAGCCAAGGTTAGTTTATCTCTATCTGCGTCCCTTTCTTATGACACTAGTTAGACAGAGACGCAGGAAGGGGTTAAACTAAACCTGGGCTGTCATGTTAGGGCCGCTGGTTTAGTTTAACCCCTCCCTGCGTCTCTGTCTAACTAGTGTCATAAGAAAGGGACGCAGATAGAGATAAACTAACCTTGACCAGTCATGTTAGGGCCACTGGAGATATTCACGGTGTACTTACAATAAGGCCCTAACATGACCGGCCACTTGCAATTTATCACTATGTGCGTTTATTTCTTATCATACTAGTTAGATAGAGACGTAGGGACCCTGCGCAGGGTATTGCAGATGCAGTCAAATATGTTAAAATGCTTTTTAAAGCTTTCTACACATCATGTGCCTACTTGGCGAGTTTGGGACTAATTTTCAAAAGACTTACTAACAAACTGGAACAAATTACCTTGCTACTCCGCGAAACCAAGCGCAAGCCAAAGCCAAGTGCCAAGTGTTTCGCGGAGTAGCAAGGTAATTTGTTCCAGTTTGTTGATATGGACCTCCGCAAAGTAACGCCTGAATCTATTAATTATTTAAAGACTTATAGCAACAAAGTACGCTTGCGCATTCAGTAAATATAACAAATGGCTTGATAAATCCTTTTGTGAGTACGTTTTTTTAGATTACATGCAAGTAAAGTCGGGGCTAAAGTGTGAGCTAAATAGCATGAAGGGATGACAGAACGTAGAATGGACGCTATTTATGATTAGTCTCTTCATTGGTGCGGGTTATATATACATACATATATGTATGAGTAAAATTTTCTTTTATACTTTTAAATTAATAATTTACTCATATAAATGTATATGCCATGGTAACGTAGATAATTACAATAATTACGTGAACACTGATACAGAAATTAGATGAAACTTATTCGCAACCTCACCATCACGTTTTAAAATTCAATTATTTATTCATAATAACACCGATTATGGATTTTATGATAACTAAAACACAAAAAACAGAATGCTCCATTAAACCAGTTAGCATTATATGTCGATTTGAACTTTTGAACCAACATGTTTTATGACAAAAATATTACTTTCCCACTGAGGGGCATCCTCTAAAATTTGATGGGAGGCGATGATTTTTGTTGCTGATAAATTGGCAAGAAAGCTAAAGCAAAACGTTGTCAAATGATAGTGTATTATGTACTTTATTAATTGTATAACTGCTTGAAAATGTCCTAAAATCTGTATCAGTGTCCAAATAATTTGCCAAAATTCTGAATATATCGGACACGTCACATTTAAACACAAAAAAAACGAAAACAAAAACACTGGGCTACTGGTGATTACTTAAAATTGGTCCGTAACTTTACTCATAACGTTCATTGCTGATTTTGCAGATTGTTTTAAACACTAATAAAAATATATTACATTATGCAGTCGTAGTGAAAACGTTTTAATAGAGTTACTGTTTCATTCACGGGACGCCTGCGGGGGAATGGGAGTGTGGGGGCGGAAGACATCTTTTACGCCCAAAACTGACAGACTGCATTTAAAATACCAGCTAGCTGCAAAGCTGCAGTTTCGATGCAGTTTTTATGTGGTTGGCATAACTGTAAAAACTGCAAACTAACTGTGTAATCCGCTTGCAGTCGGTGCAACACCGGCTAGTAGTAGTTAAGAGAACTGCACTACAACTGGTTACGTACAGTAGGGGAAATATATTCACGTACCACCTTAGTACCCTATCGCAATGACGCGACGCGTTAAACGCCAGGCTATGTCATACAAATGTCATGCGTATGTCTCTTCGACTGGGTTCTACGGTGGTACGCGTTTCCATTTCCTTGACTGTACCGACACACGCTTAAAATTTCTTGTTTGCAGATACATCCTCCATCATCGCTACCATCATTTAGTAAACAAAAAGCCGCGCTGTGCGACTTACACCAAACTTGACCAAAGGTCTGAAAACTAGTAAGTTTGAAAATCAACCGGGCTAAAAAAGTTATTCCATTATCAAATATCCCGCGTCACAATACGTGTTTAAACCAAACCCGTAACCAGCTCTCGCCAAAATCTCCCACATTTTAATCAGCCCCTAAGAAAACATTATCACGGAGGTACTTAAGTCTGCCTCCATCACTCATTGTCGTTTAACCTGTCAGAGCCTAAACCTGGGGGCATTCAACTTAGCAAAGTTTATTTATATCCTTACACGCAGTATTAAATTTTCGAGACGTGGCTACGGAAAGGTTATACCAATATACCTATAGGTAATATGGATAAACTGACAGTTGCCTTATGTAAATCATGGTACGGCGATATGCTTAACCCAGTTAAAGCAAATGGGGTAGCCCGCGGGTTATTTTTCAGCAAAAAAAAGTCGTCGAAATAAACAAATTTGAACGGCTTACATTACGCATATTGCAACGAATCCAATTATTAAAAGTCTTTTGCTTTATTTCGAGATCTACAAGTCGGGAAAACGTTAGAAATTGAAAAGAAGTCTGTTAAAAAAGAAGTAGCAAACCGTCGTTGATAGGAGTTGGTTGTGTCACTTATGGCCGGTTCCAATTTCAACAACGGATCGTTTTGCTTACCAATAAAGTTTAACACGTTTTATAGAGGAGGTCTGGCGAAGCAGGGTCTGATTTACCTACAGGTTAGTTAGGCTTGACCCTAAAGGGCCATTTACATAGCTTCGGAGCCACGCCGTTTTGTCGCCAAAATAGTTTAAATAGTTTTATTGATTTTGTTTTATATGTCTGTTAGTCTATAAGGTATTTATTGTATGGGTCTTGTTACCTGAAATAAAGATTTAATAATAATAATAATAGCGGGCTACCAAGGTATAATGTGATCGATCGATTGATCGAGCCGCGCAATGTAATGTAATTTGCATACGAGATCTCACTCCATCTAATTGGCCCCTAAGCTGTCAGTACCAAGGGGACGCTGGGCTTTTGCAAGCACCTTACAGGGCTTGACAGAATACAGGGTTGGAAGGGCAGGGCAGGACAGGCCGCGGAGGTTACGTTTATAATAAGCCTAGGGCTGTCTCTAAATCAGATCTAAATCAGATCTCTAAATCAGGCCAAGACGGCACGCTATGATGGCCGTTTTGACATAGACAATAGTGACGTGGAATATGTCAATTTGTCATCGAAGGAAATGCAAAGTGCGAGGCGCATCTATAACTTTTTGGAGTTACAAGTAGTATTGTAAGTAGTAGCCAATGAACGTAACTTCATGGATGGAAAAATGTCATACCGACTATCATAGCGTACTGCTTACAGTTAGCTAAGTTGACAATTAATTAATAACATTGAGAGATGTAAATACTACTACAAATAAATTGTTTGTTTGACTTGTTCTTAATAGTTTCTCGACCGTCGACCGACGAGCATATCACGACCACTACGACTGCACAGTTCAAATAAAAATGTTAACGTTTGGCAACCAACAAAGATAAGGTTTAGGAGCATTTATTATCAGTTTACGATTCGTGTGAGTGTAGACCGCGAGGGCAGTTAAATTTTACTGCCTCTACCCAATGCCGGTATCTCTGCCGGGGTCCGCGTTGTGTGGTAACTGGATGGAACAGACTTGTGTTCTGGTTTTCATGTCAGTGTGAATTAACGTCGGATTTGCAATTCAAGATCAAAAGTAAGATGGCATCTGTAAACCCGAACTTTTGATCTCGAATTTCATTTCTGAGAATAATTTGAGTATGTTAGAGTATACAGAATTTAAGCATTTGGTATCTACGTAAAAAAACATTTTGATTGTATGTATTTAGGTACGTGAAAATGGCTTGTTTTCGAATGATTCTCTACTATATTCTTACCTGAAATTTTTATTTGAATTTTACGGAGTATAACTGTATCTACGAGAGTTATTTAATGGCTAAAGAGCAATTTCATTTAATTGCACTAATAAAATTAACAAAGTGCCAATTTTCTCATGCCTAAGTATTTTTTTTTATTTGATACTCTGTGCTATAAAATACGTTTAGTTGCAAAACTTGCAGAAGTTTTAATTTGTATCGAAATTCTAAAATGTGTTCAGTGGAAGTTAATTTACTTTAGTCATTAATTCACTTTAGCAATAGATGCATAGAGAAACGAAGAATAAGAAAATGTGAGTTTGCATAGAGTTATTCAAGTTTAACATTTATTTCCATACTGTTTACGCAATCCCAACCCCGGCAGAGCTACCGCAGAATTCCCTTTTCTATTCAAATGTTTCACAGCCACATAATTCCTTATATCGCACTAGCTCCAATTTATCATTTTGTTCTGCAATACAGTAGGCACCTTTGTATTCTATTTTTACTTTGTCTATAGAGGGAGAGAACCTATATTGGATTTAAATATGTACTAACTACAAACATGCAAACCACAGCATCAAAGAGAAATCGTGTCGCCGACAGAAGCATTTATTGGCGACTATTTCTTAGTAAAACAGAAGTCGTATCTTTGAACTGGAGACTTTATCAAAATTGTCACCATTGGTCTTCCAACGACAAAATTTCGTTGAAGATTACTTAATGAAATTCTTGTCAAGTATTCTAACACTTTAACCTTTAATCGAATGGCTGTTAAATTTCTGTTCATCAATGGCTACTGCTTTTGTTTCTTAATTGAAGCTAGATTATCTTTCATTGATGTCTTCAGAACAATGAAAATAATAAACGAATAAAACAATTTTGTTATGGTGGCGGGAATTTAAAACGATACACCTGCCTAACCTATTTAATTCATTCGTTTTTTAAGATACCAGACATCCTTCCTGTAGGTAGATAAAGCTAGGTTGGGTTACATATTCAGCTTTTAAATAAACAATGACGTCTAAAACAAGTAATTCTAATTAATTTCCGCCACCATGAGTTTAACAATATTCCGGTTACGATTTACGTCGAACCTTAGAAAGGCCAAATTCATATGTTTCACTCCATAACCACAATTCGTACAATTACTCATCAAACCATGATTCCTTAAACCACAATTTTATATTTGCCAGATCCAGTCAGCCATATAGACACAGATATATTTTAAAAACAAAAAGAGGCTTTGTCGAATTTCCTCATATTCTTGAAAACATCGGCCATCTCCAGATTATGAGTGCGCGTGTCTCTTTCCTATATTTATAACTGCTAACAGTGGGTTCCCATACCCCACCCAACAGCGGCGCTTTGTGTGTGTTTACTGGGAAAAGTTTTTTCGTCACGATCTTTACACGACGATCCAACATGCTAGAGATTTAAGCATGTCTGCTTACACGTTTGTCCATTTCAACCCACCCACGACACTTTTTACGGCAATCTCCCATAATCCACCTCACTGAGGCTCTGTACGTGGTATTAATATCAATGAAGAGCTTTTTTAAGATAGAAAACTCTTAATTGCTACACACAATGTTATACCTCCAAACTGAATTCTGAGACGACGACCTTTCAGCCACTTTGAAAGCATTGTCCAGCTTAATCTACAATTGAGAGCACGTCATACACTCAAGTCCATTTCAAACCAGCCTTGCTACAGCCACTGCTAGCAGAGAGATCCCGTACTTAAGTTCATGGGAAGGTGTGATGTGGTGTGCTGAAGAGTTCCCTGCTAGGATAAGAGCTCGCAGCCGCTGCCGCTCTCGGTACCTCGTGTCCTCACCAGGAGGGTCCAGGCATTCGAACTCGCAACATCGCTCGCCCACGCGGAAGTTCTTGCAGAACTGCAAGAAGAGAAAATACTATAGTGAAAATTTATGTTTAAGATGTATAGTCACGATGATAGATGTATAGTAGTGTAGTGTATGTTTAAGGTGTATGTATATTCGTTGTCTAGTACCCATAACACAAGGTCTTCTTAGCTTGGGTCTAGATCAATTGGTGTAAATTGTCCCAAGATATTATTATTATTATAGTCTCCCAAGAAACTGCTTTACTGGTTATCGACTCTACATATAACAAGAGTATGAGGTTGTATATGACAAGAAATTATTTGATCATATGGACCCTCATCTCCAAAAGGTCAAGAACCATTGAACTATAGGGACTGGGCTCCAGAAGTGTGGCAACAACGCCATCTGTGTGTGACTAAGGTTAAAGTAGAAGGCGTTACTGCTAGTCTTCTAGTGCTTAGAATTGCCGAGATTATCGAAGTTGTGTGAACTTATACGTATAAAACTTAAGAAGTGCCTCCATTGTATGTTGTTTTGAAGTTATCTAATGGACAGACATTCAATATTAGAAATTTGTAATGATGTAACGTATGATTTACGAACTCATTATTCATCAACTAAAAAGTAGTGATTATATTGTCTTTATCATTAACGAGGATTGGTGAACCCTGTCCATTGATATTAATTATATAGGTAGTGATAAAACGTTCAATGTCAATAATTTTCTTCGCATTATCACAAAGTATATAATACTATTTTCAGTAATATTTAATAGAGACAGTGAAATTGTTTCTGTAAGTACAGTCAGCGGGGCAATTGTCACGTCAGTAGAGATAAAGCTACAGTAGAGATATATGTCAACGAGAGCCGTCAGATCCTTATTTTATGAAATGACAGATGTCGATTTCGAGTCTGATATTAATGTCGAATAACACGAGAATTGGGGGCCAGATGTAATAGCGAGTGATTGAAATCAAACTATAATTGTACATATAATAGTTGTGACTAAGAAATGCTCCAAATATTTAACGAAGATTAGATGTAAAACTACCGTGAGACTCGGACATGTTAGTAAAAAGGATCATTCACGTATTTTTAAGTCGAGAAATGCCCGACATGTTTTGGACCAGGCCGTGGTCCTTAATCTCTAGACTTAGAAATACGTGAGTGATCTGATTTATTAATAAATATTGGATGATTCATTATAAACATCTTCGTAAACAGTACACAACAGATCTATGTACGGGTCGATTTTTGGCTTTCAAGTCCTCGACACTCGCCAACCGCGTGCCAATCAGGCTAAAATATACGCTCGCGAAGTATTGACCCGCGGCTAGCGAGTGTCCAGTTAGGATTGCCAACATTTTTTCGGTTGAATGTAGTATTTTTCAGAATAAGCTAAGGAAATATATAGTACGCTTCAAAAAAATAAAGTATTTTTTGGAAAGTTGAATAAAAGGCAATGGTGTAAGTGTGTTTTCTATTTATCTATTCTGTATATTTTAATAACGTGACAAGTGCTCGAAATATAGTACATTTACGTACTATATATATTAGTTCAACAGTATATAGTACGGAGAGCCGAAATATAATTAAATACTATATTATATGGCAACCCGGCCATCACCCCCAATCGACCCACAGAGGGGGCTTCTTAGGTTTTTTATCTATACCTTAGTGTCAACCCACCTCGGTCTCCCTCGTCTGCTAATCGCGATCTTATTTCCTCAAATTAGTTTAATTTCGTACCAGGTTTCACTGTAAAGGAATCTGTTTTTCAAGATAAGGTGCAAGCGGCTGCGGTAATCCCTAAAGCGCTGTTTATAAGAGCTTTTATAATTCTGCAATAGCGCCAGCTTAGTCGCGTAAGCTTATCGGCCCTGGGGGGTTGTAATATAATACTCTCTAAGCGTAACAACGGCGAGCTCGTCGTCGAAGCAGAGCCCGTCTTACTCTAGCGCGCTAGGACTAGCACTAGTGAGGGTGACAGAGCTAAGCTTCAATGTCGAGCTCCACACCGATGTGCTTGAAGAATAACGGGTAAGAGTGCAACAGAACGCCGGCATCCAAAACGGTATTTCATTCACTAACTGTTACGGCGAGGTGAAAAATGGCGGCCAATGAAAGATATATTTGTGACTACAATTTTGGTTGTATTTGCGATCCGTTACAGAGAAAAAAGAGAGCCTCCTCAAGCTCGCATCAGCTTTTATACACAAATTTAGCGCCATCTGTTGCGGACAAGGGTTAACGACTAGGTCAATCAATTAAAAGCATCTAGGTAGCCAACTACAGTTTACTTGTTAACCCTGTTAAATTATTGGATACTACACAGATGATGGCGCTGTATGTTAAAGTCTTAACACTAACCTAATTGTATTAAAGTGTTGTAGACCATCATTTAGAATAATATTTTAGAAATACAAAAGATATAAAAAATATGAAGAAAAACGTATTTTTTTATTTTGTTTCCAAATAAATAGATAAAAACTTGGAGAGTTTTATGTTGAGAGCAATGATTTCTCTATATTGTGCCTTTTTGTGTTTGGTGGTGTTCAATAAAGAGACATTGTAATGTATTTTATTTCTAATGGAGTATTGAGTGATGAGAATAAATATTCATGTGGCCTTCAACTCCGTACAAAACAGTCAACCGCCATTTAACACAACTCAATTGTTACAACACTTTCTTCAAACTGCTCCGACTCCAAGGCTGTTCAGAGGATATTGTCTTTGTATGAACTAAGCCTGTGTAAAACGGGTCTTACAGGCAAGCCGCATCGGCGAATCCGGGGGGATTACTTAACTCCTGATATTGCCGTTTCTTCCCCGTTTTATCTTAAATACCTCACCTGTTTGTTCTGGAGTATCTGAAGCTTGCTTATGACAATCCTTGGGTCAGATATTTGGTGCGAGCTAGAAAGGCCAGTTGCTGCCTAGCTGCCTAGCTTTTATCACTGACTCTAAAGCATATATCCTTTTCTAACCAGTATAGTGCGAGAGAAACGGATGCTTTTAAGTGCTACGTGCTGCGTGCTACTATAGCAACTATTTGCAACATAAATATGACGCCTAAAGCGGCTACTAACATACGCGAGCGGGCGAGCGGCTTAGATTTAATGCAGTTTTTTGACCGGAAACGTCTTTCATTTCGGTCAGTACTCGGGCCACTTACAAAAACTATATGAAACGAAATGTGTTATGAGAAGATCGCTTATTACTTTGAAAGTACAGCAGCTACCGACATTATTTTATTATCATTATTTAGAGGACAGAAACTTTTATTTGGTAGCACAGATATCGCTGAAATTGTGCGCAGTGCGACGCATTCAGAACTAAAACCATCGCGCCCTGTGTTTATTTAATAATTAACTTTGCTATTTAGCGCTTTTCATACAAATAAAAGTCGAAGGCCACCCCATCTGCTCCGTAGTTGTCCGTTAGTTAACCAATAGTTATATCAGCAAACAGATCTATCGATGAGAGGGATCCGCAGAAAGCTTGTTTCTGTCGAAAGTAACACGTTCATCTTGACAGTGTCTATAAATTCGATTTCATTGCATTTAAGATCAAATGTATTATAGCTTCCAAGGTCTTAAAAATAAGGGCAGAGAAGTAAATACAAGGGCATCGTCTAAATTCAGCTCGAAATATTTTGGCAGCGAATATTAAACTTTATTTGGCGCGCCGCTCGGCAAATGCGTTATGAATACAAATGCCTTGCCATATGGCCGATACATTTAAAATGAAAGTAGTTTTGCATCAAACATGATACTTTAGTGGAGTGTTGAAAATTCCATTTCTCTGAAATAGGAGCACACACAGCCCGAATAGCATCCTGAAAGTGTCGGCCGACGGGTTTACTTGTCATGTTAAATTGAACTAAAATACATAACCCAGTTCGATCCTTTAAGCATTTTCTACTAACGTACCTAGGTCGTAATAATAACAAATGTAAAGATCGCAATTATCTTTAATATTTACTAGAAAGTAATAATAATAGTAAGGTGGATCGCTGCGTATGATGTGGGAATTTTCGCAGTTTTTTATTTATTGTGGCTAAACTTTGTATTAACTCAAGTAATTCTTCAGTACCTATAGTAAAACACTGTTTCTTAATGCACTGTGTTTTGTTAATGGATGTTCGTTAACGAAAGTTAATGTGTAGAAGTCGGTTAAAACATAAAGCGTATCATTATTTAAAATAGTTCATCATCATCATCATTTCAGCCGAAAGACTACTGCTGGACATAGGCCTCCCCGAAGGATCGCCACAACGACCGGTCTTGTGCTGCTTGCATCCAGCGGGTTCCCGCAACGATCACCAGGTCATCGGTCCACCTTGTGGCGGGTTTGTCAACCGGGTATTTAAAGTAGTACTAAAATAATACTAATTTTAAATAATGATACACTTTATAGATGTTTTTAAAATCAGAACAAAATCTCGTAAAAAACGCCTTTGACTTTTCTTTGAGCTGAAAAACTTTTTCATCCTTTCTGATTTAAAGATTCAAAGAATTTATTTGCTCAGAATACAGTAAATTCAGGTGTTACATATAAAACATGTCCAGTGCATTCTGCCTGCAAGCGTGCAAACATTTTTGAGGAGCGATTAAATTCTCATAAAAATAGGTAAGCATGTCAAGGTAGTAAAAATAATAATAATCAAGAACAAATAAAAACTATTAAAGAAAAATAAATAATAATAATAATCCATCAAAACAAATTTACAATTTAATGTTAACGATTTAATTTACAATATTTCGTTACAATTTAATTTAATGTAAGTAATTACATGTTAACACTCACGTAAGGCGGGTCGCAATAGATGGCCTTGCACCACTGAGGGTTGGAGTGGTAGCAGACGCACAGCGAGCAGACGCCTGGACCCGGCACGTACAGCAGGCCGTGCGGGATGGACTTGCCCTCCCAGTCTATGCAGTCCTCCTCCACGCACGCTGGAAACAATCAACGCGTGAACACACTACACCTGGAAATGGAATCTAAAATCTACAAGGGTCTACAGATGCCCAGATCTGATGATATGGTCAGATTAGGAACAATATCATGTGCCGTGCGCGTGGAAGCTAACCTGAAATATACCTATCAGTCCTTGATCTGTCTTAGAGATATCTTTAAGACAAGACAGATCGAAGACCGACTACATCAGGCATCAGATAATGACATCTGTAGACTCTAATATTTGATCTTGAATTTAATATCAGAGTATACTACATACAGTAGATTTGATTACAGTGTCCCCCACATGATTGGTTAATTGATTTGTGGTCGTCGTCGCGCCACCGCCGCGGGGGTTCATGATTAAGGACCAAGGACTGGTCCGAAACATGTCGGGCATTTCTCGGCTTAAAAATACGTGAGTGCAGATCCGTTTTAATATGTCCGAGTCCCACGGTAGTTTTATGTTAAAAACGATTGGTTAAGTTAAGTTTATCTGCGTCGAGTGTAAGTTTTTGTCACAATAAACGCCTCGGACGATTTAGCGTTAACTTCTCAATTTCTATGGAAGAAACATCAGCGAATCTAGCAACAAAATCTTTCCATTGCAATTTAGAAGTTAACGCTAACGCGTTCAAGATGTTAATTATGACAGAAAACTTACAGTAAGGGCGTTGAGTTTATCTCTCTTATGGACGTGTCTTCGCTTTCTGCATTATGTCGACTTCAACCTTATATTATACTACTTTTTTCCCCGAGACTTCGTCCGCGTAGACTTGTTACGTAGGCAAATTAAAATCAGCATAAAAATTATGACATCCCGATATAAAAGTACGAATGCCACTAGGCACTAGGGTTGCCACCCGTACTCTAAAATAGAGTAAAGTAATAATTTAACCAAGCGAACGTGCACCCAACATGCAAGCTGCAATATTTCCTGGACAAATTAATGAGAATTAGTTGCTTTGCTGCTCATGACGTCACGACGGCGTATAACTCACTTATCGCTATCCCGTGGGAACTATGCATTTTTACGGGATTAAAAGTATTCTTTGTACTAATCCAGGTTATAAACTATGTGTGTGCCAAATTTCATCCAATTCCATTCAGGAGTTTTTCCGTGAAAGAGTAACAAACATCCACCCGTACTTACAAACTTTCGCGTTTGGATATTATAGTAGGATATATTTTAATCACTTTAGTCGTTCCAGGCGTGCAATTTTTGAATCTCATCAGGTGATTAAAGCTCACCAAAATGGCCGAATCTTTATGAAAAACGGCCATTTTGGTGAGTTTCACTCTAGCTTGCACCCGAGAACTGACGCAATCAAGACGTTTAACAAAACTTACAGTAAAAGTGCACATCCAAGCTCTCAGACATATTTTTAGACCATGACGTTTTAGTTGTCTTTCTTTAATGTCTACACGCCGCGAAAATATTGGAAAACTCTTTGATATTCTTATTCGAACCTCAGAGGTGACATTTACGAGAAAATAAATGTTTCGAATCAAGAAATGGGCGGGTCTGGAAATAGTACGAGGCCGACCAAGTACGTCATGTTGGGCCGAAATAATAAATGAGTATCATTAGCTTTTGTGAGGCGACTTTTCATCCTGTAATGGAGTTGCTAGTAAAATCCCAACCGTTATCTCTTTAAATAGACTGAGATAGACTGAGGCCAGTTGTTTGTCGTAAGTTTGATTTCTTTTTTTACCCCCATTAAATGTACAGTCAACCAATTTGATGTATAGGCGACTGTAGAACGTTGTTGCTATGTACAGTCGAAGACACGTATAAGTCACCATTAAAGACGGAACGCGAGAAAGTGTCATTTTTCGAAAGGGAGGCATATAGTATAGTATGCACTATGAAGTTGATATATTCTTTCGAGCATAGACAATTTCTCTCATTTCCCTCTTAAATGGTCGGCTAAGTTTGCTGCTGTTTATACCATTGCCAGAATTTTATGATATTCATTGAGAAGTCATCGTGACGTTCATTGCGAAAAGGTTCTACAGTGGCCTATGAGTCAAATTGCTTGGCTGTACCTTAACCGTCTCAACGGGAAGAGTTCTGCTTATCTCAAATAATATGTTTTGCCTATTAAGGGATGGCCAAGATGTCTGGAAACGATGTATTGTAAAAAAATATTGAACTGATTAGAGTTTTTTTTACTATCCACGACTGCGACTTACTATAACCTTAAAAGAGGCAAAAAGAGGTAGCATAAAAAGCCAAGACTAACAGGTTTAGTAAATTCGCTTCTTTTACGTCCACAAAAAATGATAGATTGCTGAGATACCCCTGATTTACGGTTGATTGAATACCCCATTTGCATAACATAGCATTAGCATACAGACGGAAGGAACAAGCGTAACGACCGGATTAAATTAACCTCGTGCGCGGCAACCCTTATTTAAGGCTCTCAATTTCAACTCTACGTACACATTCTCAGATTTATATTAAGATAAATTTCAACATTATTTTTATATTTTTGTTTCACTGAGAAAAGTCAAGTGGGCCCAATGATATTATAATGCATGGATGTACAGTGTCATACTAAATGACAGTAAAAAAACGGCCCGACATGGGAATACAGGTTAACGCCAATCGAACAAATGCAAATTATTAGTTTACCATTTATACAACTTTACGTCTAACTGCATAAAATAACAATTTATTAAGTTTCGTTGCAAATAGGTTTTTACAAAATAATAGTATTGACAGCAGCGCCGTCGGTCCGACAGACTGACAGCGCGAGGGATTGTCGATTTATTGTACTTTTTGTTCGGCTTTTGATGCGGCCATTTTTTGAACGCTGACTTGATTATTTATTGGTCAGTGGGTGGGCCTTATTTTATTTTGAGAAGCATATATGTATGGGTATTATCAAACCGCGATTAGAATAGCATTGGGAAGTCACATCAGCACCCTGTCATTTCATAAATATAGGAATGAAGCTTGACGCAGGTCTATGAAATGACAGTGTGCTGACGTTACTCTGCAATGCTATTCTAATCGCGATTTGATAACACTAGGACTACTAGACAGACAAATAACAATTGTAGATAACCTTTGATTTTACAAGTTTTAAAATAATCCAATGTCCTTGGCATCGGCTACTGGTAATAGTGGCAATATTGTTCCGAGAGATTATTAGACGGCGGTCTGACGCACTATAGTTATTTCTGTTTTATTGACTGTTAAAACGACACGAGTTTCTTAAGAGGTATAAAATTGCTCTAAAGTTGTTAATCCTTTATATCTGATGACTGAAATTTCAACAATTTATTCATTGTAAATGGGTTATTTTACGTGACAGAATCACCTTAGGTGGTTTGTTGTCGTAATTGGCTACGAAAGAAGAATTTTTTTCGCTGTTTCGTAATTAACTATTAAACAAATTTCTGTTAAAACAGAAATTTTCGTAATCAACTTCGATAGAGGTTCTTCTTTTCCTTGTTCGTAATTAATTATCAAACAAGAATTTATGTGCCGTTTTAGTAATCTTTAGTGCTTTAAGAAATAGAATTGTTATTTATATATTTCGCTATCTTTGTCAATTGCAAAAAAATATTGACATTTGGTCAAATTATTAAATTAATGCTATGCAATGACAACACAAAGAAAATTTAGGGTGATGGCAGGACTCGAACTTGCAAATTCAGCATTCAGTGCCTTGCGTTTGCCAGTTTCGCCACATTACCGCTACCATACCCTGCGAATTTTTCAATGGGTTTTGTTTTTACGGTCATTACATTATTGATTTTGTTTGGGAAAACCACCCACGGTATCTATGAGAAATTTATTCAATTTAATATCTCATTCAACTTGGTCATTTGTGAATGCCCGTTAGCTGACGAGAGATGATGCATTGACGCCATTTGTTCTAATTTTTTTTTTAAATCGAAATTTTATTTTTTTTGGTCTATTTTACTCACACAAAATGCGATGCCTATCTAACGCTCGGCCGCGCAACTATGCTTACACTTTGAATTTTTGTCCCGGACCCCAAGTTGGGGAAACCTGCATGCTTTAAATAAAAAGCCGGCCATATGCATGTCGTGCCACGCGCAGTGCAGGATTCCGTAGTTGCCTGATAACACGTAAAGTTTTAAAGCCTACTAAACGATGATGTTTTCCTTTTCATTTCGTCATGCATACTCCTACAGTGAATTTCATCAGTAATTTCTGCATGTGTGAATGCTATGCAGTGTGACCAACTTCAAATTAGAGATCCTGCCCTTCTTAGGCTAGAAAACTGACAAATCCTGCCAAAGCAAAACTCTTATGGCTAAGCTCCTTCAAGACTGGGTTTACAATCAAAGTTTATGAGCGAAAAAGACGGAAAAACGCGGCAATGGCTGTCTCTGGTTGGGCAATGGCCCCATTTTTGCGTTTTTATCGCTCGCAAATGCTTACTGTGAACCCAGTCTAAGGCTATACTGCCAAACGTGCCAGCTTATATTGCTATCCTGCCAGATACTGCCAGATTTTGAAAACATCAACCGATCCTGCCAGAAGTCAAAATGAAGGGCTAAACCTGCCAAAAAGGCACGATCCTGCCACATATGGTCACACTGATGCTACGTCGCCTTACGTGTTTAGTTGTGTTGGCGGATGTGCCGAGTCTGAGGCTGACTGGTAGAGGGAGTTACGGTTCTTCCTATTATTTATTAGTAGGCCAAATTACAGCTTTCTAGTATTAAGAGTCTCTGAGCTAAGCTGCGGACGGACGGACGGATGAACAGGGCGAAACTATAAGGGTTCCTTGAGACAACGCAACCCTTAAAAACTTCATAACGTGTTATAAGACTTTTAACCTCATTTTAGTTCAGTGGAACAGGTCCACTTGACATTCGTCGACTGACCGCGTGTCGCGTGTTGAATTCACAAACAGACTGATAAACCATTGGAATGCCAAACTTTCGGCGTTGGTTGGGGCTGTACAAATATGCAAAAAATTAGGCTAAGGTAAGCTTAGCTAAGCTTACCTTAGCCTAATTTTTTGCATATTTATTTTATTATAAGATAGCTATCTTATCTGCAATAAAGCTACAGACTACAAAAAGAGTATCCAATTTTATATGTATATTATTAGCGGACGCGCGAGACTTCCTTCGCGTAAAGTTAGTACCCTATGTCCGTCAGGCATAGTGTAGCTTTCTATCTGTAAAAGAATTTTTGGAATCGGTTTAGTAGTTCCAGAGTTCAAAATGTTGTTAGCGATCCCGACGATCCTTAAACAACGTCCTACTACCGATAATGCATGGATGTACAGTGTCATACTAAATGACAGCAGAAAAACGGCCCGACATCGAGAATACAAGTGACGCCAATGTTACAAATGCAAATTATTAGTTTACCATTTATGGTCATTGGATTTACAACTTTACGTCTAACTATATAAAATAAATATTTATTTAGTTTCATTACAAATAGTTTTTTTACAAAATAATAGTATTGACAGCAGCGCCGTCGGTCCGACAGACTGACAGCGCGAGCGATTGTCGATTTATTGTACTTTTTGTTCGACTTCTAAGGCCATTTTTTAAACGCTGACTAGAAGTCCATTATTTATAGGTTAGTGCCTACTACCCACAAATCTAGACAAAAACTTACTGACATAATTATATTTCTACATCTTACAAACACGTTTCACTGAACAACTAGGAAACAGTGAAACTATTGTGATGAAACTTGTATACGCGCCGTTAGCAGGCTAATTGAAATTGAATCAAATATTCATAGGTATGAGGCTGGCTGAACTGACGTTCAACTTTGCCGACTTCGTAAGTTCACGGTAACAGGCCAAATTAGTTGTTACCGTAAACTTGCTAACTACATTATTAACGCAGGGATGGCGACGCAGTGGTACGAGCAATAAATAAATAAATAATAAATATCTCAGGACAATTCACACCAATTGACCTAGTCCCAAGCTGAATAAACCTTGTGTTATGGGTACTAGACAACGGATATACATACTTAAACAGATAGATACATACTTAAATACATATAACATCCAAGACTTGGGTACAAATATTCATATTCATACAAACATTTGCCCTTCCCGGGAATCGAACCCGGAACCTCTAACTTCATAGTCAGGGTCACTAACCGCTAGGCTATCCGGTCGTCAAAAAATTGCGATGCTACAGTTCCCGGGAAACGACTTGAGCATTGACCTTGACTGGTAGCCGTTTCTAGTATAAATGTGTATGCGCAGTATACGCCCTCCACTCGATTTGTGCTCAAGTTGTTTGCCAGCAACTATACGTAATTTGGTCAAGCAAAATCATCAAGTCAAAAAAAATGATGATTTTTTCCCTTCTTAGGGTTTTGCAGTCGATAAGGAACCCTAACAGTTTCGCCATGTCCATCGTCCGTCTGTTCGCAGCTTAACTCAAAGACTCTTAGTACCAGAACGCTGTAATTTAGCATGGACAGGCGCAGGTTAGAGTCCTGCCGTTACCCTAATTTTTGTTTGTATTGTCATTCATTATACAGCATTTTAAATTTAATTTGAATGTAAAAAAAATACAAAAAAAAACGAAAATAAAAAAATTCGATTATAAAAATTTGAAGTGCTAGTTTTTGTTAGAGTTAAGTGTGGTAGTAAGCGACCACCACCGTTAACAGACACCCGCAACACCAAGGAGATTGAGATGCATTGCTAACCCAAAGCTAGGGTAGGCTAAGATAGAATACCTCTTATGCCAGTCGTTTCACCAGCTGTCTTGCTTACTACTTTTACTAAAAAACCTTTTTTTATAATACCTATTTTTGGTCTTTCCGCTGTAGAATAAAATTTAAATAAAATATATCACCCAAGTAAGCTCGGAACTTGAACAAGTCAAGTTTTAAACTTCACAAAGTCCAACAATACAACCATTACAGCAAACAACGCAAGTTTTCTGCAGCGGTATTTATAAGGCCCACAAACTTAGCACAATCCTGGCGTATAGACGAACAAAAAGCTTATTATTATTATTATTATTATAAGCTCACGCCTGTTTCCCTTTGGGGTAGGCAGAGACCACAGAACGCCATTTGCCCCGGTCCTGGCATACTTTCCTCGCTTCCTCCACACACATTCCTCTCTTCATACATGCTCGGCGGTTCCGGGTACTTCTGATTTGACCAGTCTTCAGGACATCACAAATTTGGTCGACAAAAGTACGCCGAGGTCGCCCTCGAGTCACTCGCCCATACATCACCTTTGTAAATTTGCTTACATAATCGCCTTTCATCCATTCGTTCAACATGCCCAAACCAACGTAACATTCCTTTCTCTATTCTAGTCACTACATCTTCTTTCAAACCACACTTTTCCCTTATAACACTATTTTACAAAAAGCTTACTGATGTATAATTAATTTACAGGGTTCCATCCAACGACATTTATGTTTTCACTAGACAAGGTCTTCAGTACAAAAAAAATGTCAACTTTCGGGGGCGCGCTAGATGCGGTGGTAGGAAGAGCCGACGCCGATGTATGCAATAGTAAGCGAGATAGCTATATCAACGTTTCTGTTCCGTACAGCGTGTCTAGTGGTAACATAAATGTCGTTGGTTCCATCAGGCGTGGCTGACTACTCGGCTACAAGAATATCGGCGCACCACTGCACTGGGGCCCGCGCAATCAAAAACCAAACAAACACTGGGACAAACGATCGATCGTGTTGTTTTAGTGTTTGGTGGTGGTGGTGTATAGTGGAGTCTGTGTGATAAATGTTGTTTCGTGTGGAAGCGGATGAGGGTTGGTTTTTGCATGAATATATATATATGTAGCACAGACGCAGCTTTTTTGCACGAGCCCGGCACTGGTTTCGCGGAGTAGCAAGGTAATTTCGACGGCCTGATAGCCTAATGGTTAGTGACCCTGTGACTATGAAGCTTGAGGTACCGGGTTCGATTCCCGGGAGGGGCAAATGTTTGTATGATGAATACGAATGTTTGTGCCCGAGTCGTGGATATCCTATGTATTTAAGTATATATTTATCTATATAAGTTTGTATATCCATTGTCTAGTACCCATAACACAAGCAGCTTTAGTTGCTTACTTGGTGACTAAGTCAATTGGTGTTAACTGTCCCAAGATATTTATTATTATTTATGTATATTTATTTAATTATTATTATTATTATAATTTGTTCCAGTTTGTTGATATGGCCCTCCGCAAAGTAACGCCTTAATCTATTAATATAATTTAAACGTTGAATAACGTACCAAGACTCGAGTATTGAACTATTAACATAATATTTGCCTTATGTTTGTACGTACACAGCACGGTACGCTCTCAGCCGAAGTTCGTGGAGCATTTGCATTGCTAATGACCTGGGCTGGGTTTAATTACGTCAACGTATTACCTGGCCCAGGTGAATTGATGGAAGAACTCCTGGCACATCATGTACACTTAACCAGTTAGATTCATAGGCCACTGTAAAACATGGTAACAATGTGTCATCCCTAGCGTTGAAAATTTCCGGAAAAAATCCCGTTTCTTTCCAAACGGCTTGTTTTTTTCCGATTTTTGCGGAAAAAAACCATGAATTTTTCCGCTTTAATTTTTTCCGAAAAAAACGAATAAAACGAGCCATTTGGAAAGAAATGGGTTTTTGTTTCAGGATATTTTTAACCTAGCTAGAACGAAAAAGAAAGACATTGGTCATTATTTGGAAGGATGCATACCAAAGACCGCAATCGACTTTAGCCACAAATTAATCTACATTCGGTCTAATTGACACCTACAAACGGAACAAACAATTTAAATATATGGTGATAGTGATAGTGATGAATGAAGATTAACTGTAATGAAATTAATAAATGGTAATGACTTATTGTTTTTTTTCCAAAAAAAAAAACGAAAAAACGGAAAAAAAAAACAAAAAATTCAAAGGTCTCAAAAAAATAATTTGATTTTTTCCGAAATTTTCAACGCTAATCATCCCTGTGATATTGTGACATTTATTCAGCTGTCATTAATTATGACGTTTATTGTTGCCTATGCACTGACCTATAAGTAATGGACATCTAGTCAGCGTTTAAAATATGGCCGCATCAAAAGTCAAACAAAAGTACAACAAGTCGACAATCGCTCGCGCTGTCAGTCTGTCGGACCGACGGCGCTGCTGTCAATATTATTATTTTGTAAAAAAAAACCTATTTGCAACGAATCTTACTAAATTATTATTTTATGTAGTTAGACGTAAAGTTGTAAATCCAGTGACTATAAATGGTAAACTAATAATTTGAATTTGTGACATTGGCGTCAACCTGTAGTCTCATGTCGGTTCGTTTTTCTGCTGTCATTTAGTATGACACTGTACATCCATGTACTTATTATAATATCATTGTGATGTAACAAATTGGTTGACTGTATTGAGTATTTTTCTATTTTTTTAATGTTCGTTCTTTTTCTTTTAACTTTAATGTTGGCGACGAGGCTTGTGCCAGTGTCAGTGAATACAAAATAATTGTACGGTTTGAATATTGTTTTGAAACAAAAGACCCTCCCCTCCCTGTCGGGTTATTTATTAACCATCGGCCAATGATATCCCACCATATAGTTAGACAAGGAAATTATTGACCGATGCCCAGGGAGCACCAGCCCAAGCACTGCTCTTCCCCCGAAGGAGTCCATAAAGGAACCTCAGCATTTGGACTCTCCAGGAGTTAGACCGGTCATACCGGAGGCGTTTGCAGTGCTTCATGAAGCAGGAATACTGGCCGAAGGGAGTCGCTTTCCGTCGTTTTCGTGGACTGATGCAGTGCTGGACACCGTCACTAGGTCATACGTCGCCGAAGTAACGTGCTAATTTTAATGTTTTGTCTTATAATTCTACGTTAGTCTTTAAGGTATTTTTTCTATGGGCCTATGCAGCCTGAAATAAATGGTTCTATCCTATTAAAAGAATGGTTCTATTCTAGTAACCGACGTAGCCCAGCGGATTAGCAAGTTGAAGTGGCAGTGGGCAGGGCACATAGCACGGAGAACTGATGGCCGATGGGGTCAAAAAGTTCTCGAATGGCGGCCGCGTATTGGGAAGCGCAGCGTAGGACGACCAGCCACAAGATGGTCCGATGACCTCATACAGGTGGCAGGAAGGCGCTGGTTGCATGCCGCTTCCAACCGGTCACTTTGGAAATCCATGGAGGAGGCCTATGTTCAACGGTGGACTTCTTGTGGCTGAGATCATGATGATTCTATTCTATCTACTGGCACCCAACTGGAAGACACAAGAGGGGCCGCCCGAAAACAACATGGCGTCGCTCAACGGAGCTGAAAGCCGCAGCAGCCGGATTAAGCTGGAGCGATTTGGAATCTGCCGCGCAAGCTCGATCCAAATGGAACAGTGTGCTAAGAGCCTTTTGCCTCTGCTGAGGGGCGAAAGGAACATGATGATGATGATGATGATTCTATTGCTTCGGAAACGCGCGTGCACTGGCCGGTTGCAATGTATGGAATTATATTTAGAGATGCCACAACGCTTGCGTTGCGTGACGCAGCTCTACAAAACGAGTTAGAGCAGTGCTGCGTACGCTTGTTTTCTGGCTTTTAATCTGACACGCACATATGTAATAAAGTAATATAAAAAAAGACTATCATAGCCCTTTGAAATCTGTCAGCTGTATATAGATACAACGAAACGAAACGAAACGAGAAACGAGATTAATTTCGCATTCGACATCGATAGCGATGTCGAATGCGAAATTAATCTCGTTTCACGTGAGATTTAAGTGCCTGATACGGCTTGTAGTAAACCTTAATAACACGTTCTACTAACAAGAAGAGAGGGCGAACTTTTACGTTGTTGTTTTAGGTTTTAATATAAGTTTACGCCGGCGGGTTAAGTGGGTGATTCGGTCCGGAGCCCCAGCGGCCGAGCTTTACTCGAGAGCACTTCAAAAAATAGACAAAAGATAGTTTGGATCAAAGATAAAAACGAGCCCATTTTAAAAGTCAACAGTATAACACGGGTTAGTTATAACATGGTTATGATAGATCACTTGGTCACTGCTGAGCAGAACAAGGGGCAGCCCAAACAGCATGCTAAAGATGATAGGTGATCATGTGTGTTATCCTGTATTTAATGAAATAATCTTACATGTCAAATCAAACCTAGTTTTTAAGTACTAACATTATAATTTGTAAGGTTATACTAACAATAATGAGATCAATGTTATCTTGATGTAATAAATGAATTAAACTGAATTGAATAGACCCAGAATTATCTATGCTAAATATAAGCGACCAGCCCCCAGTACCACAAAAATTACTAATGCAACAATTAGACATGATTGTAGAGTTTTTCAAAGTTTTTCATACAAAAATTATGTTAAATGTAACACTTGTAAATTTTAAGGGACAGGCCCTTGTCCCGGCTTTGCACGAATAAAATTACGAATTAGGGTCATTTAAAGATTTTTTTACAGAAGGTAAAAAATATATAATTTGTTGTTTTAGTTAGAATGTTTGAATAACAATAAACAATTACCTTCGTATTCATAAAAACTTAACAATCTTTTTAAGCTATCAAATGTTTTGTCCCTTTCATTTGAGGCCAAACGTCACAATGACAGATAAAGACATACAACATGTTAACTAACAAACGTTTACGAAACCTTTATGAATAAGGGTTAGTATCTACTGTTTATGACAAACACTGAAATTTTAAGTTAGAATATTACTTCAAACTTAAGACAAGCAGGATAGTTGTGCGTACAATTATATGACGCAACTAAAAAATCTGATATAATTTAGGGTTACATAGGAAGCTGATTACTTTGTAATGAAAAAATATCCAAGCACTTTGCTGGAGTTCATCCCTAGCGAATTGGCCCTAACATGACCGCCCAAGTTGAAATTATTCCTACGTCTGTGTCGAACTAGTGTCACAAGCAAGAATGGGAGGTAAAAGTTAAATTTCCAAAAAATGTTTACGATATATAATCAAGCTACAACAACAACAGCGTTAACAATTACCCACATTAATCCAGGTAAGTCACTTTGACGATATTACATCCGACACGTTTAACTGAAACAATATTTACCGCCAATTCACGCCCAACGCAGCTAGCTGGCGCTCTAAAACAATAACGTACGCATCCGAAGCGTATCAATCATACGAACAAAGGTCTACTCGAACGTTTAGGCGCACATGAATTAATGCTCTATCCTGGCAACACCGGACATATTGTCATCGGTTTGGCGGGAAATGTGATAGACAAAGTTTGATAATATTTGCTTTTAAAATACTTAACTATGCACCTAATCTCAACACAATAAAAACATTGAAATTACCCCTTTGAAGAGTAAAGGAAAAATTTCGAAACCGCAACCCGTTCGTCACTGCAAACATAGTTAAGAACGATCTTGCTTAATTTTGCTACCATAATAAGAGACCAGGTTGAAACCTGATTCTGTTTCTGTAGCGTCAGGGTGTAAGTACTCTGACAATTACTTATAAAATTATTTCATGTACGTACAGGTATGTAATGCAAGATTGGCCGCCATTGGAGTTGCAGGTGTTAGAAGAGTCCATGGGAAATTCCTTACCATCAGTCGAGCCTCATCCCTGTTTTCCACAGACGTGGTATAATAGCAAGCACACAACTGATGACTTCTCTAGACTGCGCAGGCGAATGAAGAGATCTCATTGACTGTTTTTTTAATTGTTTTCGGGTAGCTTAGTCGCACAGCCTGAAATGAAATACAGCCTTAGCTCCTACCGACCTATCATTTATTCACGTACCTCCCTAATGAAACGTCAGAATAACAATTTGAAAGGCCGAAAGGAGAATCAGTATCATTTGTTGAATAAATAATAATTTGAAGCAACAAGGACGATCAGTAATTCCACCGGGCAGCCATTGTCCGAGCAGCTGGCAGGTGGGCACAGGGTTGCTAGACGCAAATATATATATATTTTATACATATAAAATAGGAAGGCAAACAAGCAAGTGGGACACCTTATGGTAGGTGATCACTATCGCTTATAGACGCCCGCAACACCAAGGAGATTGCAGATGCGTTGCCAACCCAGATGGCTAAGATGGAATATCTTTTGTGTCAGTAATTGCACCGGCTGACTTGCTCGCCACGCCGGAACACAACAGTACAAGCGCTGCTGCTTAGCGGCAGGATTAGCGAGCAAGATATCCAGACGGAACTTGCACAAGGTCTAAGGAAGGATTTCTTCGTTTAAGGCAGGAATTTTGAAAATTTTGCAGTTATCAATTTAGTGTGGCTAAACGATTGGACACCTAGAGATGTTCCTGGAACATTTCTATTAATAAAATGTTTACAATGTCCTAGAATTAAACGAAAGAAAAAAAATAAAAATGAGTGACGGTAAACTTTGTTTTTCTTTTGTTTGTTTGTATGTAGAGGGTAATCTCTGGAACGACTAAACCAATTCTAAAAATTCTTTCACTAATAAAGCTACTCTACTTGTCTCTGACGGACTTATAGGCTACTAATTCCACTAGAACGAAGTCGCGGGTATTCGCTACAATGAATATATAAATGTTATTTTTTAGTTAAAAAAAAAAAGGATAATATTAAGCAAAATACCGCACCTAGCAGCCAAGCTGTCAGGGCTTCGGTACGCAGTCGTCGTCGCGCCACCGCCGCGGGGTCTCATGACTAATGACCACGGACTGGTCCGAAACATGTCAGACAATTCTCGACTTGAAAATACGTGAGTGATCCGCTTTTAATTAATATTTTGGAGGACAAGCAGGCCTCAGCAGCCCAGCTCGAAGAGGCATTGAGGACTTAGTCGTCCACCGTCCGCTGAGGCTGCTGCCACGAGGTTCACCCGTAGATTCATATTGTATATTTATAACCTTTATTATTGCTGACGTAGGCATAAAGACCGCTAGGCTGAAATGGGACTGGGCTGGCCATGTCTGCCGCATGCATCCGGATAGATGGGCATCGATTGCCACCCAGTGGATGCCGCAAGATGGTAGTCGGCGACGGGGCAGGCCGAGACGGAGATGGCGGGATGATCTGGACGCATTTTCAAATGACTGGGCAGAGATAAGATTGCTAAGACATCGGTTACACGCTCATTCTGTCGTCAGTTCAGTTCATCATTTTGGTCAGAATGACGAGAGAATTATCGCGTAACCTGTCTCGTGTCGTGTCAGTCTGAACTGATCGTAACCGTGTCCATTTGTCATCATTCTGGCATCAGTCAAAACTATACCGGAATGATGGACTGAACTGACGCCAGAATTCGCGTGTAACCAACGTCTAAAGATAGAGGGAACTGGAAATCCGAGGCCTTTGCTCAGTATTGGGACACAATTGCAGGCCAGCATTAGTATATAATTATACTATACATTTTCATTAAATTAGTATTTTACAGTTTTCCATCTTATATCTTAATACAGTCCACTAGGTGATATTTCTCACAAATATGAAGCAAAATAGTATAAAGTTCAAGTACAAGATCTAGAATTCTAGATATTCTAGCAGCCCTAGGCGGCGTGGGCGGCGCCCAGCTACCCAATTATTGCCGAAATAACAACGCTTTATTTCAACTTCAAGTAACGCCCAAAAGGTTGCCCGACCGTGCCGAGTGCTTAATTGAAGGCGAATTAAAAGTAATTATTTTAACAAGTTAATGATTTACAAAACTAGAGTTAATTTACCAGGTGTAGGTGAACCAATCAACTGTTTTAAGCACATTTACATGTCTCTGGCGTTACCAAATTTATCTCTATCGTCACTACAAAATCGTGTTTCCAAATAGTCTTTGTGTATTATAAAACATGTCTTCTTGTCTTTGGCTGACTCCTTCTAAACCAAACAACGGATTTTGGGGTCCATATTGGGTTCGCTAAAGTTCATCACCCGAAATTGATTTTTCAAACGATTTGTACTCCTAATGATCACTGTTCCTAAAGTTTTGTTTTCTAAAGTCTTCGTTCGTACAATTTATTTTACTATTAACGTAGTCTATAACACTCAGTTTTCCGAAAATTGATTTTCGTAATGATCACTGTTCCTAAAATTTTGTTTCCTAAAGTTTTCGTTCCTACAATTTATTTAACTATTAACGTAGTCCATAACACTCAGTTTCCGAAAATTTTAAGTAAAAACTTCACTGGAACTTCACTGGAATTAGTGGAAATAATCTTTTTCTGTGCTGTTACAAAAAAAATACCTAACACCGAAGGCTAAGGCGGAAGCTACGCTACGCTTCGCTCCCGCCTTAACCTTCTGAACCTAACCTATCCGAGTCGCTTCTGCCCTAAAAGGTCTTGCTCGCTCGCTTCGCTCGCTTGCTGCCAGCGAGATACCGATTAGGGAATACGAAAGGGTATAAACAAAGATATGATGATGATAAAAAAGATATGATGATGAATAATCGTGTAAAAGATGGTTATGTTGAGAACATATAGGAAAACAAATAGTAGTATGATAGATGTTTATTGCAACGGGCATTATGAAGTTGAATGATTAGGGATTCAGAACGTTAGGAACGGAGTAGTTATGAGTAGTGATTATTAGGATGTAAATTTTTAGGAACAACATTTTCGGACTTGCGATAATTGACATTAAAAATTTAGTTCAACTTTGGCGCACCCCAGATTTTGATACAAAAAAACCGGCCAAGTGCGAGTCGGACTCGCGCACCGAGGGTTCCTTACCAACGTAACTACAAATTTACGGTTTTCGGATTTATTATTTTATTTGTGCTGTGAGAGTTTGCCAAATGTTATAGTTCTAGTCAATGGGACCCCGCAGGTTTTTAAGTACAGACAGGCAGACAGACAGACCGACAGACAACAAAGTGATCCTATAAAGGTTCCGTTTTTGATTTTGAGGTATGGAACCCTAAAAAAGATAACACATTACATGTAGTTCTGCAAAGTGTTTTATGATGGTTAAAAATTAGTATAGTTTGAGACTAGATCAATTTGATTGGTATTAATCCTTTAACCGCCATTCTTTGATATTTAAGACACAAAATATCCAGGTCGTTTCGCCGCAACCTTAAATATAAAAAAATGACAAATAGTTCATTAAAAATTTAGCGTAAATTTTATCAGTGGTTAAAGGGTTAATTGTCCCAAAATATTTATCACACCTCAAACATCCCCTGTTAAAATTCGCGAGCGGGTAGCCTAACGACATAAGACAAGAGCGGGTAGCCCGACTGTAATAAATCCAAACCGTACCGAACTATGTGTAAACGAGTTACAAAGATGGATGGACGGACAAGATTGATCGCACCACGTTCCGGCTCTGATATGACAGCTAATCGCGAAATAAAAGGGCTTGTCATTTTATAGAGGAAATTGTACTTATATTAATAAAGATTAAGCTAATATATATATTTTTTAATGAAATAGGAAGGCAAACAAGCAAGGGGGTCACCAGATGGTAAGTGATCACCACCGCCTATTGACACCTGCAACACCAAGGAGATTACAGATGCGATGCCAACCCAGAGGGCTAAGATGGAATACCTCTTGTGCCAGTAATTGCACCGGCTGTCTTGCTCTCCACGCCGGAACACAACAGTGCAAATACTGCTTAGCTTTGTTTAGTTCGTACGTCGTTAGTTCAATTAGCGAAGATGGAATATACTATACTAGGTAATAGATTCAGGCGTTACTTTGCGGAGGTCCATATCAACAAACCGGACAGTGTGACCATATGTGGCAGATTCCTGCCTTTTTGGCAGGTTTAGCCCTTCATTTTGACTTCTGGCAGGATCGGTTGAAGTTTTTAAAATCTGGCAGTATCTGGCAGGATTGCAATATAAGCTGGCATGTTTGGCAGTATAGCCTTAGACTGAGTTCACAGTAAGCATTTGCGAGCGATAAAAACGCAAAAATGGGGCCATTGCCCAACCAGAGACAGCCATTGCCGCGTTTTTCCGTTTTTTTCGCTCATAAACTCTGATTGTAAACCCAGTCTTGAAGGAGCTTAGCCATAAGAGTTTGGCTATGGCAGGATTTGTCAGTTTTCTAGCCTAAGAAGGGCAGGATCTCTAATTTGAAGTTGGTCACACTAAAACCGGAACAAATTACCTTGCTAATCCGCGAAACCAAAAAGCGCTTTGGTTTCGCGGAGTAGCAAGGTAATTTGTTCCGGTTTGTTACTATACTAGCGACCCGCTACGGCTTTGTACGGGTGCAATTGAATGTGTTGTACATAAAAACCTTGTGTAAACAATCTCTAAATAACAGGAAACCGTATCAAAATCCGTTGCGTGGTTTAGAAGAAAGAAGCGGCAGAAGATGTAAGGACAGACAGGTTTTACACTATGTAAAGCTAAAGATTATTACACATATTTAGAGAACAGGGAGAAAGACGAGCACGGGGGCTGCCTATTGGGAAGTGATCACCGCTGCCCATAGGAACCAGCGTTCTAAAGAGAATTATAGAATAGAATAGAACCATTTATTTCAGACTGCATAGAAAAAATACCTTAAAGACTAACATACATAATTATAAAACAAAACAATAAAATTAGCACGTTACTTCGGTGACGTGTGACCTAGTTTCGGGGCGTCCAGCAAACGTCCGCGAAAACGACGGAAAGTGACTCCCTTCGGCCAGAATTCCTGCTTCATGAAGGTCAGATGATCGGTCGGCACCCACACCACAAAGGACATAAAATTGACTCTAAATATCTATTCTACTCTACTCTCTACTCCACTGATTGACTCTATTGATTGATTCTAAAGAGAATTGCTGACCTGTTGCCGCCCTATGGTCCGCTTTTCGCGTAGGTCTTCGGACCTCTCAATTACTGTACGAAACGCAGTAACAAGTTACCAATTCATACCGGTATTTTGTAAGAGCGTGGTGCTACTCCAGTCAAGCCGGCCCTTTCATACTGCAACCAATAACTGGCTCTACCATTGTCGTATTTTCTACATCTACACCAATCTACTTTGTTTGTTTGTATGTAGGAGGTAATCTCTGGAACTACTGAACTAATGCCAGAAATTCATTCACTAATAGAAAGCTATACTATCCCTGACAGATATAAACCACTAATTTCACGCGAACGAAGTCGCGTGCGTCCGGTAGTTGCAGAACGTCCAACAATACATTATGTCTAACACGTTTATGATTTCAGCATACAAGGACATGGGATGATTATGACTTATGACAAACGATACAAGAGAACAAACGTTACTAGAATTCCGATATAGACTCGCTATTAATACTTAATTCTTTAATTCCACCAACTACTTGCCTGTACCCTATTACCTAGGAATTTCGTGTATAATAAATGAGACATTAAGTCTGTCCTACACGCAAGCATAGTGATTGTATAGAATTAACTTTGCGGTTAGGATAAATAGGATGGGTTTAGTTCTTTCACGGGTGGTAGGACCTTGTGCAAGGTCCGTCCGGATCGCTACCACCATCTTGCTTGCTAATCCTGCCGCTAAGCAGCAGTGCGTGCACTGTTGTGTTTCAACGTGGAGAGCAAGACAGCCGGTATATTTACATAACTAAATATTAACAGAATTAATTAAATCACTAGTAATTTTGTAGGCTACTAATTTGTAACTTTTTTGTAGAATAGGGTGGCAAATAGGCGTTTAGGTGTCCAAAATGGGCTTTAGGGTCTTTCATTAACCGTACGGAACGCATTAATGAGCTTAGCAAGCTACTACTACACAAGGTATTCTGTGAGATTTTGGTACTACCCCAGAGGAGCCGGCCCGTTCATACTGCAGCCAGCAACTGACTTCTCTGTCACTACCAACAATCAACAAGATCGTTGTATTTTTTAACTCTCATATTTAAATAAAACTCTACATGTAACAAACAACGAATTCAAGAGTAGTCAACATTCCAATTAACATAAGTAATTCACGAAATGACTAATTAATTTAACAAAATTTAATGCAGTTTGCAATGCAACTGTTTGTGCAGGGCTCGGTGCATCGAATTATACACCGCAATTTGCATTAATTCACAAAACAGAGTTAATTTATTATATTTACTCTAAAACTCTTTCATACTGGACTCAGTAGCGTAGCTACCAGGGGCTAAACCGTGGCCCAGGGCCCCTTAAGCTCAGGGGGCCCCTGGCCAGCACCCCTCTAATGTTAGCTGTCCTATTCGTAAATGTTCTCCGACCACCAGAATTACTACCCCATATAACCATTTTGGTCGCCATGCAGTAACTGTAACATCCTTGTACCTCCTACTATATATATATATATATATATATATATATATATATATATATATATTGGACAAGGATGTTTGGAAATGATCCCGATCTATATTGGCGATCCCTGGCTCCAAAGATTGTACACCTGCTGTGTTAAATTGTTGAAATTGTAAAAATTTTAAATATTTGAGATGTAAAATAACATTGTAATTTTGATTTATTTAAAAAATTACACCTCGTTGAGTTTCTTGCCGGTATCTTCTCATCAGAGGTTTTTCCGAACAGGTAGTTAATTTTTTGACATTCATAAGTGCTACCTGTAAGCCTAATCTGAATAAAACATTTTGACTTTGACTTTGACTTTTGTGTTACGACACTACTTAGTAACAAATCTAGTCGCTGTTATCGCTTAACTTCTTTACGTCGACAATAAGGCTGCTTTTCCACCAGAGATGTGCGAGGATGCGTAGCGAGGGATGTGTTTGTAAGAACCAACAGAATCGCTTCTTTTACCTCGCCTCGGTCAGCACAGATGGGGGGAAACGGCTCATTGGTTCTTTACAAACACATCCCTCGTTACGCATCCTCGCACATCTCTGGTAGAACCGCAGCCTAAGTGGGAAATTTCCGAAATATTTTGGGGATAAAATCACACACGGCTGTAAAGAGTATTAACGATTACTGATTTGCGACCAGAATTTGGCTGGAAATTATTTCGTTACTAAAATTTCAGTCGCCACGACCAGATTTGGTTGTATGGGACCCCAATTTGCTACTCTTAGCTAACAACCTACAAGATTCAAGGCTGAGCCACACCGGATACATATGCAGCTCTCTTCGTAGAGCTACGTAACGCAAATGCGCATAAGGCTACGTTTCCACCAGAGATGTGCGAGGATGCGTAGCGAGGGATGTGTTTGTAAAGAACCAATGAGCCGTTTCAACCAGAGCTGTGCTGGCCGAGACGAGGTATATAAAGCGATTCTATTGGTTCTTACAAACACATCCCTCGCTAGTCATCCTCGCACATCTCTAGTTGAAAAGCAGCCTACGTAGCTTTACGAAGCTAGTTGAAGCCGTGTTGCACACGCAACGCGTACGCAACCGGTACGGCGCAGCTTTTAATCTCTAATTCACTACACCAAGCAATCAGCAACCTAAATGTAAATGATGCTCGCGCCGGAGCTCTTGTATAAACAGTCTGTATTATTAGAGCCTGTTGACTATGTGTCGCTTTGATTTGAATGTAATTTACGTACAAGTTCAGGCTTTTATTTTGAGAGCCAATATTTGCTGTCTGCGATGGAACAGGGGTATATAGGGAAAGGAATGAGAGATGAGTGAACTACACAGTTCACACAAAATAATAATTTGAAAATTGGAACTAGAATCTCCTGAGGCACGTAACATGGCCCATGTGTGGGGTTAACTCAGAGCCCATAGTGTAGGTTTTCTGTCACAAAAAGTCCGTCCGGATCGCTACCACCATCTTGCTCGTTAATCCAGCCGCTAAACAGCAGTGCTTGCACTGTTGTGTTCCGGCGTGGAGAGCAAGACAGCCGGTGTAATTACTGGCACAAGAGGTATTCCATCTTAACCCTCTGGGTTGGCAACGCATCTGCAATCTCTTCGATGTTGCGTGTGTCTGTAGGCGGTGGTGTACACTTACCATCAGGTGACTCACTTGCTTGTTTGCCTTCATATTTCATATAAAAAAAGCGTTAACTTCTAAGTTGATATTAAAAAAAATTGTTGCAAATACACGCCGCAAGAGGCGCTGTCTTTACTTCCATTGTAATTGAGAAGTTAACGCTAACGCGTTTGAAGCGTTTAATGTAACAAAAACTTATTCTTGCTCTGATGCCAATACATTCAAGACTCAACGACGAGCACAAAGATGTTACGTTCTAGAACGCCACCCCTTATGCCCGGGGCGCGGAACAGAAATTTCCCGGGAGTCTTTGTATTTGGCTTGATTTTCACCAGCAACATACAATATTCATGACTATTTACTATTAAATTATGGTACCTACGAAACTTGAAAACAAAAGAGTTAAAGAAAACGGGCGTAGGTTTAATCGCCATATTGCCAACCAACGCTCTTCGCTCTTGAAAAACATAGCGAAGAAACTTACACATTAATGTAACTGGATGTATGAAAATTTAATCAAGATCCTATCGGTCTGATTGTTTGGCCGAAACAATGGAACATATTATATGTGAATGTGAGGCCTTGGCCAGAACAAGAATGAAACTCCTTGGCAACGGATACCCCGAACCAGGAGAAGTCAAGGCACTACCACTGAACCACATCATCCACTTTATGGAGGAAGTGGAAAAAGCGTTAGACTAAGTGCGAAGGAGGAGTAAATACACAAAAGATCCCACTGGGTCGAAGTGTATCCAAAAGGACCCCTAGTAGATAAGATAGGATAAGATCGGTCTGATTGTCCTGTCGCACAGGTTACGGAAGTCAGATAGCAGTCACTCCCAAGTAACCTGCCGTGCTAAATCTATTCAACAAATTTATTTATCATAGTATCTTGTGATACGGAATCGATTCTAACCCTGTGAACACGATTCCACCCCTCTAGCTCTAAGGCCACCAATGTTCAAGCTATGATATATATTTATAATATGCACTAAGTATGTATATCCGTTGTCCAGTAGGTAGCCCTAACATCAGCAACTTTAGTTGCTTCATTTGGGACTAGAGCGATTGGTGAAAATTGTACCAAGATATTTTATTATTTGCAGAGTCTACATGGCAAAATTACTAATATAAGTGCATTTTATTGTTGTACAAAGTTTTTAGCTACAGTAGGTAGTTTTTAGGTTGACAATGAAAAAAGCAACGTTCAACTCAACTAGCTTTTCGTAATAAAGTGTTGAAGAACGGAAAGCTGCTCAACGAAATAATTTGCTCCCTCAGTATGAGTTTAACTTTTTTTGCTTAAAGTAAATAACTCAATGTATAAAAAAAGCTCGTATATAACTGCTATAAAGATATTTAACCGTCTACCCGTTGATATTAAAATGCTTGAAGGTAGAGAATTCAAATTTAGGCTTAAGAATTGGTTGATGGATATAGTTTTCTATAATTTAAATGAATTTTATAATAGGCAATGTTTGTGATATAAGTTATAATTTAATGTTTAATAATATCCTTATTGTGGTTACATCCTCTAGAATATATTCATTATAATAAAACATATTGTGGGCCAAAATTCTTTTTAGTGCCTAAAAAAAATTAAAAATGTATAAGCACTTTTACAAAATTGTAGATGTCTCCAAATATTTTCCTAGTAATATTACGTTAGTTCTCAACCGGGCCCCAATTTTTATTATGAATTTTCCCACCATCCTGGGTTTTTTATTACAGAAAATTCTCATTTGGTACCCAAATTACCACTGCGTTACCAGTCCCCATGACTCCTCAAGAATAGTGTCCACTGCGTTACCAAACAATAGTTTTTTTCTTATTCTGACCCCAAATATTTTTATAACAGTCATCATTCGGGTATGCGTATGTCATTCCGAATTTAAAGATAACATATTATTTCAAGAATATCAGGATAAATAAAAAATATGCGTTAAAATGTACAAGGGACATTTTTATAGGCATCAAAAAGAATTTTGGCCCTTGTATGCCCGCACCGGGTATATATGGATACTTAGTACTTATAACAACTCTGTACGCTCACTAAATACATAGTTATGCAATAAATATTTCTATTAATATTTCGATTTTTACTACATAATCAAAATAGATAGCAAACATGGAATCTTTTAACACATCGATTAGACTCCGTTCAGTAAAATCCGTGCAGAATCATTTATAACCACGCAATGCGGGAACATTTCCGGCGCGTTTCTTGCGGCGATACTGATAAGTAAATATTTGCTCTGGTAACACCAGCGGAAGTAGCTTAGGGGTGCCATATAGAGAGTCATTCTGTGAAAAAAGTATCGTATACCACGTGTCAAAAAATTCATGCATGTAAAGGATGTAAAGCAACGAGGTTGAGATCACGCACACTGCTGTACTTGTGAGTTTCGTTCCAATTTCAAAATTATTGTTTTCTTTTGTATGGCACTGTATAGTTGTGTGTGTGTGTCGTTCACCTCAATTATTGTTTTAACTATAGCTGTAGCCAATGATATTCATCATCATCATCATCTCAGCCACAAGAAGTCCACTGTTGGACATAGGCCTACTCCATGGATTTCCAAAGTGACTGGTTGGAAGCAGCTTGCAACCAGCGCCTTCCTGCCACCTGTATGAGGTCATTGGACCATCTTGTGGCTGGTCGTCCTACGCTGCGCTTGCCAATACGCGGCCGCCATTCGAGAACTTTTCGACCCCATCGGCCATCAGTTCTCCGTGCTATGTGCCCTGACCACTGCCACTTCAATGATATTATAATACATGAATGTACAGTGTCATACTAAATGACAGCAGAAAAACGGCCCGACATGAGAATACAGGTTGACGCCAATGTTACAAATGCAAATTATTAGTTTACCATTTATAATAATTGTATTTACACCTTTACGTCGAACTGCATAACATAATAATTTAGTAAGTTTCGTTGCAAATAGTTTTTTTTTACAAAATAATAGTATTGACAGCAGCGCCGTCAGTCCGACGGATTGACAGCGCGAGCGATTGTCGATTTGTTGTACATTTGTTCGAATTTTGATGCAGCCATATTTTAAACGCTGAGTAGAAGTCTATTACTTATAGGTCAGTGGCTGTAGCCCTACAATGACTGGCCCAGTACGGCTAGCACGCATGCTTGTTTTCTCGCTTGTCTCTGAGTGCGTCTCTATCCTCCTCGGCTAATTAGAACGAGACGCACTGGACGACAAAGCCAGTCGCTATGTGTTGTGCTAGCTATCCAGGTTTAATTTATCTCTTTCCGCGTCTCTGCCAAACCAAGAAATAAACTCAGAAAAAGTAAACTTGGCTGGTGTATTGTTAGAGGTTCTAACTTAGAGCCACTGTTTGTATGAGGTTTCAGTGTCTGCCAATTGCACAGTATTGCATATAAGACTAGCGGACGCCAGCGACCTCGTTCGCGTTCAATTAGTTAGCGTTAATTTTACAAGTACTCAACAAAAAAAGCACCATGATAAAGAAAGCTTGTATTTAAAAAAGACTTTCAACAAAATGATATTTATGCTTTGTTTCAGTTATGTGACTTCGGTTTAGCTAAGCAATACGAAACTACATTTATAACGTCAGCACCGATGGGGACCTCTGCATACATGGCTCCGGAAGGACTTTACGGCACAATTAGTGGCCTATGTCCGTCAGAGATAGTGTAGCATTCTGTTGGTGAAGGAATTTTTGAAATCGGTGCAGTAGTTCCAGAGTTTGCAAACAAACAAATAATAGTGTAGATATATCGGTTGGGCGTCCGAACCGATTCGTAGCACAGATTCAATTGTTTTGCATGTAAGTAGGCACACGCTGGTTTAAAAAGTAGCAACATAATTTGTTCTAATTTCTTAACTAGTCACGTGTATTCCGAGAATTAAAGTTAGTGAAACCGTCGGGTAACCAATATTGTACTACTACCAGGGGGGTTCCACTCCGCACTGTAGGTACGCTCGGCTACCTTGCCTACAGAGTTGGCAAATCGCAGCAGGTTGTCGGCTCGGGCGAAGGCGGGGGAAGGCGGACGCGGGCGGCACGTTCCTTTTGTTTTTGACGCGAGCTGCCTGGTGTATGAATAAATAAGAACTTTTGACCGTGTCAATAAAGTGGGAGTTCGCTTAATCGCGGTCGTTAAAGAGAAGTTTCTATTATTTATCTAGTGCTACTACTTAATAACTCTTCAAGATTTACTTTAAAAATATCCCGAAGCCCGCCTGTAATCCAATAAAGACAGTGAGCATACACAGTTAAATTGGTTTACATTTTAAATTTAACAAGATTATCTTGTTTTCCTTCGCATTACAAGTTAAGTACATACAATAAGTTGAAACTACGGTATCCGTTAAACGTTGAAAACAATGCACTTGAAGTGGAGCTAACGCATATTAATTTGAGGGTTTTACGTATTAAGGCCCATTTACACGGAGCGAGCTCTCGTATGCGAGATTACATTGCGCGGCTCGTTCAATCGGTCGATCACATCATACGTCAGCAGCCCGCAATGTCATGCAACTCACATGCGAGAACTTGTACCATCTAAATGGCCCTTTATTTTATCTGGGGCGCGGTAGTGCGTCGCCAAGTCAAGCTATAGCGTCCTACGGACACTACAGTGTACCATTTCTTAACTATGAGTTAGATAATATTTCAGACCTCAAAATTTCAGGGCGATTTAATCACCAACTTTATTATACAAAAGTTGTATCTGCTGCCCCTTCGGTAGCAGTAAGCAAAAATACTTGATCGAAATCAGTTTTGTACGAGTTTATAAAAAGACTCGATCAGAACTAGTTTCGAAACTTCGATTTCGTAGTATACTGTCGCTAAATATTATTGACATAATTATGTATTTACGTTAGGGAAAATATATGCAATTTCCCTACCAACGGCGATTAGCCAAACTAGAAATACGGGACAGCTTAAAGTACCAATTTACAGACTGGCTTCAACCAATGTTAATGGAAATTGCGTAAGATTTTACAAAAAAAGTTATACTAAATAGAAATGTATTGTCAAAAAGACATTAATTTCTCGGACGTATTATAAAATCAGTGACTATATCTTGGACAGGAATGTTTGGAAATGATCCCGACTTGTATCGGGGATCCCTGGCCTCAAATAGCGTAGGTATACCTACTGTGTTAAATACCTACTTAAGATATTGAAATAAAACAATTTATACGGTTTATATCGCGTGTATTGTGAGGAATCGAATTCCCGACGTTTCGACGTTTGTAATTAATTGGTTGAAAAAAAGGCAGATGCCACTTCCGAAGCGCTGGTAGAGTATGTAGTCTTATTGCGTTAATTGGAACGATTTCATATTTAGTTTTTTTTAATTTTTTCAATTATTTTCCAAAATTGGGTAGTTTGTATTCTAAAATTTTTTGTCAGTCTGCCCGTGAACATGGGACCTGTAAAGGGCTCGAAACGTCGGGAATTAGATTCGTTACAATACACGCGATATAAACCGTATAAATTGTTTTATTTCAATGTCTACAAGTCGCGAAAACATAAGAAAATACTATACCTACTTAAGATGTTACAAACAGAATTATAATTTGGGTTAATTTAAAAAAATTCCATCTCGTTATGTTCCTTGCCGATATCTTCTCATAAGAGGTTATTTCCAAACCGGTAGTAAATTTTCTGGCAACTATAAGTGCTTCTTGTAAGCCTAATCTAAATAAACATATTTTGACTTTGACTTTGACATTATGTAGAGATATCTTTTACAACACAAAATAAAACAATAAAAACAAACGAAAAGCGACTCTAAGCACGTCGCTTACACAAACAATTGAAGCTATCCAATTTATGATCACGCAAATAACATGTCGACATAAATACTTCATCACGAACACCAGAGCCCAATTTCTTAAACGCGATTGCCGACAGGTGACAGTGACAATTCGGTGTACATCACTTGCCCGCTATGATGTTTAATCTGTAAGTCTGTAGCGTTACTTGTCGACGCATTAATGTACGACGAATAGTCACTTTCGCCTGTCGCGTTTATGGAATTGGGCCCAGGGGCCTGTACCACAAAAATAAGTGTAACAATTTAACATATTTGCTACATTTTTGTATGAAAAACTCTACAGTTTTTAATAAGCTGACAGGTGACATGTGACAACGACAATTTTGCATACATTGCTGGCTTGAAGAGTTTTTGTATTGCGGCTTTCAATAGTGGGTACGTAATGTACATTAAATTGTCGTCATCATTGGACAAATGTTAGTTTGGTAAAATAGGTGCCAGCTCATTTAGGGCATTAAACATTCAGTATAATAATAATACTTGTAAGATAATGCCAGTGTATGGTACGACCTAGAAACAAATTTTTGTAGTTAGTTACGGTCTGAAGTATACATAATTTACTATAATTGCTTTATCCTGGCTATCGATTGACTGTCACGTCCTTGGGGTGCTATTTGAAAGAAAAATAAAGTTCTTTCTTTAAACATCATTCACTAGCGGTCTGCCCCGGCTTCGCATGTGGGGCAGTTTAGTAACGCAAACTTAATTACTTTAGAATATGTCGTACATAAAAATCTTTTGTTAAAATTAATCTAAATTACATCACAGAATAAATAATAGTACAGAAATTTATCTTTTACGATCGTGATTAAACGAATTCCAACTTTATTAACACGAACAAAAAGGTCGTATTACTTCATACACCATGCGCCAGGCGGCGTGAGTCAAATGGAACGCGCCGCCCGCGCCCGCCTGCCCCCCGCTACTCCCGGCGACACGATAGGGTTTCGCGGCATTCGTTTTCAATTACACTGACATTTTTGTTTAAAATAGCTTTATGCATTGAGGCGTTTGGGGTCGAAACTCTGGGGCCCTGGGGGCCAAGTACGCGCCGTCTATACAAAGACTTATCGGCGCGCCTTATAGAGGCCTCCCGTGACCAGAAGGCTAGGCAATACTTTGCCCAAAGAATCAGCATTGCCATCCAACGTGGCAATGCTGCCAGCCTTCTGGGCACCCCCCTATTGGCGGCGATTTGGGACAAATTTTTTAGCCTTTAAGTTTGGAATAAGATTTATTTTTGTTTTTTTTTCTTCTTAATTTCGAATTTGATTAAATTTTATAAAGTTAAAACTGAAAAAAAAATACTTGTAATACTTAAACGAACCATTCCGCCGTAACCTAAAACCAGGAAATACTCAGCTCTTATAAAAGAGGTTAAGCCCCTTTTAGTTCAGCGTAGTGGTGGGACATTAAGTTGGTTTTCCGTTAACGCAACGAAACCGTATTTCGTCAACGGTTAACTAGTTAAAAAACCAGTTGACGTTTTTAACTGCTTTTAATAAACGTACTTTCATTGATTGATCCGTTCGTCACAATAATGAAAACGGTTTCTTCTGCTGCTTTTATGATGCTAACTGTAGTTAATACTGTAAACGGGAGACTTTTAAGGGACAGTTCTTGATCCGTGCCAATCCCTCCGCATTACCATACCCCGTGAATTTTTCTCTACTTAACGTTTATAGGGTCATCACGATTAACTACCCTCGGTCTAATCTATGAGAAACTGTCTTTTTCTCATAGATGAAATGTTATAATTTGAATGTTTAAAAAATAAAAATAAACAAAAATTGAACAACAAAAGTATTGGTATGTATCTTCAATTATCGTTGAAAGGCAGTTGATGTTCCACTGGTTCGTTCCCAAAAACGTTTCTTTAAATTAAACGTAGATGGCATCCGTTTGCCATGTCTTTCGTTTACATGATAAAATGTAGTTAACGTTTATCGTTTATCGAAAAACAGGAAAAACGGTTGAATTAGCTGATTAATTGATTCAACGCCCAAACCCTAGTTCAGCGCGGTCATCGTTAGCGTAGAGGGTCTACGAAACACCGCTACGAGATGCCGCTACGACAATTGCTACGTTATTGTAGCAATTGTCGTGCTACGGGTTATTAGCACGCTTTAATACAGGGTGTCCCTCTGTGCAGAACATTATTTGAACACTCATAATAATTTTTTTTATAAATAGGTAATATTATTTAGTGCTTAGCTACTTAATGGCATTTTATTTCATTACCCTATTAAAAGACATTGGAATTAAATCTTGAAAGACAAAACTCTAGTTTTTTTTTATATTCTCGATACATATACACTTTTTTTTAAATCGAAATTTTTAATTTTCGTTTTTGTTGTGTTTTTTTATACATTCAAATTAAATTTAAAATACTATATAATGAATGACAACACAGAAAAATTAGGGTAATGGCAGGAAGCAGTTAAAAGTATATACACTTTTAAGTTTATGACATTCATAAGTGCATCCTGTAAGCCTACTGCATAAAGATATTTAGACTTGACTTTACTTGATAAACCGCTGAACCAGTTTATAAGTATGTCTTTTATGTCTTTCCCATTCACGGGACAATAGTGCCCCGGCTCTTGGGGAGGCGTGCGCGGAGCCGAAGCCGACACGTAGAGGCTCTTTAGACAATTTAATGAAATGTGATGGGTACACCGGGCGGATGCTGTCCCCGCCCGCATCATAGGGACACGAGCAGAGGCAGCCCCCGCCAGGCGTAAAGACTATTGTGGAAAGATGGGACCTAAACCGTACAAGACTATAGGGGGAAAACGATGGACTAATGACTGGGCTATTGCGTCTTTTATTATTATTATTATTTCTATTATAAGCTCACGCCTGTTTCCCTTTGGGGTAGGCATAGAGACCATTTATTACATTAGTAAATAGGATTAGTATGTGAGATTAAGAACAAAGCAAGGGATTGAAGGAATTTTTATTTCGTTGTCATTCTTTTGACATGTTATGTCAACTTCTATAGAACTGTAAGGCAAAAAATTGCCTCACGCAAAGCAGGGTAGAAAAACTAACATACAGGTGAACTCTAGTTAACAATAAACTTTACATTTTAACTATAAAACTCCATTTATCAAACTAAGAGCTGTAATTTAGAACAACATTTCTTTCACAACACACCAACGAGCCGATCTCAATAGCGCTGTACTCGTTGAACACAGAGTCTATATTCATTTGCTCATAGTCCAAATCGAGATTGTTAACAATTCTTCGTAAGGCAATTACTTACTCAGGGTATTGGGAACGCGTCTCTTCTGGCGAACAGCCAAATAGGTCGCTCCCAACAATATGACGTGGGAAGGTAACGCATTTGATAACCTTAGGAAATGGGTCAAATTTCAAAGGAACATACGGATAATAGAACCTTGTGCAAAGTTCGAGCGGATCGCTACCACCATCTTGCTCGCTAATCCTGCCGCTAAGCAGCATTATTATTATTATTCATGTATATTTATTTAAAATCTTAGGTTAAGTTTTTACAATATTTCTATAAAAAGTAATAAACCAATATCAATACAAAATATACAAACATTATAAAAACCTAACCTAGAGTGCCGCCGGCAGCGGGGCAGGGCTCAAGCTACCGGTGGTTAGGGCTGCAGAGTGAGGAATCTCCTGACTATTCGTGCCGTGTCCAGGAGTACTGCCTTTTGTATCTGACCCTTGATCCAACCTTCTAGCGAGAGTATCTTGAGGTGTTGGTCGAGACTCTTCGCTATAAGACCGTTCGCTGAGACGACTATCGGAACAATGATTGTCGAGTCAACATCCCACATAGCGGTTATTGTTATTATTATTATTAAATCTTTATTTTAGGTAACAAGACCCATACAATAAATACCTTAAAGACTAACATACATATAAAACAAAAGCAATAAAACTATTTAAACTATTTTAGCATCGCTTGCACTGTTGTGTTCCGGCGTGGAGAGCAAAACAGCCGGAGCCGGTTGTGACATTACTGGCACAAGAGGTATACCATCTTAGCCCTCTGGGTCGGCAACGCGTGTCCAGTCTCCTTGGTGTAGCAGTGTCTATGGGCGGAGGTGATCACTTACCGTCAGGTGACCCCCTTACTTGTTTTTCTTCCTCAATTCGAATATTTGGATTCACACAACATTCGAACAAGTTTTCATTTGTAAAAAAAGTTTAAAAAATATATTTTTCTGTTGGCAGTATTGTATTATTAGATTGTCATCCGATCTACACACACATACCAACTTTTAAAATAGTCCGACCACACATGACGACCACAAATTTGAACTAGGCACAGTAGAAGAGAAGTAAAAATAAAAGCTTTTAATAATTAGGGATGTTGCAAAAAGCTCCCTCAAAAGCTAATTAATTTGTAGATCAAGAAAGTCCTAGGGGCTTAATTAGTACAGATAATTTAGTACCTAACAGAGATAGGAAAACATTTCACCGAAACAAAAAAGGGAGAATAAATATTTGCCTTTTTAATTAGGGTGTGTGTTAGCTTTGAACGGTAATGTATGAGCAAGATTTTTGTGCAAAAGGGAGGAAAACAATCTTGCGGGTCACTTGATGAGGAGTGATCACCGACCGTGAGAACCAGCGGCCAAATGAATACCTGACGCGTTGCCGACCTTTAGCTCATTAGGCCTTTAGAGAACCCATTTCTCGAAGGGCTAGTAGAATAAGACTTTTCAGACATGTAAAAGAGGCTATGCGAAACGCCTACATAAGAATGCCTACTTGCAAAATAAATTTTTCATTTTCATAAACTTGGTCGGGTATTATGGGCTTTTTTCTCGAACTTCCAATTCCCTTTATGCACAATTCACGCCGTCGTATTTTAAAATATTTTATATGATTTAGTGATGTTGTTTTAAGTCATGGTTGTTATTTCATTATGCTCACTTGCCCTTCTTATTTTCTAAGTATAGTGCGACCAATGATATTATAATACATGGATGTACAGTGTCATACTAAATGACAGCTGAAAAACGGACCGACATAAGAATACAGGTAGACGCCAATGTTACAAATGCAAATTATTAGTTTACCATTTATTGGTTTAAATTATTGGATTTACAACTTGACGTCTAACTTCATAAAATAATAATTTACTAAGTTTCGTTGCAAATAGGTTTAATTACAAATTAATAGCATTGACAGCAGCGCCGTCGGTCCGACAGACTGACAGCTTTAGCGATTGTCAATTTGTTGTACTTATGTTCGACTTTTGATGCGGCCATATTTTAAACGCTAACTAGAAGTCCATTACTTATAGGTTAGTGAGTGCGACATATAAAAAAACATTTGTTTATTTATAACTTTGAAGAGACTTTAACGCTATTAAAAAATTATCATTGAATGGTTTTATCGCGTTAACGTCCCGTTATAAATGTGTGTGAGAAAATCGCGAAAGTTTAAAACAATTTGACTTTAATTGTTAAAGCCTTTATAGTCATCCTGTATATTTTTTACCTAGAGTTTTTATTATTGAATGTTATTTTACTTTATTTAAATCAATGTGTCATTATTGTTACGCGTTTTTAGAGCCTTTTCAAATGTAAACATTAAGTTTTTCATCGTTGTTTGAAAGAGATGGTTTTGAATCGATATAATCATGCATTGTTTATCTTGTAAATACAACACAAGTAATTAAAGACCTACCTTACCTTGTAAATTAGCTCTACATTCAGCATTGTTTTTTTTTCGTTTTTTTTTGTATTTATGTAAATGGCGTTTACATGGGATTGTAGGCAAATGTTACATTTTATAAACAAGGCAATAAGATTCAAAAGGAAACTGTATGTACAGCTACTGTTGACTATCAGTCTGTTTATTTCTTTGTAATGATTGTGAGATTTCTACTGGACTTTGCTCTACCTAATAGTTTTCAAACAAAAACACATTTTTTTTATACTAAACACTAGTTTTCTTTTAGGACTTTATTACCAGTTCTTAATAAACGAGCCTAAAATACATACAAGTCAAATTTGGCGAAATGATTGTTAATTGAAATAGTAAGAAGAGATCGCAAAAACAGTTCAATTTGAGAGTACTGCGCTTATCTTAATACTTTAAAAACTGGTGTAACAACAAATGTCCTGTCATTTTTTATTATAATCCCACAAACCTGATAAACCTTCAGACCCGCAAGCGATAACCTAAAGACCTAACATTTCTTCGCTCATAACATCCCTATTTACAAATAAACTACTGACAAAACACAAGAATAAACCAGCGGCGAGCACCCATGCAGACTTCCAAATACCATCAACATAGATTATGTACAATTACAATTTGTAACTACAATTTTAAAACAACAACTCACCGACGTACGACGCTAACAAAGCGAACGCGAGCGCGACAGGCGACATGTTGCCCGCGCGGCGGCCGGCCGCAGACTGACGGGCCCCCGCTCCCCCCACTGCGGCACTGCGCTCTGTGCGTTGCCCATAGGACACGGTGCAGTTCTGTTGTAACGGGGACTATAGGCTTCCAGGGGCACTTATACCACGTTTGTACTGACTTCACAAGGGGCAGAACTGTGAGTGGACAGCACAACAAAAAATTTGAACGCGCACACCGAGAGCGCCAAAGCCGTTCAAACTGTATTAGTGTCTGCCGGTAGGACCTTGTGCAAGATCCGTCCGGATCGCTACTACCATCTTGCTGTGTAATCCTGCCGCTAAGCAGCAGTGCTTGCATTGTTGTGTTCTGGCGTGGAGAGCAAGACAGATGCAATTACTGGCACAAGAGGTCACATCTTAGCCCTCTGGGTTGGCAACGCATCTGCAATCTTGCGGGTGTCTATAGTCGGTAGTGATCACTAACCATCAGGTGACCCAACTGCTTGTTTGCCTTCCTATTTAAAATAAATTGGACTGTGCTGTCCAGTCTATTGCTTCACCATTCTGCCGTCGTATGAAATCAGCATAATGTTCAGCTAACAGTATGTATCGCGAGGTATGTAAATATATGTAAGCTCAATGCTCACTCCATGCTGCTGCCACTACCCTTCGTTTACGTTTTGGTCACTGACAGTTTTGGTATGTAATTCAAAGAACCAGTGCTACCACGACGGGAGAACAAGCTTATGTTCACATTCTGCAAACTGAAATACGAGGTTCACCATTGCTCTAAGTCGAACGCGAAGTTTAAGGCGCCAATGTGCCTGCCATTCGACGCTGCTACAGAAGTATTTCAGGAAAAACAAAAGACAGGAATAGGATGGGCAGGCTGTATGATAGGTGAGATGGGTAGGCAGTAGACGAATGTAAACATAGCATAAGTATTTTCCCAGGGTAGCATCAGCACTGTGTTCTCCAGTCTGTACTATCCATTAGTTAGGACGCAATGGTGCAGTTGTAACTGGGAGTATTCATTTTTTTTTCTTCGCAGGTAGGTAGTCTGCAGCTTAGTTGCACTGAAAAAACACTTTTATTACACGTAACCGAAGCTATGTTTAACTGTTAGGCTATTACACAAAAAAGTGACTACTGATCTATTGCAACACCTTACCTAACTCTTGATTTATAAATAAATGATCGAATGTTTATCACCAGCAAATAGTTTTGCTAATTTAAATGAACTTTGAGTACCACTAACAAAAATCACGACTAACCAAACTTTCCCCTTTTTTACCCGACTACGGCAAAGCCAAAAGGAAGGGTTATGTTTTTAGCAGCCTATGTATGTATTTTTAGATTTAGGTTGTAATTGCTTGTAGTCTCTTCAGCTATAATTTACAACTGTTTAAGTGGATAATCCCTCCAGTGTTGCCAGGTCCATTTTTGAAAAATCAGAAGATGCAACTAGAAAAAATCAGTAGATGCATTATTGATAAAAAAAAACTATTTGTATATATTATTTACAAATATGCACAAGTGAAATAGTAATGGTATCGTTTTCTCCATGAATCCTATTAAGTGATATTTAATTTAGTCATGTAATCATTTTGGCGTAGTGTGTCAAACCGGTTTATTTCGCTGATTGTGGAGCAAGATTAACTATCTGTCCACCCCGTTAAGTCTATTTTGCAATGAGAATTTTATAGTGCCAACCAAACCATGATAATTTTGTGTGTCATTTCACTCAAGTTTTTATATTACATATCATCTTTTAAAGAAGAGATAGTATTTAAAAAAATCAGTAGCCTTTTAGTTAAAATCAGTAGATCAGTAGAATTCTGGAAAAATCAATAAATCCCCCGAAAAATCAGGAGATCTGGCAACACTGATTCCCTCACTGAGGGACTGTCTGTCCTAAATCCTTATGGTGCATGTTTGGCCGCCTTCTCCTTGTAGACCACGCAACGGATTTAGATGCTGTTTTCACTGTCATGTAGAGATTTTTTTTACAAAAAGTGTTTATGAATATTACATTTTAATTGTACCCATACGCAGTCGGGCTGGGTTGCTAGTAGAATATAATTAGTAAATATTACAAATTTCACGACTAAATGATTTTTCATCGACTGACACTCGAGAGGTCAATAGCTCCTGATGATGCCTCGTGGAGAGGTGAAACACGTGTCGAGTGGTATTTTTGGTGTCGGTGGTTGGGTTATGGTTGCGTTTTGTGTTGTTAGTTTTATTTCTTTATTAAAGTATTCAGCACAGGTGTTGTCTTTTTTCACGATTGCTGACACTGGGTTCGCGGATTAGCAAAGCAATTGATTCCATTAGTGTGCCATTAGTATCAATATGGACTTGCGCAAAGTTACACCTGAATCTAGACACTATTATAAATTTTATTTTGGCTATTTTTGCAAAATGCTGCTACTTTTGTTCTAACCTCCATATGCTGTAAGTGCTGTCTTTTTTTATGAAACAGGAAGGAAAACAAGCAAGTGGGTCACCTGAAGGTAAGTGATCACCACCGCCTATAGACAGCCACAACACCAAAGAGATTGCAGATGCGTTGCCAACCCAGAGGGTTAAGATGGAATACCTCTTGTGCCAGTAATTACACCGGCTGTCTTGCTCTCCACGCCTGAACACAACATTAGCTAGTAAGATGGTGGTAGCGATCCGGACGGACCTTGTACAAGGTCCTACCACACGCAAATGTCTATGTTCGCTACCGAGCAACTAGGCAGTAAGTAAAACTAGGAATTATAACCATTTGTCACACAATGGCAAAGCTTCCACGAAATACGTTATTAAATCAGTTTTGAAACAGATGGCGTGCCGCGACCGCATAGCGTGCAGGGTCCATGGTTTAATTACGCTGATTATAACAAATACCGTTATAAAAACCTAACCTACAGCGCCGCCGGCAGCGGGGCAGGGCTCAAGCTACCGGTGGTTAGGGCTGCAGAGTGAGGAATATCCTGACTATTCGTGATGTGTCCAGGAGTACCGCCTTCTGAATCTGACCCTTGATCCAACCTTCTAGCGAGGGTCTCTTTGAGGTGTTAGTCGAGACTATTATTATTATCATGTATATTTATTTGAAATCTTATTATTTTGTATGTCTTGCCCATTTACGGGACAATAGTGCCCCGGACCTTTGGGAGGCGTGCGCGGAGCCGAAGCCAACACGTAGAGGCCCTTTAGACATTTTAATGAAATGTGATGAGTACACCGAGCGGATGCTGTTCCTGCCCGCGCCATAGGCAGGCAAGCAGAAGCAGCCCCCGCCAGGCGTAAAGATTATTGTGGAAATAAGATGGGACCTAAACATACAAAACTATGGGGAGGAAAATGATGGACTAAGTAAGTAAGTGTATGTATTTTTAAGTATTTAGTATTTGGGTATTATATTTGGGTAGTTCTACAAACTAAGGAATTTTCGGCGGCCCAGCTAAAATATCATAAAAAAAATTGATACAAACTAATTTATTTGTATAACATACTGTACAACATACCTATGCCTAGCTGGTCACTAAAAATGATGGAGATTAAAAATTATTTTCTTGACGAAATTTCAATTCAAAACGTAAAATTTTCAGGATCCTGGAGTGTCCCACAAGCAAAATAGGATTGAAAGTGTACTGTGATTTATTTACTACGACATTGAGGCCATAAATGAAACAAGAATAAAAAAAGGACTTTTTTTTTTCTTACCTGGGAGACATATTATTATTTTATTGCACCAAAAATATTATAAAATCCTGTTCTAGAATTTGTCCCATCAGTTTTATGTCAGGATCCTGTTCAATGTAAAATAAGCGAATATTCAATATTCTATTGGCCGAGCGACGTTGTCGTTCGGATGAGTTGGTTGTGCATACGAAAAAGACAAAGAATACCACCTATCTCTTTGCACCTAGCGTGTTGTTTAGCCGGCCCGGCACAGTTAACGGAGGCAATCGCGTCGTAATCAGTCAAGTTCACAGAATTCTGGTAAAATATTTACTTACGAAATAAACATAATAATATGGTAATTTTAGCATTTTTATATGTAAGTTGCTTACACGAAGGCTTAGTTCTGCTTAACTTTGGTTAAATGTTATAAATCGATGATTTTTTTTAAATATAATTCAAAAATTCTCAGGAACCTGGTCTCAGGATCCTGTCAAATTAAGACCCAGGATATTGAGAAATCTCCAGAATCATCAAATTACTGAACAATTACAACAGATAAAAGGTCAGAGGAAAGCTATAACTCAAAAAAGAAAATTTTAAGATATTGTTAACGTGCAAAAAAAAAGAAAATATAAAAAAAAGTTAAAAAGGAGGTAAAATAAAATAGACAACCGAAATCAAAAGAAACATAGAGATAAAGAAAATAAATTAAAAATAACAAAGAAAAATAAGCACGAATCCAGTGACTATAAGTGCGTTATTTGTGGTATTCTCTATAGCGAAGATACGACAGGAAATAACTGGCTCCAGTGACTTTAATGCAATAATTGTTATTTATTTGTAAAAATATTCAGAAATAAACGTTAATTTCTGTTGATTTTCGACTTAATCCTCAGTTTTCTGGTTATATTCTCAGTTTCCTGTTACTTGATTTTCTTGAAATGGCCATAAATCTGAAATTTTGAAATATTTTGACTGTTCCACTTAACATAGGCTGAAAGGTGTTGTATTCTTTATGATAGACTATGTTTTGCAACCAGAATGGGAAAAAAAATGTCGGGCCGGATTCAGACTCATTTTCGTCCTTCGTTTGTAGAACAACCCATTTATTATTAGTATGTAATGTTTATAAATAAATTGTATAGTAATTTTCCACTGTTTTTGATATACTCTTGGTCTATCCCTATCCCTGCTGTGATACTACTTTCACCCACTCAAAGGTTAACTGGAAGAGATCCCTTAAAGGGACAAGTTCGCCTTTGTTCACTGTATCTCTTTTGTCATTAATGTTTTTTTGTATAATAAAGAATTTACATACATACATGCATATATTTTTTACTGGAAGTGTACAGTTAAGGAAATTGAAACACGTACCACCGTAGAACCTAGTCGAAGAGACATCCGCATAACATTTGTATGACATAGCGTGGCGTTTATCGCATTCGCGTTTATCGCGTCATTGCGATAGGGTTCTAAGGTGGTACGTGAATATATTTCCCCTATTGTCCCTCACCTTACTTACTTACTTACTCGGCTTTAAGACGGCGTATCAAGATGGAACTTGCACATTTAAATTAGACCTCACAATTCAGCGGTTTCTTCTATACAACATAGGAAGGCAAACGAGCAAGTGGGTCATCTTATGGTAAGTGATCACCACCGCCCATTGACACCAACACCAAAACCAAGTTTCGTTTAACCACGTTAAACGAAAGCTTGACAATTCACAAGTGTCCTACGGCAGAATCATCTCAAGGCGGTTTTAAGAAAGAACCGCGGTTTAAGCTAGCAAGCAAGGCGGCAAGGCGGTTTTTTTGCGGGTGGTAGGACCTTGTGCAAGGTCCATCCGGATCGCTACCACCATCTTGCTCGCTAATCCTGCCGCTAAGCAGCAGTGCTTGCACTTTTGCGTTCCGGCGTGGAGAGCAAGACAGCCGGTGTAATTACTGGCACAAGAGGTATTCCATATTAGCCCTCTGGGTTGGTAACGCATTTACACTCTCTTTGTTGTTGCAGGTGTCTATAGGCGGTGGTGATCACTTACCATCAGGTGACCCACTTGTTTGTTTGCCTTCCTATGTTGTATAAAAAACCAGCTTCTCACGTGTCATAAATAATTCAAGTACTCATCCGAACGTAGGTAACCTAAAATTGTAGTGTTATTTTTACCTTCGAACGACCCTAATATGAGTAAATCATATTTAGGTCTCCCCCAGACCCTTGTTACAGCTGGGCGGCGAAGCGCGAGATTATTCTGGTCTGGTTCTGTTTATTTATAGCTATTATTTCTATACCAAGTTTTCATAATTCATAATTCGTTAAAAAATTTTGGGACAACATTTGTTTATATCAGAAACAACACGGAGCCAACTGGGCATCTAGGCAGTTAAAACAGAAGACAGTATTCTTCTCATTTTCAAACAAAACGGCATTTTAATGACTTTTTATTGCAAAAATTGATAGAATTTGTTAAGAGAAGAGAAACTGTGTTTTTAGTTTTGTTCTACGATTATTCTTTTTCGAAATATCACGTGTAATAAAATGACAACTGGTGTGCGTCGCGAAAACGCTCTATCGCGCTACATACAGCGCCAGTGACGTCACAAGCGTGATTTGTATGGAGCCAACAACAAATCCGGTTTATTTTAATACTGTCTGATTGTAACTAATTAAGTCTCTAATATTTTTTCTACATATTTTTATATGGATTCGAGCATATTTCGAAATAAAAAAAAGAACTCTTTTCTTCATCAGTTTTGTAACTTTATACCGAAATAACTTCTAAAATATCGGATATTTTTAACTGCTTCTTTGGATATAAATATATTTTTAGTGGTCTTCTACACAATATGTAATCATTTAATTTATTTCTTACTTGACTTAAATTTTAATTCCTAGTCAATAAATACAAAAGTTTGTTAAAGTATAGATTTATTAAAGAAAATAATCAGTATTTTTTCCAAATTTTCTGCAGCCAGTCTATTTCTTTTTACATCAAAAATATACTTAAGTGCTGAAAAACTCCGCTCGCACTCCACTGATGTTAATGGGGCAAACAAGTAGTTTTATAGGAATATTATATCCAGAGAATTTGGAAAAAATACTGATTATTTTCTTTAATAAATCTATACTTTAACAAACTTTTGTATTTATAAGTAAGAAATTAATAAAATGATTACATACTTGATTAATTTTGGAGTCATGTCCACATTATTGCGAGCAATGACGCAAATTAGTCCGATCTCTGCTATATCATACTCGTAGTCCCGTAGCACCGTAGCGTCGTAGCACGTAGAACCTCTACGACGGACCTCTCTAAGTGCACCCGAAGGTATTTATTTACGCGATGTCATATGAAATTCATGTATTACAGGATTCTTGTGCAAGCATATCTTTACAAGACCCACGCTTCCTAGGGACCCTTAAGGTTTAAATTTGATGTATTTATTTATAAACCATGTTCATCGTTGCTTGTCTTACCAACATTCTAAACTAAAATTTGAATTTTTCCCACCAAATATTATTTATAATTAAAACATTGTAATTTTATTTTGACTGAATAAATGAACTAAACTAAAGAATAAGTTATAAATCATCTTTTCCATTTACAGCATCGATTTGTTTTATATTAGGCAATAAACGAAGTCAAAAGTGACCAAAAGTGAAATTTTGTATCGTTTTTGTAATCGAAATTTACTTTGGGTTTTTATTATTTTTTTATCATCTTTTTTCTATCGTGTGCGTATCGTCCCTTTAGAAATCAAAATAAGTTTTTGGTAATAAAATACCTTATTACTTTAGACTATCAAAAAACTTTCCACCAACATTTCTTTACAGCGAAGTCCTAAAACTTTGTCCCAACTTTTTGTTATTGATACAAACGCGGTAAACTTCGTAACTGGGTCGGTTGTGAAACATGCGACCAAAATAATTTACGGAGGTAAAAAAGACTTTTCAAATGTTTTCAACTTAAATTAGTTATCTGAGTTTATATCTGAACTGTATTCATCCATACCTGTCCTATCATGTAAACAAAATTCTAACCTAAAATGTCACTTTTTGTCACCTAAACCAAGGGGTTCCAATCCGCACTGTAGGTACGTTCGACCGCCTTGCCTATGGCATAGGCAAATCGCAGTAGGCTGTCGGCTTCCCGCGCGCCCGCTCGCTCGCCCCCGCCGTGTCAGTGTAATTGAATACGAATGCCGCGCAACCCTTGCTTATCGCCACAGAATAAATAAAAGTACTTACGTACAGAAACTTCTCTTATACGAAGGCGATTAAACGAATTCCAACTTTATTGACACGTTCAAAAAGTTTGTATTACTTTATACACCATGCGCCTTCATTTTCAATTACACTGACAAGGCGGTCGAGCGTACTCACAGTACGAAGTAGAACCCCCCTGACATAGCCCCCCCCCCCTCTGGATCCGCTCTTGAGGAAATAAAAGTTAAACCTGCGCCGGTCATATTAAGGCCTCTGACATATGTTAGTTTCGTAAATAGGGCCCGCTATGCCTTAGAGAGTAATTAAGCTGAGACGTCAAATGATGACTGTCGTCGTCAATGGTAGACGGGCCTTTTTAATTACCGGGCGGGCTTTTTAATGTGCACCTCTCGAGGTAAAAGGCCTGACGTCCAGTGAATAGCAGCGATATCCTTCTTTTTACCCGACTGCGCGACGCAAAGGAGGGTAATCATCAACCTATGTATGTATGTTTGTTCCTTTGTGGCGATCTAGAGACCAAACGCGTGGGCTGATTTTGATGATTCTTACGTCAATCGATTCGTCTTAATCTTGCGAGTGTCATTAAAGACATGACTATAATCAAAATTCAATATGGCGACCACAAGACGCCATATTATGAAAAAGATAAAAATTAAACTCGATGAAGTATGTTGAGCGGGGTATCATTGGATAGGTATTTGAAAGTCATCTTTAGGTTTCTAAAATCATTTTGAATGATCGTTTAGGATCTATAACGATTTAAAGTTGGTTAGCAACTATTCTCTCTTAATCCGAACTAAAAAGTGTAAAATAAAAAAGTAAATGAAAAAATAAAAAACCCAACTGCGTAAAAATTGAAAAGACTAAAACAAGTCCAGTAGTCCGAAGTTCTGTTAAGTAATGTTAAATATGTTGAATACCTACACTATTGCAATAGTGTCATGAACTTCAACAGTCGGGACCCATTAAAAATTTAGACCATCTTAAATCTTCCCAATAATAAGTCCCGACTATTGAAATTCATGACACTATTGCAATGGTGTAGGTATTCAACATTACTTGTTACGCAGTTGCGTTTTTTAATTTTTAAATTTACTTTTTAAATTTAATTTACAAGGCGGGAGTAGGCAGTCGAAGGTCCGAGGACAGACAGACGGGCAGCGACTTAATTTGTTTTATACTATGTAACGATATCCAGGATTATTGGTAAGTCGACCTATTCCTGTAAGGGGTTTATGGGGGAGGTTATTTGCAGCAAAAAAGGTCAAGTGATACCCTAGTCACAATGAATCCGAATTTGACATTATTTTTGAATCCAATAACGTTGTTTTGTATGTCAAAAAATAATGTCAAATATTAAAAGACCTTTTTTTATTATCCGCTACATTTTCTGCTTTCCTAATGGTCGTAATGGAAAGCAGATTGTTTATCTTGGGTGAAACACCAATTCCACTCTCGAACTATTCTCGTGTGTAATAGTTGTTTTTCATCCCTCGTTGAACAATCTACTATTGATTTGATTAGATTTTTTATTACACAAAAAAAAATTTGTTCACGCGCTAGCATAGCTTAAATATTTCACAAGGCACACCCCGTTCCTGCCGTAATGAAAGCCCTGAAATGCGGGAAAGCCTGCGAACTACGTAATTCCGCGTCAAATGCAAGGTACGGAGGCCAGGCCTTTACGTTACATTAATTGCGAGCGTAATCGCGCGCCGTAACGATTTGATTCGTGGCGTAAATCTTGACGCCGAATTACGCTTGCTTTTGTGGGTCATTGTTTATATTGCGGAGTACAGTCAACTTCAGAAGTAGACATCGATATAAGAAGACAATAGATCTGCTTACTTGGTCACCACTTTGCGACGGGGTGAAGCAGGTGAAGAGGGGCTTTCAATATTTAGCCCTTGGTTCAACTTTAAATCTTATCGGAAGTGAATAAAGTGCTTCTTAGTTAGCAGCGACACAGGTGTCGGATGGCAGAACTAAAAAAATTGACGCCAATTTAAAACGTAAGAAACGTAGAGCTGTTTACTTGAAAATTGGCACATACAGTTTTATTCAGGCTATCCAACATAGTCTACCAAATAGGCTATGGTCGGCTACTCTGCCACTGCGTTGTACACAGTTCTATAGTTTCTCATTTCGATGGAAGTAGAGCAGCTGAAGATTTTAGTACCTCGTCGCTGTCAGACGGGATGCATTCGAGCAACTCTCATTTGATACGTTACTACGACAAGGTTCTTAAGTGTTAAGCTATATGTGAGGTTGACTATAAAGCACTGTAAATCTTCACAGGGCAACTACCTACGGGCTCACTATCACCAAGCTTCTATCTACGGGTTTCCCAATTACCTACGGGCTCAACGATCCCCAAGCTTCACACTTCCTCGAGCCACCTGCAGGGCACCTTTTGCAGGTTACTTGGACACTGTACCCTTGCCGAGCTGCTACCAGCCGGTTACTTGGACAACCGTACCCTTGCCGAGCTTCTAACGCCCTAGCAGCCTTCGACGACCTGCCAAACCTCAAGCCTACGCTGCTCACGTCGGGTCACGGTAAGGGGAGTGCGAGCGATCACGTTATTAACTGACTCAAGTTAGGAATTAGGCACAAGAACTACGAACTTACGACCTAGAGTCTGTAGTCGTCCTAGGCAGGGAGCTTTTATTCAATAAAAACTTATTAGTGTAAATCTAGTGTTTCATTTGAAAATCCCCTAGGGCGAACTTCTGTACCTGACCGGGTAACAACCATCAAAGACTCACATAAGTGACCATTAAAGTTGGAACTGGGAGGTGTCAATTTACAAGAGGTATTCCAATCTTAGCCCTCTGGGTTGGCAATCTTGTCTTCGTCGCAAGTTTAAATTATATCTTTACTTCTCTGTCAAACTAGAGGCATAAGAAAGAGACGCACAGAGACAAACTCTGACAAACTAAACTTAACCGGTCATGTTAGGCACAATAGCAGGTACCGCACTGTAGATACGCTTGACCGCCTTGCCTATGACATAGGCAAATCGCAGTAGGGTGTCGGCTTGCCGCGCGCCCGCTCGCTCGCCCCCGCCGTGTCAGTTTAAAAGAAAACGAATGCCGCGCAACCCTAGCGTGTCACCGGGAGTAGCGGGGGGAAGGCGGGAGCGGACGGCGCGTTCCTTTTGACTCGCGCCGCCTGGCGCATGGTGTATGAAGTAATACAAACTCTTTGAGCGTGTGAATAAAGTTGGAATTCGTTTAATCTCGGTCGTAAAAGAGAAGTTTCTGCACGTCATTTATTCTGTGACAATAGTACTTTTTAGGCTTCTATACCCTGCTAGCGTAGAAAGGGATACCTCACGGACCCTGCAGCCTGCAGCAAAATAGCGCTAAAGCAATAAACGCTACTTCCTAAGCCACGCCACAATTCCTGCATTCCTGCAAACTTACAATTACCGTTGATTGCGGTACCAGCGCCTTCTAAACTCTATGACTTTGTACTATGAAAAGTTCACGCCGGGCTCAGCCACCCGCAGGAGTAAGTTGGTGCGGCTATTACGAATGAATTGGCACTTTTCCCTCTTTGAAAACATTTTAATCGACTTTGAAGGTTGATATTAATTTTTCATCGCCTTTCGTAATAAGCAATGATATTATAATGCATGGATGGACAGTGTCATACGAAATGACAGCAGAAAAACGGCCCGACATGAGAATACAGCTTGACGCCAATGTTACAAATGCAAATTATTAGTTTACCATTCACAGTCATTGGATATACAATTTTACGTGTAACTGTATAAAATTATAATTTATTAAGTTTCGTTGCAAATAGGTTTTATTACAAAATAATGGTATTGACAGCAGCGCCGTCGGTCCGACAGACTGACAGCTGAAACGATTGTCGATTTATTGTACTTTTTGTTCGACTTTTGAAGCCGCCATTTTTTAAACGCTGACTAGAAGTCCATTATTTATAGGCACTGACCTATAAGTAATGGACTTCTAGTCAGTGTTTAAAAAATGGCCTTATCGAAAGAGGAGTAAAAAGAGGAGTAATTCGCCCCTTTAGAATTAAAGCGACTCAATTCTGAATATGACATTTCCCAAAATTAAACCCTATGTCTTTTAAATAAGGTGAAATTTTGGGACGTGTATTATTCAGAAATGAGTCGCTTTAATTCTAAAGGTGCGAATTGTGCTGTCAGTTTCCGTGCGACGGCGCTTCTGTCAAAATGCTATACTGCACTGTGAAAACATGTAAAAATTACAGTAGCAAAGCCAAAAGAAAGGATGGAATATCGTATTTTCAGTAACTAATCTATTGTGTTATAATTCAGAAGTAATTAATTGCTCAGTCTTTCATTTATATTTGAAATAAATTACCATATCAATGATTGAAAGATTCAGAACAAAGAAACTATAGAGCCGCTTGGATGTTAATTTTATATTCATGCAAATTCTTATTAAATGCCTGATTTTGCTATTTTCCATATGCCCCAAATCACGTTTAGTAGAAAATTAGGAATGTTAAAATTAGTAATCAAAAATTTTACCTACCTAATTTTACCTAGCTCAACAAATTTTTTTTGCTTTCATTTTGAAACATATTCGGAAAATGTAACAGAGTCCTAATAAAGTTTTTGGGACTTGTAACATTTGGAATCAATTAGAAAATAAAATTTTGGAACATTAACAGAAATAGGACTAAAGTGTTGTGTTTCAGTAAAGACGAATGGACTTCATTGCATTTATAAGCTTTATGAAGTTAAGTATTTTTAAACCCTAATTTCACAATACCACTGGGGACGTGTTAAATGATCGTTTAGTTTACAAAATAAATAATTATAATTAAACATGTTCCCAGTCCAGTGGTACACAAAAAGTATACATAATCAGATCTTTAGTGACGAAGTGGCGTAGATACTTAAAGTCAAGCGAAATGCAGGCTGGGTAATTGTTAACTGAAATGGTTGTAAGCCGTAAAAAAAAAGTTTGGTCATCCAAAACAAAAGATATCCAGCTACCAAATTTCGAGTCAGTAGGTGGGTAGTCATTTATGTGTAATAAACACACAAACATTCATTCTTTCATTTCAATGGTATTTGTGGTGGTTTTTTAATTAGTTTTATGCTTCAAAGTACATTTAATTGTCATTATTTTATTAATAAAATAAAAACTAATAATAGTTTCTACAAGTATCTAAAATTAAAATATTTAATTGTTGAATTAGGAGAACTGCGACTCTATTAGTCTCTGTTCATTGTGACAAGACAACCGCCATTTCAATGCCAATGTTTTTTTTTATAAGTTCAAGCTGCCAGACATATTTTTAGAAATGCAATAATAAAAAAACCTATTTGCGACAAAACTTTATAAATGATAATTTTATACCATTCTATACAGTATGGCGCCGTAGTAAGGTTGAAATTAAAGAAAATATAAAAAGTCAATTAAGAGTGTACATTTTGAACATTGGCGTCAACCTATTCTCATTTGTCGGGCCGTTTTTCGGCTGACATTTAGTATGACATTGTACATCCATGCATTATAATATCGTTGTTTATAGGTCAGTGGTAATAAGGTTAGGTGCTGAAAACTTTGAGCCTAACATGCCCGGCTAATATTAGTTTATTTGAGTTTGTCTATTTGTGCGCTCCTTATGACACTAAGTCTGACAAAAACACACCAAGGGAGTTAATATTTAGGCACCTCAAGCATACTCATAAATATATCTTTACACACTCTTTACAGTCCGGTTCAAAAGATGTTAAGTACTGTAAGGACCATTAAAGTACAGATTTACCTACAACCACAGACAAGAAAGGTCCATAATAAAATTGGGTGTAATAATGTTGGTTATTTCCTACGGTTTTTGAACGCGTTATAGAGCACTTATGATATGTGTGTAGATTAAATATATATTAGGTTGGGAGGGGTCTTTACGCAAAAATATAAAGTTGTACTATACAAATATGGTGGCTTGTCCTAAACGGTTCTCAGGGCAATAAAACACAGCCGGACGTAGGTTCGGTGCCGGGCTGAATATGAATGGCTTTTTACCACTTTACGGGTGACCACTTTCTGTCAACTTTCGGCTAGGGATTTAGGGTTTTCTTATGCTAATTTGCACTACTTGTATACGTTACTAGAAGCGACTTTGTTGAGAAACAAAGAAGGTAAAATACACGAGGGAAGAAATTCTGCAGATACAAATTCGACCAGTCGGATGTTACCATGAAATTGCGGAACCTCAAGCTTTGTAGTCAGGGTAGTGACCCTGACCGTTATAAATACCAAAAATAAAAAAATTAGATTTTTTATAAAATAAGAAGGCAAACAAGCAAGTAGGTCACCTGATGGTAAGTGATCAACACCGCCTATAGACACCCACCCAAAGAGATTGCAGATGCGTTGCCAACCCATGAAATGAAGAGACGAATTCGTGTGAATTATTTTTTTGTCCATGAAATATGCAATCTTTATAAACATATCGATGTCATAAACCAACTCGAGAACAACCCCACGACTATTAATACCGTGATTGTGTCTGTCCTTGTTCTTAGGATTGTATACGGATTGTACAGTCAAGGAAATTGAAACACGTACCACCGTAGAACCTAGTCGAAGAGACATACGCATGACATTTGGATGACATAGCTTGGCGTTTAACGGGTCGCGTCATTGCGATAGGGTTCTAAGGTGGTACGTGAATATATTTCCCCTACTATACCCAAGGGTACAGCAAGCCGTGGGGTTGCTCGGATACCGAATACACAACCCCTAGCAACGTCTCGTTGTTGTGACTCAGTCAGACATTAACTCATAATAATAATTTAGTGGTATCGTGGTGTCCGTCACTAAATAATAATGTCTGGGGTTATAAACAGGCCGATGAGTCAGATGAGGAAGATGGAGACCGTGAGTGGCATAATAATTATAATAACATTAATAACATAATATAATATATCAACTATGAATAACCCACCATGTCTAATGAACCTACCGCAGGCATCAGACCTGGTGGACCGGAGACCTTAGTTAGTTTTAGTTTTCCTAGTTTTAGAATTGGTTTAAGTTTTCTATGTCTAGTCTAGAATTTGTCATTAATAAAACCGCATTGAATTGAAATTACGAATAAATAATGGGTGAGGCGCATTACGTGTTTAGTTGTGTTGGCGGCTGTACAACTCTAAAGCTGATTGTTAGGTTGAATTACGTTTCTTCCCATTATTTATTCGTTGTATATCAATGGGTGATGTGACTGGGCGAGTAGGTCGAGGGCGGCCTCAGCGTGCTTTTGACCAAATTGGTGACGTCCAAACTATGATACACAGTTAAATAATAAATTTATTCTCGTTCTCATTCATTCTCATTCTTTAACTGAACCAGCCATGTTAAGACTGGCAGGTGCCCAAACTATCTCCTTCCCAATTTCACCACAACTTGTCACCAGAAAGAATCCCTCTTCCGCGCAAGGAAGCGCGTGTTGCGGTACTTGGTGCACAGCTTCCTGAGGACCGAGGGTCTGTTCCACTCCGCTGACACGCTGGCTGAGGAAGCGGGGCTGACGGCGGAATACGAGGTCTGCGACAACATCGACCTGGACATCATCATACAGGTGCTAAGGGGTCACCTTGAGAGTCTCTTATGAATAGAAATAATAAACAAACTGGAACAAACTACTAGCTACATATATCACATAGACTCAACTATTAATCAGCCAACCACTATTTAGTGTTTAGCGCTGATGGCTAAGTTGATTCTGTGTTATATAAAGTTGTTTCGTGTGGAAGTGGAGGACGGTAAGTTTTTCCGTGAAAAATACATATTTCTATTTTGTACGTGCAGTGCACAGCATTGATTTCGCGGAGTAGCAAGGTAAGTTCCAATTGAGATAGACCTTCGCAAGGCAATGCCTGAATCTATTAATAGAAAAAAATTAATACGACTTGAGAAGCTCCGTTTTGGACATAGAAATAAATTAGACTTGGGCGGTCACGTTAGGTCCACTGGGCTGGAAGGTTTAGTTCATCGAACACATTGTGACAAGTAAGCAAAGTAGGTCACCGCTCACACCGGAAACGCATCAGTTTGGGCCGCCCTCGGTGTGTCGGGTTGGGATTATTTCCGTTAGCTAATATCATCCGCTAACTTTCTCAACATCGTATCTATCAGACCCCAATTCTGGCTTTCATCGAGATTCATCTCAAGTTCGTGACATTTGTAGTTAACACACCCAAAACAAATTTTTTTTTGGTCTTACACAGCAAAAATGCGATACTAGTTGTTAATGACGGCACCCTCGGTGCGCGAGTCCGACACACTTGGCCGGTTTTTTAATATTGAAAACACATGTGTTGCATATTTCAAATATGATGTAAGTAGTACAGAAAGATTGTTACAGCGCTAAAATCTGAGAAGTTGTCAATTAATTAGAAAAATATGACCTAAAAATTTCCCTCATTTCTCGAAATCTCGTCTACATCTCTATTGTTATGTGACACTTATGTTATAATGAAACAGATGTCACACTAAACCGGTAATAGTATTTTATGCAACTGTTGCATAATGAGGGGTATTAAAACACGAGTGTGGTTTTATGAAACGAGCGTCAGCGAGTTTCATAACAGGATCACACGAATGTTTTAAGACCTAATTATGTACAGTTGCATACTAGTATTTTATGCAACTGTTGCATAATGAGGGGTCTTAAAACACGAGTGTGGTTTTATGAAACGAGCGTCAGCGAGTTTCATAATAGGATCACACGAGTGTTTTAAGACCTAATTATGTACAGTTGCATACATTACTTTATCTACACCATATCATAAGTACTCTATGATGGGTTCAGAAGCCATAGGGCAATGACCTACATTGCTACTAGCTATTAGTGCTAGGTACCTATTAAATATCTATGGACTGGACACATTAAAATAATGTAATAAAAAATGAATTTGAACAAATATAGAAACAAATTAGAAAAATTCTCATAATAATATTGGTTGTTATAATGCTGGTCATTGCCTACGGTTTCTGAACGCATTATAGAGCATTTATGATATATGTGTAGATAAATTACTTTATCTACACACATATCATAAGTACTCTGTGATGGGTTCAGAAGCCATAGGGCAATGACCTGCATTGCTACTATCTACTAGTGCTAGGTACCTATTAAATATCTGTAGACTGTACACATTAAAATAATGTAATAAAAAATGAATTTGAACAAATATAGAAACAAAATAGAAAAAATCTCATAATAATATTGGTTGTTATAAAGCTGGTCATTGCCTACGGTTTCTGAACGCATTATAGAGCATTTATGATATATGTGTAGATAAATATATTAACTAACGCCACGTTCGTTCCTAACCGTCACGACCTCAGCGCTCTGAATTAACGTCATTATAAAGTAACAAATTTACGATCTGAAAACCACATATGAAGTGACCATGCGTCCCATTTTGAACGGGAACACGGATTTCATGAAATAAGAAGGAAAGAAGCAATAGTAACCTAACGGTAAGTGATCACCACTTTCCATAGATACCCGCAACACCAAGGAGACTGCAGATGCGTTGCCAACTCAGAGGACTAGTATGACATGTCTCTTATCACATCATTCCTCACTGTATACCACAAAGTTCTCATAATAATTTGTATTTTTCGCGTTATGATTAGCATAAATTTTTATTTTGTGTTCTTGTTGAGGATGCAGATTGATTTCCGTAATTTTTTAGAATTTTTCAATACTTTGCTAACATTCAAAAGTGGTCTGTGATACGCGACAATTTTTTTTTTATGAAATAGAAAAGCAAACAAGCAAGTGGGTCACCTGATGGTAAGTGATGACCACCGCCTATAGACATCCGCAACATCAAAGAAATTGCAGATGCGTTGCCAACTCAGAGGGCTATGATGAAATACCTCTTGCGATAGTTATTACACCGGCTGCATATTTATGTCAAAATTTTATTTTAAATGCAATTCTTTCAACTGACCAGTTAAATAATATACAGGGTGTCCCGTTATGAAGCAGTAATGCTGGTCACGTTAGTTGCGTTACCCCGTATGGCGCGATGGCGCTGTCACTTGGCCAGCAGCCCAATGGGTCGCTTTATCTAGCTGAATATAATATTAAAATTATCTAGTGGATATATCCCGGCTATTGGGATATCATTTACTCAATTTAGGTTTTTTCTGTCTGGTGCGAGATGTCGTTGTATTTTTCAGGGACCCGGATAGCTAAATACTGATCGCTATTGAGACCTACAAATCTGATTTTCGCTGTCCCGAAAATAAAGTTTATTGAATCAAACCTCTCACCAACACAAGAGTTACGCTTATTTCCGTTTAAATCATGAATGTCGTGTGAGTTAAGTATTCTATTTAGGACGTACAAAATTAAAAATATTTATTCATATCTTTTTTTTTATAAAATAGGAAGGCAAACAAGCAAGTGTGTCACCTGATGGAAAGTGATCACCACCGCCAATAGACACCCGCAACACTGAAGAGATTGCAGATGCGTTGCCAACCCAGAAGCCTAAGATGGAATACCTCTTGTGCCAGTAATTACACCGGCTGTCTTGCTCTCCACGCCGGAACACAACAGTGCAAGCACTGCTGCTTAGCGGCAGGATTAGCGAGCAAGATGGTGGTAGCGATCCGAACGGAACTTGCACAAGGTCCTACCACCCGCAAAACAGTTTTACAGTTAATCCGTCAATTACCAAACAGCCTGTAGGTACACTTGCTTATTAAGTATGCATATTTCTGTCCCACTTTATTCAGATTATTCGCAAGCTAAAGTAGGTTTCCTTGTTCTCGGTCTTAAAAGAATCTCGGATAACTCCAACTTTTCTTTTATAATGGTTTTTATCCGCAAAGTTAAAATCTTGGAAGTTTTTTTTGTTTACCAAACCGGCTCCAGCTGCGCCTTGCGCTGTTAATTAATACCACAAATGATATATTACCTACTACTTAATACGGATATCCAGATCGCATATATGTATGCAGCAGTTTTTAATTAGGTCTTTAAATTAAGAGGAGTGTGAACCCAGTCAGAAAAAGCGTTGGCCAAACAAACGGCGATAACGTTTTCCACCCTCTAAACCTTAACCTATGGCAATGTTTTGGTATGTTGTCATTATGCCTTGAAACTAGGTATGTGTTTTGATTTTTTAAATATTCTTCATAGATTTGACAATATTTGCATTATAGGAGTTTCATACAAAGCAAAAAACCATCAATATTTTTGAAACTATGAAGAATATTTAAAAAATCAAAACGTACAAACCTAGTTCTAGGGCATAATGATACCAAACAAAAAAATCATGGCTATAGTTTAAGGATTAGAGGGTGGAAAACGTTATCGCCGTTTGTATGGAGAGCGCTGGGTTCACACTCCTCTTAAGGTTACATGTTCAAATAAAACCGATCCAATAAACAGATCACCGATTTTGATATGGTTTTTAGACTAACCTAACCTAACCTAACCTACACAGAATAAAATGCACTTCATGTTGATTCGACGTTTAATCGCTAATCAAACTTTACACGACATAGTAACAGATCTATGATCCTAGATTTGACATTCTTGCCTTACTTCTTTATATGTATGAAAAATATACGAACTTTAATAAAACCGGGTCTTTATAGAGTGCCGAATGTTTCCAGGATTACACCAGCTACTACTTATCCCGGTTCAACAAGCAGCCGCAGTTCCTCCGGCAGTCAGCCGGGCAGGCGGCGCCGGCGCCGAGGCGGCCGGCGACCCGCCACGCCCGGCTCAGGCCCGAGCCGGCGCCAGCCAAACAGGACTTGGAGCTGCCGGACACCTTCACTGTCACGCAGTTGGTGAAGCAGGTAGAAGGTTCTCAGGACTTTGTGCAAGGGTCATCCGAATAGCTTTCAGCATTTTGCTTACTAATCCAGCCGCTAAGCACTGGTACTGTTCTGTTTTGTCGTGGAAAGCGAAACAGCCGGTATTTCATCTTAGCCCTCTGGGTTGACAACGCATTTGTATCCTTGGTGTTGTGGAACTTGCGGGTGTTCATGCGCCGTTATATGCTTACCTTCAGGTGACACACTTGTTTCGTTTGTCTTAGTATTTAATTTTAAAAAATAAACATTCAATTCAATACATTTTGCATTGCAAAGTTTTAGCACTAATTTAAAATTAGCGAAACTGTAACACGTTGATTTTATTGTCGCGATTTCGTTTAAATTGGATTACCATGAACATTACAGACTTATCTCGAAAGAGTCCTTTCGAATACACTTTGACCCAACAGGCTCTTTCGTGCATTTATCCATCTGTCCGATATATCTGTCAGCCTATCGCTCACTCTGTGAATGTCAAATTTGTACGGTTTGCCCCACAAAGGCTTGAATTGAATTGAAAATATCTCTCATATTTACTTATCGGAGGTTTAAAATAACCATTGTTATCCTTAGGAATCGAATACAATCCTGGAAACCATTCCAGCTATAGAGCGCAAACCCCTGTCTGCTTTTCTGGGCAAGGCGTCTGCAGAGAAGAAGGAATTTGTGGAGGCGCTCTATCAGGACATCATCAGACCCTCGGGTGTCAGCTGGGACGACATCAAGGGGCTGGAAGCCGCTAAGAGCTTGCTGATGGAGTGTGTGGTGTATCCTGTAAGGTAAGAAATGCGCAAAGGCAGCCCCAAAACGTTTGGATATCGTTATCTGTTGATACACAGTGTCTACACAGCACATCCAGTTTCCCCCACCCCACGCACCTCTACCCTAGCCAGCAACTTGCTACAGTGTGGCTCTGATATGAATATGACTATGTTACTATTAAAATTTTTAAATCTGTTCGTAATTTTTAAATTATGTCTATATAGGTACCCTGAAATGTTCACGGGACTCCTGGAGCCCTGGCGCGGCGTGCTCCTCCATGGTCCTCCAGGCACGGGCAAGACCTTGCTGGCTCGAGCTGTGGCTGCTGAAAGCCGGTGCACCTTCTTCAACATCTCCCCAAGCACCATCGTCACCAAGTGGCGCGGGGACTCTGAGAGGATCGTCAAGGTACATCATCAATATCGTCATCTAGTGCCAAAAACAGATTTCTTACAGATTTTCAATCAGAGTGTCCACAGCCAATTCTAAAAAATATCTCTGACTTTTCCCTGACTTTCCGTAACCATTTTACCTAATTTCCCTAACCAACCATACTCATATTTAAGTAACTTTTCCTTATCTTTATAAAAAGTATCGGGATTGCGGGATAAAAAGTATCCTATGTTTAAATCTAGGACATGATCTATCTGTCTGCCAAATCTCAACTAAATAGATCCAGCCATTAATGCGTGATCGAGGAATAAAATCCGAACATCCAAATAACCAAACATCAATACTTTCGCATTTATAATACCAGTAGGATATTGACTGTTATTTGATTTTACCGTATTCAGGTGCTCTTCGAAATGGCGTCGTACTACGCTCCCTCGATAATTTTTGTGGACGAGGTCGAGACCCTGGCCTCGGAACGCGGGGGAGCGGGCGAACATGAGGCGTCGCGCCGGCTGAAGGCCCAGCTGTTGACAGAGCTGGACGGCGTCAGCGGCTACGGCGGCATCGTGTTCCTGCTTGCCAACTCTAACATGCCTTGGTGAGGATAGTCCCTGAACAGTCTTGTAGCATAGGCATATTCTGCCTCTTTTTGCGTGAAATCCAAGCAAAAACTAGTTTATCATTACATTTTTAAATGAAGTAAAAACATTCAATCTTACCATCCCCCCTAGGGTAAAAAACAGCTTCGCATAAGTACAAGGAGCAAGAGTCTTTAAAAGGACTGAAACTGCCAAACTGCTAATGCCTATAGTTGCCGAGATATTGAAGTTGTGTCAACTTACCTTTGTGGTAACGTCTTAGGTCTCCCCCAGCCAATAAAATTATTTGCTAGGTAGACAATAACTCAAGGAGTTCTGGAAAGCTAGCTTATTAACGGGAACACAACCTTGCAAAAGCAATTTAATATTAGTTGACTGCAATTTTTGGCGGAGATCGCTTCCCAGAGCCCTGCTCTCATGAGCTACCCAACATTTTGCAACTTACTACTGGCCTGGCGATGGAAATTCTGATATGCCATTGGAATCTTTCCTCAACTGCCATGTAAAAGTTTTCTTTTGTTAGAAAATTCCCGCCTTTTTAAGCACTTTCTTCACCTTTCACATACCTATAAGACCTTTGTGAGTCGTGAAGCTTCAGTGTCGATGAACGAATAAAGATTGAATCTATCTAAACGATAGATGCGATACCGATACAAAGAAGAATTTTAATCACCTGTAGGAACTTCGACATTCCAATTTGAATATTCTCGACATTAAAATTAAAAAAATATTTAAGTTACAAAAATATTACTTTTAGGGTTTCGTAGGGACCTCAAAAATAAAAACGGAACCCATATAGGATCATTTTTTTGTCCGTCTATCAAGCCCCTTATTCTCAGCAACGCTTGGTTATATGTTCAGGGAGATCGACCCAGCAATGCTCCGTCGCCTGGAGAAGCGAATACACGTGCCGCTCCCCGACCACAAGACGCGCGCAGAGCTGTTCGCGCTGTACCTGAGCGGCGCGGGAGTGGGTGCGCACGTGTCGGAGCTGGCCTCGAGGACTGCGGGATACTCCGGCAGCGACATCAAGATCGTCTGCAAAGAGGCGCTCATGTCTGGAGTGAGGAAGCTGCTGCCGAACATGGGGAAAGGTCTGTGTAGGAACTGTTTGAGATGGAAGGAGAAACTCATATGAATGTAATGAGAATGACAATGTGGGCGGGGCCATGGGCGTTACTAGGTGAAGGCAGACAGGGCAACCTCCCCTAGAAGCTCAGGATTAATTTTTTCATGGTAAATATGGTATACCCTTTCCATTCTAATGTCACAGCAGAATAAATAAGTTATAACTTGATAGTTGCGTTTTGCATGGGCGAACGCGGTTTCTTGATGCACAAGTGCTCTCCGCCGGCTTTAATGGACCATGGACCTGTAGATCTTGTCACTCAACGTACGAAGTCACGTCGGTATTCTGTGACTGTGAGAATGTATAGATAAGTATGTGAATTAGGCACAGGCTGTGTTTCACTATAAGACGGTTGAATTCATTATCCCAGAGGTGCAATTTTTGAATCTCACCAGGTGACTAAAGCTCACCAAAATGGCCGAACCTCTAAGGAAAACGGCCATTTTGGTGAGCTTGTCACTCGGTGAGATTCAAAAATCGAACTCCAGGTCCCTATTTTACCAAACTGATATATGTCAGGTGACAACCACAATTCAGAGTAGCTACGTTACACATCCACTATTTAAGCTTGGCAATATAAAAACACCAGGAGTTGTATGTTAAATTGTCGTTGCCACATCGCACGCTTAGAATTAAAGCGACTCATTTCTGAATTATACACATCCCAAAATATCACCTTAACTAAAAGACATAGGGTTTAATTTTGGGAAATGTCATATTCAGAATTGAGTCGCTTTAATTCTAAACGTGCGCTAATTCTAAATGTCACCGTTTGTTGCTAAGCGTTTTTCCATAGGTACCATGTTAGTGTAGACGAACATAATCTTTTATTTTTCAGGAACTCCAAATCAGCCCAAAGACCGCCTGGACCTGTCCGCCATACTGACTGCCATAGAGAAGACTAAACCAGTTTCAAAAAACCTGGCAAAGAAACACGAAGACTGGCAGAACGAGACCGGCTGTTCATAGTGCATTGTTAATAGAACTCAACGGTTTAAACTGAAGTCCGTTCACAATAGTTAGTAACTAGGCATGGTCGCATTAGTTGTTCAGGCACCGGAGAAACCTGTCGTAATGACATGTAGCCACGTGTTAGTAAACAATCCAAAGCAATGTGACAAGGTTCCATACAGGCTCAACGATTAAAGTCCGTGATGGTACTTGATAGGTAGCTTAATTCTCGGTTTATTTTTACTTTTTCTTTTTGGTGCACCCATATTTGTAACTTTCTTATTTTTGGTATGGTTGACTGGTAGAGAATGCCTACTGGCATTAGGTTCGCCAGTTGTATTTGTTTTGTAAACTGTGTAGCTTAAAAAAAAGTTGAACGTATCCCTTGCTGCAGTTTTGTCGAACTAGTATATTAAGAAAGGGACACATAGAGATATGCTAGATTCTTTTGCGTCTAGAATTCGTTTATCGCTATTCCACAAAAATTTTGTATTTTTCTGGATTCTGGAATTCTCTCTGGATTTCTGGAAGCGGCTATGACTTGTCTCGATAAGCAAACATCTACCTCAATAAGGCTATGTTGGCCTTAACTTCTTCCGTTCCAAAAATTCAGCAGTATAAAATTTCTGATATAAAACCACGGATGGAACCAGGTGGCAGTAACAATTCGGTATACATTGCCTGCCCACTGTAATTTTAAGTCTGTAATGCTGTAGCGGTACATATCGACACAGTAAGGTACCGCGAAGTGTCACTGTCACCTGTCGCCTGTCGCGTTCATGAAATTGGACCCAGGAGTTTAAAAAGAAGGCAGGGAATAGAGAAGCATATAGGGAATAGTAAGCTTTAAGAGGAAACACAAGGGCCGTTTTTCCATACAAACGTCGTCCCCTGTTTCCTCTCTGGATAATGCCAATAGAGCAATTTTTTTTCCAAAAAATCGATGGCTACTATTATGCATGTCCCTATGTTTTCTTTTTTTCAATAAATTAATTATTAAGAGATATGAACATTCAAAAACTTAAAAAATTGGCCAGATTTTCGGCTGCGTTCATACATTCAGAAAACAAATTTTAATAGATTATTTAAAAAAGGAAAAAAATAGGAACACTGCCAAAGCCTTTCTTTAATTTTTAATGAAAAAAGTAGTTAAACCGGTTAAGTTTTAGAGAAGGAATCAGGGGTCTACGAATCGTTGATTTTGTGTACTTTAAATAGGTATTTTCAGTCCAAGCTGCAGCTGTCTCTATTGCGCTCTGCGGGGGGAGGCTTGGTAGATGGAGGCAGCAATAGATTTTACAAATACCTATTTTTTAATTCTCTAGGCCTTGAGGTTTCCTCTTAAGATTTGTAGTGTCCACATTTGTAGAACTGTTGCCCTACAGTCATTAAGATTTGTACTTTGTTTATGGTAACATTGTTTAGTTTGAATAAAACACAAAGTTAATTTAATTTTTTATTACGACACCTAACGCCTCCTCTATACAAAATACTCTTTTAAAATACATCTTAGCCTAATTTTAGGACGCAGCTCAATTCCTGCAGAACCTCTCTCATCCTTTCTAGTTTGGGATGTATGTTGTGCAGTTTTATTAAAAAGTCAAATAGCTTCAAAGCCAAAGGCATTCCTGCATTTTTGTTTGACAAGAAATGTTCCTGCTGCGGTCAAGACATGAATTACCTGATTGTTGAGAAATTAAGCACCAGAATGTATTCCGACTCTTAAACATTTGGTTCAGACTTCAACTTTTTAACCTTTATAACGCCACATAAAATAAAAAAATTGTCGCTCAAAAGTAGCCTTTATTTCCAAGGAGGCGAAGTACAACCTTGCGCGAATGCAAGCCGATAATTATACGTAATTTTATTTTTATTTATTGATGGCCATGGGAAATGGTACGCGGCGACCAGTGTTGTCATAATTGTACACATTTTCGAGTATACGAGTATTCATAAAATTGGCCTCCTTTACAGATTGCAAACAACAAGGCAACAAAGTTTGCAAAGTTTTTTCGAAATACAGATTTTCATCTAAGCTTCTTCATACAAAAACACATATACAAACATTCGATTAAAAAAAAGATGGCAACACTGGTGGCAATGGATATAACCATGGTCAAAATTACGATAACTTTTCTTCCCGCCCGCCGCCGCTTAATCAATCGCTCAAAGATGTAAATACATATAGACCGTTATACAAGTTTATCAAAAACACAGTAGAAAAAATTTGAAGGAGTTACCTGTAAACCAAATGTAAAAAATCTGAACATTTAAGACGTGGCTTAAAGGTCTCTGCAACCAGGCCATAAAATCGAAAAAAAAAAATATAACCATGGTTGTCGGTTAAGGTTAAAGACTGAGAAAGAAAAGTGCATTTTGTTATTTCAATAAATTATAATAAGTATACATTTTTGATAAAAAATAAAACATAGTGTATTGATTGAGCTATTGAAAAAAACTAAGCATTAGAACAAAATGTATAGTGTTGAAAGATAACATTTGTATAAACTGTAGAATTATTGTTATTTTTATGACTAGAACTATCTAGATACTTACAGAAGACACAAGCTGCCAATTAAAACTTAAATCGAAAGATACTACTTTAGATTTTTTTATTGATTTGTCAAGAAAACTAAATAAAATAATTTAAATCATAATTCTGCCAATAAATATCGTTGGAACTCTGCGAGTGCGGTGGTAATATTTCATGCTACCTTCCATGATTTGCAGAAGATTTTTTTATTAAGTATAGTTTTTAACTTTTTACTAAAAGGTAACCTATGTGTTAATCCAGGCTATAAGCTATCTCCAAGTCAAATTTTATCCAAATCCGTTCAGGCATTTTAGCGTGAAGAGGAAGCAAAATACTATGTCGCACACAAACTGTCAGATTTCTCACATTATTGGATATTGTAATAGAAACCTCTACGAGTGTTCAGGTAGTTCTGCTGCTGATTGAACAAGGGGGACAGACCAGAGCCAGTTGTACCATAAATGGTACTAGCTGATGATATAAGTGGCCCTTCTGCGATCATACAACGGCTAAAACAAATCAGAGCGGTAGGCCATTCTAACCATATTAAAGTGTTCTGTGGTCTGAGATTTGCTGAAAGTTACCGCCTTGGTGAACAGAACATTCGAGCTGACCACATTTGAAACTAATTAAGAGAGTAATATAGTATATTAACGACGTTTAGACAAAAATAGTATGAAAATTATAATACACACTAGCAGACGCCCGGGACTCGTTCGTTTGAAGTTCAAAAACGAATAAATTATAGCCTATGTGGTATTTTGAACTATATTACTGGAAAGTTTCATCAAAATTCGTTCAGTAGTTTTTGTGTTAAAGAGTAACAAACATCCATCCATCCTCACATACTTTCGCGTATTTAATATTAGTAGGATTGTCATCTGTGTCGATATATACCAAGCTTGCCTAAATCTAAGCGAATCGGTATCGTAATTTCGCCGAAAAACTATTCGCAGAATGCATCGTTTCACAGATTACTCGTTTCCGAGAATGCTATTTTCTTAAAAACCATTACAGCCAACGCGAATAAACTTTAAACGCTCTGGTAATACAAAATGGTCGTAAAAATAACATAACGTTCAAATAGTTGTGATTGGCGGATACGTCAAAGGGGAGATGATATTAAAGAACCAATTAATACAAATATATTGCGGTATAACATTTAGCAAAACCTATTTTTAAGGCCGTTCGATGTTACCCGAGTGCTTAAAATTAGCCTCTTTGACTGTACTATTTCGGCATGTTTATAACATATACAGTCAATTAATTACCAGTAGTAATACCAATTCCTGTAGACTTCGGCGAGTTTAAATAATTGAAAAAATCAGCCTTAACTTTGCGGTGAACTATGTACCAAATTTTAAAAAAATTGCCATAAAGTAACATACAGTCAAGGAATTAAATTTCCAACCCACCTAAGGTTCAATAGCATATAGCAAACTGTCACCATAAGAGCTATAGAGCAAGACGTTAGTTTGACATATAGACCTCAAAGCATTGCGAATGTCAGACGACATTTCAACGAAATGGGTAGGGAATTAAATTCCTTGACTGTACATTGTACATATTACCCATGACCACACTAGGCTGAGCCTGCCTCGTGGGGTCCGATCCAGTTTGTTAGGAAAGTGTGATATATATTGACACATATATTTTTATATTGTCGATATTATCCTATACTGTACATACAAAAGATTTGAGAAATGACACTAATTCTATAGATTATTTCACATATAAGCAGCTAAAATACATGAATCTGTTTTATTTTCTTCTATAAAAGATAAAGTGCACGATAAATTTACTTTTTTTTAAATACTGGTAGTTAGTTTGAACACAGATGGAAGCACTAATGATTTGAGTGTATTTTTTGATACAGCTTAAATGTGAAATAACTTTGATTTTGGTTTGAAAACATTTGTCATTTGTAAAATTAAATACTTTTGAAAACTGTTTATATTACCAAAAACAATAGTGACATCCAACCCTTGTAACAAAAAAAATATATACACTCGGGTAACATTGAACGGCCTTGAAAATAATATTAAATGTTCAAATAACTTTAATTGGCGAATAAGTTAAAGGAGAAAATAATATTAAAGAATCAATTAATACAAATATATTAAGATAAAATATTATGCAAAAACTATTTTTAAGACCGTTCAATGTTACCTAAATGTTCAAAATTACCTGCATTGACTGTATTGAAAATGATCTCTTTAAAAACTTAATTTAAGTTAATATATATTGTAAATGAAAAATGTAATCAAACCTCTATTCGCTATAATTAGATAACTACTTATATTAAGAATTTAACTCCAGATTATATAAACCAAATGCGTTATTCACAATCGAGGTAAATACGATGTTTTCGCTGCCAGGGTGTCTTGTCATAACGTTAATAATTTCGTGAGATTTCAAAGAATTTTTGAAAAGGGGTAATGGAGATTTAGAGATTAAAATATTAATTTTATTTATTTAGAACTTGTATTTATAAGTTCTGACGGGTATCGTAATTAATATTTGACTCTGGAGGTTCATAATTAGTTATATTTGGGGTTCATAAATATTTTTCCGTTTTTTTTTTTGAAAACAACGCGCCATGGACAATCAAGTGCATAAATACGTAAAATATAATTATTTCGAGAATTTACTTCGGAAACTTAATCCTACTATATATATATGTACATTTTATGATAATATTGCCACAGAGTAAAGTGAAGAAGTATACACGTATTCTTAAGAGGAAACACAAGGGCCGTTTTTCCATACAAACGTCGTCCCCTGTTTCCTCTCTGGATAATGCCAATAGTGCAATAATTTTTTTCCAATAAATCAATGGCTACTATTATGCATGTCCCTATGTTTTCCTTTTTTCAATAAATTAGTTATTAAAAAAGGATATGAACATTCAAAAACTTAAAAAATTGGCCAGATTTTCGGCTGCGTTCATACATTCAGAAAACAAATTTAACTAGATTATTTAAAAAAGGAAAAAAATAGGAACACTGCCAAAGCCTTTCTTTAATTATTAATGAAAAAAGTAGTTAAATCGGTTAAGTTTTGGAGAAGGAATCAGGGGTCTACGAATCGCTGATTTTGTGTACTTTAAATAGGTATTTTCAGTCCAAGCTGCAGCTGTCTCTATTGCGCTCTGCGGGGGGAGGCTTGATAGATGGAGGCAGCAATAGATTTTACAAATACCTATTTTCCAATTATCTTGGCCTTGCGGTTTCCTCTTAAGACTTTGACTGAACAACTCGCGGAAAAAGCTTAATTTTAATTAATTTTTGGGTCGATTTTTGTTCGGTTTTTGCAATCGGTATTATTTCTTATCATTTTACGATGCCTATTATTTATGCTATGACTTTTTAAACCATAAACGTCACTGATATGTTTTTAAAAGATCACTGTTATGGAGGAACTATACATTATCATTAACCTTGAATACCCTTCACAAGTCCGAAACTACACTGGCGAACAGCAGCGTTTGTATAGTCGACCAAGAAATTGCTTGACCACTTTTGAACTTTATCTCTTTGTAATACGGTCGAAAAGTATACGTACGTTTTAAGTTGTTTAATTAATTTTATGGAAAAAACAGGCAACCGAGCATGCCAATCACCGCCGTTCATGAAACTAGTGACTCCAAGTGAATCGCTCATCTGTTGCCGGACTTTAGGTCTCTCTATGAGCCTCTGAATATCTTACTCACCAAAATGTATGTAGTTTCGGACTTTAAACAGGGTACCATTAATTTTACTTGATTAGGTAAGGGTAAAGAGAGATCGATTCAGTTGAAATAGGGTAAATACTCTATTGTGGCGACCTACAATCTTACTTCAAGGCAATAGTGGTGACAATCCTGCAAAAACTAGGTGAAAATGTGTACCTTGTTTAACCCTTTTTTTAAAGTGAGGATAATCCATTTTCAGATTTCGCCAAAAGAGGCGAAATTCGGGACTCGCCCCCGTGAGGGGGACGTGGTTTTTACCCTATTAAAAAAAAAGAAGGCCGATTATGATCATTCCCAATATTTAAAGCAAGGATATGTTTCTGTATTAACTATTATAATAATATAATTATCAGTAAACATTTTACAACTTAATACATTTAAATGGTCAATCTTGAAATTTAACTGCTGGTTTCTAAACGTCGATCTTTGCTTTTAAAATTAGGAACAACCATAAGTGTCTTAAAAAGTGGAGAACTGAAGACATATTACAGTCAATGCGGGTAACTTTGGACATTTGGGTAACATTCAATGGCTTTAAAAAAGGGTTCTGCGGGTGATAGGACCTTGTGCAAGGTCCGTCCGGATCGCTACCACCATCTTGCTCGCTAATCCTGCCGCTAAGCAGCAGTGCTTGTGTTGTGTTCAAAGGTGGAGAGCAAGACAGCCGGTGTAATTACTGGCACAAGAGGTATTCCATCTTAGCCCTCTGGGTTGGCAACGCATTTGCAATCTTCTTGGTGTTGCGGGTGTCTATAGGCGGTGGTGATCTCTTACCATCAGGTGACCCACTTGCTTGTTTGCCTTCCTATTTCATAAAAAAAAGGGTTTGCAAAATGTCTTACCCCGATATATTTGTACTAATTCGTTCTTAAACCTTTCAACCGCCATTGTCTGATATTTAACACGCAAAATATCAGATAATTTTGCCGCAGTCCCAGAGTTAAGACAAATGTCATATAGATTTTGTATAGATGGCGCCACCGACATTTTCGATGAAAATTGTATCGGCGGTTAAGCGGTTAATACAGTCTTCTTACTAAACAAGCAAGTGGGTCACCTGATGGTAAGTGATCACCACCGCCTATAGACACCCGCAACACCAAGAAGATCGCAGATGCTAGCAACCCAGAGGGCTAAGATGGAATACCTCTTGTGCCAGTAATTACACCGGCTGTCTTGCTCTCCATGCCGGAACACAACAGTGCGAGCACTGCTGCTTTGCGGCAGGATTAGTGAGCAAGATGGTGGTAGCGATCTGGACTGACCTTGCACAAGGTCCTACCACCCGCAAAACTTACTTTGACTTATTCGTCAATTGCACGTATTTAAAAGTTTGCTATTATTGTTATGGCAGTTCAATGTTACCCGAATGTTCAAAGTTACCCGTTTTCACTTTATATTAATTGAAAGGTTTTTTATCTACAAACATATCATAAGTGCTCAATAACGCATTTAAAAACCATAGAAAATGACCAGCATTATTACAACCAATGTTATTATAAGAATTTTCTTGTCTGTGGTAGTAGGTAAATCTGTTCTTTATTGGGTAGCGTGTCTTAGTAGTCTGTGTTTATTGGTGATCACATTACCGATATCTCGTGACGTTATGAATTTAAATTTGGAATAGCTGTCAAAATTCAAGTTGGTCTCTATTCTAGTATCCACAGATATTAAAACAGTTATCGATACGAAACGTCAACTCAGTATGCTTTTAATTTAAACGCACGATATTTGATCTCGAGTGACATGACAATAGGGACTTCATTCGTTTGTCTATGATTTAAAAAACGTTCATCTTGACGGCTAGATCGAATGGCCGCCATTACTTGTTGTGATTCGTTTGTTGGTTTTTTGCTGTTACGGTTTTTTGCAGTTATGATATGTGTGTAGTAGATAAAGTAATGTATGCAACTGTATATAATTAGGCCTTAATACACTCGTGTGATCCTATTATGAAACTCGCTGACGCTCGTTTCATAAAACCACACTCGTGTTTTAAGGCCTCTCATTATATAGCAGTTGCATAAAATACTATTTATTATACAAGTTTACAATGATTTTCGAGGTTTGAGCTTATTTGGTGTTCATTTACCTGCACCATAAGGCCATTACATAAAGTATAGTTTTTATTAGAAACATACATTTTGCGTTTGTCTGAAATGTACAGTTGTTGCTGTATATTTAATCTTTTACCAACTGACTTCAAAAAAAGGTGTTTCTATTTTCGTCTGTGTTTGAATTTGATTTTTTTTTATAAGTGTGGTCATAATTAAAGAAAACATTCCACCTTAGAAAATAGGAAATTCATGGACGAATCGTATTCTACATACAGACAGATACGAAGCCTATCAGAAAACCTTATGTATGAAGTCGGTTTTTAATAAAAAAAAAGTAATGCATTTTTTTTACATGAAAGTTTTGGTCGAACTGCCATATAATCCATTTTTAATTTAATTAGTCAAAGGACTTAATCGCGTTTAAAATAATAAAAAGATAAAAACAACGAAATAAAAAAAAGCAACATAGTAAGTGAAAATTATAAAAATCATTTTTGTTACCGCCTTGTCCGAAAAGTTCATTATGTTTTGTTTCAGTAGCTGCCATACCGTACCAACCTATCAGGCGGAAATTCGTAACTCGCACAAAATGGCTAGCTTCTTCCACATAAATAAAGCTTTCAACATTCTGGAGGGCTATTCTCGCGTCAGTAGAGATGAAGTCACACTCGACATACGCCAAAAAGAGCTGTCAAATCCCTTCAAAATCTGTCATATTTTGACACAGCTCGAACGTCAGATGAATCTCGATGAGCGCCAGAATTGGGGGCCCAGATCACGTCGAAATTACCTTCCGTGAAGAAAAAGCTTCATTTCGTGCTCGTTGCGTAATATACTACATTCAGCACGCAGGATATACTATACTATACAATACTTTAGTATAGTTGTTTCTTACCAGCTCCACCGCTTACCTAATCTTGCATGTTGTATCAGCTAAACGCGGCCAGCGTAGAGATGGTTATATATAGAAAATGATAGCGGGTATCTGTCCGTCCTCTACAGAGGTACCATTGTTGTTACCGGCTGCGTATGAAAACTGAAAGACGACCTTCTCTCCGTTGTTACAGTCCACTGTCACACGACGGAGCCCCTTGGTGCCGTAGTAGGAGTCCGTGCCCTGTAACAGCACGGAATAAATAACGTACAGAAACTTCTCTTTTACGACCGCGATTAAACGAATTCCAACTTTATTGACACGTTCAAAAAGCCCGCCTTTCCCCCGCTACTCCCGCGACACGCTAGGGTTGCGCGGCATTCGTTTTCAATTACACTGACACGGCGGGGGCGAGCGAGCGAGCGCGCGCAAGCCGACGGCCTACTGCGTTTTGCCTATGCCATAGGCAAAGTGGTCGAGCGTACCTACAGCGCGGATTGGAACCCCCCCTGGTAATAGATAGGATAGCCTTTCTCAGAAGACGGTAAACTTTATAAACGAAAAATTGTGAGTACTGTGAGCGTCGGATATTTAGCTACTCTTGAGGATGCCTCGTACAGAGGCGAAACATGTGTTAAGTGGAGTTTGTGGTGGTGCTGGGTTTGAGGATGATTCAGTTTCTTGTTTATTTTATGCGGAGAGAGGATGGGAAAACTAATGTTGCATGAACATAAGCATTCAATGCAAGCATCTCTTTTTTGGATGATTTTTTATTATACTAGGTTCGTGGCAAGGTAGTTCTATCCAATTACATTTCTGTGCTAGCACGCGTTCTGCACCCATTTACAATTTTTTACTGGGATGCCTCTTGTAAAGAAAAATTGCTAAACATACCTTCAGCTTGGCACTAGCTATGTAGGACGTGTTTGGCAGTATTTCCACTGGCTCTTTGAACATTGCGCGGAAGGTATCGTCCGTGCCGTCACAGCAGAAGGTTGTGGTGTTGGAACCGCACACTTTCTTGGTAGCTAAGTGGATTATCTGTAAGATAAAATATTACGAAGTAAAAGATTACTTTCTAGATATTTTCTTTTAAGAATATACAAAATTTTACAATATTCTAAGTCATTCCAGTGACATTTTTAGAACGATAGATAGTAACTAATGCATGTTTTATTTGTCAATTAATATCTCTGAGGAGGAGTTGGATAGTAGCCAGATTAATGCAAATTTAACTTTAAAACGATAGACATAACAGCTAAATTAATGAACAAACATGTACGGTAAGAATGCATTGTTTAACACAAAGCAAAACAAAATATAGTTCTATAACAAACCTGCAAATGGACTTCATACTCCGAGGGTCCAAAATAAGACCCGTACAATCCAAAGCCGACAACAAAAATTCTCTGGTCTACCGTAAACCTGATTCTATCTGTCGTGCCACTGTAGCCCCAACGGGACTCCGTCTGTGGGAATCTATTGACTGTCAGTTCCTTTCCAGTCATACAACATCTAGGAGTATCCAGGAATCCTACGTTAGGCTTAGGATTAACGGTGAAGTATAGGAACAGTTGGACTATTTCTCTGTCATCTAATAGGCCACTCTGGGCAGGGCCCATTGCAAATTCTTCTACGGACATGAGAGGAAACCGGATGGCGTTGAAGGCTCGGCCGAGGGCTGTGCGTTGGTTGGTTGGTGTCACGGGGAGCTGCCTTCGGATGCACTCTGCTTCTGACCAGCGGAGTACTGCTGAGAAGATTTTTGCTTCTCGTATTCGGAGGGTATCTCTGAAATAACAATAACTTACGTTGAGAACAATGTGACAATGGATTAAAAATATGGGTTCTTTAATCTGTAATTTGATACAATGAATTAAAATATTGATTTGAGCTGTTTGATTTTGTGTCTTCAAAATGGTATTATAAAAAAAGTCCGGTTTGACTATGCAAACTTATTCGACATCTACTTTTTCTTACCCTTTCATCCCTTAAAATTCCTTCCAACAAGTAGGTGCAGACAATGAAGGTAGTTAAATAAATAATAAATATCTCTAGACAAACCCATTAAAGCACCCGATATTCACTCTTTTTTGGGATTAGTAGAATCAACAAACTGGAACAAATTACCTTGCTACTCCGCGAAACCGGAGCCGGTGGGTTTCGCAGAGTAGCAAGGTAATTTGTTCCAGTTTGTTGATATGGACCTCCGCAAAGTAACGCCTGAATCTATTAATTATTAGTAGAATCTGTTTACATTCTACCATCTTAAATTTTTCAGTATCATTTACCCTATACTTGAATATAGGGGATTCATATCCATGGCTTAATTCGTATATCAAGTTTTTAAGTCTACCCAACTTCAACTAAAACAATTTTTTTCTGTGCATATATATTTTTTTTCCTTTTACATTAAATTATGATAGAAGTTTGTTTTCTAACTTAACAAATCAGGGGAATGTAAGTAAGGAGTTTTATAGTTTTCGGTTTTTAAATGTATAAGGTTTTTTTTAATTTATTCATGGCCATGGGAGAAAGATCTTCAGCCAAAGTGAGTAAGGAAATCAAACTAAAGCATTACCCTCTTTTTTCCTTTTTTTTAAATTAAGTAGTTATGAGCTCATTAAGGGTGAGTTTAATCCCATGTACTTATAAATAAAAACCATGAAAATCAGTTCACTGGTTTTTAATTGGAAATTGCAAATTGGACTAGGGATTGCATTTGGAAATTATAGCATATAATGTGAAAAATAAGAACGATAAAATAAAATAAATATTTATAGGCATTGCATAACAACTACATAAAAAAAAATTACCTTTCCAGAACAGCATTCAGCGTGTCCTGGTCTATATCAGTGAAGCCTTCAGCATTTAATGCATCAGCTGTGTTCTTGTCTATCATTTCAAGACACAATGCAGCCAGCTGGGGCTCATCGAATAGTCGAGCCTGAGTCAACAGCAGGAACGCATTATCCGTACCCAAATTACTTTTAAGAAAATCTACACAATGCTCCTCCAATGCAGCTACTGCATATTTTTTAGCTGTATAAAGCGTGGTCATGACGCTTTCCGGACCAATTCGCACTTCGTCAGAGTATAGGAACTTTAGTAAGTGCAGGAACGCCGCCGGCTCCACATCAGGTAACTCCACTTCATCAGACTTAGTAGCTAAAACGCCGTTGAACATAACGTCGAACACCGCGCTCCCGACAGAGAGAACAAATTTATGCGCAGGTATCACTTGCTGATTCGCGTCTTTACCGACTATGAAATGCACATCGCACAGAATTTCGTTGTTGAATAGAAAGGAGAGGCGTTCCTTGACGGTCGTTTTGGTCGCTTGCCAGTTGTGTAACCGGCCGCCGCTGCTGTTCGACGGTTGGAGATTCTCGATCGCGGATGATGAGGCAACAGGCTCGTTTGTGGCAGCGTCTTCATCCGGCGCGCTGTTACCTTGCCGCGCTTGCTGGTTCGAAGGCAGCATGTTCTGAGGCGGGAGCTCGTCCCCCCTAGCGCCATCCTCCAGCCTAACATTAAGCAATCTATTGACTATATTATCATTCTTAAACACAGGAGCCATATTAACTTCACTCGACGCACATATCAATCGAAAACGCCGGCGTAAGGAAGGAATTCGCGAAGTTGCACTTGAATTAGTTCACAGACGGTCTGTGACGTGATAATTAGAATAAATTGGTGTCAATTCGTGAACGTAATGACTATCAGTTTTGTTTATTTATGTACAGAACGTCTCGACATTTTTTTATTTTTGATAGAATTATCATATACGAAAATGACGGAAGTGACAGCTGAGCTGTGCTGACAGTTTAATTTTTTTTATTTCTTTTTGGCAATGAGCGTAGAGCCATTCAGCCGCTACAGCGAATAACTTCTAGTATCTGTGTTTAGTAATGGTTGTACAAGTTGTACCACTTGCACTAATCTACACAGATTTTCTATTTCTTCTTCGTCAACGAAACTCTGAAAATACAAAGATCTTAATGGCTTTGGTTAGGAAAGAGCTGCATACATTGGCGACTACAGACGGCGGCCTCGCACCTGTGTATTTCCTTTATTTGTGCTGTTAGACCTTGCTTCTTGCCAAATTTCATGGTTTTAGGCACCGGTAGTACCTAAATAAATTCTTTTAAATCGCTGGTTTTAGGTCAACAGGACGTACCCTATAGATTTTCGAATCCTTCGCAAATGGGTAAAAATTACGACATAAACCGTATCTTTTGATTGCGTTGACTTAGAGAATTGATTTCTTTACCACTCTAAGGGACTGCAGACTTGAGTGCCTGATATTAATTTCAACTCGATACCTTAATACGTTCTTGAGAAAAATGGTCTTGACAGACAAACAAACGGACACGGACAACGAAGTGATCCTATAAGGGTTCCGTTTTTGCTTTTAAGGTACGGAACCCTGAAAACGGGACATACAATCAAGGAAATTGAAGCACGTACCACCGTAGAACCTAGTCGAAGAGACATACGCATGACATTTGTATGACATAGCCTGGCGTTTAACGCGTCGCGTCATTGCGATAGGGTTCTAAGGTGGGACGTGAATATGTTTCCCCTACTGTACATAATAAAAAAACCGAAATTATCAGCAGTGGAGTGATTTTTGACTTTTGAGCGCTCGATACTTGCCAATCGCGTGTCAGTAAATGTCGGCTAAAATATACGTTCGCGTATTTGATTGGCCTGCAGTCGGCGAATTTCGAGAGCTTGAAAATCAAATATTAATGCTGGTAAGTTTTTATTAGTTAGCTACCTATATTTTTATTTGGTGTTCAAATTAAGTTTGCAATAATGATATCTGGATTAGGGAAATGTTTTTTTTTAAATTAAAATACGAACTGCCTGGTTAACTGGTCGAATAATCGAAAAGCGGGACTAACCCTTCGCGCGGGACAAATTTTGGGCTAAAAACGGGATATTCCGCCAAAATAGGGACGAAAATGGTAGCGCTGGTGCATATATTGTGCGGATGGTAGGATCTTGCTCGCTAATCCTGCAGCGCTAAGCAGCAGTGCTTGCACTGTTGTGTTCCGGCGTGGAGAGCAAGACAGCCGGTGTAATTACTTGCACAAGAGGTATTCCATCTTAGCCCTCTGGGTTGGCACGCATCTGCAAGGTCTTCGATGTTGCGGGTGTCTATAGGCGGTGGTGTACACTTACCATCAGGTGACCCACTTGCTTGTATGCCTTCCTATTTCATAAAAAAAATCCTCCCAATGCTTTCCGTTACCGATAATCTGGTAAATTTCAAATTAACGCCTGGAGCGCCTCGTGATCACAGGTGTGATCATAACTTTTTTGGCCTGTAGCGCCCTATGATCACACGTGTGACCATAAGGCGCTCCACGGGCTAAGTAAAAATGTCGTGGTACAAAAAAGATCAGAAAACTCATATGTTCGAATAAAAAAAAAATTGTTTCGTAACCACCTTTGTGACTAATAAATAACTTATTACGTTTATCGGGACTTAAACGCGATAATAAACTGTTTATTTATTTACCTCGACGTTTCGGCCGCGTTGCAGCGGTCGTGGTCACGAGCAGACTGAAGTGGAGGGTGTCACTGCTGTTTAGCCGCGCGAGTTTTACGAACCTCCCGCACTTGGTCTTGTTTATTTTTAATCGTCATAACATCGAGGTAAATAAATAAACAGTTATTATCTTGTTTTAAGTCCCTTTAAAACGTAAAAAAGTATGTGTGAAAATCGCGAAAGTTTAAAATAATAAATAACTCTTACATGGATGACGCTAATTATACCATCCCCCGGTACCGGTACCCATCTAGCGTGTATACTGTCAAACTTCGTAGTTCGTCTGTCTGTCTGTATGTCCACAGTATTTGTCTCGAAACTTTATAAGTCACAAGGCTAAAATTTTGTAAAGTGCAGACAAGTACCAGAACAAATACGATGTTTTCTACGAGTTCGGAATTTTTTATACCGTGGAAATCAATGAGAAATATTTTGCTTGCAAGGAATCTATTTTTTTTTTCATATTTTTCATTTGCATGGTTAAGTGTAAGCAATCTCTAAAACAAACTATTCAAAATTGATAGAATCAATACTTAGCTTCTGAAATATGCTTTTGTGTCAAACAAACAGACGGGCCGCCGACGGACAGTTAGACGGCATCGGACTATGAAAGGCTCCATTTTTTATTTTGGTATGCATCCAAAAAAGAATGGAGACTCAAACTTGACTCTAACAACAAAAATTAGCACTTTAAAGCTACAGCAAACATTTCACAAACGAATTCCTTACCTAATTACCCCTTTTCTTCGCAAGTCAGCAATATTTTTGAAAGACCTATCCAACGATACCCTACCCACACCATGGGGTAGACGAGACAAAAAACATCTCCACTTTACGTGTAGGGTAAAAATCGAAAAAACAAATTACCACTTTATCGACTTGATTAATATTTATTTCCATGCCAAATTACAGCTTTCTAGTACCCACCACGAGCCTCTGAACTAAGCTGCGGACAGACGGATGGACATCGCGAAACTATAAATGGTCCTGTTGACTGCGGAACCCTAAAAATCAAAATCAATTCACCCGTTTGAGAGCTACGATGCCATAGAAAGACAAATAAACATGTCCAGTTTACACCCCCTCTTTTACCGCCGGGGGTTAAAACGATTATAAATGAAACATGACATAAATACTCAATCATTGACCGAACCCAATCACCAACGGTCAAACTACTTTACCCAAAGCAATTATAAATACGCAGCAATGGGGCATCGCTTTAAAAATGTATGGGCTGGCGGGAAGGTACGTATAAACACATCAGCGATGAGTTCAACGCAGGGACAGCATCCTGTCTTGTTCTAGCGCTAGCACTAGTGAGCGAGACGGCGACGCTTCGACGCTGATGTGGTGAGCGAGGTAAGGGGCGGTGCGTGTGTATTAGAGATATGCCGCGCAGTACTCCGGTCGGATACTGCGTCTCCCTGACCAGCCGCGGAGCTACGAAACGTTACGTTGTCTACTTATCTAAATAATTATATTTTAGATTTAAATGTACAGACTAGCACTGGCTCTGACGAGGCTAGAGATTACGGCTTTTATTCTCGCGAGGGGCAAAATGTTTGTATGATGTGGTATGATAAATAAAGAGTATTGTATTGTATATTTTGATTAGTAAATGCTGGAAACTTATTTGTAAAGTGCTAGTAACTTTTTTGACGGTTGACTCGAACGCGCAGGCCACAGCATCGCGTCATATAAGGACTGTCCGCCATCATCCAAAGGATGATGTTGGGGCTGGCCGGTACCAGGAGTGCAATTTTTGAATCTCACCAGGTGACTAGAGCTCATCAAAATGGCCAAATCTCTATGTAAAACGGCTATTTTGGTGAGCTTTAGTGACCCGGTGAGATTAATATGCAATTTTTGAATCTCACCAGGTGACTAAAGCTCACCAAAACGGCCGCTTTTCTATGGAAAACGGCCATTTTGGCGAGCTTTAGTCACCCGGTGAGATTAAAAAATCGCACTCCAGGGAAACGCATCGTTTACGAATGGTGGTGTAGAAGCAGTAAATAATGAGTTTACCTACCGTAATAAATGAGTGTTAAAGTTTCATTGCATTTTATGTTTTTTTTTTTACTTTACTAATGCTCGAAATAAAAACAGCCCAGCAAAGCTCTATGCAGAGGTGCGTCGGCCGATTTGTAGACTTAGCAATGTGCGTCGCGCCTGGTGGCGCTACCAAGTGGGATAAACGGCAAAATAACCTCTCACCAAGATTACAATATGGCGTCTCCAACTCAACGTAGTTCATTGTAAAATTTTCGTACGTCATCAAGGGCACGCACGCGCGCGACGGTCGATTAAGCTACAGGTGCCCGGCGCCGGGCCCGGCAGTCGCTGCGGCCGCGTCGACCCGACAACCCTACGCGGCAACCCTACGGAACATAAACCAAACTCAGCGCCTGTAAAAAAATATTAGCAACACACAAAGTTCCGTGACTTGTTGCGCTGACAAAATCAACAGGCGCTCGCTGTGTTTATGAGAACTATGTAATTTTAACCGGTTGTCTTGATTCTATACTGTTAAAATATGTAAGAAGCATTTTATATTCTAAGTAGTTGTTAGTAGTGATTCTTTTGAGATGAGGCCGTTGTATTTTCTTGCTGATATGGTCGCTGTGTTAAAAGATTTTACTTAGAAACTACAAAAACTTTCAATTATGAATTCAGCTATAAAGTAACAGTGAGTATTAATATTTATTATTATTATGCAGAGCGTGTTTGTACTTATAAGCAAGTTACTTAAACATTAAGTATGAAATACCAACCTATGTCTCAGACCTAAAAAGCGCGACGTACTAAGAATTTTTATTTATTTTATAAGTCCGCTCGTAAAAAAATTAATTACTCACATTTAATTTTATGTTATGATTCCTGGATATGCCCTTTTAAATGGAGAGTGACACTAAGGACAAAAGATTGTCACATTACTGACAACGACAATGTACTAAAATGTTCAGCTACTTCTAATACCTACTGACCGTACCTAACTTCCGAATCTATTAATTATTCCAAACAATAAAATTAACAAAAAATTTAAAAACCATTTGCAATTCTTGAAATCTCTTTTGTAGTGCAGAAGCCTTGACGATTTTTACATGTTTAACTGCGTCTTTTATGAACCGTTGTTTTTGTTATCACACGTATCGATACTTTTTTTAATTGTCGTGTTAATTCTCTACTAATTAAAATATGCCATTTCAAATGTATAGCCTTAAATTAAAGCGTGTTCGAAAGAAAACCTTTCTAAAGTTTTCTCGTAAAAAGCTGGAAAAGCTCCGAATGTTCGTTGAAGTACTTTGGTTTTATGCTTTTCGTCGGAAGCCGATGTTTGAAATTGTTTTTGGTACAGCCGGCAAAGAAAGTCTTCCACTTTTGAACCTTAATGAACACGCTACAGAGTCGAAAAGTGGAGGAATTTTGGCACCGAGAGTTGTATGGGAGAAATACACCAGAGAACTCAGCACGCTACGTTTTGTCACAGAATAAATAATATTAAAAGTACAGAAGACTCTCTTCGTACAAAAAAGCTGTTTTTCGTTAAAAAACTTCATAGCATATGCATTATGCCTCTCTATTTATCGTACCTATTTATAACTCTACTATCCGCTTATGGAACTTTATTTTTTAAACCCTCTATAAAATCTGAGAGGCTGTTATATTTAAGTCTATTATTACCTATTTATACTTATGGTACATCGGGTTTTGGATTCTTTTCATGGCATATAAAGCAAAAATCGGCATGCCCCAAGGTCCAGTTTTAGGGAATACGTTGTTTATCATATACGTTAATTATCTCCACCTTTATATCGCTTTTGCAGGTTTCGAAGTCGAGTTTGAGAATCCTAGATTATCTCGCAAAAGTCAGATTGACGTCATTAGACTAAATTAATGAAGTTTTAACTAATTTCTCAATAAATTAAAATGTGAATAGTAGGCTCTTAGGCATTTGATTAAAGAAGATAAACAAAACTAGTATAATAAAGAGGTAACCTTTTTTTTATTATTTGTTTGTTTATACTTGGATTATACATAGTCATTACCCGATAACCCTAGAACATAATTTCACTTCCCTTATGTCTCAGACAGATTTAAGTGCTTTAATAATTGAGGGTTTGCCCGTCCAGGGTCTCTAGACAAAGTAACATTCTGTTAGCGTAAACCGCTAGTAGAAACAACAAATCTATGGACTTGACGTAAGGGAGCGAAAGCAAACGTCAAAATGCGTCGGTCGTCAGTTTCAAACCCAAATTATTATATTCTGGCGTTTCTAACTGGAGTTGACGCTAACGGGGGCCAATTTCATAAACGCGACAGGCGACAGGTGACACTGACAATTCGGTATAGATTGCATGCCTGTAGCGTTATTTGTCAACACAGTAATGAACGGTGAACTGTCACTGTTACATGTCGCCTATCGCGTTTATGCGCCATCAACACCTTAAGGGTTCAGTATAACGACGCCTTTAGAATCCTGATGAAGTTGCCCAGGGTGTAGTGCGTCGAGCATGTTTGCTGAAGCCAGAGTTCCTGATTTCTTTGCCGTCATCAGATCACGTGTTGCCTCATTTTGGAGTAGACTGCGTCTCTCCGGAAACTCAATCCTTGCTACGATAAATGAGGACTTAAATAGCTCAATTTTCAGGTTTTGGCTGTCATTGAACCGAGATGCAAACCGCAAATGAACATAAATTATCGTTTTATTCTGAATTTATTATTATTTTTATTTTATTTTTACTATAATCATTTTTTGTCATTTTTTTGTCATATGGATGCTTACCTGAAATAAAATTGTTTCATTTCATTTCATTATGAAATTGGGCCCTGAGTGTCACTTTGTCTATACCCTCAGGGATCTGAATTCTGTAAAGTAGTGGTGCTTGCAAAGACCTAGCGCCCCCTCGGTCCTTGCGCCTTAGGCTCTAGTCTAAGAGCCTGTCTGTAAATAAGGCCCTGTATGATGATGATGATGAAGATGTATACCGGTAGTGTTTGTCTGCAGGCGCGGCAGTATGCTGAGCCCGAAGATCCAGCGGTCAATCCGCGTCAACGACGGCCAGCTCATAGCGTTGTCGGAGCGGGCGCAGTACGACCACCTGCAGGCAAGTACATTATATTACCAAGGCAGAGGCGTATTTAAAGATGTGGCGCCCCAGGCCATTTAGCTTTGGCACCCCATTAAATGACGTTAAAGTATTTAATTTTAGGTGCGGCTGCCGCCCCTCGCAACCAGGCGCCCCGGGCCATGGCCTGCATGGCCCTAGGGTAAATACGCCCCTGTACCATGGGGTCCCAACTCAAACAAAATACAATAGTCATATATTTAGTCATAAATGACAATCCATACTCGTATTAGGCACTGCTAAACTGCTAAATAAGGTATCGTTAGACGCGAGAGCTACTACTCACTGATATACCAAAGTGTAATACCTTCAAGTACGGAGATATCTAAAATCCTACTATACAATATTATAAATGTGAAAGTTTGTATGTTTGGATGTTTGTTACTCAATCACGCAAAAACAACTGAATGGATTTGGATGAAATTTGGCACACATATAGTTTATAACCTGGATTAACACATAGGATACTTTTTATCCCGTAAAAATGCATAGTTCCCACGGGATAGCGATAAGTGAGTTATACGCCGCCGTGACGTCATGAGCAGCAAAGCAACTAATTCTCATTAATTTGTCCAGGAAATATTTCAGATTGCATGTTTCAATTAAACAAGTCTACGCGGACGAAGTCGCGGGCAAAAGCTAGTGCTATATAATGAATGACAAACAAAGAAAAATTAGGGTAGTGGCAGGGTTCGAACCTGCAACATCAGCATTCCGTGCCTTGCGTATTCCAGTTTCCGCCACATTACCGCTGCCATACCCTGCGAATTTTTCAATGTGTTTCGTCTTTACGGTCATTACATTATTGATAATTTTTCTTTGGGAAAACTACCCTCGGTGTCATCTATGAGAAACTTAATCAAGTTATCTCGTTCAACTTCGTCATTTATGAATGCCCGTTAGCTGACGAGAGATGACGCCATTTGTTGTTAAATTATTGTAATCGAAATTATTAATTTTAAAATTTTTTCGATTTTTCTTTTTGTATTTTTTTACATTACATCGACAGAGTAACGATGGGCTGCAGTATGAAAAAGAGCGTGATCCTCTACTCGTGATGCTGGGAACGATTGAATCTGACCTCGTGCTTCCGTTACAGGCGGGGTACCTCCACAAGAGGAGCTCAGACAACACCAAATGGCAGCTGCGGTGGTTCGTTCTCTACCAGGTAAGTTATCCTTAGCTACTCCCAAACTAAGCAAAGCTTGTGCTATGGGTACTAGACAACAGATATATTTACTTATATAGATAAATACATACTTAAATACATATTAGGTATAACATCCAAGACTCAGGTACAAACATTCATATTCATCATACAAACATTTGCCCCTCCCGGGAATCGAACCCGGAAGCTCAAGCTTCATAGTCAGGGCCACTAACTACTAGGCTATCCTGTCGTCAAAATTTTGAAACTCTTTTTTGTTGGTTTAACTTATCGCTCTCTGCGTCTCTGACAAACTATACACTATACTCCTGTGATACTTGTTCGCGGGTGGTAGGACCTTGTGCAAGGTCCATCCGGATCGCTACCACCATCTTGCTCGCTAATCCTGCCGCTAAACAGCAGTGCTTGCGCTGTTGTGTTCCGGCGCGAAGAACAAGACAGCCGGTGTAATTATTCAAGAGGTATTCCATCTTAGCCCTCTGGGTTGGCAACGCAGCTGCAATCTTCTTGGTGTTGCGGGTGTCTACAGGCGGTGGTATCACTTACCATCAGGTGACCCAGTTGCTTGTTTGCCTGTTTCATAAAAAAAACTAGTAATGTAATCCAGCATCCAAAATGGCGGAAGCTCGACTTAATTTGATCCACGCAATTTGCTTCGGATTATATTATTTTCTCAATCAAGATTCAATTCTTTATCATAATATTTGTGTATGATATGTCAGGATTAGCGGAAATTTATCTATTCAGGATTACCCCTTGCTGCTAAATTACCCTAACTTTGCAACGTCTGTTCTTCTTCGTATACTCATTAGATCCCAATAAGATCCCAAATTACGTTGTTACCAAGGATAATAGCAGCGGTACTCAAACTATGCCCCGAACCTTTCTTTAATTGACGAAATACCCAACTTTTAGCAACAGCTTGTGTTAGAATATGTCTGCATGCCGATAGCTCAACCATCAACAGAGCGCAGTTTCTGTTTTTGCCTACAGTCCATGGTTGTAGACAGTATTTTGTGAACAATTAGGAACGATCAAAACGCTTGAGAATGAGCGTAAAAAAGTTTGAGTACCGCTGGATTATAGTGTCATTGCCATGATACCAACGCAGCGGGAATCAAAGATAAATAAAATTAAATAAATATTTACTTAATAATTACGTGTTTTGCAGTACTTGATTGAAGGGGTACTTAGGTACATTTATTTTTTGTTTTTGTATGTTTCGGTCTCTTTACGACAATATTTTAGACTTTCGACATATCCGTCTGTCTATATGCATACTTAAAACAAACATACTAACTGTTGCTCCAGTGCACCTAGCACGAATCTTCTCGATACGCGTTAACTCGCTGTACCTCAGTGCGTCTCTCTCCTACTGGGCTGGTTAGAACGAGACGCACTGAGTTACGTAGCGAGTTAACGCATGTCGAAAAGGTTCATGCTTGGTTAAGGTGGCCAACTGCCCTGTTTTTTACAGGATGTCCCGTTTTTCAGCTATCATTTTGGCCATGTCCTGTATTATAATAAGAAAAATACAGGAACACACCATACTAAAAACAACTTGGTCCCGTATTTTTCCATGAATCCTGTAATTTTAGATCGTATGTCCCGTAAAATAAGCACTCAGAGTTGGTCACCCTATGCTTGGTGCATAAAAGCTTTGTATGAAGTCGATTTTAGTTTAAAAAAAGTTTTTATTTTTAAACGGCCGACTGTTTCATACTAGCTTAACAATTACGTCCGCAAGCGTTCACGTATCTAAGCGAGCGTTAATAATTTGTGTAATATTTAATCGACCCGAGTGGCCTTAACATGACCGGCCAGGTTTAGTTTATCTGAGTTTATCTCTATAGATGTCCCTTTCTTATGACACTTTTGACGGACAAACTGGAACAAATTACCTTGCTACTCCGCGAAACCAGTGCCGGGCTCGTGCAAAATAGCTGCGTCTGTGCGACACATATATGTTCATGCAAAAACCCACCCTCCTCCGCTTCCACACGAAACAACATATATCACACAGACTCAACTACACACCACCACCACTAAACACTAAAACTACACTATCGACGCGCGTTTCGCCTCTATACGAGGCATCATCAAGATCGACCCGTACGACCGTTCGCTACTTGAACGAATGGCGTGGTGTCGTGGATGGTTTTGCACGAGCCCGGCACTGGTTTCGCGGAGTAGCAAGGTAATTTGTTCCAGTTTGTTGATATGGACCTCGGCAAAGTAACGCCTGAATCTATTAATTACTTTTGACGGAGACGTAGTGAGGGATAAATTAAACCTGTGCCGTCCACTTCGGCCACAGGGGTTGTAGGGGGTTGTTACTGTGCACCTTTTTTATGATACAGGAAGGCAAACAATCAAGTGGGTCACCTGATCACCACCGTCTATAGACACCCGCAACACCAAAGAGATTGCAGATACGTTGCCAACCCAGAGGGCTAAGATGGAATACCTCTTGTGCCAGTAATTGCACCGGCTGTCTTGCTCTCCACGTCGGAACACAACAATGCAAGCACTGCTGCTTAGCGGGAGGATTAGCAAACAAGATGTTGGTAACGGTCCGGACAGACCTTGCACAAGGTCCTACCATCCGCAAAAGTCTTCCCACCTAGAACAAGCCTTCTCGTTACGTGTTGACTCGCTACGTGCTGGTGGCAGGATCTTGTGCAAGGTCTGTCCGGACCGCTACCACCATCTTGCTCGCTAATCCTCCCGCTAGGCAGCAATGCTTCCACTGTTCTGTTCCGGCGTGGAGAGCAAGACAGCCGGTGCAATTACTGCCACAAAAGGTATTCCATTTTAGCCCTAGATTGGCAACGCATTTGCATTATCTTTGGTATTGCGGGTGTCTATGGGCGGTGGTGATCACTTACTATCGGATGATACTTACTCGTTTGCCTTCTTATGTTATACTAGCGGACGCCCGCGACTTCGTTCACGTAAAATCAGTAGCCTATGTCCGTCAGGAATAGTGTAGCTTTCTATCAGTGAAAGAATTTTTGAAATCGGTTCAGTAGTTCCAGAGATTACCCCCTACATACAAACAAACTAACAAACCAACAAAGTTTACCTCTTTATTATATAGTAGATGTAGATTCAAATTCATAGTTGCCTTTAAACCGCTACCCACCGTAAATCGTTCAAGTGAACCGTGAACATGTTAATTCGCAAACTTGTATTGACATGTTCCTGTTTATATTCAGACATTCATTACGCACGGGTGCTCCCGTTAATGGCAGGTCTTTAATCGAATACATATCAGAACAGAGTTCAGTCCACTGAATACGTACCTTCTCGATAAGTGTTAAATCGCTATGTTACTCTGTACATCTTGTTCTAACTAGAGATGCCACGAATATTCGGCAACTATTCGGTATTCGGCCTATTCGGCCACTTTTTTTGCTATTCGGTATTGGCCGAATAGTACGTACTATTCGGCCGAATACCGAATAGCAAATCATGTAAAAAGAGACATGTTGTTTTACTCAAAATTATTTATTTATTTCCAAATTACAACATTTTAGTAGTTAAAATTAATCAGTGGTAAGTTGTGATGGATAAAAACGAGCTTTTCAGCATTTTTTGGTAGCAAACGATTGCGCAGAAAATAACCTCTCACTATAAACGCTACTTCCAGGCGAAGAAAGAAAAACTTTTGCAAATTTCGAAAGGTTCGGGTATTGTTTTTTGTTTGCTGACCACCACTTGTAACGCTCCGTGACGCGACGCAACGACAAAAACAGGTTGTGACTTGTCTTATTCCAGCTAACGCGCCCCCACCAAGCATGTACTTCGCGCCGAATATTCGGCGCTTCGGCCGACAGCGTTGCTGAATATTCGGTATTCGGCCAATTCACTATTCGTGGCATCTCTAGTTCTAACTAGCCCAGTGGCCCTAACATGACTGGCCAAGTTTAGTTTATCTCTTAAGGCCGGTCGCGAACCACAGAGAAAATCGAGCATTGCCCTATTTCTATTAGTCTCTGTCGCACGCGCATAGTAATAGTGCCCTCACGTTCTCACAGTAACCTTCATCGCCGGCGGCAGAGATTGTAAACCTTACGTACGTGAAGTTACGGGCGGGATCTTACGCACGTGTTTATTTATTTTTATTTATTTAAGCTTCATTGCACAATTTACAAAACAACAACAATTTACAAAAATTCTTTCACTGATAGAAAGCTACACTATTCCTGACGGACATAGGCTACTGATTTTACGTGAGCGAAGTCGCGCGCGTCCGCTAGTATGAAATATATTTATTCAAAACTAATACAAATACTCATGGCTTTGGGTCCTGAGCTAGAATTTCCTTTGTAACTGCTCTATCCGTGGACAGCTTTACCTGTTTCAAGCAGTAGAAATGCTTCTCTATTTCCTGCCTTCTCTTTGACCTCCTGAAGGCAGGGAATAGAGAAACATGGGATTGCTCGGACGATTTTGCGGGTGGTAGGACCTTTGGAAAGGTCCGTCCAGATAGCTACCACCATCTTACTTGTTAATCCTCCCACTAAGCACCAGCGCTTGCACTGCGTTCCGGCGTGGAGAGCAAGACAGCCGGTGTAATTACTGGCACAAGAGGTATTCCATCTTAGCCCTCTAGGTTGGCAACGCATCTACAATCTCCTTGGTATTGCGGGTGTCTGTCGGTGGCGATCACTTACTATCAGGTGACCCACTTGCTTGTTTGCCTTCCTCTTTTATATAAAAAAAACAGAGAGTATGGCTCTAAGATTTAGAGAGTGTCCACACTGGTAGAGTAGTTGCTCCTATTTTGACTTTGTTGGGTTGCAAACAACGTGGTACGTACAGTATGGGAAATATATTCACGTACCACCTTAGAACCCTATCGCAATGACGCGATGCGTTTAACGCCAGGCTATGTCATACAAATGTCATGCGTGTCTCTTCGACCTTCGATCGAGAAATAAAACAAACAACACAAAACGCGACCATAACCCAACCACCGACATCAAAAATACCATTCGACACGTGTTTCACCTCTTCACGAGCATCATCAGGACCTATTGGCTTCTCCACAGTCTACACGGTCGAGAAGTCAATAGCTCATATGTCGCCATATTGCATTTTGACTATTGTCATGTCTTTACTGACACTAAACTTGTAAGATTAAGACAAATCGATTGACGTAAGAATCATCAAAATCGGCTCACGCGTTTGTTCTCTAGAGCGCTACAAAGGAATAAACATACATAGGCTGTTGAACACTTTACCCTCATTTGCGTCGCGCAGTCGGGGAAAATATTATAGAGGGTAGAAGCAATGACATAAAGCTGATGCTCCGCCTAACCGGTATCTCGGTTTACGGGCCCCTCGCGTGACTGTCCCGTGTTGCCGACGGATATTTATAAATTTAACGAGTTCACTATTCTCTGTCGACCATGGTTCATACCGTTTTTTCGCAATTCAGGGACATGTTTCTACGAGTAGATAACTTTTTGCTTAATTTTTAAGTATAGTCGACCAAGTAATTGCTTGACCACTTTTCAACCCTATTCCTTTATAATACGGTCGAAAAGTGGTCAAGCAATTTCTTGGTCGACTACACATAAAAGCGGAGGACATCAATCACGATTGTACTCGTAAATGCGAATGGTTATTAACGATTTTAATTGAGTGGTTAAAAATGCATTTTTCGTTATTAGCGGTTAATTAACCGCATTTTTTCCGACTGTCGCCAGAAGGGAAGATTATCAATCAATCAATTTATTTATTTGAGCTTACAGGTTAACAATTAGTTGTTAAAATTAAACTTGTACCACTATAATCTGCCCGCAGGAAAAACAAACAAAGTAATACATTAAATTAGAGAAGATCCATTAAAAGGTCTGTTACAATTTCATTTAAACTCTAATAACATTAATTAATTAAACATTTACTAAGTTTTTTCTTAAAAGCAGTCAAGTCTAACCTCCTTATTCATAAACGCTTCGTAAACGTTTGTTAGTTAACATGTCTTATGTCTTATTTTGTCATTGTGACGTTTGCTCTGAAATAGAAGGGACAAAACATTTGTTAGCTTAAAACGATTATTAACTTTTTATGAATGGGGTAATTGTTTAATTTCATTTGGAAATTTGACAAATCAAGAAGATCAAGCCAAAAAGATCATACATGACATTTTTGACTCTTCGACTTTGTAGATGTACCCGCCGCCTACTGTACAACTGTGTCGCAAATTGGTTAAAACGTCTAATTTAGTAATTTTCACGTTTCGGAATACATTATTAGGAAATTTGCATCGTCGCGTGACAGGAATTTTAAGCGATTTTGTTCCGGAGAAAATATATAATATAATTGGCGGCGAGGCAGGCCAAGGCGGAGAAAGCGAGACGATCTGGACACCTATTTGAAGGATTGGCTGGATATAACCCAGGACAGGGAGATGTGGAAGTCAAGAGGGGAGGTCTTTGCCCAGCAGTGGACCCTCAACAAGACTACTAAAAAAGTAGATTTATAATTAATAGATTCAGGCGTTACTTTGCGGAGGTCCATATTAACAAACTGGAACAAATTACCTTGCTACTCCGCGAAACCAGTGCCGGGCTCGTGCAAAATAGCAGCGTCTGTGCGACACATATATGTTCATGCAAAAACCTACCCTCCTCCGCTTCCACTCGAAACAACATATATCACACAGATTCAACTACACACCACCACCACTAAACACTAAAACTACACGATCGACGCGCGTTTCGCCTCTATACGAGGCATCATCAAGATCGAACAGTATACTGGTTTCGCGGAGTAGCAAGGTAATTTGTTCCAATTTGTGTATATATATATAATTGGCTATTAGTTACCCTGCAATGGTAGGTACTCCTGGTAGTTATAAAACAAAGTCTCTATCTGTCCCTGTCTGTCATCATGTCATTGGCCACTTTCTTTTTTAAACCACGCAAAAGGCTTTGATACGGTTTTCGTTTTTTTATACATTTTTTTACAGATATTTTTTACAGATTTTTATGGAAGAACAACAATTCTGGTTAAGTGTTCGTATAGTAGAGAAAACTCAATGTTTTATATACTTAATTAAGTCAAATTGTCAAAAAAAACGATTTAACACATTAGTAGGAAAACTGTATCCACTGACCAATGATATTATAATGCATGGATGTACAGTGGCATATTAAATGACAACGGTAAAACGGCTGTAAGAATGTAGGTTGGCGCCAATGTTACATATGCAAATTATTAGTTTACCATTTATACTCATTGGATTTACAACTTTACGTCTAACTGAATAAAATAATAATTTATTAAGTTTCGTGCCACGTTCAGTGCCACTGAGTAATGAACTTTAACTTTAAAGTAGAATAAAATTCAAAAAAGTACAATAAATTGACAATCGCTCCCGCTGTCAGTCTGTCGGATTGACGGCGCTGCTGTCAATGCTATTATTTTGTAAAGAAAACCTATTTGCAACGAAAGTAATAAATTATTATTTTATTCGGTTAGACGTAAAGTTGTAAATCCAATGACTATAAATGATAAACTAATAATTTACATTTGTAACATTGGCGCCAACCCGTTTTTCTGATGTCATTTAATATGACACTGTACATCCATGCATTATAATATCATTGCTTATAATATATGTGTCTTCGATTGTATGTGTGAAAATCGCGAATGTATAGTCGACCAAGTAATTGCTTGACCACTTTTGAACTTTATTCCTTTGTAATACAGACGAAAAGTGATCAAGCAATTTCTTGGTCGACTATACAAAACAATTTAAAACATCGAAACTACTAAGATAAGCGCCATGGTGAATCTACAAGAGTTCTTTGTTGACTACGGAACCCCAACAAGTGCTACGTAAGCTGACATGGCACGTTTGTCTCTAACATCCTTTCTTATTCGTATGGATTGAACAAGGGTCGTTTCTGCGTTGTTCGACACGCAATACATTTGTTATGCAGGGCGCGTGTGACTGAATCATATACGAAACCACAGTAAACATAACTAGAGCAGTAAACAAATCCATACAAATATCTTATGCGAATCTGGTGACGAAGGGGCGAGGGGAGCTTTAACCACAGAATAAATAACGTAAGGAACTTCTCTTTTACGACCGCGATTAAACGAATTCCAACTTTATTCACACGCTCAAAAAGTTTGTATTACGTCATACAGCATGCGCCAGGCGGCGCAAGTAGAAAGGAACGCGCCGCCCGCGCACGCCTTCCCCCCGCAATTCCCGGCGACACAATAGGGTTGCGCGGCATTCGTTGTCAATTACACTGAAACGGCGGGGGCGAGCGAGCGGGCGCGCGACTAGCCGACAGCCTACTGCGATTTGCCTATGCCATAGGCAAGTCGGTCGAGCGTACCTACAGTGCGGAGTGAAACTCCCCTGCTTTAACTGCGTGTGTAACTTATAAAAACCGCCTAGTTGCAATACTGTTCTAAACATTTACTGTTCTGAGAGGCTGCGTCAAAGAAAACGCGTAGGTGGTGAGTAACTGGGCCACATGGACGGAAATTGACAGCACTTAATTCCTAAATAGTTTAAAAAATAAAATAAAAAACAATTTAACAGTTATTATAAAGTTTTTCTTTGTTTAAATTCTAAATAGATATGAGAAACTTCATCCAATGTATTTCCATATTGAGGTATTTAAATTTTAACTGAAAAATCGAATTCGAACTTTGAGTAAATTTTAATGATATGAATTCTCGCCATCTTTACAAAAATTCATACTGTTCTTATTTTCATACTTACATTCAAATCCTAACATCAGTATCAGTTGTGTAGGTACATACCTACTCACTCTTTCATGCTATCTCTCTTACACTTCTGTACGTCATTTTCGCTCCTTTACACATAATCCTACATACATAGGTACAGTCACTGACCTATAAATAATGGACTTCTAGTCAGCGTTTAAAAAATGGCCTCAAAAGTCGAACAAAAAGTACAATAAATCGACAATCGCTGGCGCTGCTGTCAATACTATTATTTTGTAAAAACCCTATTTGCAACGAAACTAAATAAATAATTAAATTAAAATGCTAATGACAACACAAAGAAAAATTAGGGTAATGGCAGGACTTGAACCTGCAACATCAGCATTCCGTGCCTTGCGTTTGCCAGTTTCGCCACATTACCTCTAAACTGGGAAACGCAAGGCACGGAATGCTGATGTTGCAGGTTCATGTCCTGCCATTACCCAAATTTTTCTTTGTGTTGTCATTACCATTTTAATTTAATAATTTTAATGTTAATAACATTTAAAATAATAATCGAAAGAAATTTCGGTTACAAATATTAAATAAATAAATAATTATTTTATGCAGTTAGCCGTAGAGTTGTAAATCCAGTGACTATAAATGTTAACTAATCATTTGCATTTGTGACATTGGCGTCAACCTGTATTCTCAAGTCGGGCCGTTTTTCTGCTGTCATTTAGTATGACACTGTACATCCATGCATTATAATATCATTGGGTTCAGTCAACCAGCTTGATCCATAGGCCACTGAGAACTTTGTCGCAATGTGTTATCGCTTAGGTTTTATGACATATATTCAGAAGTAATTATAACCGTTATTGTAGAATGGTTCTGCAGTGGCCTATGAATAAAATTGGTTGAAAAATTTAAATGAAAATGAAAAATTTATTTTGCAAGTAGGCCATAATAGGCTCTTTTACATATCTGAATCTACTAGCGCTTTGGAAAATGGAAGATACTACTGAGAAGAAACGCCGCAAGAAACTCAGCAGTTTATTATTTTTTTAATTGGTTAACTGTACATACAAATAAACTAAACTAGTTCATCGTAATTGGGCCCTTCCTCGTGTATCGACAGTCCGCAGGGAGCTAGCCCAATTTATAGTCCTAGAAGCATCGGCCCTTTGCCTTGGTTCCTGCGACTAAACATCGATGAAAGTTGAGTTTCTTGCCGGTATTCTCTCATGAAAGCTTTTTCCGAACCAATAGTAAATTTTCCGACGTTCATAAGTGCTTCCTGTAAGCCTACCAATCTGAATAAAGATATTTTGACTTGAAACATCGATGAAAGCTGAGTTTCTTGCCGGTATTTTCTCATGAAAGCTTTTCCGAACCGGTGGTAAATTTTCTGACATTCATAAGTGCTTCCTGTAAGCCTTGGTAGGCTTTACCATACGATAGACTCCTTGTCCTGTATTTTTCCATGAATTCTGTAATTTTAGTTTACATACCCTGTAAAATGAGCACACAGCGTTGGTCATCTTAGATGACCAGAGTTGTTGTATTGTATTGTCAGGGGGGTTCCACTCCGCACTTTAGGTACGCTCGACTGCCTTGCCTATGCCATAGGCAAATCGCAGTAGGCTGTCGGCTTGCCGCGCGCCCGCTCGCTCGCCCCCGCCGTGTCAGTGTAATTGAAAACAAATGCCGCACAACCCTAGCGTATCGCCGGGAGTAGCAGGGGGAAGGCGGGCGCGGACGGCGCGTTCCTTTTGACTCCTGCCGCCTGGCGCATGGTGTATGAAGTAATACGAACTTTTTGAGCGTGTTAATAAAGTTGGAATTCGTTTAATCGCGGTCGTAAAAGAGAAGTTTCTGCACTGTTATTTATTCTGTGGTATTGTTTTGTCCACAGAACCTGCTGTTCTACTACGAGTCGGAGAACAACACCCGCCCGACGGGCGTGCTCCTCCTGGAGGGGTCCTACTGCGAGCGGCTCAGCAAGCCGCTGGAACGCACCGCCTCGGTAGGAGTACGTCCATATTGCTTTGTTTTATAGACTGCAAGACCTTCTGTTAGAAAATTCATTTAATTTAGCGGGTGGCAGGACCTTGTGCAAGGTCCGACCTGATCGCTATCACCCATTACTGGAAAGACGTGAGCCGGTCTTCATTTTTAATGGGTCCCGACTGTTGAAGTTCATGAAACTATTGCAATGGTGTAGGTACTAGGTATTCGACATTGCTTAACAGAACTTCAGACTACTGGTCTTGTTTTAGTCTTTTCAGTTTTAGTCTTTTTAGATTTACTTTTTAGCAGTTGGGTTTTTAGATTTTTTAAATTTACTTTTTATCATTTCTGGCGACTTGTACAAAACGAATTTGGCAACACTGACAAAACATTGATATAATACCACAGTACTGTGTTTAGTGTTTAATATGAACCATCAACAACTGCAGTAAAAAGGCTTGTTGTTTCAGTTCTGTTTCACCATCTCATACCGGAGGGAGAGCCAGCGGCAGTACGAGCTGAGGGCCGCTTCCGAGGTGGACTGCGTGCACTGGGTCGACGCCATCCGGGAGGCCAGGTCAGTCTAGAGATCATGGCAGACAACCATCGAAATGAAAAAACTATAGAACTGTGTACAACGCAGTGGCAGAGACACCATAGTCTATTTGGTAGACTATGTTGGATAGCCTGAATAAAACTGTCTGTGCCAATTGTCAAGTAAATAGTGCTGCGTTTTGTACATTTTAAATTGGCGTCGTATTTTTAGTTCTGCTATCCGACGTCAGTGTCGCTGCTAGTTAGTAAACTTAGAAGCACTTTTTTCACTTACGATAAGATTCAAAGTTGAACCAATGGCTAAATATTGAAAGCCCCTCTTCACCTGCTTCACCCCGTCGCAAAGTGGTGACGCTAGGCTTGTGACAATCCGAACATGTAAGCAGATTTGTTGTCTTCTTAGATCGACGCAGACAACCCAGATAGCAGTTTAAACTTGAAACGATCTTGCAACAAGTTTGATTTATCAAAAGTGAAAGTTTGTAACCAAATTTCATCTTAATCTGTCCAGACATTGCATTGGACCACATCCAAGTTATTCTTATTGCTCACATCTGTTAGTAATTAGTAAAACTAAACAACACTTATTACAAAGAAAATAAAGATAAAAAACACAGTATGAACAGGTTTTTTAATTTTGGTAAAGTAAAAAAAAAATTAGAGCTGAAAAATAATTGATTTTTAAAGTGGGCGGTAGTAGACGGAATAAGTTTGAGAACCTCTGATTGAAATGGTCATTATTACGAAGAAATGAAGCAAGATTGCGTATTGGATGGAACTATCTGGAATATCTTCAGGTGCAGTGGTTCGCTGTAAGCACGAGTTCTGTTCTTTACGTGCGAACAGCGAATCACCCTGACCTTTAGATTTCAAGCACCGAAGATCTATCAAAAGTATATCAAGAAGTCAGCATCGTATACAGGGGGGGGGATCATGCTAGGTAATCTTTAATACATACTATAACTATACTTATGGTGAGAAAACAGTGTACATGGATCAAGCAAAACTGAATCTTGTGCCAATGCCACAAATACTTTGACATTTGAAACGTCTTTTCATTTTACCTAACAGATGGTGCTTGTGCTAAAAGGATTATTTACGAGTACACGGTTTAGTTCTCGCATGCGAGTTGCAATCCATTGCGGGGTACCAAGGTATGACGTTTGATCGATCGATCTAGCGAGCAATGTACTACAACTGGCATGCGAGAACTCTTGCCGTGGAAATAGCCCTTTATTAGCAAGGTTTTGATCCTCGTGGGGGAGATGTCCTCCAGAACCACAAGCCTGTAGGTATACATATGCCTGTTAAGTACTTATTACTATTATATAGTTGAGAAAAATTTGGTCACGAACTCCTAATTTTATTTCTCTGTTACTTTTACACCACTGATCAGCTTACAATTACAAATCGATTCTTAACTAGCACGATTATAACTTACTGTAATATCTTCAGGCGCGGTCGTTCGCTGTACGCACGAGGGTTGTCCTTTACAGCGAATCACCCTGCCCTTTAGATTTCAAGCACCGAAGATATATCAGGAGCACACGAAGAAACCTAAGTAGTTACTGAGCATCGCAGAAATACATTTATAATCATTATACACAGGAGTACAAGACAATACTGAACATAAAGCAAGACTGCACCTCACAGACATCTTTAGGCGCGGTCGTTCGCTGTCCGCACGAGTGTTGACCTTTACGCGCGAACAGCGAACCACCCTGACCTTTAGATACCGAGCATCGTAAATCCACCACAAGCGCACCAGAAACACACATACATAATGACATAGTGCTACATCTAACAATAAAGGTTATTATTTATCATGAGATCTATTTTAGGTAGCTGATCAAAATTGGGCTCAACTCACACTCATAATTTCTCCACATTAATACAAAGTCATCATGTTTCTCAGTCAATAAGCCAGAGTTTGACGAAGTCTTATCAAGAGTAAAGATTAAGCAAGACTGCACATGACAGACATCTTCAGCCGCGGTCGTTCGCTGTACTCTCGAGGGTTGTCCTTTACAGCGAATTACCCTGCCCTTTAGATTTCAAGCACCGAAGATATATCAGGAGCACACGAAGAAACCTAAGTAGTTACTGAGCATCGCAGAAATACATGTATAATCATTATGCACAGGAGTACAAGACAATACTGAACATAAAGCAAGAATGCACCTGACAGACATCTTTAGGCGCGGTCGTTCGCTGTCCGCACGAGTGTTGACCTTTACGCGCGAACAGCGAACCACCCTGACCTTTAGATACCGAGCATTGAAAATCCACCACAAGCGCACCAGAAACACACATACATAATCAGCATCTACACTATAATAAAGAGGTAAACTTTGTTTGTTTGTTTGTATGTAGGGGGTAATCTCTGGAACTACTGAACTCATTTCAAAAATTCTTTCACCAATAGAAAGCTACACTATTCCTCACGGACATAAATGCTACTAATTCCACGCGAACTAAGTTGCGAGCGTGTGCTAGTAACAACATAATGCTATACCTAACAATAAAAGTTATAATTTTTCATGAGGTCTATTTTAGGTAGCTGAACAAAATTGGGCTCAACTCACATCATGTTTCACATTCAATAATCCAGAGTTTAACGAAGTTTTATCAAGAATAAAGATTAAGCAAGACTCATCAAGACTGCACATGACAGACATCTTCAGGCGCGGTCGTTCGCTGTACGCACGAGTGTTTACCTTTACGCGCGAACAGTGAACCACCCTGACCTTTAGATACCGAGCATCGAAAATCCACCACAAGCGCTCCAGAAACACACACACATAATGACATAATGCTGTACCTAACACTGAAAGTTATTATTCTTCATGAGGTATATTTTAGGTAGCTGATCAAAATTGGGCTCAACTCACACTCATAATTTCTCCACATTAATACAAAGTCATCGTGTTTCTCAGTCAATAAGCCAGAGTTTGACGAAGTCTTATCAAGAGTAAAGATTAAGCAAGACTGCACATGACAGACATCTTCAGGCGCGGTCGTTCGCTGTACTCTCGAGTTCTGTCCTTTACAGCGAATCACCCTGACCTTTAGATTTCAAGCACCGAAGATATATCAGGAGCACACGAAGAAACCTAAGTAGTTACTGAGCATCGCAGAAATACATGTATAATCATTATGCACAGGAGTACAAGACAATACTGAACATAAAGCAAGAATGCACCTGACAGACATCTTTAGGCGCGGTCGTTCGCTGTCCGCACGAGTGTTGACGTTTACGCGCGAACAGCGAACCACCCTGACCTTTAGATACCGAGCATCGAAAATCCACCACAAGTGCACCAGAAACACACATACATAATCAGCATCTACACTATAATAAAGAGGTAAACTTTGTTTGTTTGTTTGTATGTAGGGGGTAATCTCTGGAACTACTGAACCCATTTCAAAAATTCTTTCACCAATAGAAAGCTACACTATTTCTCAAGGACATAAATGCTACTAATTCCACGCGAACTAAGTTGCGAGCGTGTGCTAGTAACAACATAATGCTATACCTAACAATAAAAGTTATAATTTTTCATGAGGTCTATTTTAGGTAGCTGAACAAAATTGGGCTCAACTCACATCATGTTTCACATTCAATAATCCAGAGTTTAACGAAGTTTTATCAAGAATAAAGATTAAGCAAGACTCATCAAGACTGCACATGACAGACATCTTCAGGCGCGGTCGTTCGCTGTACGCACGAGTTGACCTTTACGCGCGAACAGCGAATCACCCTGACCTTTAGATACCGAGCACCGAAAATCCACCACAAACGCGCCAGAAACACACATACATAATGAACAATGACATAATGCTGTCCCTAACACTAAAAGTTATTATTCTTCATGAGGTCTATTTTAGGTAGCTGATCAAAATTGGGCTCAACTCACACTCATAATTTCTCCATATACATCATAATTTCTACATACAAAGTCATCATGTTTCTCAGTCAATAAGCCAGAGTTTGACGAAGTCTTATCAAGAGTAAAGATTAAGCAAGAGTGCACATGACAGACATCTTTAGGCGCGGTCGTTCGCTGTACGCACGAGTGTTGACCTTTACGCGCGAACAGCGAATCACCCTGACCTCTAGATATCGAGCACCGAAGAACCGTCAAAAGTTTATCAAGAAGTCTACAGAGTATAAAGGAGATGATCCTGTATACTCTGGAGGGGGCAGAGGGAAGTCATACTACCACTTATCTTAATCACTTGATACAAATGTTGATACAAAGATACAAAATTCAAATCTATTGTGAAGAAGATATACATTTTTAGGGCGTATTATAAAATCAATGACTATCTTGGACAGGGGTGTCTGAACATGATCACGACCTGCATTGGCGATCCCTGGCTCCAAATAGTTTACACTGATCAACTCTGAAAAATATTTAAGATGTAAAAATAACATTTTAATTTTGATTTATTCCTCTTTGAGTTTCTAGCCGGTATCTTCTCATCAGAGGTTTTTCCGTACCGGTGGTAAATTTTACGACATTCATAAGTGCTTCCTGTAAGCCTAATCTGCATAAAGATATTTTGACTTGTCTTGACTTGATAAATAATAATACAAATACAAATAAACAAAAAACGGCGTTTAGGTGTCTACGAGGGCCTCCGCTAAGTCGCGCGCGCGCACGGAGCGGGTGGACGCCTATAGAAAAATAATATGAAAGCGTCAGCTTACTCGCGCGGGTTCGGGTGCGGGCCCATACCAGGGGGGTTCCACTCCGCAATGTAGGTGCGCTCGCCGCATCACCTATGGCATAGGTTAATCGCAGTAGGTTGCCGGCTTGCGGCGCTCGCGCCCGCTCACTCTGTTTCGCGCGTTGTGATAGTATTATAGTAAGCAGCCCAACCCCAGCGGTGCGCCAGAGCATTGCGGGTGGAAGGCGGGCGCGGGCGGCGCCTTCCTTTTGACGCATGACGCCTGGCGAATGTTTATGAAGTAATACGAACTTTTTGTGCCTGATCATAAAGTTGGAATTCGTTTAATGGTGGTCGAAAAAGAGAAGTTTCTGTACGTTAGTACCATTATTTATTCTGTGCCCATACTATTTGTTCGAAAGGCAGCCGCTCCGTGCACCCGCGCGACGTCTCTATCTCGTATTCACACGCGGCAACTCAACTGTGGCGGGCGTTTTCTTGTAGCTTCGCGAAGTTGCCCGCGTCGGCCTTAATTATTTATTAACTACTCTACGGATGGTGCTTGTGCTTTATTTGCAAAGTTTTGCTTCTTTAGGGGGGAAGGTCGTGAACCCACTGCTTCCCCCCCGAGTTTACTCCTAAAGAGGTCTGAATTTGGGTTTGATAAACCGTTTATATGAAAGCGATTGAGTGTCTCTCTCCATACAATTACATGCTGTTGCTATGTGAAGCGAGATGGTGTGTGACCGTGTTATTTTTCATCTGTTTTCTTTGTTTTTTATTCTTTGCTGAAATAAACATTTTCTTTCTTTTTTTCTTTAGATGCGAGTGTTTTTAAGAGGCATGCCAACGCATACATCCTTGTTTTTGGTACTTATTTGACCAAAACCAAAACGGTTGCTAAGTATACGATGCCACAGTATTTTATAATGCCTCAAAAACGGACATCCTCATTTTTAGTCAGAAATCGACAGTTAATATGATTTAGAACGCGAGAGTAGAACACCCGTGTGCCAGTTTTGATTTGTTTCTGAGAAAATTAATTTCAAAGTTTTCAATTTTTTTTGGACGACAATCAAGAAAAATATTCCTATCCAAAAACGATTACAGATGTCTAAGATTTTATGAAATCAGTTGGTGGAATTATCAAAGAGCAAACATTAAACATCTCCCCAACCTTATAGGTCCCATAGAAAATAAAAAATAAATAATTTAAAAAAATTCTATTTTTTTTTCTCCGATGTCCAGTCGTATGTGCAACTGAGTTTTATATCAAATTAAAGCCTTTACTCTAAGCTATGCATACAAAAAAAATCACTTGCTTATCTGGCTGGACTGAGGATGTCCGTTTTTGAGGCATTATAAAATACTGTGCGATTTTAGTATGAGCTCAGAGAAACCTCCTTGAGTATGAGTATGGGCATCAGAGGTAAGGACACGCACACTGCAGTATGTCACGTTACGTATGTGTCAAAGATTAACGTTCGATTTTTCAAATTATTCGTCAAAAAATTGGTAAACCTATTAGTTAAGTTTATAGCAAAATGACGACTGACAAACTCCTTTATTTTAACGTACTTACCGTACTTACCTAATAGAAATAATAGGGGATATTGTCAAACGATAATCACGTTGCGTAACACGTAAACTGTGCTCCACACGCGATACTGACATTTGTGGCATCCTAGCCGATAAACTCTAGCGACACTAAACATTTAAAAAAAATGAGAATTAAATACTCTTGGATAAATAGCTAGAGCATAGATGTAGCAGAACTGAGGCTACATCAAGCGTACACATCTTAAACTTTCAAAATAGCTACCGTTGGTGAGCGTTAAGGTAGGTAGTAATACCTTTAAATTATTGACGAAAACGTAAATTATACTACCTACCTTAATGTACACCAAAGGAGACCACTTTGACAATTTATGTGTGTACATGGCGTCCATTGAAGAGAAGGTTTAGAGTATGTAGTTATCTCGTTTCGGCACTTTGTATTGCCATTTCAAGTAAAAAGATCTGCAATTATAATTTTCCCTTTAATTTTTAAAACTCCTTCCATGTGATGTGCTATACTATTTCTATGGAAAAACTTTTAGATTTTAAGATTTTAAGTAACTGTAAGGCTGCTTTTCCACCAAAGATGTGCGAGGATGCGTACCGAGGGATGTGATTGTAAGAACCAATAGAATCGCTTCATTTACCTCGCCTCGGCCAGCACAGCTCTGGTGGAAACGGCTCATTGGTTCTTTACAAACACATCCCTCTACGCATCCTCGCACATCTCTGGTGGAAATGCAGCCTAATACATTGCTATACCCTAACAGGGTCAATGTTCTCGCATATAAGTTTTATTTGGTATTTTATAGGTGCAATAATAAAGAATAAATAAATTTGACCAGTATCCTCTTGAAATAGTTTGTATGCAAATTGATAATGGATGTAAAAAAAAATCATTCCTTAGCCACCACTGCACTGGTTGTGAAATTTTGTCAACAATGACGTCTAGTTGCGAACAAATAATGAAATCTCTTCTATCGCCTTGCGTACAAAGAATATTTACTTCTCTATGACGCTAGTTGTCATGGCCGTACCCAGGGGTGGGCAGGGAGGGGCAGCTGCCCCCCCTGGAAATTTCGCAGAACATGTATGAACTCGCCTAATTACTAATCAAAGTGTAAATACGGCCTTATGCTCTAACTTTTAAATAAACCGCGCAGTACACACTGGCAAAATGCACGGTGCAATTGCCAAAAAACCGCGCGCGACGATGGCGGACGAAGATTACCGTATCTAGCATCTGACTTGCCCCCCCTAGCCCAAAAGCTGGGTACGCCCATGCTAGTTACGATACACAGTTGCGATGGCGGCCACAAGGGGGAATTGACAAAACTGTATGGGATAAAATGGCAATAAATGTAGTAAAAAAAACAGGCTTGTAGTTGTTTTTTAGAAGAATGGAAACATTATTAGGCAGAACCTGCACTGGGTCAGGGCTGTGGCCTCACTCCCGTTGCCACGGCAGCCCTGGGACGCCATCGATCGCTTTTAAAGGACCCCGGAATACATGAAGACAGGCGTGATTACGTAAATTATTACGATTTGAAGGTTTTGCGGGTGGTAGGACCTTGTGCAAGGTCCGTCCGGATCGCTACCACCATCTTGCTCGCTAATCCTGCCGCTAAGCAATAGTGCTTGCACTGTTGTGTTCCGGGGTGGAGAGCAAGACAGCCGGTGTAATTACTGGCACAAGAGGTATTCCATCTTAGCCCTCTGGGTTGGCAACGCATCTGCACTCTTTTTGTTGTTGCAGGTGTCTATAGGCGGTGGTGATCACTTACCATCAGGTGACCCACTTGCTTGTTTGACGTCCTATGTTGTATAAAAAAAAATCTTTCTATCGTACCTGATTTATCTTCATTTTTTATCTTTCTTTACATTGCATAAAGTCGCTATCTGTTCCTGTCTGTCTGTCCTAAATCCTGATGTATGTTTGGCCACCTTCTATACCGCGCAACGGATTTTCATAAGGTTTTCAGATTTTTTACGCGCCTAAAATGTCTACATTCTAGTCGTGTTTTTTTTGTACTACTGTACAAAATAACTTTGAACGAAAATTCTAGCTTCATCTTGGACACGATGGTAGTAATTACTTCCCATCAGGTGACCCTAATGCTTGTTTACCTCCATAAAAAATGCTTGCGGCATTACCTCAGCGTGAAGTAAAGTTAAAATTTGCATTCCCGCCAAATTCCCGCACAAAATTACTCCCTCGGTGTAGGAAAACTGATTTCAAATATCCAAGGCCTTTGAAGTTGAGTATCCGCTTTTATGAATTTTCGAAGGCAAAGCCTGCCCCGAGAATGTGTATTTCCACTGACGCCTGAGAAATCTACGCAAGGAAATAACCGGAAATTAAACGTAAACAACTGAACATTTTCTTTTCGGACGTAAGTTTATTTTTCCACTAAATTTCCTTTGATTTTTTTATTTAACTCTCAGTCACGATTGCCGAGGTTGCAGATTCGTGTCTTGCGCGGTGACCAAGATTCTTCTTTGAATTGTCATTGCATCTGGCGTGTAAGTTTAAAAACATGTGTATAGCATTCCTGAGAAGTAGAGTTACACGGGTGTTCCTTGTTTGTCCATATGCTAGTGATACGTACGTTGTATACAATACGTATACATGTGTATATGTAAGGTATGTGTATTTTATCTATGCATTGTTCGGGGTCGCACTGTAGGTACGCTCGACCGCCTTGCCTATGGCATAGGCAAATCGCAGTAGGCTGTCGGCTCGCCGCGTGCCCGCTCGCTCGCCCCCACCGGGTCCGTGTAATTGAAAACTAATGCCGCGCAACCCTAACGCGGCGCCGGGAGTTGCGGGGGGAAGGCGGACGCGGGCGGCGCATTTCTTTTGACTCGCGCCGCCTGGCGCATGGTGTGTGAAGTTATACGCACTTTTTGAGAATGTTAATAAAGTTGGAATTCGTTTAATCGCGGTCGTAAAAGAGAAGTTTCTGTACGTTAGTATTATTTATTCTGTGGTATTGTGTACTAGTTTGTCTAGGTACTTTTTTTTATTATTTGTTTTTACTATTTTACAGTTCATTGCGAAATTTGCGAACGCAACATTCGGTCTCATTTTCAAAAAGAGTGAGTGACTGTCTCTCTCCTCCTGGCTAGCACGCGTGCTCAATTTCTCGCTTGTCGCTCAGTGCGTCCCTTTCCTACTCAGCCGATTAGCAAGAGACGCACAGAGCGACAAAGCAAGTCTCGGTGTGTCGTGCTAGCTATCCTAGGCTACTTAGAACGTGACGCACTGAGTCAAGTAGAGAAAAGTAGCGTGTCGAAAAGATTCGTACTAGATGCACAGTTTCATACTACGTTAGTATGAAATTTGCACTTGAGCTCTGTGAAAACTAACCCCCATATTCATAAAAGCTTCGTAAACGTTTGTTAGTTAACATGTTTTATGTCTTTATCTGTCATTGTGACGTTGGCCCTCAAATGAAAGGGACAAAACATTTGTTAGCTTAAAAAGATTGTTAAGTTTTTATGAATAAGGGAGTAATACCCTAAGTTAGTTTTTTTTAAGCAATAGGAAGGCAAACAAGCAAGTGGGTCACCTGATGGTAAGTGACCACCATTGCCCTTAGACATCCGCAAAATACCACCCTTGTTCTCATTGCTGGCGCATCGTTATACGCGACGATGTGACCTTAGAAAATCAGGCTATAGGGGATAGTTGCAACGCCGTAGCAGGTCAGGGCTGCGACCTTAATCCCGCGTCGCCATGGCAGCCCTGGGGCCCATCGATTGCCACAGGACCCGCACGAGGTACCCGGCCGGCAATAACCGTCGAAATTAATTTGAAGGTCCACGGAATAGGGACAAATAATTAAGTGAAGCTGCGTGCCGTTTTGTTAGACGAATTTGTTGTTGTGTTTTTCAACCTCTTTCTACCCCTTTTGCACCCCCAGGGAATAATATCAAAGTCGGCTTCTGGCGGGTGTCGTGTTTCGGCGGTTCAGGGGCAGCCTGCCACTGGAGAACTTGACACCAGAATCAACGATGAAACGGAGCCACGCCGAACCGTCGCCGAAATAGTTTTATTTTTTAGTTATATAATTTTATGTATGTTAGTTTGTAAGGTATTTGTCTATGGGCCTTTGTAGCCTGAGAATAAATGATTTTTTATTTTTTTTATTATTTATTATTATTAATATCAAAGTCAAAGTAAAACTATTATTATTCAGATTAGGTTTCAAGTAAGCGATGAATGTCAGAAACTTTACCACTGGTTCGGAAAAACCTGCGATGAGAAGATTTATACCGGCAAGAAACAAGTTTATTTATAAATCAAAATTAAAGTGTTATTGGTACAATCGAAGACAACATATAAGTCACCATTAAAGATGGAATTGCGAGAAAGTGACATTTTCGAAAGGGAGGCATATAGTATGGACTATGAAGTTGATATATCTATCCCTTTCGAGCATAGACAATTTCTCTCAGTTCAACCTTCAATGGTCGGCTTCTTGCTGTTTTTACGTGTACACACACTCACACACACACACACACACACCCACACACATACGAGATCATTTCCAAACATCCCTGTTCAATCAAGTTATACCTAGTCATTGATTTTATTATAAAGCTGGGTAATTAATGTCTTTTAGAAAATAGTTTGAATTTCGTGTCATTTTGTTCAGATTTTTTTTTTAATTTTGTTGTAATCTACAGTATCTATCTACACTAAAATAATACATATAAAGTAAATTTTGTTCGTTTGTTTGTTTAACGAGCTTCAGTATTTAGTACTTTTATTGCACCATTTTACAACATTTATACAAATGAGACCCTGTTAGGGCATGTTTATTTGTATGTAGGAGGTGATCTCTGAAACTACTGACCTATCCCAAACATTCCTTCACTAATAGAAAGCTACGCTATCCCTGACATAAGCTACTAATTCCACGCAAACGAAACCGCAGGCGTCCGCTAGTCTGTAATATTTCGCGACCGAGGCAACGCGCTTTCTTGCTCTATCGACCACTAGTGAGAGAGACAGTGTCTCGACGTCGAGCACAGCGCTAATGCGCTTAGAGAATGACGGCGAAGGATTAGCCGGCCTTGACCGATGATGCACTTGCATCGGCGCATGCGCGGTCGGTGCAAGGTTGGCCGCTGTTTACATTGCCCGACTGCGAACTAGAAGAGCGGTTGTGGGTAAACCATAGAAATAGTAATAAAATTAAAAAGGGATATTTTATTAGCTGATCTGATCTGATGATATTACTTTAAATGGCAATAAAATGTGACAAAAAGCGGTGACTACGTACTATAAACTTCGTCTTTAATTGATAAAAATGGGTTAAGGTTTAATGCATTTTATTAAATAAATAAATAAATATTTTTGAGCCAATTAACACCAATTGACCTAGTCCCAAAGTAAGCAACTGAAGCTGCTTGTGTTATGGGTACTGGACAACGGATATACATACTTATATAGATAAATACGTAATTAAATTCATATAACATCCAAGACTCGGGTACAAACATTCGTATTCATCATACAAACATTTGCCCCTCCCGGGAATCAAACCCGGAACCTCAAGCTTTGTAGTCAGGGTCACTAGCCACTAGGCTATCCGGTCGTCATAGGCTATTCGTTATTCATTTTAGACATCATGTTTCATAGAGCCATTTACTGCTTAAGACCTACACAATCGATATCTAAATAAAAATAGTGCGAGTTTATTTTTTTTTACAAAACAACCGGGTTTAATTCCCGAGCGGAGTGCAGGTTTTTTTTATGTATGAATGCAATTTTTCTTCTTATTAAAATCGATGAAAACAGATCTTCGTATGTCTTATAGTTTCAGACTTTCCCATACTGACCGATTTAAATGAGACAACCTGCCCCTCTAGCACACTAGCGTTTATCGCTGACATAAAGCATTCGTCCCTTTCACACACGCCTACTGGTTAGAACGGGATAAATGCTTTATGTCATCGATAAAAGCTAGCGTGCTAGGCCCCCTGTATATTGAAGTGACAGAGGAAAGATAGGAAGGCACAGAGTCAAAAATGCCACAGACTTAACACTTTTTTTTTTAATGACTTTTATTTTTGCTGGTCGTAGTCCTCGCGAAGGGTACGGGCAGCTACGATCGCTTAACAAATGACAATTTATTTCAACACAGATAGGTGATTTAACAATAGTCAAAAGGCTTGCCTATTGTAGGTCTGAGAGAACTTTACGCGTACACAGGAGTGGTTCCGTAGACGCGTAAAGACCACCACCAAAAGCGGTTTGCCCTTTATTGACGTCTTTATGTAAAAGATTGTGGGGGCGATTGTGATATGATTACTAATGGAGTGAGCGGCTAGCACGAGTGGCTATGACTCACTTTGACGAGCGGTGCGTCTCTTTAAAACAATTTTGAAATGAAGGAGTCCAGACAATAGTAACTCGTATTTGCCATGATGATTAATGATAGATGGGATGCTGAAATGATAGTGGATGATACAAGCATTTAAATACAGCATACAGACTAAACACTACCAACGTATAAATGAATAATCATAACATCTGCTAATGTTGGCTGTATCCTGCAAATACCGGGACTTTGACATTAACTTTAAAATACCGAGATTAAGATCCCAAAAAGAAATAAGTCGTATATCTTATAGTGACAGTAAATAGTTTATAAATAAACTTAAGTAGTAGTAGTTTAGTATAAATAGTGGGGCCGACCACTCTGAGCAACCTCATTCGTCGACTGACAGTCGAAAAGTCAATAGCTCCTGATGATGCCTTGTGGAGAGGTGAAACACGTGTCGAGTGGTATTTTTGGCGTTGGTGGTTAGTTTATGGTCGCGTTTTTTGTTGTCACAGGCCTTGTCATTTTTCACGATTGCTGACACTGGGTTCGCGAATCAGCAAAAGCAATTGATTCCATTGTTATAGTGACAGTAAAAGTGGATTTTGTCCCGTAAACCGTTTTTTATTTATTTTGTATCCCGAAGACCCCGGACCTCAGATGTCGTATTAACCGATTCCACACCAGTATTCGCAACGAAAAGGTTTAATCTGCAATAAACGCCCTGAGGGATATTTCGGGACTCGATGCCCGGGTGCTCGGGTAAGGTAACCCGGATGTGATGGCCCGGATGCGGGTCACGCCGTTGTACTATTAGCACGGATCTATAATTAATCAGCTCTTTTGAGGTCATTCTATCTCAATAAGAAGGTATTTAAGATTAGATAAAGTATGGAATTCCTTATTTGCATAGAATAAGAGAGTTATTCTTACCCGACTGCCGTCAGAAAGGTGGGTTATATTTTTTTATAAAATAGGAAGGCAAGTGAGTCACCTGATGGAAAATAATCTGCACCACCGCCCATAGACACCCGCAACACCAAGGAGATTGCAGATGCGTTGGCAACCCAGATGGCTAAGATGGAATACCTCCTGTGCCAGTAATTGCACTGGCTGTCTTATTCTTCACGCCGAAACACAGCAGTGCAAGCACAGCTGCTTAGCGGCAGGATTAACGAGCAAGATGGTGGTAGCTATCCGGGCGGACCTTGCACATGGTCCTACCAGCCGCAAATGTTTCGATTGTATGTATGTCTATTTCTTTGGCACACTCTGTAGCCAAACGGTTTGATGGATTTTAAGACGCGAAGTGTCGTTAGATTTTTCTAAATTTTCTTGATTGTGGGAGTTATGATATGATGGGGGTTTAATATGGCTTCTACGAATCAAAAAAGAAGGAAGAGGAATATTTTTCATTAATCCAAGAATATGGGTATTAAAGTGAAGTAATTTAATTATTTATTTAATCTTATTGCGCAAAAAATACATTTAAATCTACAAAAGCCGAACTTAATGAATGCCTTAAGGCAATCTCTACCAGTCAAACTTTAGGCAAAGCAGAAATCGTGGTAGTGCAACACAATTTAATGTACAGAATCTACACTAATATAATAAAGAGGTAAACTTTGTTTGTAATTTTGTTAGTTTGTTAGTTTGTTTGTATGTAGGGGGTAATCTCTGGAATTACTGAACCGATTTCAAAAATTCTTTCACAGATCGAAAGCTACACTATCCCTGACGGACATAGGCTACATTTTATTTTGATTAAAAAAGTTTTTAGCTTTAAATTTTAATATTCGCAAATCAAGTCAGTAAGTTACATATGCAAAATGGCTGCTTTACCGGCCTGCGCTGAGCAAATTATTGGATGACTCATACTAAAATAATTTTTAATCATTAAAAAGTCAGTCAATAATCAGTTAGTCAGTCTGTTAGATTGTCCGTCTGTCTGTCTGTCTGTCTGTCCGTCCGTCCGTCTGTCTGTCTGTCGGTCTATCTGTCAGTCAGTTTGTCTGTCAGATTGTCCGTCTGTCTGTCAGTCCGCCCGTCCGCCCGTCTGTTTGTCCGCCCGCCCGTCCGTCCGTCCGTCCATCTGTCTGTCTGTTTGTCAGTAAATTTGTCAGTCAGTCTGTTAGTCCGTCTGTCCGTCCGTCCGTACGTCTGTGCTTCCGTCTGTCCGCCCTTCCGTCCGTCCGTCCTTCCGTCTGTCCGCCCTTACGACAGACGGACGGACGGAAGGGCGGACAGACGGAAGGACGGACGGACGGGTGGACAGACAGACAGACGGACAATCTAACAGACTGACTGACACATTTACTGACAAACAGACAGACAGATGGACGGAAGGTCGGACGGACGGACGGACGGACGGATGGACGGACGTACGGGCGGATGGACGGACAGACGGACGGACGGACGGAAGGACGGACTGACTGACAGACAAACGGACGGACTGTCTGTCTGTCAGTCCGTCCGTCCGTCAGTCCGTCCGTCCGTCTGTCTGTCAGTCAGCCCGTCCTTCCGTCCGTCCGTCCGTCTGTCCGTCCGTCCATCCGTCCGTCCGTCCGACCTTCCGTCCATCTGTCTGTCTGTTTGTCAGTAAATGTGTCTCTCGGTCTGTTAGATTGTCCGTCTGTCTGTCTGTCCACCCGTCCGTCCGTCCTTCCGTCTGTCCGCCCTTCCGTCCGTCCGTCTGTCCATCCATCCGCCCGTACGTCCGTCCATCCGTCCATCTGGCTGTCTGTCTGACAGTATATTTGTCAGTCAGTTTGTTTGTCAGTTTGTCTGTCAGATTGTCCATCTGTCTGTCAGTCCGCCCGTCCGCCCGTTCGTTTGTCCGCCCGCCCGTCCGTCCATCCGTCCATCGGTCTGTCTGTTGGTCAGTCAGTCTGTTAGATTGTCCGTCTGTCTGTCTGACCGCCCGTCCGTCCGTCTGTCTGTTTGTCTGTCTATCTGTCAGTCAGTCTGTTTGTCAGTCAGTCTATTAGCCTGACACTCTGTCAGTCTGTCAGTTAGTCCGTCAGTGTGTCAGTCTGTCAGATGTTAGTCTGACAGTGTGTCAGTCTGTCAGTTAGTAATCTTTCAGTCTGTTAGTTTATCGAGTCAGCTAACCTGTCAGTAAGTCTGTCAGTTTGTCTGTCAGTTTGTCTGTCAGTCTTTCTGTCTGTCGGTCTATCTGTCAGTCAGTTTGTCTGTGAGATTGTCCCTCTGTCTGTCAGTCCGTCCGTCCGTCCGTCCGTCCGTCCACCCGTCCTTCCGTCCGTCCGCCCTTCCGTCCATCTGGCTGTCTGTCTGACAGTATATTTGTCAGTCAGTTTGTTTGTCAGTCAGTCTGTTAGATTGTCCGTCTATGCGTCTGTCCGCCCGCCCGTCCGTCCGTCATTCCGTCCGTTTGTCCGTCCGTCTGTCTGTCTGTCTGTCTATCAGTCAGTCAGTTTGTTAGCCTGTCAGTCTGTCACTCTGTCAGTTAGTCCGTCAATGTGTCAGTCTGTCAGGTGTTAGTCTGTCAGTGTGTCAGTCTGTCAGTTAGTCAGTAAGTCAGTCAGTCAGTATTCTTTCAGTCTATTAGTTTATGAGTCAGCTAACCTGTCAGTAAGTCTGTCAGTTTGTCTGTCAGTATGTCTGTCAGTTTGTTTGTCAGTTTGTTTGTCAGTCTGTCTGTCAGTCTGCCAGTCAATTTGCCAGTCAGTCTGTCAGTCTGCCAGTCAGTCTATAGATCAGTCTGCCATTCATTCTGTCACTCTGTCAATTAGTCTGTCAGTCGGTTATTTTGCCCATCTGTCATGTTTGTTCATCTGTCATTCTGTCAGCCAGTCTTAAAGTTTGTCAGTCTGTCTATCAGACTGTCAGTCAGCCTGTCAATCATTCTGTCAGTTTGTCTAACAGTCTGTCAGTCACTCTATCAGTATGTCAGTTCGTTTGTCTGTCTGTCAGTCAGTCAACAAAAAATAAAATTTTAGTACACTTATAGATATTGCAAGCCCGAAGGGCGAGCTCCGTGTAGACACGAGCGTCAGTGTTCTTTGGAAACACTAATGAGTATCTTGCGAACCTAGAAGGCGAGCGGCGCTGTGACATTAGCAAACATCTGTTCTGCCTACGCACTTACTTTTGCCTTTCAAGCGAGCCCGAAGGGCGAGCTCCGTGTAAGCGGGCGCACCGATACTTTCTTATAAAGAAAATACTCTAGAATAACTCGCGGTTTGACGCTAGCAAGCAAACCTCCTATCTCCACGAGCAAGGGCGAGCTCCATGTAGGCGCGTGCGACAAAGCGTCCCGTTGATGAAAAATCTTGAGTAACTTGCAAGCCCGGAGGGCGAGCGGCGGTGTGGCGAAATCAAGCAAACCTCTTATCTCCGCGAGCAAAGGCGAACTCCATGTAGGCGCGTGCGATGAAGCGTCCGTTGATGAAAATACTCTTGAGTAACTTGCGAGCCCGGAGGGCGAGCAGCGATATGACACTAGCAAGCAATCCCCTGTCCTTGCCCCTGCCAACCCCCCTCCCTCACTACCCAGCGAGCCCGAAGGGCGAGCTCTGTGTAGCCACGTGGGATCGTTTACTTTTAGTGGATACACTAATGAGTATCTTGAGAGCCTGAAAAGCGGGCGTTGGTGTGGCATTAGCAAGCATTTGCACTGTTTATGTCCCCTTATAGCGAGCCCGAAGGGCGAGCTCCACCTAGGAACATGCGCCAAAGTGCGCCTTTTTAAAAAAAACCATGGAGTGTCTTGCGAGCCCGGAGGGCGAGCGGCGGTGTGACGTCAGCAAGCAACCGTCTTATCTCCCCATTGCAGCGAACCTGAAGGGCGAGCTCCGCGTAGGCGCGTGCGCGAAGCATTCCATTGATGGAAATACTCCTAAGTAACTTGCAAGCCCGGAGGTCGAGCAGCGGTTTGACGTTGACATTCCCCTATCTTTGGCTCCCCCACTACCCAGCGAGCCCGAAGGGCGAGCTTCGTGTAGCCACGTGGGACCGTTTCCTTTTAATGCCAACACCAATGAATACCTTGAGATCCTGAAAAGCGAGCGTTGGTGTGACATTAGCAAGCATTTGCACTGATTACGTCCACTAAAGCGAGCCCGAAGGGCGAGCTCCGCCTGGAAACGTGCGCCAAAGTGTACCTTTGTTGAAAAAACAATTGAGAGCGAGCCCGGAGGGCGAGCGGCGGTGTGCCGTTAGCAAGCACCCCTCCTATCTCCCCCTTTCAGCGAGCCTGAAGTGCGAGCTCCGTGTAGGCGCTTGCAACGAAGCGTCCCTTTGATGGAAATATCAATGAGTAGCTTGCGAGCTCGGAAGGCAAGCGACGGTGTGATGTTAAGTAAGCGTCCTCTCCGTCTGGGACAATTCGTCGCACGCGCCAACACGAAGCTTGCCCTTCGGGCTCGCTGAGGGGAGAGGGAGCATGATCATAGACGTAGAGATCATACGCGCCTTAATAGAGCGCGCCCTTCGGGCTCGCTAGAGTGGGGATGTAGATAGTGGGGGTTGTTTGCCAACGCCACACCGCCGCTCGCCCTCCGGGCTCGCAAATCACTCAAAGGTATCAACGAGACATTTTGTGGCACGCGCCTGCACAAGCAGCAAGGGCAAAAATATGAAGATGCGAACTTGAAAGGCGAGGAGCGGTGTGATGTAAGTAAGCGTTCTCCCTGTCTGGTACATTTCATCGCACGCGTCTACACGGAGCTCGCCCTTTGGTCTCGCTGGGGGGCGCAGGGCCACGATGTAAGGTTGCTTGCTAACGTCATACTGCAGCTCGCCCTCCGGGCTCGCAAGTTACTCAATAATATTTCTGTTAACGTTACAGCGGAGGTTAATTGCTACCGTCACACCGCTACTCGCCCTCCGGGCTCGCAAGTCACTCAAAAGTATTTTTAACAACGAGACACTTCCTCACACGCGCCTACATGGAGCTCGCCCTTTAGGCTCGCGGGGATCGGGAGGACCTGCTCCTCCCGACCCCCCTGCCCCTGGACAAAGATATGGGATCACTCAAAAGTATTTTTATTAACTAGACACTTCGTCGCACGGCGACAGCGGAGGTTGTTTGCTAACGTCACACCGCTGCTCGCCCCCCGGGCTCGCAAGTCACTCAAAAATATTCCTAACACCGAGACATTTCGTCACACACGCCTATATGGAGCTCGCCCTTCGGGCTCGCGGGGGTGGGGCGGAGCAGTGGCAGAGATATGGGGATGCGAGCTCGGAAGGCGAGCGGTGGTGTAATGTAAGTAAGCGTTCTCACTCTCTGGTACATTTGGACACGCGCGTACATGGAGCTCGCCCTTTGGGATCGCTGGGGGGGAGGCAAGGGCAAAGGTATAGAGATGCTTGCTAACGTCACACAGCCGCTCGCCCTTCGGGCTCGCAAGTCACTTTAAAGTATTTTCACTTCGTCACACACGCTGACACGGTGCTCGCCCTTCGGGCTCGCTGGAAAGGGGGGGCGGAGATGGAAAGATGTAGCGATGCTTGCTAACGTCAAACCACTGCTCGCCCTCCGGGCTCGCAAGTTTCTCAAGAGTATTTCCATTTACGGGACGCTTCATCGCACGATCTTAAACGTCACACGCGCCTTCATGGAGCTCGCCCTTCAGGCTTACTGGAGTAGGGACGGAAGTAGGGGAAGGTTGTTTGCTAACGTCACACCGCCGCTCGCTTTCCAGGCTTGCAAGTCACTCAAGAGTATTTTCATTAACGGGGCGCTTCGTTGCACGCGCGAAGACGGAGCTCGCCCTTCGGGCTCGCTAGAAGGAGGGCGGAGGTAGTGCGGTTGCTTGCTAACGTCCCTCGCTCTCCGAGCTCGCAAGATACTCGAGCGTATTTATTACCATCAACGGGACACTTCGCGATAAAGGAATGCTACGCGGACAAAGTCGCGGGCAACAGCTATTTTAAATAAAGTCGGCCGCCTTCTCCCTCTAAGCCATGCAACGGATTTAAATGCGGTTGTTACTGTTTTTAGAGTTTTTCTGCGGAAGGTTTCTATGTAGGTAGATTACTTATTGATTGTACCCGTGCGAAGCCGGGGCGGGTCGCTAGTATAATATAATTTAAACGACCGTTAGCGATTAGTCGATTCTAAAGATATCCTTTAGAACACTTTTACGCTAATTTTTACTGTTTTCGGACGAACTACGAAAAACTTGATTAATTCATTTGATATTATGACTTTTACGAGATTTATTCAGAGAGCATCATGACGTTTACTGTGACAAGGTTCTACAGTGGCCTATGAAAATGAAAAATTGTGTATATACGTGACAACATTGCTTGCAGCTTTCTAAATAGTAGATATGCAACCTGTGTCAGGAATTACAATTTTAAGGAAACGAAAAGCTAAACTATTAGTCTACTTTTAACATAAAACTACCGTGAGACTCAGACATATTAATAAAACGGATCACTCACGTATTTTTTTCGTCGTCGCGCCACCGCCGCGGGGGCTCATGATTAAGGACCACGGACTGGTCCGAAACATGTCGGGCATTTCCCGACGCAAAAATACGTGAGTGATCCGTTTTATTAATATATTAATGTACTTACTATTTCTTGAATAAAATAAAATTGCTGGGCGACTGTACTTAGTTGTCGCCCCGCTCTGCATACCGCGCGTTCCTCATTAGTCCGTAAGTGGAGCGAACGTGATGTTACTGTGGAGTGATTCTCTAAGAATAACAGCGACGAGCTCGTCGCTGGACAGCGCGTCTTGCTCTAGCGCTAGCTCGAGTGAGCGAGACAGGCCGATGCACCGACGTCGGGTCCAACGCTGATGAGTTTTTAGAATAACAGTGCTACGTCGTTATTTTCTTTATTTTAAGGCATGGTATGCACTAAGTACTACAGTAGGTGCGGGTGGGACCTAGTGCAAGGTCCGTCCGGAACGTTACCACCATCTCGCTCGGTACTTCAGCCGCTAAGCAGCAGTGCTTGCACTGTTGTGTTCCGGCGTGGAGTATAAGACAGCCGGTGCAATTACTGGCACAAGAGGTATTCCATCTTAGCCCTCTGGGTTGCCAACGCATCTGCAATCTCCTTGGTGTTGCGGGTGTGTATGGGCGGTGGTGATCACTTGCCATCACGTGACCCGCTTGCTCGTTGCCTTTCAATATATGAAAAAATTGAGCCAATGATATTATAATGCATGGATGTACAGTGTCATACTAAATGACAGCAGAAAAACGACTCGACATGAGAATACAGGTTGACACCAATGTTACAAATGCAAATTATTAGTTCACCATTTATAGTTTTTGGATTTACAATTTTACGTCGAACAACGTAAACCATGTATACTTTATTAAGTTTCTTTGCAAATAGGTTTTTACAAAATAATAATATTGACAGCAGCGCCGTCGGTCCGACAGACTGACAGCGCGAGCGATTGTCGATTGAGTGTACTTTTTGTTCGACTTTTGAGGCCATTTTTTAAACGGTGACTGGAAGTCCATTATTTATAGGACACTGTTTTGAGCTCTACGAAAGTTTCATCACAGAGCAATGTTCTTTTTTACCCGACTACGGCAAAGCCAAAAGGAAAGGTTATGTTTTTAGCAGCCTATGTATGTATGTTTGTATTTACGTATGTTCCACTGTAGTGCCTAAACGACTGAGCCGATTTTGATGAATGTGGTGTCAATCGGTTCGGAATTGTAGTCTGGGTGACATAGGCTATATTTTTTGTGAACAAAATGAAAATCACGAATGTTATATCCAAAAAAGAGGGGGTAAATTTTTTTTTTTCTGTTTAAACAAACATTATTTTTTGTATATAAGTATAGCAGACTAGCGGTTGGAAAGCTAAATTGGAAAAACACAAATACACTCGCCTTTGATTTGAAATGTCCATGGAAAACTATAATCCTTTTTACTAATTAATATAAGATTATTACAACGAAAGTAATCTTAACTACAAGACAATCGACAACCCTGGCAACCCTCGCAATTGACAGCTGTCAAACGGCCATCTTTGGTGGCTATTCATTGTAACCATAGAAATAGTACAGCATAGAAGGAGTGTTAAAATAGAAAGCGATATTTTATTATCTGATCTCTTTACTTTAAATGGCAATACAATGTGTCAAAGAGAGATGACTACATACTCTAAACTCCTCTTTAATTGACACCCTGTACACGACCAATAGACAAAATGGTCACCTTTGGCTATGGTAATGTATACATTAAGGCAGTATACTCTACGTTTTTCTTATTAATTTGCAGATTTTACTACCTTGACGCACACAAAGGTGACCATTTTGACAGCTTTGGCTATGTACACTTCACAAGTACTGAGGCTATATCCATGCTTTAGTCCTTCATCCAAGATTGTAACCGTATACTTTTGGTAAAATATTGGATTACATTGGGTCCAGGGCCAAATAAGTATTGTGATATTAACAAACCTTTTCAGAGAATACGATGCTTCCTTGTTCTAATAGAAGACATTAACTAAAATAGGATTAGTGGGCGTTTGTGAATGACGGGAAGTAGGTATCATTTTCTGCCTCTATATTGCCCGCCATCTTGGAAATGTCAAGGAGACGCGTTGCTTGGATACCGACGCTCCTGTATTCTCAAGGCTCGCGTCATTAGACCAGATTCACAGTTATAATAGAATTTTAAAAAAATGCAAAAACGCAGCAATGGCATCAATCAGAGAACTCTGATTGGTCGATTCCTGCGTTATTGCGTTTGTATCGATCGTAATTTTTAGCTGTGCAAAAGTTTTTAGGTGGGCAAAATCTATTCACGGTCTTACTTAACTGTTTTTCTAGATTAAAGTGGATCGCTCCGTTTTAGGCAGGAATCTCAAAATTTTCGCAGTTTTAATTAATTGTGACGTGTGTAGTAGTTTTTCGGCAGTAAAGCACTGTTTCTAAAGGCACTGTGTTTTGTTTTTGGAAATTCAAGCTTCTGATTTTTAATAATTGTACATTAAATGCGTAAATGTCAATTGAAACATAAAGTGCATCAGTATTTAAAATTAGTAACTCGGATTTCCAAAATCAAAATACAATCGCTTAAAAAGCAGTTTTTTTCTATCGGAAAAGTACTTGAATTGAGAAAAACTCAGACCATTTAGCCACGATAAATAAAAACTTCAAACGGCAGTCTGCGGTTTAATTGGAAAGAACATGGCGCTGAATGCCGAGCTTTCAGATTCTAGTCCTACCAAGGACCAATTTCATAAACGCGACAGGCGACAGGTGACCGTGACAATGTGTCGACAAGTAACGCTACAGACTTACAGGTAACATCATAGTGGGCATGCAATTTATACCGAGTTGTCAATGTCACCTGTCGTTTAAATGAATAAAATTTGGCCTTGATGTTCAAAATTTCTCTTTATTTGTTTACTTATCGTACAAAATAATACATGCTCCGTATAAAAAAAAATTGTAAAGTTAAAAATCTAATTAAAATTAAAATTAAAAAAGTCACCCAACCCGCTGTTCCTGGGTAGGGTGCCCAAAAGAATGAATGGCAATGCCAATACGTTGGGCGAGGGACTCGCCAGCCCTTGGGTCACCAGAGGTGTCGACTATTATTTTCTTGTGATAACATGTGGGCGGCGGGTCCCCATGGGCCCAGGGTCTCCACGGCGAAGGCAGCAAAAATAAAATTGTCACCAAAACACGCATATTTGCCATGTTTTGCTGCCTCCGCTGTAGCACCCGAACAAAATAATTTGAATTTTCTACTTTATAAATAAGAAATGTAAAGAAGTTTCGAAATCAGGGTCTACATGCCTTTATTTATCGCATATTGCGTTTATTAGGTTCTGGAAATAGCGTTGTTTTCCCTTGGGTACGCAACGCTAGAACCTTCAAAAGCAATTACGGTTAGAGGGATCGCGATTGGCCAGTTTCATTTTTTACGTAGACCCCAGAACTATAAATCATGTGAGAGAGACGGAGAGTTAATACATACATGTATAAAGTCACGCCTGTTTCCTGGAGGGGTAGGCAGAGACCACGGATTTCCACTTGCTACGATCCTGACATACAACCTTTGCTCCACTTACTCTCATAACATTCTTCATGCATGCATGGAAATCGAAACCACCACTGCATCAGAATCTACAATACGTAGTTAAAATTAACCCTCTTATTCATAAAAAAAATAACAATATTTTTAAACTAACCAATATTTAGTCCCTTTCATTTGAGGGCAAACGTCACAATGACAGATAAAGACATAAAACATGTTGACTAACAAACGTTTACGAAGCGTTTATGAATAAGGGGGTTAGTATTTAAGGTATTTATCTATGGGGTTTTTTAGCCTGAAAATAAATGCTGCAATCTCAGTTGTGGGGGACAAGCTGAAGATCCCAGATCCATAGCATTTATGGATCCCTGCAACATACCTAACTACATTTAAGGGCAATTGCTCTATCTTTGGACAGCAGCACCTGTAGATACTCTCTAATTCTTAGAACTATACTCTCTCATCGTTGGAGCAATCAATTTAGGGTACTTCTGAGGGGCCTTTCTCCAGAATGTCTCCGATTTATTCGGAATACGTGCGCAGAGTTATATTTTTATACGACAAGACAAGACAATACAAATACTCTTTATACAAAACACAATACATTAAAACAAATCAATTTAAATGGTTTATATTGTGTTGGTATCTTGCAACAAATTTTCCCGGCGTTTAGAACCAGAACCATTTATTTCAGGCTGCATAGACCCATAGAAATATACCTTAAAGACTAATATACATAATTATAAAACAAAACATTAAAATTAGCACGTGTTGAAATAATACATACGCCTGAATATTAGGCTTTATTCAACAATAAATGAGCGTAATAGAATAGCATGACATGACATTGATATTTGCTTTTAAAATCTATAACATGTCATTCTTCCCTCCTTAATCTTGAACGTAGTCGGAGAGATATGTAGGGGGTCTCCTGCTTCGTTCTGAGCGCCGTGGTCTGTCTCCTTCATCAGAACATGTCGGAACAGAGTCTGGTATAGCATCTGGAGAAACAGAGTCTGGCATAGCATCTGGAGGCAGAGTGTCAACGTTTTCCATTCTATCTTGAGGCAGTGAGGTTGTACCTTTAAAAGACGAGTGTTCCTGACTTAGATCTGGATGTCTACTTGTATACTCCATATTATCACCTTCCTCATTCGTACTATTGGTTTCCATGAGTAAAATGTCGCCTCTTGGAGCTAAATGGCGATTCGACACCGTCAATTCCCTTCCGGTAGACAACCTCACAGTGCTATAATATGGATTAGCTTCAAGTAGGTCTACCTCTTCCACTAGAGGGTCATATTTACTAGTACGGACAAATTTTCTGAGTAAAACCTTACCAGGTTGCAACCACGACGGCATGGACTGTCCCCAAGACGATCGTCGTGGATGTTTAAACATTCTTTCATGTGGGGTTGTGTTTGTCGCAGTACATAGCAATGATCGTATGCAATGAAGGGATTGTATTATGACTGTCTCCCACATTGTTATAGGTAAGTTTTTTGCTCTTAGAGCAAGGCGTATAGTTTGCCATAAGGTGGCGTTCAGACGCTCGACTTGTCCATTTCCTTGGGGATTATACGCTGAAGACCGACTCGTAGTGATGCCCTTTGAGTGTAAGAAATCTTTTAATCCAGCGGACATAAATGACGCTCCTTGGTCGCTGTGAATTGTAGCTGGCATCCCAAATATCGAAAATAATTCTGTAAGGTGTTTAATTACCGTTTCAGAGCTCATATCTGGACAAGCGTAAGCAAAAGGAAATCTTGAATATTCATCTATAATCGTTAGAATGTATTTATTTTGAGTCGACGACGGAAGGGGACCTTTAAAATCCATAGACAGTCGTTCTAAAGGCATAGTTGCCTTAATTAAAGATCCGATGTTTTTATTAAATCTGGGCTTGATTTCTGCACATATTGGACATGTTGATACAACTCTTTTAACATCATCACTTGTAAATGGCAAATTTTTAGACCTTACCCAATGAGTCAGTCGCGCGACTCCGGGGTGGCAGAGTGACTGATGTAAGTCTTTAAGGCGGTCGTCTGACGTTGCGCTGCACATTTGCCTCGACAGGGCATCGGCCACTGTGTTTTGAGTTCCGGGACGATATTTTATATCAAATTTGTAATTAGATAATTCTATTCTCCATCTTTGAATTTTGTCGTTTTTAATTTTACTGGTATGGCCTTGTAGCATGTATGCAACTGATTTTTGATCAGTTATTAGATAAAATGTTCGACCGAGTAAGTAGTGTCTCCATTTTTTGAGGCTCTCTATAATAGCATAAGCTTCTTTTTCTACGATTGGATACTTTTTCTCACTATCGTTTAATGATTTTGAAAAGAATGCTATAGGTCGACCGTTTTGAGTCAGTGAGGCAGCAATAGAGAAGTCCGAGGCGTCAGTTTCTACTGTGAATGTCTCCTCAGGATCGATAGCAGTTAGCGCTGCCTTGGAAATAATACGTTTTAATTCCTCGAAAGCAGCAACTTCTAGAGCATTCATCGGATACTTTTCTACCTGCGTTAACGGGTGCAACTTATTTGAAAAATCTGGTACCCATTTTGAGTAGTGAGAAAATAGTCCGATTGCTCGTTTCAGGGACGCTGAATCTTGGGGCAGTGGCATTTCACAGAGTGGTCGTAGCCGTTCCGGATCGGGTTTGACAACCCCATTATTGATATTATATCCAAGTATGCATATATCCGTGAGTGAATATTGGCTTTTTTCCTTGTTAATTGTCAAGTGATATTTATCCGCGATTTCCATAAATTTCTTAAGTTTTTCATCATGATCTTCTTGGTTCTTCCCACAAATGGTAATATCATCCAGATATGGATATATTCCTTCAATACCAGACTTTCGTATAATTGAGTCTATAGCACGTTGAAAGCATGCAACTCCATTCGTTACACCAAAAGGAATGCGTCGGAATTGGTACAAATTACCGATTGCTTCAAACGCTGTCAGCGGCTTGTTCTCAGGAACAATTGGTATTTGGTGGTAAGCCGATTTCAGATCAATTTTACTGAATACCTTAAAATTCGACACTTTTGCTACGACTTCTTCAATATTTGGTAATGGATAAGCGTCAAGATATGTGAATCTATTTACAGTTTGCGAGTAATCAACGCACATTCTTTTCTTATGATGTGTGCCGGACGTGATAAGAACTTGGGCACGCCACGGTGAGGCACTTTCTTCAATGATTCCATCAGCTAGTAACTTCCTGATTTCATCTTCAATAAACTTCTGATCGTCAGGCGCATACCTACGCGACTTTATTGCGATTGGTCTGCAGTCTGGTGACATATTAGGAAATAAGTCAACAGGATCGATATTGGCTTCTTCTAAAGCAAATAGTTTCAAAGGAGGCATATGACCACCGAACTTGACTTCAAGTGCAGAATATCGTTCTAGTATGTCGTGTCCCAAAATCACGTTACAGCAAAGACTTTTCATAACGCGGAACAGTGCCCCTGGAATGATTTGCTTATCGAGTGCTAAAGTTGCTGAACAAATTTGTGTTATTTGTGACCTGTGTGACGAGGACGCCATCGCTACGTCTTGATTCCATGGCTTAGTCACTAACCCATATTGTTTTATGACTTCTTCATCTATGAAACTAGCTGTGCTTCCAGTATCTATCAAGGCTTGTACGGGTATTCCATCAATAGTAACAGGTTTCGTACACAATTTGATTCCGCTCGCTGCTAGTAGTAAACAAGAGGACGTTTCTTCAGCTTCTTTGGTCGTCATAATTGCTGCGTTGGTGGGTGCGATGCCTCTGCATACTTTTGCGAAATGACCCTGTTTTCCACATTTTAGGCAATTAGACTGTGATGCTGGGCACAATCGACGTGAAGCATGGCGTGAATTGCCGCAGAAGTAACATCGATCATCATTTTGTGGTTTGGCGAAGTTCCTGCGAGTTGGAAATGCAGCTACAGCGGCCGGCGCGCCGGATTGTGACGATGCAGCGATCTGTTGCGGATTGAAGCTCTGAGACTGTATCTGAGCAGATTCAAGAGCACGGGCTTTGGCGTGTGCTTCATCTAGCGTTAGAGTCATGTTTTCGAGTAGTCTCTGTCTTATGGCAGGCGAGGCAAGACCCGCTATGAATGAATCTCGAATAAAATCCTTCTCATATTCATCAGCAGTGACAGCTTTAAAACTACAATCTTTGGAGAGGAGCTTCAGAGATTGGAGATACTGATCGACAGTTTCGTTTGCTTGTTGTTTACGAGACGCGAGGTTATGTCGTGCAAATATTTCGCTTTTTGGTTTTACAAATAGTTTTTCTAGTGCAGATATAGCGTCTGTGTAGTTTTCAGCATTAGCGATATACTCGTATATGTTTGGGGATATTAGGTTAATAAGAAGTCTATGTTTCACCTCGTCCGCTGCGACTTTTGATTCTTCTAGGAAGTTTTGAAACGTCTTTTTCCAGTGCAGCCATTGAGAAGAATTTTGGTCGCCGAGTGGGTCCGCTTCGAACCGTTCTGGTTTTAGATATTTCTCCATATTGATATTATTGTTGAATAAATTGTTGAAATAATACATACGCCTGAATATTAGGCTTTATTCAACAATAAATGAGCGTAATAGAATAGCATGACATGACATTGATATTTGCTTTTAAAATCTATAACATGTCAGCACGTTACTTCGGTTCGGTTTTAGACCTCCTTCCAGTGGCCCTAACAAGCTTAGTTTATCTCAGTTTATCTATATATGCGTCCCTTTCTTATGACACTAGTTTTACAGAGCCTCAGGACGGGATTGTTGTATTGTTGTTGTGTTTGTTTAGGGTTGGTTGTTTGCTGTGTTTTCCTGTGTGATATAAAAACCGTTTTAATTCCTTTATTTAAATATCTACAAGTCGTGAAAACATAAGAAATTTCTAGGCTGATATATCACGGGATATCCTGTTTGCGAACTTTATGTAAAAACACACTATTTCCATACCTATAAGTACAGTTCTCTAATTAGATTCCATGGGTACTTACCTATTATAATTTTGTTAATGTATAATGTCTTCGTTACCCTGCCACAAACATATCTCTGATCTCAAAGAGAAAATACAGTTTTCCTTGTGTCTATTTCCATCTTATTATCTCCGCAAAGACGCCTTACAACTGTTTAAACGTATACGGCAACAAGCTCGATTGTCTTACCGAAAATAGACGACTGATTGGGCTACCACCAGCTACCACACTACCGTTGTTTACCGTTCTTAAAAATATAAAGTCAAAATCAAAATATCTTTATTCAGACTAGGCTTACAGGAAGTGTTTATGAATGTCATAATACCAATGGTTCGGAATAAACCAGATTTTATTTTTATAAGCTCACGCCTCTTTCCCTTTGGGGTAGGCAGAGACCACAGAACGCCATTTGCTCCGGTCCTGGCATACTTCCCTCGCTTCCTCCACACACATTCCTCACGGACATTTTATTTTAAAGGCTTATAAACCAGTGAAACTTACCTGCAATCTGAAACCTTAATTTATACTTAACAAAAAAATGTTATTTCGATAAAAAATTCTAAATAATTAATAGATTCAGGCGTTACTTTGCGGAGGTCCATATCAACAAACTGGAACAAATTACCTTGCTACTCCGCGAAACCAGTGCCGGGCTCGTGCAAAATAGCTGCGTCTGTGCGACACATATATGTTCATGCAAAAACCCACCCTCCTCCGCTTCCACACGAAACAACATATATCACACAGACTCAACTACACACCACCACCACTAAACACTAAAACTACACGATCGACGCGCGTTTCGCCTCTATACGAGGCATCATCAAGATCTAAGAAACAGTACGACCGTTCGCTACTTGAACGAATGGCGTACTGACAAACTAAAACAATTTTCTTTAATCCCGCCTACCGCCAACATTTTTGCACAACTACCCTTATTATTTCTCTCAAAGCCTACCCTCAAAATTTAAAAATAAAACAAAAGTACCCCCGTATATTATCACAAACTACCCACAAAATTTATCTCAATCTCAGCTACCCCCATTGTTAAAGACAGAATTTAAGCATACCCGCAATAAAGGAGAAGAAGGAAAATTAACCTGTTCATTGACAATGGATCCCGCGTTGTTGTACCTAACTATTTCCAAATGCTCCAAAACATTCAGACGAAATCCCTTTTTGCAAAAGTGTAATATTTCATAAGAATGAGCATCTGATAATGTATGATCTGTGTCTATCAAATGTTTTGCAAAATTGGACTTATCTGCGTGCTTATGCCTATAAGATGAAACATGCTCCTTATATCTAATATTAAAACTGCGACCGGTTTGTCCTATATAAACGCTACTACAATCGTCACAAGTGAGCTTATATACTCCTGATCTACTCCCTCTTTCTACTTTATCCTTACCATTACATAGTCTAGAATACAAAGAATTATTAGTCTTAAAAGCAACATTTATTTCCTTTGATTTTAAAATATTGTAAATTTTATCTGACAAAGGGCCAACGTAATTAATACTTGCTTTATATTTGTTAGTATGTTCAATAGACGGGCCGCTATATAACATGCTATCAGCTATACGCCTCTGTTTCTTTTTAACCAGACTATTTACCATTGTCTCAGTGTAGCCATTTGAATTTGCAATCATGTATATGGTCTTCAACTCTAAATCAAAATCTTCCCTAGAAAGAGGTACTGTTAACAATCTATGTATGTAACAATGGAAAGCAGCCAGTTTATGTTGCCAAGGGTGATTAGAACAAGCTGGAATAACTGTATCGGTCTGCGTAGGCTTACGATAAATGTGGAACTGATGCTTATTATTTACCTTAGTTATAGTCAAGTCTAAGAAGTTAAGTGAATTATTCTGTTCTAATTCCTTCTTAAATTTTATTTTCGGATGTTTGTTATTAAGACTACTCACAAATAAATCCAATTGTCTCATACTACCCCTCCAGCATAAAATCAAATCATCTACATACCTATAATAATATAACAAATTTGTATTTCCCACTATGTACTGAGTCTCAAAACTATCCATAAAAATATCTGCCATTAGCGGACTGAGAGGAGAACCCATAGCCAACCCATCACCTTGTAAATAATATTGTCCATTAAACCTAAAATAATTTTGTTTCATACAGATAGTTGTTAAATCTATTAGCTCACAAACCTCTCCCGGATGTAGTCGCTGTCTTTCCAAATGATTTTGAAGTATATTTAACGTTTCAGTATACGGTACATTGGTAAATAAACTATCTACATCCAATGAAAGTAATGTTGCGTTTGGCGGTATGCTGATGTCTTTGACTTTTTCTATTAAATCTAAACTATTTTTCAGACAATAAAGTGGTTTGAAGGAAGATTTCTCTCGAATGATAAAATTTAACTTTTTAGCTAATTTATATGCTGGAGCCTCTATATATGAAACAACCGGACGAATAGGAATATTGTCCTTGTGAATTTTCGGAAGGCCATAAAGAATTGGTGCTAGCGGATTCATAGGTATAACACTATTCTTCTTTGTTTCGGTTTCAAAAACAAATTTAGAATTTTTGATGACGGTTTTTAGATCTTTATGGAACCCGCCAGTAGGGTCTTTACGTAAGACCGAAAAACTCTCACCTTGAACTACATCCAAAACTTTTTGATTATATTCGTTTCTTTGCAAAAAAAATAAGAAAATTGTTTTAGTTTGTCAGTACGCCATTCGTTCAAGTAGCGAACGGTCGTACTGTTTCTTAGATCTTGATGATGCCTCGTATAGAGGCGAAACGCGCGTCGATCGTGTAGTTTTAGTGTTTAGTGGTGGTGGTGTGTAGTTGAGTCTGTGTGATATATGTTGTTTCGTGTGGAAGCGGAGGAGGGTGGGTTTTTGCATGAACATATATGTGTCGCACAGACGCAGCTATTTTGCACGAGCCCGGCACTGGTTTCGCGGAGTAGCAAGGTAATTTGTTCCAGTTTGTTTAAAAAATTCTAAAGCAACAACTCCTAAATAATCTCTTTTATTTACAGCATTAATTTGTTTTATTGGCATAAAGCCAATTAATGTTTAGATGACAAAAAGCGAAATTTTAGGTTAGCTTCAACGGACTTTATATGAAAGCTAATAAATTTAAATGATAATAACAAAGAAAAATTAGGGTAATGGCAGTTGGTAAGAACTGCTAGTACTACTAGTAGTAGTAGTGCTACTAGTTGGTAATGTGGCTAAACTGGCAAACGCAGGCACGGAATGCTGATGTTGCAGCTCGAGTCCTGCGATTACCCTTTTATCTTTGTGTTGTCATTATCATTTAAATTTATTTCAATGTTAAAAAAAATCGGAAGTTAATTTCGATTATAATAAAATGAAAGCTAATTTCGAACCATTGTCCCCAGTTTCAACAAACTGCTCCTTCAAAAGGAGGAGTTGGAGCAGAAGCAGCTCCACTTGCTCCAAGTGGTGGAGAGTGAGCGGACTTCGCGATGGCAGTACGCACAGCAGTGCGACGAGCTGAGTAGCGAGGTCAAGAAGCTCAGGACCGAGGTCAGTACATACTGAATAAGGTAACGGCGCCTATTACCGGGGGTATCAAAATCGACGACCATCACCGCGCCGTTTTCAAATACGTATTTTATAAGCAAACCGATTGATATCTTAAAAAAATTTTTTTTCAGGAACGAAGCATATTTACTTGACTAACGGTGCTATAAGCGCTAGTGTGTGTAAATAAAACAAAGAGCTTGCAATTCGTCCGTTTCCGCAACGCCAGCGCAGGAACAGGTTGTACCATACTAACGCGTGACGCCACATGTAGGTGAACTGGAATCGTATTTAGTATTTTACGTAATGGTTATGGCAATTGAACTAATGTTATGGTTTTTAAATGGTTGTTTGTAATTTTCTGCACGAGTTCTGAGTACTCTTTATATATTTTTTGGCCTGAAAATACGTTTAAAATGGAAAATAAAATACAGCGGTGATAGGCACCATTTTTTGCTGTGGGTTCTATTACCATGGTATACCACGGTACTAGTTAAAGTTGTGATTTTGGTTCTTTGTGCTTTAATTTGGGTATGTGTGACCGGTTAGTTAAGTTCTTGCAGTTATTCCAATCTTGATCTAGTCACGCTAATAAAGAACCATTTCCGTGGTATAAAATGTATTCAACAAACCCTTAATTTTTAACAAAAACTTCAGTACTGATTTTGTAGTTTCTATAGAAACCCTTATTTTGTCAAGTTGTTTAAATATTGAAATAAAATGATATACTTACTGACCAGTTATGTAATTTTGGTTTTATACCAAGCTTGTAATTTTTATTTTTGACTTGAATGTAAATACAACTGTATGTTATTGTTCTTATGGGTCGGAATTAGGTTTTATAACACTCCAAATAAAGCCTATTACCGATGCTTAGATCACATAACCCTCGGTATTAGAATGTATGGGAATCTATTGCCGATCCATTTAATTTTTGTTTGGGTCGGTGATAGGCTTTTAAAAAAGTGTCTATTATCGAGTGACATTTCAGTCTTTTATCAAAATAAATCGTATTTAGGGTACCGTAAGTACAGTATATTTGATAAAATTGAGACTTACTTATCAGTTGGAATCTTTTCCATTTGTACTGATCCATAAAGGAGATTAGTAGGTAGACACATTATGTAGTTGTCATAAGTTGTACATGTTTAACGTTTTATTTACTTACCCTTAAAAAACTTAATGTACAGCAATAATGTACAGAACCAAAACCATATTTTTTTTAACCCTCGCTAATTAGTTCCGAATCATAACATGAGTCTGAATCTTAATACCGATGGTAGAAAATTGCTGCTTTGTATACCGTCGGTAATGGAAGCTCAATTTGCGGTAATAGAACACAGCCGAGCCATTACCACGGTAATAGAAGAATTAGGTATTTTGGTTTCAATAATTATTTTATCAAATAAGTATAAGTAAAATAAGTAAAAAAAGTTACTACGCTGAAAGTTCAATAAACACTCTTAAATAAAAAAAATATTCTCGGTCGTTAAGTAGCTTTGATACTCTTAATTTTTTGGACTTGTTTGAAAACATCCTTAAGTACCACGGTAATAGGCGCCGTTACCTTATAGCGGAGACATCGTCAACATAGTCATATCTACCGGAAGATGGCCACTGATGAACATAAGCCCAGGATTTTCACTGCAATCAGGTTGTGCTACTCGCAGCCAACAATTTCCCACGACTCTTATCACACCGTTGGTCTTCCTTTTATAAAATAGGAAGCTTAACGAGCTACTACGGTCAGCTGATGATAAATGATCAATACCGCTTATAGACACCCGAAATGCGCTACCAAGGAGTGCAGATGCGTTACGTACCCACAGGGCTAAAACAGAATAACCCTAGTGCCAGTAACTTCATAGGCTATCGTGCTCTCCACATCGGAATGCAACAGAGCAACCTTGACTTTGTAGAAGGCTGACCAATACATTACATTCCAGAACACGTCTCCAATCTAGAATCTTACTTTTCCTTAGTGGAAAAGTAAGAGACTGAAGATGACTTTTTACTGCGATACTAACGCACGATTGTATAGCTCATTGCTCTTTGTTTAAGGGCTAAATCGTGACTAAATCTAAATTTCAATTTGTACTGTGCAAAAATTCACTCTAGACGAAGGCCTTATTGGTACTGTACTGGTATTGATACCAGTCACGTCTAACTTATAGAGAGAAAATAAGAACCCAATCACTTTACTGTTCTGTCCTTAGCAAATTAAGGGTTGCCATTACCACCACTCAGAAACGACAAATTCAGATTTCGAAGGAACCATTAAAACATCTTATTTAAATAATTATTTTCCATTGATCTTGTTTCTGGATAAAATAGTTTTCACCGTGTTTTTAAGTATGTCCAACCAGAACTTGGTAGCCTAGTACAGTCAGCATCAAAAGTGGTAAAAAATATTTGAACTCGACTGTTGTCAAATTCTGGGTGTTCTGATATATTTAACGACCTTGCTCCCTCCGATATATTAGGTGCTGATTGTACTACTATTATTCACTGTAACCTCAATAGTAACTAGGTGTGCTTGCAGTTATGCACGTTCAAGAAGGAGCATCACGAGCCGGCGACGCGAGCTGAGTCCACAGGGAGCTCCTCACCGAGCCACTCGCCGGACATCGATCCCGCTGAGCTGCGCAAGATCAAGAAGGTTCAGGTAAGCTGTTCTTACCATCGAGCCAGTTCACATTCAGGCAGTTCTTACCAACCAACAACGCAAGAAAGCTATTTACTACCACATACAGGCAGTTCACAGTCAGGCAGTTCTTACTAACAATACAAGACAACTAGATACTACTACGTCCAACCAGTTCACATTAAAGCAGGTCTTACACACAAGGGGGCTATTTACTACTACATTCAGGTAGTTTACACACACATTTTTAAGAGGTTCTTGTCAATAACTAGGTGTATCTTTCTTGCACTGGAATTAGTTTAAAAAGGAAAATTAAGTATGGATACATAATTGGCAATTACGAGGTGATTTCTTTTTCTCATATTTGGATAGTAAAACAAAATTTTAAACACTACTTTGTTCCCAGAGCTTCTTCCGGGGATGGCTGTGTCGCCGGCGATGGAAGCAGATCGTGGACCAGTACATCAAGAGCCCTCACGCAGAGAGCATGCGCAAGAGGAACAGGTACACTTATCATGGTTCTTTAAATTAGGTGCCTGTGTATTATGGTTATAATTTGCCTTTCGTTTGCAGCCTGGTCTTCAAAATGGTCGAGGCTGAAGAAGAGTATCTTGAACAAATGGAGATTCTGGTAAGAAATGGAATATTTCTTTCTTTTTACAGTACCACCTGCTGCTAGAATGGCCGTTCTATCTTTATACATAGATGCGGTTACACAACACTGTGATCCATACTGGCCAATCATATTGTGCCTTATGCCTACAATGACATGCAATGAATTCAAAAATCGAGAAAGTCGAGAGACATATCGCGGTACATTCGCTTCCTTGCACTCAGATGTTGTCTGGAATGTCACTCGACACCTACGAGTAATCGCGAACGCAAAGCATCTATCCATCTTGTTCACACGCCCCTACTAATTAGAAGAAGATTATGCTTTATGCCCGCGACAAAAGTAAGCGTGCTATAAGGCTTGTGATTGCGTGTTGGGTGAGAAAGTTGCAAGTCAAAATGTGCCCTAGTGAATTATAAGGATAAGATGTTTTTTGTTGGTCACAAATCTAAAAGTCAGGTTTCCGTCACCTGGCATAATAATATTATGGAAGTCCAACAAGGAATTGGTCGATCCCAAATTGTACTAAGTAGCTCTAAAAACTGGTTTAGTCGTTGCTCTGAAGTGTATTATAAAACTTTACAATACAAATTATGCTTAATCAGAGTCCACTTCTTCAGGTAACATGCTTCCTACGGCCCTTTAAAATGGCCGCCAGCTCCAAAAAGCCTCCCTGTACCCACGAGGACGTTAACTCGATCTTCCTGAACAGCGAGACAGTGCTGTTCCTGCATCAGATCTTCTTCAAGGGCCTGACTTCCCGCATGGAGTCCTGGCCTACGCTCGTCTTAGGTGAGATGCCATGGATTAGCGGCACGGCTAGCGCGTCTTACAAGACTGTCTTTTTCCAGCTGTTTGACGTTGTGTCCCTGTTTACTCCAAAGGTGAGACAGGGATAAGAGACTGTGGAACCGCTATAAAAGAGGTAGTAACTCGCGCTAGCCGTGCAGTAGATGCATGGTCTTGACGCATTAAATGGCATTGGTGGTGTGGTCAAGACTCACGAGTAATTTGCCTAGAGTCATATTCTATCAGTCTTGCATCATTCCTTTCTATCAGAGAAATAGTTCCAATCGGATAAGTTCAACCAGTTATTAGAAGACCACTGAATTCACACCACTCAGTCATTTGATGTGCCAAGCTCTATCCGAGTACAATTCACACCAACAGTGCTATTTCTAAGAATGTTCAATCGTTGCTGTATCAGCATCAATTTCTACTACTTCAGACTAGCACTGTAGACTAAGTGCATCAGAATTAAGTCAAGTTTAAGTACAACCTCTGGTATAATACTTATTTGAATAGTGTCACTTCTGTGTCAACTAATTGTGATTATCATGTCACTTGCACAAAAGACTTGTTTACGTCGTTTTGATTTTTCGATTCGGTTAAATCAAATGAAAATGTGTAGATAAAATGGAGATGGACTCGTTTAAAGTCACTCTTGGGCGTAACAGTTAAAACAGAATACCTGTTATACTTAAACTTATAAGTCAGTATAATATATTATACTTACTTAAAAGTCTATGCTCCTGGGAATATCTTTGCACTCTGCAGCTTCTGATGCCCTTTGTCAGTGAATTGTACTTATGTTACTGTTCCATCCAATTCCAAGCGTGATGACCCTTTCATTTGTTTTCCAAAATATGAATGACTTAACGTACCTTCTTACATTTCACTAGATGAAAACCTGGCATCAAAACCAATTTTACTTGTATCCTTATGAGCATAATTTTCTTCGTTTCGTAACGTATTGTCTGGAGGAACAGTAGCTTTACTAGCTAGTAGAGAAGAGGCATCGCTGGGCAGTACCCATACCACTCTCTTCTAGCATAAAACATGTTGGGAAAGTGTGGCATGCGTGTCTTGCGATACCTTAGTACTTTGGTATTTAACCTATTTTGTATAGCGGGTATAGTATTGAGGTATGAGTAAGGTGTATTTTTGAATGTGTGTTCGGAAACTCAAATGCTGCCACAGTTTGATCTTGCTGCTACAAGTAGGTACCTAATTAGAGATCTTAGAGTGCTTTTTGACAAAATACCAACAAAGAAGAATTCGGAAACGTTGAAATTAAATGCAAAAAGCACCTTTTGACGGTGCGGTGGTTCTATCCAATGTGCTGAACTAATAAGGCCTGCACAGGGAGCTGAGGCTATTTTGTCGTTCTGTGTGTCCCTTTCTAAAAATAACAACACAAAAGAGACACTCTTACTGACAAATGAAAAATTACTAGTCATGCTGTCGCTCTTGATGGTACAAAGAGATATAATGAATGAATATGTATAATGAATCTAATTTCCGGCCTTATGCAGCACATTCAATAGAAAACAAAGTAATAATGTATTATCTAGTGTGAAAGTAAAATACGCCTATAGATAAAGGCTATGCTTAGTATACATAGCAAGTTTTGTAGAAATTGTATCTAATTTAGTTTCAAACTTTTGTATCTTAGCAATGGGTTTGAGAATACAGAATTTAACCCACACAATTTACATTAAATACATAATGAACGGACTGGGTGTTCAAAAATATATGAATACGAATCTATAATCATAACGAACATTCATCTGTGATCATATATCGTTAAGCACTTTGCCGCGTTCAATGTTTTTGATGTTAGATGTGAATAAATACAAAAATATGTAGAATAGTATAGATGATTTTAGAAAACAGTTGGTAGTTTATAGAAGAATACATGATAGAATAGAGCAGCATGGCATTGCTAAACATCAGACAGACACAATACCGAAGAATATTGTCATTACTAATCAGTACCTTTTCCAGAATGCAGCAGAATGCGCCCCTTCCACGAAGGTTCTAGCTAACTTTTCCGTAAGATTGTGTAGTATAAGTACTTTAATCCTACGAGTGGTCTAAGAGAGGACTAAGGCTTGAAAAGTCCTCCCTACACCTTCCCGTTTATTACGTGACTTTTGACTGACTGTGGCCTGGTCTGACCTCCTAGTTTTGCCAACTTTTATTGACATGTGGATGCAATTTAAACCTGAACTCAATGTCACTGACTCCAGATGAATTCAGATCCAAATTGACTTAAATCTTTAATCAATTTCCAGTCACTGGCGTAATTAATCAACTACGTTCCTGCTCGTTTGATGAAAGAACGTTGCCATCCAAAAACTTTAACAAAAATCTCAAGATGCTCGAAGGACCCCAGCTCAAATCCAACCCAATCTAACACCCGAGATAACGTAGTTTCATATTTGACCCGGCAACCTAAGAGACCGTAGTTTGTTCTGGCAACCCATAGCTGGCATGGCATTCGGTGTCGTCGTAGCTCCCGAACTCTGGTGAACTGTCAACCAAACAATCAGACTGTAGGCGTGTCCACAGGGGACCTGTTCGACATGCTGTTGCCCATGCTGACGATATACCAGGAGTATGTAAGGAACCACCACTACTCGTTGCAAGTGCTGACTGAGTGCAAGCAGAGCCAGCCGTTTGCCCAGCTACTGGCAAGGCTCGAGAGCAAGCCTGCTTGCCAGGGACGCTCGTTGGAGACATTTCTGACGTACCCCATGCATCAGGTTAGTTCTGAATACGTATTCTGTTTAAGTTCGGAATTGGCGAATTTCTGAAATGATAATTCATGGTAGTAGTTAAAGCTAAATATAATGGAAATTTTTTAAATTACCTCTGTTTCTAATTTAAAATTTTAGCAAAATTTAAATCCTAAACCATTTGCGAACTATACAGGCAGATGTTTTAAGAAAATTTCTGTGAAATAAAAATCGGCGAAGTAAACAACAAACAAGCACACATTTTTGGTACAAACTGATCCCATAACTGGCTTATGTCAAGATCCCGCGCTACATCATCACGCTGCACGAGCTACTGGCGCACACGCCGCACGACCACGTGGAACGCCGCAGCCTGCAGCATGCGCGTGCGCAGCTGGAGGAACTCTCCCGGCAGATGCACGACGAGGTAAGATTGACAATAAGTTAAATTAATTTAGTTTATTTTATTATGACGGGGTCATTTTGGCTACAGATCGATCCTATGATTCCCTCGTTAATAATGCGAGGCTCTGCAACCCCATGATTACTATTAAACAGCTTTCTAGGGCAAATCTTGTGCATGCAGCCTTAATTTTCTGTTAATTCATTTCAATTGAGTTCTTGTTTCAATGTTTCTTGCTTAATCTGCTTACTTGGATAGACTGGCTACTCAACAGTTTCTTGTGAATTTATAATTCCTAATCTGAAATTTCTAGGTGAGCGAGACAGAAAACTTGCGAAAGAACCTAGCAGTGGAGCGCATGATTATCGAAGGTTGTGATATTCTGCTGGATGTCAACCAAGTTTTCATTAGACAAGGTTGGTTGTTCCATTGCTTTGCAGAAGTTTGCTTACAGCCCAAGTGCTGTAACTTGTCCCAGCTAAAATCTATGTTTTTCTCTCTGTGATCTCTTTGGAGTAAAGAGATCAGAATTTCTGTTGACTTAATAATTAATTCTATAACAACTGCTAGTTTTAAAACCCCTCTTATGTATAACGTCAGTTCAGTTAGTTCTTGCTTCTAATTAAATAAAAAATAGCATCTTTGATGTTTACACACAGAACTATTAAAACTTCAACAGCGATGAGTCATTTGAATACTTTCTTCCAGGAACTATATCTCAAGTGGTGGGCAAAGGCCGTCGTGCATCACTCCAGGCTCGCCAGGCGTTCCTCTTCAGCAATCACCTGCTGCTCAGCACCAGGGCTACCGGTGGAAGACTGCATCTGCCACCTACTGGGAGGCTTCCACTTCATGACGCGTTGTTGGTTGAGGATCCTAGTAGCCATGATGATGATGGTGAGAGATGATCTTGCTGATTGGAAATAAAAAGTAACACAATGTGCGGGCAAACCCTCGTAAGGTCTGGTGAATGTCTTGATATACTATTAGATGTGGCCTCATTAGAGGCGAACATTTTCCCAATTATTAGTTTACCTTCTTCATACTTACCCAACTTGATGGCTAACTTTTTTATTATACCAAGCTCACACCATTTTCAGAATCTGCGTCCGTCTGCTCTTCTCCAGGAGGCGATATCTATCAGGGGAAGGACTTCAAAATCCTGGTCGAGGTCAAGGGAGAACAAATTTGCGCTCATTTAGGTAAACTATGATATTATTCCTTATTTATTTGACTGAGCAATGTATTACCATGGCTTAAAATTAAGCTTTGTTTGACTTTTCTACTTTAATAAAACAAAGTATAAAGTAGGTACTTTAGTTTTCGTAGTGGTACGTGATAGTTACCGTAAATTTTGCAACCACTAAAAATGTTATTCCATCCAAAGGCATAACATAGCGCGCTAGCTTCTGTCGCGGCCATAAAACATGCTACCGGTGCAGATACTTAATTATATCTTTCTTTTCGCCTGAAGAATCAGGCGAATGTTCCGTGGATGTTCTCATAGAACAATTGTTCCATACTCTCCAACAGTGGCAGCTACCATCGAAGAGAAAGCGGCTTGGACCTCAGAACTAGCGCAGTGCATGGAGAGCGCCGCATTGACGGAGCTCCTCAGGGCTTGCGGATCATGCGGGGCCGCGTCGGCCTCCCTGCCGGCCTGTCGCTCAGACCGCGCACTCTTCACTGATGATGTCGACATACGCTTCAGCAGGTTAGTTACCTGCAGCATTATAGCAGTAAACAAGAAATAGTTAAACCTTGCTAAGAAGCTTCCGTGCTTGCCGCTTGGATTGCGAAGTTATACTGACCTTGGATCTGTCTTGTTCCTGTCTTGTATGATTATCTGATTGCTTATGAAATTAATAGAATGGTTAATAATCTTTATCAGGACGCTGAATTCGTGCAAGGTGCCACAGATTAGGTCAGCGACGCCGCAACGATTGCTACAAAGGCTTACAGGTAAAGTACTCGTAACGTTGAAGCCCAAACTCTTAGTCAAGTCAGTTGTAAACAACAAAACAGTACTTAAGTACTTTATTTTGGTTTAAATATGGTTTATTTAAAACTTTCTAGTTGTATTTATGAACGACTATTTATTGCCTCTCCCCTTATTTTGACTTGGTAGCGTAGTCGCCATTCGCATATTCCAGTAACTTACAACATGTAACTTTACCAAATTTGCTAACCTATTTACTGTTCAGATCTCCGCTTCCTATCCGTGGACTTTCTCAACACGTTTCTGCTGACGTACCGCGTCTTCACGGACGGTGTTACGGTGCTCGAAGCTCTGAAACAGGTGTTCTACGAACAGTCACAGCAGGAGTTGGAGTTAGCGCCGCCACCAGATGCCACCAGGAAGACCAGCGCCGCGAGCTCTGTTTCTGGTGAGTTATTATCATCAGGTCAACCCAAATACGTCTTAGCTCTCTCCAAAGAGCTCTATAGACGGTCACAAGCTTTCAGCATTCATCAGTCGCCGGTGAGTAAAAAGTTTGTTTTACCATTGTTTGAAAATAAAGCATCCGCCCTCTGATAAAACAAGATGTTGAAACTATTGTGTCTGGTCTCTATTTCGACACTATGGGTGCTAAAGAACAGTCTATTAGTGGTATCAATATGGACTTCCGCAAAGTAACACCTGAATCTATAAACTATTTAAAGAACAGTCTTTCGATGAAAAAGCTAGAAAACCCTTTTTATCTCTTCGCAACTTCTGCAATGTGTATGTGCAATGGTTTCATGTACTTCTTAAGATAATAAAGCCAAGACCTTGAAGCGTTTGAACTTAAATTTCTTTTCTTTTAGGTTACGGGTCCGAATTGAGCGACAGGGACTGGCAGTCGCGCTTCTGGAAAGCTTCAAGAAAAAGTATGATAATGATATGATAGAATTTTGCTTTCCATAAGTAGCTCTTCAAACAAACTGCTATTTTTCTTTCAGGCGAAGACGACGAAAAGCTATCGCCTTATTTGATGGCACCATCCCGGAGGACGTCGTCAATCAGCGTATGCAAGGTAGTTAACGCTATAAATCCTTTATCTCCTACTGGTTTATATCTCCGATTGTTCCACAAGATACTCGCTTTCCCGCCTGCGTCCGGCACGAAAGCGATACTTAATGACAAAAACTGCAAGTGTTTGGTACTCATGGTGGTGGCGTAGTGAGTATGATTCTCAAATGTCGGTATTTCCTGCGCATGCTTACTTCAGGAGGAGGAAAAGGACAATAGTCATTTGACTATACCAAAAATTATGGCTACATCATCTAGCAATGAGACTTTGAAAGGTTAGTGCCTAAAACTTCATCATTCTCAAAGTTCTAACTGCATACTTAAGTATTGAGTATTGTACATTTAAGTTTGTTATTTAGTTTCTATAAGTAGTGTTAAAACAGACCCTATTACTAACCTGTAACTGTTGATCTGGTAATTGGATAATTAAATAACTATTGTAATATCTCAAGGTACATCTCCCTCGTCCCCCGGCGGTGTCAGCTCTAAAACTCTAGTAGGCACACCGAAAAAATCAAGTCCTGAGCCTTCAGACTCCAAGAACGAGAGAAAATCCCCAACCAAGGACAATGATGCAGCAGCAGCCATCATGAAGGTTGAAAGCATAGAGCTGGTAGATCAGAGCGATGAGGACATCAAGTATAAGGAAGAGGAACCAGAAAAGACCAAGAAAGATGAGAAGTTTAAGATATCGCAGAGGTTTTCTGAGGTTAGTGGATTGCGAAAGAGGTTAAGTAAATTGACGTCAGGTGGGAAACTTTTAAAATGTTACAACGCTACTTTACCTTACGTAATATTTCTGGTGTTACTAGCACCATCCAGACTACGGTTGCTCCTCAAAACTAGACCTTGACTAGTGCGCTCTGCACTTAAATATTTATGATCACCTTCGCAGTTCCACTTTGTCTATTTGATGATCACCTTACAAGCTTTACTAGGGTGACGGGTGTGAAATTTCCCCATGTTCTGTCCGTAGCGCGTGCGCACGATGTCGCAGAGCCCACGGCGGCTGCAGCCGGCGGCCACGTCAGCGTCCGAAGCAAGGCGCCGTTCAGAAGGCGCGCGCGAGGCAGCAGCAGCGGCGGCCGAAGAGAGTCGCCGAGCTTCCGACACTGGCCGCTACACGCCGCGCCGCTCTGTCAGGTGGGGGCTGGTGCTGGATATAGCTGTTGGCTAAGAAGAGAGGCTCTGCTTCCGGAACTGGACTCTACACTTATCTGTGCCTAATTTCATAAACGCGACAAGTGACAGTGACAATTCGCCGTACGTTACAGTGTCGACAAGTAACGCTACATACTTACAGAATTAACATCATATAGCGGGCAAGTAATGTATACCGCATTGTCACTGCCACCTGTCGGCTGTCACGTTTATGAAATAGGGTCCTGGTGTGGGCTGGTAGGTAGGAGTGGAGCATATTTATCACGCTTCAGGGCATCATGGCGGAAAACAGTCCGCATATTTGGCGTGAAGTTGCCAGCCGGATGTGACCAATTTCGCAACGGCCCAACTGAGAAACCCTGACAGCAGGAGGATAGCACTACAAGATATTTAAATATTGGTCTATGGGGCAAAAGATGACTGTTAGAGCAGAGACAGACCAAGCAGTAGGATAAAATTAACGCTTTTAATTTTGGACTGGCAGGAGCATTCAATGAACAGGGAAGAGTGGAACTAAATAATGTAAACAGATTAAAAAAATATTATTAGCCTTCCAATTTGTTAGTAACATTTGGGTCTATGTCTGTTCACCAGTGAACGCCGTTTCACCAACTCGTCGATCAACAGCGAGCGGCGCCGCTACTGGGGAGGTTCAGAACCTCGCTCTTCGGTCACTTCTCAGGTTTCACAAGTACAGGTAAGGAGAAATATTCCTTAGAACATAAATATAAATAAAATAGACAAACAAACAGCAGTATTTTAATTCTAAGTTTGGGATTTAAATTTTTAGAATTACCGCCGCGAAACCAGTCAGTCTAAAGCTGGGGTGGTCATCACATCTTTTCGACAGTCTCACAGGAGGTAAGATACTCTCGTTAACATTAACTTTCTCAAATTCATCACCCCTCTTATTCATAACTTTATCGATTTACTAATTACTGTTCAGCACAAATTGAGAGCTTATTCAAATCTCAATGTTGTGGCATGTAAACTTTGTTCTAAGGTTTTTTATAGTGACGCTCTTGCACGCCAGTTAGAGGCACATGACGGGAATTTAAACGTGACCTAGCTTGGTCACGTAACAAAACTGATCAGTTTTTTTCCAAAAATGCTCAATAATAATTGGTATTCGTTTAACAGCTTCGGAAAAGACCCGTTGTGGTGAGTGGTTGAGAGGTAACGTGTAGACGTCAGGCTGCTAGAGCTGCCGTAGAGGACGATTTTGGATTCGCTTTTCCTAGAGTTTTTAGACTTGCCCTTTTTGAGATTTTTGTGTATGGTCCTCGATTAATGTAGATGAGGGCACACCGAGCCACACTTTAAACAAACTCACCATCACCACACGTTTTACTCTGATCTTAAATTCTTATACCTATTTTAGTCACACTACGTCCGAAGTAACCCAGATATCTTCACTCTCATCATATATCTGTTCTTGCCACTTCTCGATCACTACATCGACTCTTCTACATGATCGTTGGTCACTGTCATCACTACTACTACTTATACTTCTCATGACTTCTTTCAAACCAAAATACAAGGACAATCTCTGTACTAAACTTTCAACTCAAATATGTAAAAAGTACTATTACCCTTTTTTTCAGTAGAACTTGGACAATGTCTGGATTTTTATAGTTTTTGGTCGATGCAAATGCCTTAAAGATTTCAAATACTTTATGATATTCGCATCATGGCTGTTGCAATTCCAAAGTAATTAACCAATTGTAAGTTTATATTATAAAGTGTCTGTTTATTCCAATATTTATAATGATCTATCATGTCTTTAAATTAATCTTTATACCCTAATTAAATAATTATAGCATGAACATTAATTCAATTCTTTTTTTTACTATTTCTATCTACTTGTTTACTCTATGCATGGTAGTTAGTTCACAATGTGTCGTAATGGATTTTAGTTCTGTTTTATCAACTTTATCCATTCGAACTCTTTTGTATTAAACCCGTCGGACAATGCAAAACACCCGTTTTTAGCTCTTCATCTTTCAAACTCTATCTGTACATACCGCATTTTCATCTTGGTCACCATCCAAATTTAATCAAAGGAATCGGCAAAATGGTCTGCACTTTAAGGTGCAAAGTTTGAATGGTCCACGCCAAAGATGAGCACTGTCTTATAATGGCTTCGATATACTAACAATTAGGAAATAATTGTTATGGGTCAATCAAAAATGGATCTTCTATCAAGATGATTTTTTACTTCACCTACCTTTTTATGCTTTATTCCGAAGACATTATAACCTTAAAACTAATAACAATGATCTACCACTCTAGACGTGGACCATTCATTCGTTTTGTAACGACGCTCTCAACTTAGTCGTCCGACACTTGTCTCACTTCGCACCCGCCATTCAACCTTACTCGTACCTTTATCTCTTATTATGGTATCCCCTTAATTTGGTTCTTCTATATCTAGGAGCAGTACTTCAACCGCAGCCGTCGCGTTTGCGGTGGCCACGTCAGCGTCGTCAAACCCGCGGTCCCCTCCCACTACGTCGCCCCCTCAAACCAGGCGGGATTCCGTCATCTCAACCGCTGCTACTATGAGGGTGCTTAACGTTTTGAGGTAAGGATTTTTAGTATCTTGTTTGGGAACATCTAATTTTAGTTTGAGTGGAAGGCACTAGAGCACGCGGCAGATCACCTATGAGATGGACGGACCAGATTAGGACAGCTTTGAATGACCCCCTTCATGCGTGCACCAGGAAAGCAGCAGCAGAGGAATGGCGACGAATTGTGAAGCCTGCCATGAACCCTGAACAAACGACCACGACCACTCTGCCAAGAGTGTAACGACTAAGAAGAAGAAGTCTAGTTTGATATAATTTGTTTGTACCCATGAACATTATTACCAGGCATTGGATCTCCAAGCACTCTTCTGACTTCTGGTCCGACGAGCGTCTCCGCGGCCTAACCATGGACTTTCTGAAAGAGATCGAAGGCAGCCCAGGGTTGCTACCAGCAGAACATAAGGCCGCCGCCCAGCTGCTGCGCCTTTTGGAGCGCTCGCCAGATCGAGCGGTGGATTTGAAGGCACTCTTCGCTCCACCTCCTGTAAGTCCTAAAGTAACCATTGCAACAGCATTATTACATTTTCTACTGGCGTGTTAATCTTATTTCTTCTGAAAACTATTCAGGGCAGAGCAGGGACGCTACCCTCTAAAGAGCTTTTTTAAAGAGCTATGCAGATAGAGCTATCTATTTAAAGGCGTTCCTTGCTCTACCTCCTGAATATAAAAAAAAGTTAAGGACAGTCTAATATTGCAAGCACTCACGAGGTCGACTGTTTCAAGTATTCTGTTCTTTTGGTGCTAATTTATCAGCAATATGGATCTGAAAGCATTTTTCATTCTATTTTAACGTTGACGAAATTCCGTAACAACCGTAAGTTATGTTTATGAGTTTCTTAGAAGTGCATTGTTGAAGTGCAATGTTGACATATTTAAATAATCATGTATGTACTTATTATATTTGATGGATTCTAGGTGCCAACCAAAGAGAGCGTTGAGACGTTATCTGCGCTGGAAATCGCCGAACAAATGACTTACCTTGACTACCAGATCTTCAGTTCCATCCACAGCGAGTATGTTAATCATTTTAATTTTCTAGCAAAGAAAAAAAAAGACGCTGCATGGCCAGACTGCGTTATTTATAAAATGTAAGAAATTGTGAAAGTAATGAAAGCCTGGGGAAAGTATGAAGGTCACGTGAGACAGATTATTGTAAAAAAAATTGAGAGGAAGCCAGAGGGTATGACCGAGACAAGCCATTTTTCAGCAGATAATGTCCGAATGTGAAAGTCATAATAAACAACCTTCCTTACCTTCTAGAGAGTTCCTGGGGCAAGCATGGACAAAAGCAGACAAGGCAGATCGAGCGCCCCACATTCTTCTCATGACGTCACACTTCAACCACATCTCTAACCTCGTCATCTCGGAGATCCTTAAGAAATATACTCTAGCAGGTAAGCAGGTGGCACGTTTACTACTTAGCAGGCAGGCTTGAGCCTGGGGCGGCAAATTTAGGGATCCCATTTTTTTCAGAAATTGAAACGTAGAAGTAAGGGCGGAAAAACGTAATAGCCTGGACTTGGGATATTTTTAATTGCGCCACTGCTGTGTAAGTATACTACAAGCATTCAGATGATATCGCTGTGATATCGCTGATTACAGACTACTCTGATCACGGCCGGTACAACTCTGTTACAACATCGCTGGTACAACATGATGATGAGTTATTACACTTTGTTACCGTAACGACGTGAAAATTATTGTAAATGAGACGGTGTGACAAGAAAACTTAACCTATACCCCACTTTCAGTTTTCTTATAAGATGTATTCTCGATCCTCTTATCTGATGTCTACCTGACCTCAGCTGTTGCTTTATTTATTATAATCGCAGGTCGCGTGGCAGCTATAGAGAAATGGGCCGCAGTTGCGGACATAGCGAGGTGCTTACACAACTTCAATGGGGTGCTGCAAGTGTGCGCTGCATTGTCCAATACTTCAGTGTACCGGCTCAAGAAGACTTGGGAGAAAGTGTCAAAGACCGTAAGTTATTCTTCTTGGGCTTCATGTACTATCTTGTTATGGAAGTCGACGATTATTAAGTCTATCTCGACTTCAAATATAGGTGCCTGAAACAGGGATCTGGTACTCAGCCTGAACCAGTCTCTAAGATCACTAAGTCTGGAAACTTGACATCTTCCAGGTGTTTTGGAAGTGGTAGTATCATTGTATCCTACTACTACAAGTTTCGATCTCTTGGGTTCGTTAAAGTTAACTTTATTTGTGAAATGCAGAAATACTTCTGATTTATATTTTTCCTATCTTGATTTTCTTCTTCTAAAGCATATTTGGGTGTTTACGTAGATACGCATGTAAAGCAAAAAATTAACGAAGGCTCTATTGTTATCTCACTTACTAGACGCTTTTTTTTCAGAGCAAACAAACCATGGAGAAGATGCAGACAATAATATCTTCCGAGTGTCGATTCCGCATCCTAAGAGACGCTCTCCACAGGTATTGGCATTTCTTCTCATAAGTAATTATTGTTGGTAAAAATTAAAATTGCATTTCTGGTACTACTAGAATAACAGCTTCATGCAATAGAAATTAATATAATATTTAATCCAATCTTCATTTCCTGTCGACAAAATGAGAACTTTAAAAAAAATCGGGACTTCTTAAAACATCAAAACGTTCCAGATGCGATCCACCCTGTATCCCCTACCTGGGCATGTATCTGTCGGACCTCTCGTTCATCGACGAGGGCACCTCCAACTACACTCCCGATGGCCTCCTCAACTTCTCCAAGATGCGGATGGTAAGAAACTTCTGTTAAATGTTATTGCTTGCGAAAATTGGAAACTTTGCCTTTTACGATACTGCTCGATATTACGATGGTCCTGTAGTACTCGCTTTAATGTTTAATTTAAGCTGCATTCGCCGCAACTTATCATCATAAATTAACTACAAAATGCTTATAATCCCATTCTCAATGTGTTCGTTTGGCAGATCGCTCACGTGATTCGAGAAATACGGAATTTCCAGCAGACCCCGTACAAGATAGACCACATCCCGAAGGTAAGCATGAGGAGTCAAGCTTGACATGAATCCTTTTATCAAATTCATGATTTCAACAGCATGTTAATCACAGGTGTGCGACTTTCTCCTGGACCGCAACCTGATCATCCCCGAGGAACGCCAGTACACTCTCTCCCTCGAGTTGGAGCCCCGCGTGGCGCGCGGCTCGTCGGCCGGCCTCCACTCGCACTCGGCGGCGCCCGCGTCTCCTGGTTCCTAGCGCCGGCGACGCGCGTCCCTCGCGGCGCTCGCGCCACTGCGGCCCGAGCGTTAGGACGCGCGTCGAATCACACGGGGCTACCCGAAAGGCCATCGGTCTCGGACTACGCAGGAACAGCGCATACGGGTAGACCAAGATCATGGGTCTCGGCCTATGCTTGTGCAAAGCTTACGTTTAGAACAAGGTCATGGACTTCAGGGGTTATCGCTCAAGGTTAGGGTGAGGTCATCGGTCTTGATCTACGTTGGACAAAAGTCACAGGTATGGCAAGGTCACCGGTTTTAGACTACGCGGATATACCAAGGACATCAGTCTAGGTTTACATGGGGCAAGATTCACAGATAGGCTGAGGTCTTTGATCTTGGACTGCCCTGGAGCGAGGCTTACAGGTAGATGCTCACGGGTAAAGTCAAGGTCATCAATTTGTCTACGCTTGGCAATTGTCACAGTTAGGTCGAGTTGTAGGTCAGTGGGACGCCACCACATCTGTGAGTTATGGGTGATTAGTGAAATTGATTTACATGTATACTTCATTACTAGTGGACAGTACCCAGTTTTTGTCCTATCGTGTATAGAGTTGAGGTAACAAAGAGTGAGAGATCACGTTAGTTTCGGTATCTGCTGTCGTTAAAAGTTATTATAAGTAATGAATCGTTCGTGATTGTTCAGTATCTATTGTTATGGTGTAGTTAAGAAACGAGTTTACGCAAGGTTTGTGTCGACATTGTTATTCAATGTATGGAATAAGAAATATAAGATGCTAAAGCATAATAATACTGGAACAAGATTGCTAAATACCAAGTCTGATGGACAAATATCAATGTTGATAAAGTGAATAGGCAAGACATTAAGGATAAAGCTAAGAAGATGGGTCTGCTTGGAGTTTATAACTAATTTTAACTGCTTTTCTTAGTTACACGGGTCGAAATAAAATTTACTTAAGTATTAGTAACAGCCCATATCTTTAAAATTGCATATCTTAATATTTGAAACATCATCAACACAATGTTGCCTCCGTTAAATTTTTTCGTAAAACTTCTCACTAACTTTTGCTAATAAATTATAAAACTTAAGCATCAGACTAATGTTTAACAAGTTGTAAATTGAATGTAAATTTATAAATAATTGAAATTAAATTAAAGTTCTAAACTATTCACAAATGAAATGACTGCACGTTAATAAGAGTTATATTTAGATTAGAAAACGGTTATTTAACTTGTGGTCTCTATTTTTGTATAAACGCTTCTTTGTAAATTAGTTTGTGTCTTTGAAGTATTTAAGAACATATCAGAGCATTATTTCAATTCTACAAAATAATATGACGTAATTTTCTCAAACTGAAACTATTATAAGATCTCTGTTATATTTAGGCTTAAAGTACCTACGTAATTGTTAGAAAAATAAAACAAAAGAGATTCTAAAAAAAATATCAAAAGGTAAACTAGAGTTAAAAAGAAACCTATGACAAAAATATAGAAAGGTACGTGTGTACGTATTTGTTTTAATTAAGAGTTTATACCTCACTTCAGAATCTTTATAATGCGCTAGTGTAGGGTGACCGAGAACCTTGGAGCACATACACAGTAGAGAGGAAAATGACACCTCTTTATCCGACAGCCCGAAGGTTTTCTTAAGACTAATTCCGAAAAACACTGCGGCGATCACTGCGCTCTAATTGATTAAGATTAACCTAAGAATGCTAAGATAGAACAGACGCAAACATTTAGGTAAGCTATACTTTATGTATTACTAGTGACTCGTCCCAGCTTCACATGGGTACAATTAGAACGTAATGTAAACGTAAAAACCTTTCTTATAAAATTTTCTAACTGGCAATGAAAACCGTATTAAAATCCATTGCGTGGTATAGAAGTTGTAAGCGGCCGAAGATAGACTGGGGATTGAGGACAGACAGGAACGTATAACGACTATATTCGAGGTATTGATAGTGATGGGTAGTAAATATTTATTGGTCTCACATGGCGTAGTGACCTTAGATACCTACTTGTTTTGCGGGTGACGGTTGATTTTCATTAGTGACAAAACACTAAGCAGTTTCGGAATTGGATAGCTAGTTACCGCTCTATTGGTATGTGCTCGCTGCCATGACTTAGTGAAGCTACTTTGATGTTATCAAGGACTTTGGTCATCTTAACGGCTGATCAAGGTCACCGGTTTTTAAAGGCTGCTTAAGGTCACCGGTTTTTATAGGCTGATCAAGGTCACCGGTTTTTAATGGCTGATCAAGGTCACCGGTTTTTAACGGCTGGTCAAGGTCACCGGTCAGGTTACACAATGGGCATTATTATAACCCTGTATTGTGATCGTGGTTGTCGTTAGTCTGTTACATGTTACTCATGGTTGTTATTGTAGGTAGTGCCTACCTACATTTTATCGTCATATCGACTGCTTATACAATCTTGTCGTGTTCCCGTTGTACTATCGTGCTTGTTGATCTAATTATTTAAATGAATAACAGTTGAGGACTAGCTTCAAAGGGACGTTATATTCTATTTTCACATCAATGACGATGTAAAATGAAACTTATTGCTTTGTCCGTAAAGTCCGAATGAAAGCGTAATTTTTGGAATATAAATATTCCCTTTTGGTAACGTTCTCACATTTGCTAACCTAGCTTGTTCTTAGGCCTGTAGTTATAGATCGTTCTCAAGTACACATTTCCTTTTCAAAGGAATTAATCGTCAAATTCGATCTTGTGTATGGTACTATTCTTGATAACATTTATAAGTACAGGTTTAAAGAGACAAAGACAGCATTTGCAGATCTTTTTAAAGTTGTTAAAGAAATATCAAGTTTTAAATTTAAAATCATTGTAATAACTCACTTTAAGTCGATTTTCTATGAATTAAATACGTTTTGCGTATAATTTCTACGTCAAAACCTATATCTATTAAAACAAAGGGTCATTAGAAAATGCAAGTTTATGATGTAACCTAACGTGATTTCAAGTGAGAATAGATCGTCTTTAAGTCTTTTTCTACAACCTTTTCTATGTCGTTTAATGTTAGTGTTAAAATTGTATAGGTAAGTTGTAGCACGGTCGTTGGGCCTGTCAACTCCAAATCTATGTGTAGCATTCTTTTTGGTACATTTTTGCTTTAATTTGCAGACAACCACTCTGAATTCTGGGCTACTGCAAGCTCGTCGCATAGAGTAACAATTCGGGTAATTTTGAACATTCGGGTAACTTTGAACACTCGGGTAACATTCGGACCTTAAGAACGATTTCGCAATATGTTTTACCGCAATATTTGTGTATTAATTGGCTCTTTATTATCATTTCGTTTTTGACTTATCCGTCAATTACGAGTATTTGAACGTTTAATATTACCCTAATGTGTTCAAAGTTACCCACATTGACTGTAATCACTTTGTTCTGGGAATTAGTATGAAAATCGTGACATTTATTGAGAAAAGGTCTTACGGCCTGGGATTCTAATTAGCTGACGGTTGGAAGTCTAATTTTAGTAGGACTACTAGTACCTAATAATCAAAGGTACAGTCAAGGAATTTAATTTCCAACCCACCTAAGGTTAAATAGCATATAGCAAACTGTCACCATAAGAGCTATAGAGCAAGACGTTAGTTTGACATATCGACCTTAATGCATTGCGAATGTCTGACGACATTTCAACGAAATGGGTAGGGAATTAAATTCCTTGACTGTACCATTGGGCCTATTTCATACCACTAACAAGAAACAAGGTGATGAATCTTTATGTTGTCTAATGCCTTTGAAGATACTAGTATAACTACTGATAACTTTAAAACCTCTTGTTAAAATGGAGTAAGAATTGTCATAAAATGTGCTTGATTTTGGAGAAGACTTGCCCAATCGTTCCTTATTATTCCTTGTACATAAAGCTAAGAAAACTTAAAAAGAAGAAAGGCAGAGTTGACGTATAGATTTTGGTCTTAATAAAATTGTAGATTAAGGAATTGTTCTAGGTACTTCTAGATTAAATTGATATGGCTGTTTATTGAACTATATTTGTTAAGCTCACCACATGCGGTTCTTTTGTATGCAAAAAACCATAAGTACTGTCCGGCCGCGAAGGATCACGCAAAAGTTGAAGAGAATAAAAATATTTTTTTTTACAGAGTGTTGAGCAAAAATCAATCAGCCAGACTTTTAATAACTTATTGGACATACAAAATATCCATACTCATATTATTATAGCTTCAATTATTGTCTCAATTATTGTTATTACTCATTGTTTAACTTGCATTTTACACAAAAATCCCGAAAAATACTTGGTACCTTTAAAGTACCAATAAATGTTGCCAAGGGTGCTAATTTTCCATTAGGTCACAACCTAAAGGAAAATTAATACCGTTATATTATAGTGATTTTGATTGCACAAATAGTACAATTTTATCTCTCTGGTACCGTTTCGGTACACACTTTAAACAACGAACAGAGAAACATACAGTAGGAAGGTTGTTAAAATTAAAGTGGCAAGGAATGATTGTGGTGAGCTTAGTATGTGGATGACGTCATAACTTATGACGTCACGCTGCGTTTGCACAATTTTTAAAATATTTAACACGTTCTAAGGCTGTCACCATATCCCCTTTACCTAAGTATTATGAACTCTAAATAGTGATAATATAAGATTTCTTCGTGTATTTCTTTGAAAACATTGTCTTCCCTTGTAATTTTAATTCCTTTTGTCTTTCAAGTAGCATTAATTAGTGTAAGTAGGTAGGTACTTAAGTAGTTGTAATCCTGAAGAGTATTTTTCGTTAATAAATAACAAAGTTTATTATCTTTTAAGTAAATACTTATGATTATTAAATTTAAAAATGAATTACGCTTCGATTTTACATCTCTTATGAATATCCATTAAGTCTTTTATAGTGTAATTTTGAAAAAAATAACTCTTGATCTACCTCCTCACTAAAATTCTAAACTTTGACATAAAATTAATTTAAAATTTGTAACTTTACTGCGCTCAAGTTTTGCCATTTCGTTATACGTATAAGTGATGTAGTAAATGGGGTAAATCATGTCAATTCCATGGATATCACTTCCATGAATGACATTTTCTTCCAAAATCCTGTCAACTACCCCAGAAAAATACTAACCATCGTAAGGTATTATGCTTAATAGTCAAAGAGCTTGTATACGTTAAGATAGGGTATGAAAGAGGTTAAAATGTCACCCATAGAAGTAGAAGTGACATCCGTGGAGGTGACATGAGAATAATCAAAATGTTTAGTTCTTGATGGCACTGTTTCTGACGTGAATGCAAGCGACCAAGTTTTTTGGACTAGGGCACGACGGTGCCTTGCAAGCTTTGAGATGCTTGGACGGGTAGCTAGACAAAGTAACATTCCATTAGCGTCGATACCAGTAGAAACGACGGAATGTATGGATTTGATGTTAACGGTGGAAACGTTTTGACGTTTGCTTACGACACTTTACTCAAAGACGTAACACAAACCTTTTGGCACTCCGTAAGACTTTGGTTACACGCTAATTCTGGCGTCAGTTCAGTCCATCATTCCGGTATAGTTTTGACTGATGCCAGAATGATGACAAACGGACACGGTTACGATCATTTCAGACTGGACAAGTACTAATAACCCGACAGGGGGTGGGGGGGTCTTTTGACCCAAACCGTACAATTTTATTTTACACTGACATTGGCACAAGCCTCGTGGCCGCCATTTAAGAAGAAAAAGAAGACATTTCAGACTGACACGACACGAGACAGGTTACACGATGATTCTCTCGTCATTCTGACCGGAATGATAGACTGAACTGACGCTAGAATTAGCGTGTAACCGAAGTCTAATTTGCTAAATAACTCAGAACATCTCTCTCTCCTAGTATGCTAGTTGGAGAGAAACGCTCTGAGCTACGTACCGAGTTACAACGCGTCGAAAAGGTTTGTACTAGGTGTAATGGTGTCGTTTCTACTAGTGTAGACGCCAGTAGTAAGTTATTTTGTCTACATGTACCCTGGGTTGTAAACTTTTAACGTAAAATTGTCATACTTAAAGTTCAATTTTCATCGCAGGCGCATCGTTTAGCCCAATCGTGTCATCATCTTTAGCGCTACTGAAAAACTTGTCGCACTACAAAAACTTATATGTTTTCGTAATTGTAGATTAATCACAATAAGTTTGTCAATATTATATTTTGTATAATTATAATTAAAATGACAAAGGACGTAGGTGCTCGCAGAGTAATGAAAAATAATATTTTTTGTAAGTAATAATAGGTAATTACTTTGGTGTGTCTTGATAAGCAAAGTGTGTTTGTTTCTAAGGTGGCTTAAGAAAATAAATAAGATATAATTTAGTTTCTGTTAAACACTCTGTACAGTAGGTGCTCCCAGTTATCTCAAATAATATAAGGTAGTTCTTGTTGATTTTTGAAAAGTGTTTTCTTAAAATTCATTTCTTATTTCTTCTTTGATATTGCCAAATATTTTTGTCACTTATCGCACCACCATTGACAAACAAAACAAACAAACATAATTCTAAATCACCATATCTTAGATTATAGATGCAAACATACCTCATTACAAATACGTAATCAACTATACCTCATTCAATTAAATTCACGTAATTTTATCTGTCTAGTTGTATGGAGTAAAACTCTTACTGCTTAACTATTATTATATGACACTACAATACAATATTTACATAATATATTCATTTAATTTCCTACAGAATTTTATACATTTCAGTTTATAATTGTAAATGTTATCAGTCTTATGAGACATGTAAAATAAATACATGGTGTTTGCAAAAGGACTTACATAGTTAAGCCGAACAAAATAATTGAAATTCAACCAATCCCTTGGCCATTGTATTATTCCTGTGACTGCCATATCACTGTAATAAAAACCAAGTTTTAAGGGCCATTTACACGGTGCGAGTTTCACATACGTTACATTGCGGGGCTCGATTGATCGATCGGCCACGACATACCTCGGTAGTTTCCAAAGTAATGCAACTTGTTAGTATGCGAGAAATCGCACCGTGTAAATAGCCCTTTAAGTATAGATTAAATGCCAGGAAATTGACAGGACGCTTGCGGGGCTGGAGGGGTTAGGAACGTCATGATCTTCAGTGTTGCCAACTCAGTTATATAGAAATTGATGGAAATGTCGCTAAATGTATCGAGAACTGCATATTATTATATAAGAAGTCGCTAAAACGTACGAAATACTTACAAAGTACCGTAGATCTAGCGCAAACTCGCTATATTGGCAATACTGGTTATCTCTCAGGGTAAGTTAGTACTTAGATAGTATGATGAGTGATGGACATTGTGTGACACAGATAACCACCCCCACCCACCCTCTGCCCCGCGGGCGTCCCGTCATTAAAATTAAACTGTCGCTGTAACTTTGGAAGATAATGCATGATTATCTATTACACCTGATTCTACTTAACATTGCAAACACCTTGTTATACAATTAATAGTTTTATCACTAAAATAAGATTTCGTGAAAACCTTTAACTGTTAACAATGATACAGTTAGTGATATTGACAATACTTACTTATTTTCAAAGTTGTGGTTACAATAAGTCTATTTTCCAAAAGAACTTATTTCTTTAAAATGCTTTGTTAAATGGTTTGAATTGTGTTGATTCATATGTTCACAACTTTTCTTCGCTGGAATGGAATAGCTTCTTTTGAAATGTTAGAAAAAACTTCATCAATCATATATTACCGCTAGCCGTTAGATTTGATACATAAATTTCCTGGGAAATATAATATTAGCTAACAAATATTATTATATGGAAAACGAGCGTTAAGTATGCAAAACATTACCTGAAGACAATCGATATTACATAAATTATACAGTAAGGACTTACAGTACCTTTACAGTAACTTTGAACATTATGGAATAATTGAACAGCCTTAAAAAAGATTTTGAAAAATGCCATACCGCAATACATTTGTATTATTGGTTCTTTAATATCATGTCAAAGGACTTATTCGCCAATTACAAGTAATTGAACGTTTAATATTATTTTAAGGGCTGTTCAATGTTACCCGAGTGTTCGAAGTTACCCGCATTGATCGTATGGCGACTTACTTAGCTTTTACCCGCGACTTCGTATAGCGTATATTTTGGTTGGTATCATGCAAAATATACTACTTTCCACCCTGTTTTTAACCCGAATAGCGCCCGTTTGATCTGCTGTTAATTCAACTAATAATTAGTCGATCTCCATACATATTTGTTCTATGACATAGCACCTAACAATTTTTTTTTTTATTTATGTATGATCACGCATAACTTTTTATAGAGTTGTCTTTATTCAATATTGAAACTTAAAAAAAGTATCAATGAAGTGAGCTCTTTTGGAAATTGACTTCTTAATTTTCTGTGCGCAATTTAAATAGAATGGTGTTGAATCAATATAACTTATGCATACATATTAATGTTTTAATATCACATTAAGAAATAAAATGTCTATATTCGTCATGGTCATTGTTGTCTATTCGACCGATAGGATGCCGCTTTTGTTTTTTTTTTAAATTATAGATTGATTTATTAAAATAATTTATTACGAAGTAAAACTGGTTCGTTTTAAAGTAAAACTTTTCAAGTGTTTGTTACTGGAATATCTACGAAATCAGTTCTAGTTTTAACTTATAATTAAGTTCTTTAATGTCCATCCAATTTGATAATTATTCTATTTTGTGTTCAACTATTGCACCTTAAACCATATTCATCCTTACTTGTTTTAGGTAGTAAACAAAATTCTAACCTAAAATTTAAGTTTTTGCTATCAAAACATTGTTTATTGCTTAAATAAAACATTCTAAAGCAACTAATTATAAATTATCTCTTCTATAGATAGCCTGGATTTGATTTATTTAGGCGAAAAAGGGTGTTTAGGTGACAAAAAGTGATATTTGAGGTTAGCATTTTGTTAACATAATAAGACAAGTATGGATGAACAGACTTTACATTGATTCTACCTCTACTCAGAGGCGTATTAAAGATTTGGCGCCCCGAGCCATTTAGCTTTGGCGCCCCATTAACTGACGAAAAATTTTTAGGCCCGCATGACCCTAGGGTAAATACGCCCCTGCCTCTACTGTGCCCCAAATATGAACTCAGGTTTAAGTTATCCCTCCCTGCGTCTCTGTCAAACCAGTATCATAAGAAAGGGACGCACATAGAAATAAACTCAGATATACTAAATTTGGCCGGTCATGTTAGGCCACAGGACATCGAAAGAACCACTTTATTAAAAAAGTCGGTCCGAGCTAAACGCAAAGTGATTTTTCTTTTGTTTTCACGTCTAAAGCGCCACACAGTTTATTTTTAAACGGTGGCAAACGGGCACACAAAACGCCTAATGGAAAGTGCCAGTCCTTAGTTCTCTACCACTTGATCTACTCTTTACTCATCGAATCAATAAATAATGTTCTTTTGGTATTCTTAACCTAATTTGAAATTGTAATTATCATTTTTAGGGTTCCGTACCTCAAAAGGAAAACCGGAATCCTTATAGGATGACTTGGTTGTGCGCTGTCTGTCTGTCAAGACCCTTTTTCTCAGGAACGCGTGGAGGTATCGAGTTGAAATTAGGTAATACAAACTATTCAAACCTGTAGTCTCATGAAGCCGTGAAAAAATCACACTTCCAAGTTAACGCAATCAAAAGACACGGCCGTTTATGTTGCATGTCTCATAATATACATTCGCAAGGCACTTAAAAACCTATAGCTCACTAAAATGGTCGTTTTTCATAGAGATTTGGTCGTTTTGGTGAGCTTTAGTTACCTGGTGAGATTCAAAAATTGCATTTGAATCACACCGGGAAACTAAAGCTCACCAAAATAGCCGTTTTTCATAGAGTTTCGGCCATTTTGGTGAGCTCTAGTCACCTGGTGAGCTCAAAAATGGCACTCCTGATCCGTATGGAGTGTCTAGCTAGTTAATACATGAAATTATTTGCCTGTGATGGGGTTTGTAATAACATTATGAACTATGGAGTATATGCGAACTTTTCAACTGACTGGAGTTATTTTTCGCATTAAAATGTAATAGTTCAGCACAAAATACCTTAATATCTGAATTTAGAATAATTAAAATAAAAACAGAACTTGCATAGTTTTAGTTCCTAGGAGTTACAGTTGGGGCAAACGGAAAAAGGTATAATTTTTTTATTGCATAAATTCACTTTATGCAAAACATAGAAAGCAAATAAAAGTTCGAAAAGTTCGCGAGATCAGTGCTGTGCACGTGCAAAATAGCTGCGTCTGTGCGATATCTATATTTTATGCAAAACCCCACCCTCCTCCGCTTCCACACGAAACAACATATCGCACGTTTAGAATTAAAGCGACTCAATTCTGAATATGACATTTCCCAAAATTAGACCCTGTCTTTTAGTTAAGGTGATATTTTGGGACGTGTATAATTCAGAAATGGGTCTCTTTAATTTTAAGCGTGCGATATATCACTCAGACTCAGCTATAAATAAACCGCGACCACTAAATTACAAAACTACACGATCTACCCGCGTTTCGCTTCAATACGCGGCATCGTCTGAATCAAATAGTACGACCGACCGTTGCGTTCGCTATATAAACGAATAGCATTTATTTGGCTTATATGTTTTGCCAAGTTGTTGTAACTTTGGTGTTGCCCTATGAACTATGTTATTGCCCCGTGTTGCCCCAGCTGCCCCGCTGTTAGCCAGCTCAATGTACCCTGTTGTTGTTGTTGACTCGATCTATCGTATTGTTGTTTCCTTCAATAAAGTTGTCATGGTAAGGTTACAGGAAGTTTTATTTTCCTTATTAAAATTACATGTATAGTCGACCAAGCAATTGCTTGACCACTTTTGAACCTTATCCTTTTGTAATACAGTCGAAAAGTGGTCAAGCAATTTCCTGGTCGTCTATACCTAATGATAACACAAAGAAAATCTTCGGTACATCTGTCTGTGAATGCGCAACTCGCCATCCGTGCGAGATGCATCTCGCACGAAAACAACTGTCGAATCCCTTGGAAATCTGTCACTTTTTGACGGATCTCGCACGTGAGATGCATCTCGCATGAACCGAGAATTGGAGTCCTAAGCTAAAAGCTATCCTGCCATCAAACTGGCTGTAGTGTGGTTTTAGTGGCTACCGCTAAAGGCGCTTTTTTTTAATATACAACATAGGAAGGCAAACAAGCAAGTGGGTCACCTGATGGTAAGTGATCACCACCGCCTATAGACACCTGCAACAACAAAGAGAGTGCAGATGCGTTGCCAACCCAGAGGGCTAAGATGGAATACCTCTTGTGCCAGTAATTACACCGGCTGTCTTGCTCTCCACGCCGGAACACAACAGTGCAAGCACTGCGGCAGGATTAGCGAGCAAGATGGTGGTAGCGATCCGGACGTACCTTGCACAAGGTCCTACCACCCGCAAAACGCGCTATAATGGTTGTTCCGAAGGCTGTCTAAAAACCACCTAAACTGGCATTGTACGACAGCTATGCTAATCCTTGCAAACACGACAATGCAGGCATTATGCATGTAAATATGAATTCTAAATAGGTTCAGCAAATATTTCAGAGGAAAATACCCGGTGACGTCAGTTAGCAAATGGTTGTGAAAATTGATAAAACATTCACTGTGCTGTCTTTTAACTACATCGAAATCAGTGGCCCGTTTCACTAAGCTACAAATTACAATTTTACAAGTCTAAACCGGCAACATTGGGCATTCGTATGGAGCGACTTGATCGTTGTACGACCAAGCTCCTTAAAATAAGATTAAAAACAAAAAAAAAAAAAACATTGGGCATTATGCCCATTGCCATTGGTCATTATTGATCAATGTTGCCGGTTTAGACGTGTAAAATTGTAACTTGTAGCTTCGTGAAACGGGCCACAGGTAGCGGCAACTATCTATTTTGATATCTGCTACTGCAGTGAGTTGCGAGTAGGTAGAGATCACAACTTGCTACGATCCTGATATACAACCTTTGCTTCACTTACTCTCGTAACATTCTTCTTGCATGCTCGTCGGTTTAGGGTACTCCTGACCTGGCCTTTCTCCAGAATGTCTCCGATTCGGTCGGAATACGTTCGCAGAGCTGTTCCCCTTCTCATTTTTCCATTCACTCTTCCTTCATACAACCTTTTTGTTAATCTTCTTTCACCCTTTCTTGGATTTTTTTACAAAATATTGCGATTGTTAGTAGGTACCTACCTACTAATATTGCATACCTATGCAATATTATAATTTTAATAAAAATTTAGGACAAAAAACAAGTCTATATCAAAAGTATTTATTTCTTTATTTTTCTTACAATATTATGGCAAAGGCAGTCGCATTGCGATTACAGTGGCCCATTTCACTAAGCTACAAGTTACAATTTTACAAGTCTAAACCGGCAACATTGATCAATAATGACCAATGGCAATGGGCATAATGCCCAATGTTGCCCGTTTAGACTTGTAAAATTGTAACTTGTAGCTTCGTGAAACGGGCCACAGACAACCCAGTCATATTAAGTACAGACAATGGATAATGTATCTCATTCATTTATTTTGATTAAAATAAAGATTTTGTTGAATATTGTATATCACAAAAAGGATTATGGATTGAGATAAATGGTTATTATCGATTTTTTTTCATTCCGTCAAAATGATCATTGATGTAGTACCTATTAGGCTGCGTTTCCACCAGAGACGTGCGAGGATGCGTAGCGAGGGATGTGTTTGTAAAGAACCAATGAGCCGTTTCCACCAGTGGCCCGTTTCACTAAGCTACAAGTTACAATTTTACAAGTCTAAACCGGCAACATTGGCCAATAATGACCAATGGCAATGGGCATAATGACCAATGTTGCCGGTTTAGACGTGTAAAATTGTAACTTGTAGCTTCGTGAAACGGGCCACAGAGCTGTGCTGACCAAGGCGAGGTAAATGAAGCGATTCTATTGGTTACGCATCCTCGCACATCTTTGGTGGAAAAGCAGCCTTAAAATACCTATTTAAAAAATCAACGAATTTTCGTTTTAGGAGTATATAAATTTATATTAATCCGTGTTATGTATATATTTGTATCAAAATTGTACACCAGTCTTTTAATTCCTAGATTGTATTCAATTCGATATAAAAACAGCAGAGCCTTTCTGAATATACCGTATTAAAATAATGATTGATTTTTTTTTCTCAAAATCATTTGCTTTATCATTTTCAATTAAAAAGTACTAGTTATTAGTAGTACCCGATTACAAAACAGCTAGCCTAAATACAAAACGGCGCTGTTTTGTAATACGACGGCTTGGCAATCAGCCGTTTTACATAACAAAACAAATCGGTGCGCCGCTTTTTCATCATGAGTTCCTAATCTTTCTAGTGAGGTCTTGATAAAGTTTTGTTATAAATAAAATAGGTGCGATGCCTAGCGAAGTGAAAAGTTTGTTAGTTATTTGACGGTTGACCGAAGAAAGTATGCAACGGCAGCGGCCGGCGAGCGTCATAACATTAAGCGAGCAGTACCATTTTGCGTAATTATAGGTTATTATAGATGTGATCGAAAGATAACTAACACTTCAACGCTTCGCTCATCGTCACACTTTTTTTTCTAATTACTATTCGGCTAAATATACCTAGAGCGCATAGTCAATACCTTAAGGCGTTTTGGCTACCCGTATTGTAATCCGGCGCGTTATGAAATGTGGCTGCGATATCAATATCAAAGAGAAAAGAGTGGAGGGTAGTTTCACTTCTATTAGACAGGTTCATATTAGCTTCATGGTCATCTTCAGAGGTGAATTCCCCCCTCACCCCTATCTTCCTAATCTATCTACACCCCTCTAACAAACTAAGTAGGAACGACACAAGACGACCGATTATCGCGTTTCTGTCACACGTCGACTGCACTCTCGCTCTTCTCAGCTTCTTCAATCTCCTTTAGCAGGGGGCTGGTCCCGCACATGCGCACGTCGCGCGTGTACGGAATGACCCCCACGCACAGGCCCGACACGACCAGCCACAGCCCCCCCACGTAGAACGTGAGGTCCCAGGTGCCGGTCACGTCAAAGAGCATACCTGCAAAAGGAGAAAGGATTGAATCATTTTTCACTTTTCGTAATTTTACGAGTTGCAATTTTCCCCATTCGTAATTTTTCGAGTCGCAATTTTCCCCATTCGTGATATTTCGAATCGCAGTTTTCCCTTTCCTAGTTTCTCGAGTCGCAGTTTTTCTATTCCTAATTAATCGGGTTGCAATTTTCCCCATTTGTAATTTTTCGAGTCGCAATTTTCCCCATTCGTGATTTTTCGAATCGCAGTTTTTCCCTATTTGTGATTTTGTCGCTGCAGCGACTGTTTCTGCTAAGTACAAGAACTCCTCTGATTTAACCTCTCATGTGTCCTCAGATGGCTCCAAAAGCGATTGACGAAATTTATGATTTGTTTCAGTTTCGTTTTTATAATTAGTTTCCTTGAGACGTTAATTTAATTTTTGATTTATTACTGTAAGTATGTTTCATAAAATATCTAAAGTATTTGAAATTCCTACTTCGTTTTCCTGTTGTTCAGACTAAACTTGCCCGAACACCACGTTCCTTCCATAAAGTTAACATCATTAAACTCGTATTTAATTGAATATTTCCGCTGCAAGACTGATAATAATAATTGTAGTCATAAATAGACATCCTTCACTCTGTTATATGAAGGCTAAACAAACTGTAAAAGGACACAATACAGTCTTAAACAAAACGTATGCCTAATCGCACCCTTAGTATTAAAGCGACTCAATTCTGAATATGATATTTCCCAAAATTAAACCCTATGTCTTTTAATTAAGGTGATCTTTTGGGACGTGTATTATTCGGAAATGGGTCTCTTTAATTCTAAGCATGCGTAATGCAAAACTAAATATTCAATTGTTTTAATGAACTAGGTCTAAGTTATATTAATAATCGCTAAGTTTCAGTTTCACTTCAATTGTTGTAGATATTTATCTACACTAATATAATAAAGAGGTAAAGTTTGTTTGTATGTAGGGGGCCTAGGGGATAATCTCTGGAACTACTGAACCGATTTCAAAAATTCTTTCACATATAGAAAGCTACACTATTAGCCCAGGTTTAGTTTAACCCCTCCCTGTGTTTCTGTCTAACTAGTGTCATAAGAAAGGGACGCAGATAGAGATAAACTAACCTTGGCCAGTCATGTTAGGGCCACTGATGGACATAGGCTACTAATTTTAAGTGAACGAAGTCGCATGCGTCCGTTAGTTAAAAATAAATAGGTCACTGTAGAATGTCATGATGACTTCAGAATAAATGTCATAATATCTTAGCGATGACACATTCCGACAACGTTCTACAGTGGCCTGAATCAAATTTGTTGACTGTACATTACGGTTCCACTATTAAGCAATACAAAAGCTGTTCGAGCCAGCCATGTATACAAAATTGTCGTGGTCACCTGTCAGCTTCGTCGTCATGTCTGTCAACCATTACTACGAAATGTGTCCCCTGTTTTTAATTAACTCCATTTTATAATGGAATCGTCCGATAACGGTTATGAGCGAGGTCATTCCAGGTCAATCTCTTAATTAATCTTCCGAATTCCATACACTTTTAGTCATTTTATAACCACAATTACAAGTCTGAGTAAAGTTACACGAAACCTTTGCATTACAAGAATAGCACAGAATGCATTGTCCCTTTAGCACACTTTGATAGAATGGTTATATGCTAATGACCGTTTCTTCATTTACGTGCTATTTAGTAATATCATAGCATAGAAAAGTAAATTCTAATTCAAATTATTTTATTTACAGACTACTAATTGGTCTAGATTTGTTAGTTAAGATAGTTATTGACTACGTTAGTAACTTACACAAAACACATAACACAAACAATCTACCGCCTAGCGGACATCACAAGCTCATACTGCCGCATGATAGAGGAGCCGTACTTGGCCGCCACAGTGCTCAGGATGGGGTTGGGGCATAGTAAACTTATGTCTGTATGACCTTCCATTAATGTAAAAATCATTTTTTTTTTATACAACATAGGAAAGCAAACAAGCAAGTGGGTCACCTGATGGTAAGTGATCACCACCGCCTATAGACACCTGCAACAACAAAGAAAGTGCAGATGCGTTGCCAACCCAGAGGGCTAAGATGGAATACCTCTTGTGCCAGTAATTACACCGGCTGTCTTGCTCTCCACGCCGGAACACAACAGTGCAAGCACTGCTGCTTAGCGGCAGCATTAGCGAACAAGATGGTGGTAGCGATCCGGACGGACCTTGCACAAGGTCCTACCACACGAAAATGTATTGTTAGTCATAATTATTGCTAGTCAATGATGATCTGAATTATGATTTCGCATCAGCATTCTTTTTCTGAAGCCGTTAACTCCATAGGGTTGTTAAGATCTTTCAAAACTCTTTAAGACTTTACAGTTTCAGCGTTAGGACTAACGTTAATGATGACTAGCATAGCATTATGAACTTTAAAGTTTATGGATGACAAAAGGTACGATCCCGGGATTTTCAGTATGACTAATAACGGGACTCCGGTATTTGTGAAAATGGGCGTCGCTGGGAGGGAGAAGGGGTAGGTGGGGCAGCTGCACCTCCTCCCCCCTCCCTCAATAAACCAGTCCACTTTCATCAGTTGTACCAAAAAGTTTGAACTTGGCCCTCCCGTCCCCCTAGCACGCGGCAGGGTGGCTGGCTGACAAAGCCCATGTATTATGCATACCAAAAATCCTGGTTCAGACTAAAATTACCCCTCTAATAGGGGAACCACAAAAATACCCGATCCTCTGGAGTGTAGTAGTAGGAACTGGCGAAGTTCAATCCAACTATCGTGGAAATTATGGTCAGAGCCCAGTAGTTGGTGATAAAGGGTACTCAGTAGACTTACCTCCAATAGGGGGGCCACACAAATGCCCAATCCCCTGGCTCAGCAGTATAAGTCCGTAGGCCACAGTGAAGTGGTCAATCGGCATCAGCTCCATCAAGATAGCCGGAGTGTAGGAGTAGGAACTGGCGAAGGTTAGGCCAAATATCGTGGAGATGACGGCCAGTGCCCAGTAGTTGGTGATGAAGAGGGGGTAGGCAGCTACGGAGGCGCCGCAGATGATGAGGCAGATGGCGTAGGTTTTGGCTACATTGATCCAGGGCTGGTCTCCGGCCCAACCTAGAACAACCTGGAGAAAGGATCTGGTGTTTAAATTACTACATACAGTGTGGTGACTATTGGTGGTGTAGCGTGTACTTTGAGAAGATAGACGGATTTGTGTTAGTACCACAACTGCGGTCATTAAAATAAAACCACGGAGCACTTAGAGTGGCCTTCAGTCGTGAGTGGTGTAGCCGATGCATAACGATCAAATGCTCATATGCTTGTATGGCCTCACCATCAATGGCAGCGGCGTTTAGTCGCGCCGAGCAATAACCATCATCGACAGAGGTTTCGGTACAAATCATGGGAGAAGACCACTCCTTGTGCTCTGTAGTACAAACTGCCTGTATCTACAAAACCCTGCTTAAAATTATGCTTGTCTATATAGGCTACTTTTTCCCGGAAAATGTCATAGTTCTGCGGGATAGCGACTAACATATTCTGGAGACAAAATTAACATTAAAAGAAAATTTACTTAAAAGGAGCATTTTCGTTATTAACTAGCGATGTTTTCGTCAGTAGCGTTTGCGTAAACATTATAATTTATCAAACGATAAACGCCAAAAAGGCTAAGTCAATATGTCCCAAATGAAACTGATAAAAACTGTCGGTTCGTCAACTTCAAATAGTCACCGTTCGTTCCGGGGTACTCGAACCACGGTGAATTATTAAACCTGGATGATAACCGTTCCCTAATGATAACTGATAAGGAAACAAACGGGCCGACAGATGGCCTGGTTTGATTTGATACTTTAATCGATTGATTTTTAACTTCATCGTTATGTTTTAGATAGCACCCACGTTATAAATGTTTGGTTTAACAAAGATTTTAACTCCATATGAACCTAACAAGATGTTAACTACGTCAACTAACATCTCAACTACAGTTATTAAGATCTTTACTCCAGTAATTACGATGTTAACTATAAAAATGCCATGTAAGGACAACACAAATAAAAATCATGGTAATGGCAGGATTTAAACCTGCAACATCAGCATTCCATGCCTTACGTTTTCCAGTTTCGCCACATTACCGCTACCATACCCTGCGAATTTTTCAATGTGCTTCGTCTTACGGTCATTACATTATTGATTTTAAGGGTACAACTACCCTCGGTAATTTAATAATTTGAATGTTAAAAATTTTTTTTAAAAATCGAATGAAATTTCGGTTACAAAAATCCAGTAACTAAGTTTTTAACTACAGTAACTAAGATGAGACTGGAGTCCCATAAGGATGGAGTCAAGATCTTTTATAAACTACAATTGTTTTTTCTTAATCCATTAAATGGGTGAGAATATGAATGGCTCCGATAATCTTATCATTGTAAAACTTTATATGCGATATTTTCTTAAGTATGAGAATTTCATTTAAATACTAAAGTACTTACTCGTACTTAATAATAGAGCATAATATCACAGTCTGACAAAAAGAGACGAAACAAAGAAGAGCGACCAAAATTTTCATCCAAAATTGTAGCCATTTTCAAGAATGTTACGTGCAAAATATGACATTTAATATTTACTCTAATCTTTTATTATAGACTACGTAACGTAACGTACATTAATCAGTTAGTTTGTGTATCAGCGCTTCACGTTTATAAATATTTTAACATCGCTTATGAAACGAGTGTAAATATTGATTTTTTTAGTATCATTTTCATTGCGCTTGAGTGCTCAAGATTACATTGTTCACTCGGAGTTATACTGGGTGTTATAAAGTATGTTAGGTTATATTCGGCGCATTTTTACTTGCATTACTTCACTTGAATGCACGAAAAAACGCTAAACTAAGTCATCAATGCGGCAAGTTAAACAACCGCTTGTTATAAAAAATTATGGTTTGTTTATCAGATGGTTTGTTACCAGAATCAACGAAACGGAGCCACTCTGAACCGTCGCCGAAATAGTTTTATTTTTTTAGTTATATAATTTTATGTATGTTAGTCTGTAAGGTATTTGTTTATGGGCCTTTGTAGCCTGAGAATAAATGATTTCCTTATTATTATTAAGACAAAGGGGCATTCTGTTAAAGTCAACGCTACGTGCTAGTAGAAACGGCAGATTGTATCGGTTTGGTATTGACGATCGACATATTTTGACAGTTGCTTTTGTCTGTTATCATTTCTAGCGATGACGCTAGCAGAAAGTATCAAGACAAGTAGACACTCAGAGAGCTCAAGAGAATTGCTGTTACATTGCCCGCCTTTAACCCCCCTAGTGCATACGCGGATGTACGTCAAGAACCGAAGACCCGAAGACATTTAAGACTCCAAAGGAAGTTTTAACAGCTCTTCGATTCTACTTACGATTCCAATGCTGCTGGCGACTCCAATAATACTGATCATGATAGCACCCCCCTCCACGCCGTGGACTGTCATGTAGGACTTCAAGAAAAAGTAGGGCACGATGAACCAGACCGACAGGATGAGGGACGACAGGTTGAACATGAGGAAGTGGAACTCGGTGAACATCCTGAAGTCAAACGTGGACTTCAGCATCTCCCAGACGCGGTGGTACCATTTCTGAAAAGAAAATTGATTTTTGATGAGCATTATCGTCATTATTTTTACAGTTACTTTACAGTTGGGAGCGTCGGAGTTTTGACCATGACTTCAAATTTGGAAAATCAGATTACATTGGAATGAATGCCAACTAACTTTTGTAACTCGTGTGACAAGAAAACTAGATCGATTGATTAATTTGATTGATTATAGAAATTGATTTGGGTTGACGATGATTTAACTTTGTGTTGTCTGATCAAGATTAAATAACAGGTTTAGGTGAGCAGTTACAATGAGAATCCTGTAAAATTTTAACAAACATTGGTAAAAAAACTACACTTACTCGTAGGAGCAAAAACCTACCTATTCAAATTTTAGTATACGTATGCTAGCAATAAGCAGATATTTAAAAACAATGACATGATGATTGACTTACCATCTCATCGTCCGATTCTGAACCAAGAGACCACATGGAGTTCCTATAAATATCAGGCAGAGATGAAGCCCGAAGTTTATACCTGGGTATGTTGAGCATGGCACCTCTATGCATCAAAGTGTTCCTGTACAGCGGCAGATCTCTCATGTAATGGTGATCTGTGGATATCTGGCGAGTCAGCCAATTCGTTTGCTGGACATTCCTTGCATCTCTGTGCGAAGTATGAGGTTTCTTAGTCTTTTCTTGAACCAATTTTGTATTACTATCGTTTAACGCAGTCTTTGACCCCACTTTCTTTTCTTCAATTTTCCTTTCTTCGCTCTTTCGTCCTTCGTTTATTTTATCTTGTGATTTCTTGTGTTCTGATTCTGTTCTCGGTTTTTTAACTTTGACAGTGACTGGCAGCTGTGCGGGCTCATTTTTACTCTCGAATGGTGTAGGGTCTAAGTTAACGTTCACGTCAGATTTGCGTCTGGTTAGTATATCTGGGTAGTTCTGCAATATGATATTGTACAGGCGCTTGTTAGTCATAAGCTTTTCTATTACTTCTGCTGGTACTTTTTCATTCTTTTGTATAAATGTGGGCAAATGTATCGCGGAATGCATCCTTTTAAACGAATGTTCGGCATTCATCTGCGTCGTGGCCTCTAGCTGCTCGGCTTCAGCTATAGACGTCGCTAAAGTTGACAAAATATACTCAGGACTTTTCCCACTCTTCAGTAAATCCTTCAACTCATCAGCACTTAAAAACACTGATTCTTCACCAATGGATCGTGATCCTACAGAACCAGCACTAGACGATCTGCCTGATCTAGACTTGGACATCCTTCTTTCTCTTTTCATTTTAATCTCCAACCATTCTGGGTTTCTCATCAACGCTCCACACACACACATATTAAGTAAAGTACCCGCTAATAAAACAATAGTATTCCGCCAGTCATATTTCTCTAGAAAATAATTAGTCATCGGCGAGTATATCAAAGTGCCAAAACCTATGCCACAGGAAGCTAAAGACACGGCTAAGTTTCTTCTTTTATCAAACCAAAAAGCCACTGATACCACAGCGGTTACGTATAAAATACCCATAGCCAATCCACTGAGGAACCCGAACGTTAAACATAACATTGGTATGGAATTGCTTATGGACGCTAAGAGGAATCCAATAGTTGACAGTATTCCAGCGATCATGGTCATTATTCTACATCCATATCGGTCTACCAACGCGCTCATTATAGGTCCAGCTAATAATGGAGTGGCTATGAACAAACTTCCAATTAAGGAAGTTTTAGACTGTGTCGTTTCGAAATACGCTGTGAATTCTTCGTGTAAGAGTCCAAAAGAAAATGCTAAGCCATCGGCGCAGGCTGAGACTAGAAATGCTGATACTACAACTACCCAGCCCCACCCTCCATCGGGAATAGGTGGGAGTTTATCGTCACTCGAATCTTCAGAACATATGCTATCATTGTCTTCGATTCCGAAGAACTTCACTCTCTCAACTGGTGACTCGTCACCTTCATCTGTCTTAGTGTATTGTACTGCTATGTTATTATCGCTTCCGTTTGATTTTATTGAATTTATTTTGTTTAAATCTTTCTTCTCGTCTAATTTGCTTTCAGTTTCGTTTGCTTCCATGTTTTTACCACTTGGTGTTCCATTTTCTTTGTTGGTTTCATGAGGTTCAACCATTTTCCAGGCATATAGTCAAATTATGACTAATATTGATAAATTAAGTAGGTAAACGAGATCTGAAAAGAAAAAACGAAACTAAATTATTTTTTTAATTATTTCACAAACTAAATTAAATTAAATTAAGGGAGTAAAAATTTACGTCTAAAACTGATTCCATACTTAATGCATTTTACCGTTTTAAGCTCGGCAATACAAAAACTCTATGACTCGGGCATGCATGATGAACTGTCGTTGTCACATGTCACCTGTCAGCTTGGTGAAATAGGGGCCAATCAGTACCTACCAACAGTAAACAATGTTTCCCTCTTCAGTATATTAGTAGAAATTATCTAGTGTAGACTAGCGAACGTCCGCGACTTCGTTCGCGCAGAATTAGCAAGCTATATCCGTTAGGGATAGCATAGCTTTCTATTAGTGAAAGATTTTTTGAAATCGGTTAAGTAGTTCCAGAGGTTACCCCTACATACTCGTACATACAAACAAACATAGTTTACCTTTTTATTATATTAGTGTAGAAGTGTAGATGTAAATTATAATTAGTGTAGATGTAGATTATTAGTATAGATTAACTGAGAAACAATATGCATGTCTGGCCGTTACTTTTCTCTTCTGAAAAAAAAAAACGAAGTTTTTTATAGGAGCGCGGCATAACTCTGCATTTTTTCCGGACTCTGCCGTGGCGCTGTTCATTTTATCATAAGTTCAAGGGAAGTCATTGGTTATCATAAAATACCTATTACAAAAAACAAATGCCGAACAATTGCTATGCAAACCGTGCCGCGACGCCAAGCGTTTCATGGAGTGTTCATGGAATTGAGAGCTTATTGTTTTTTAAGATTAGCTATAAATTTGACCGTGGCAGTGACACGCGTTATTTTGACAACTGAATAAGGAAGGTTGACATTACTTTATTGGTTATAATTACTTAATTATTATGTGATTACGTAGTAATCAAGTGGTTTCGAAGCGTTAAGTTTCCCCCAGAAGCGTGTTTTGTATACATTTTATTAATTAATTTAAAAAAACAAAAATTTTATCGCTGCATGAAATTCAGAATATACAAGAACTTTTAAATTAACTCATGCTTTCTTATTTATTTATATTGCAATATCACATCATACGATGGACAACGCGGTCAAGGAACATTTTTTATTTTATTTCGTGACAATACTGTTTGCCGTATTTACGTAGCTATAACGACAAAATCGTGCTAATCACTACTGAGACAAAATTAATGAGTCTTTTACAGTCACTTAGCATATTGTATGCCGACCATTTAATATGTGTCGAGGTCATAGATACATAGACGAACAAAGGAGCTCATTGCGTGTAACCATTTTTGATCCGACAAAGTAGACTAAGAGCTGGCAGCAAAAATTTCACATCATTCTCTAAAATAAAAAAAAATAAAAAAATGTGTGTTTTATTTATTTATTTATTTTATTCTCTAACGAATGAAATTATTCTAGTCGTGTTCTGGGTTGTTTCTGGACTTTCATTGTGACAGTCTGGCTGCTGAGCTTCGTTGTGTTGAAGGGGTGGGGGTTGAATCTCTTTTTTTTTATTACGTGATTTTCTAAAGGTGGTTTTTACTATGATTTAGTGATATTTATACCGTTATCGGGACTTTGAACGCGATAAAAATATAATGTTGATTTACCTCGACGTTTCGGCCATGTTTCAATGGCCGTGGTCACGAGTAAATCAACAATATATTTTTATCGCGTTAAAAGTCCCGATAACGTTGTAAATATGTGTGAAAATCGCGAAAGTTTAAAACAATTTGTTGCCAGATTATTTACTGTCTGTTAAGTTAGTGCCAGACTGGTTTAAAGTTGCTGAAACCATGGCATTGTAGCATTTGTAGCTCTATAGGAGTGGCGAGCCAAGGCCGGTCCTTAGGTCATTACCTTACGTGGGCAGTAATTTGGGCACTGTGCACTTAGTGCAAACCTATACAAGCCTATCGCTACGTAACTCAGCGAGTCTCCCTCCTACTGGACTCGTTAGAAAGGGACGCACGGTGTGTTGTAAAGGTTCGTGCTAGGTGCACTGATTTGTAAATGATGTGTCTCTGTGTGCAATACGGTATAACACTCACAAACAGAATGGCATACAAGTGTAAAATTGTTATAGATATTATGGTAGATAATTTTTTGAAATGAATAATCGACACATGTGCCAAATTCATGTAATTTAGCAGTGATAAATCTATTAAATCTAATATTACTTTTTTGGATCGAAGATGGTGGATGACATTCTGGCAAAAAATCGTCATAAATGTCAAATTCACGTTATTTATCAGTGATAAAAATGAATCTGATATTATTTTGCGGATGTAATTTCAACATGAAAATATCATAAAAGTCAGATACATTAATTTTTGTTCCAATGAACCCGAATTGGACATTATTCTTGAACCCATTGATTTTTAATAGTAAAAAATAATGTCGTGTATTAAAAGACCTTTTTCATTATCCGTAACATTTTCTGCTTTCCTTATGGTCGATATGACAAGCAGAATGTTTAACTTCGGTGAATGCACCAAAACATCTCGTGTGTTATAGGTGTCTTTCACCCCTCGTTGAACAATCTACTATTTTGCACTTGCGGATTTTTCTGCAGAGATGGCTACATATTGTTATCTAATGGGCTGACATGCTCAGTTTTATCATAACCCCTGAATAAATAAAGCTAAAAAAACAGACTACATAATCCAAACTGTTTATTTTCTATTTTAAAAAACCGAACACTAATAGAAAGGATAACTAGAAATCGAAATATTTGGATTTTTCGGGTAATCCCCTGTCATTTAATAATCATTTTTAACCGAGGAAAAAAAACGGAGGCGGTTCTCAAGTCTACTACGTTTTTTTTAATTTACAAAGATGTCCGAAATAAGCATGTCAAATATCTCGCGGCCTTGAGTACGAGCTAGAGAAAAAAAAACGGACATTGACGAATTCCAGGCTGCCAGCATTCGACATGCATCTGACGTGAATAGTTTTTTGTAGGCAACCGAAGATTCGACTGTGGTTTCAGCCAGAATCTGCGTTTTATTTATATCGTATTCTAATAAAATTAGGCTTGGCTAAAAGTCTGCCAAATACATATACCTACCTAATATTTTAGGTTCCAACGCCGGTCTAAATTTCTGAGTCTTACCACAGACAATGTATTGGATAGACTGACCAAATCCACAGATTTAAGGCTGTGGCCCTAACATGGCTCCAAGTTTAATTTATCTCTATCTGCGTTCCTTTCTTATGACACTAGTTAGACAGAGATACAGGGAGGGGTTAAACTAAACCTGGGCTGTCATGTTAGGGCCGCTGAGCCACGCCGGATACTATACAGCACGGTTCCAGCTCGCTTCGTAAAGCTGCTCTACGTGCACGCAACGCAAACGCATGTGGCATCCCAACATATACTATTATACATTACAACGGACAAATTGGCATTTTTTCTGCATTGCGACTATTTATGGATATCTACGATACAGATTTACCTCACAGTTTCATTAAAACTTTTAAAGAAACCCGATCAAAGCTTATTTGCTGAGTATTGCATTTTTAACAGGCTTACTGTTGAATCTGTGGTAATTGTATTCTCAGCATCGAGCTGTCAAAGGTGACGTCTGTCTCTTCTCATTCTTACGACCTCCCAAGTCGGCTGTGTGTTTTTGTGCTGTCCCCGAAATATTATTTTAATCTTATCGAATCGACCTGAAATACTGTAAAAGGAATGAACAGTGGGTTTATTGAATAAAGACGGTGTTCATCGAAAGACATTTACTTTTATTTTGATACAATACTTCGAGATCACACGAGAACTCCACTGTGCTGCCGAAGCTCTCTGCTCTTCACTTACAAACAAAAGTTTGTCAGTTGAAGTATTCAATTGTTAACTTATTGGTTTAAAGCTTTAAATTATTGTCCAGTTAAAACTTATACAAATGACGCACTTAATCAAATCAAAATCAAATCAAAAGCTTTTATTTTATGACAACAAAGGTCCATATGTGTTAATAACAACAAGGTACTTAAAAAACTATGTTTATTACAGCTACTCACTAAGTAATTAATTTATAAAATAAATTTCTTCAGCGTGCGGATTTATTAATGCAGACACCCAGTACCTCTGCAAAGGACTGTCAAGTCTGTCAGCCAGCACCCTGAGTATACTGTTGGGACTTAGTACCTATAGACATTCTCTATAAGTCATCCGCAAAATAGAAACGGAGATTTAACAAATGTACCTTTAAAAGAGATTAAACTACTAAATGGAAGCTTTTACGACGTAAACTTTACAATACAATGAACCCGAAAGTGTATACTTAATAATGTAGTAGAGACGGTATCGGTCTATCCAACATATTGTCCTTGCTTTAACGGAATATGCCACAAAATTTAGACAAGCCACAGTTCGCGCGCGAAAAGACGTAAGTGCAGAGTTTTTATGCGCGAGCGCATATAAAAACATTGATGCTGCCAACTCGCGCGCGACTATTCACAGTTATCAATATTTAAGCAATAAAAAACGTGTGTGATTCGCCGTAGACATTTTACTAACAGATCATAGTTACAAAGTCTAGAAGTAGATTGTAAGTACCTAACTGTAATACATTGCTATACCCTAACAGGGTCCATGTTCTAGCATTTAAGTTTTATTTGTTATTTTATGGACGCAATAAATGAAGAATAAAGAATACAATTACCTAACTTCGCCTTCTTTACCGTCGCCACTGTCCGGTAGAACACTCCACTACAAACGGCACGCGCTATCATGTTAGGCCGGGCGACAGGCCGGTTGTAATGCATGGAATTGTATGTTGAGGTGGCACATCGTGGGCACATCGCACACGTTGCGTGCACGCAACCGTGTAACCCAGCCTTTAGTGTGAAAGAGCCTAAGCATGCAATTATTGAACACCGCCGACTTTTTAAACATGCATTCCAAATTCAAAATCATCGCCTGCCTGACAACACTACTCCTGTATGTTGGTATTACAATATACCTATAGATAGTATAGACATTCGATATTCAAAATTGCTCATCCTGCCCCGTCTATTGTCGATTCTGTGGTCCCGTGCAAGACGCGTGCAACTTTCAGATTACTTTTTTAAACACGAACATTGACTTAGTAACTTAACTTACCTACTTATGTAAGAGCTACATCGAGTCACCACGTAATATTTACTTAGCGGCGTTAATTGTAAATGTAAACAAACGACCGCCACGGACACGTCATACCGACGGCGAGCGCGGCGCTTCACTGAATACTGACTGAATTCCAAGTATTTTGTGGAGTTAATAATACCAGAGTCTTTATTCGAGACATGCTAAGCTATATGTTAACGATGTTGCTTCCGGTGTGGTAACTATGCCTTCGTCTTGCAGGATTTCTTCTTCTTTAGGTACATTAGTACCTACAAAACAAAGTCCCTATCCGTTCCTATCTGTCCTAGGCGTACCTCCGGCCGACTACCCGTTACCGCGCAATGGATTTCGATACGGTTTTCAGTATCATTTAGAGATTTTTCACAGAAGATTTTTATGTAAATTACGTCCTAATTGTACCTGTGTGAAGTCGGGATGGGTCGCTAGTTTCGTTACTAACAGACCAACAGACAACCCACGGCCTAATGAGCCTAAACCTCTTGCTTGTTTTGTTTCTATATCGCTTCTATATTCTATACCGCGTGTTTGTTTCCATATGGTAGTGTCTCGTATCCAGGCCCCCAATTCTGGCGCTCATCGAGATTCGTCTCACGTTCGAGATGTGTCAAAATATGACAGATTTTGAAGGGATTTGACAGCTCTGTTTGGGTTATCTCGAGTGTAACTTCATCTCTAGTGACGCGAGAATTGCCTCGCAGATGGTTTTAATTCAGATAGGTTTGCGCTGAACATAATTTGTTAAAGCGGTTTTTCGTTTTATTTATGTTTGCACTTTGGTGTTTAACATCTTTTATAATTCGTTACGCCATTAGGAGTTCAACTAGATTAGTATTTTATATGGATAAACACTATTTATGGGAATTCGTCCCGTTGTTACATGAAATACAGTAATAAGACGGGTGTTCACGTGGCAAGACAGAGACAGTTGTTTGGTAGATTATGGATACTGCGGGGAAATTCTCGGTTTATGCGAGATTCATCTCGCACGAAAACAACTGTTAAATTCCTTGGTAATCTGTTATTTTTTGACGTATCTCGCACTTGAGATGCATCTCGCAGGAACCGGGAATTGGGATCCTGGTGTCTTTTCCACATTATAATCAGTTAGGTTAGGTCGAAAGTCCAATAGGTTATGGGCCCAGACACAATGCCATTCGGACTCGCGCATTCACGGATGTTCGGACTCGGTTTATTTTCACAAATGATGTATTTTTGTTGCTGCTACAACAACAAATACTAAAAAACAGAATAAATAGTTAACCCATACTACAAACGGATTTTTTTCTCTCGTTTTTATAGATAACTAGCTTTTTCCCGCGACTTTGTCCGCGTAGACTTGTTTAATGAATCAAGCAAACGTGCACCCAGCATGCAATTACCAATACTTACTGGACAAATTAATGAGAATTAGTTGCTTTGCTGCTCATGTCGTCACGACGGCGTATAACTTACTTATCGCTATCCCGTGGGAACTATGCATTTTTACGGGATAAAAAGTATCCTATGTGTTAATCCAGGTTATAAACTATGCGTGTGCCAAATTTCATCCAAATCCATTCAGTAGTTTTTACGTGAAAGAGTAACAAACATCCATCCATACATACAAACTTTCGCGTTTATAATTATTAGTAAGTAGGATGGTATGAGTCCAACTCGCACTTGGCCGTTTTTTTGTATGAGTTATCCTGCAGATGCAGATAAATTTATCCAGCAATTGGAAAATTGGTCCCCGCATTTAAGTATATAAAAGTCACATACATCTAGCGACTGGCGCCCGTCTGCCGGCTGCATGAGTCATTCGAAGCTCTCTTATGGATTTTCGTCGCCAAAAAGTTAGGTTGAACGGAGGGAGCTCAGTGCTTGCTCAATGATAATTAATGTCCGATCGAACTTTCGGTAGGTACGAGCGTTGCACTGAAAGTTTCGGGAATAGAAAAAATAAACTAGTGTGAAGAGTTAAAAGTTCTTTTACTGCTTTTCAAAGTATTCTCCAGAAATATTGATGCATTTTTGCATACGCTCAAACCAGTTTTTGAAACAGTTATTCCACTCCAAAGATACAGTATCCCAAATGGCACTTTTAAATGAATCTACTGCCTCTTCTGGCGACTGGAATCGTTGACCGCATAATTTTTCTTTGATTTTAGGAAAAGTGTAGAAATCGTTAGGGCTTAGGTCGGGGCCGTACGGTGGATGATCCATTAATTCGACATTATGATGCTCTAAATACTCCCTTGTGTGGCGAGCGGTGTGCGGGCTAGCGTTGTCGTGATGAAAGATGATGCCTCGGTTGTAGTTTTCTTTTCTAAGTATGTCAACAATTTCAGGCAGACAAAAAATACTTGTATACCAGTCTGCATTAACCGTTCTGCGATCCTCAAGTGAAATAGTCTTAACATGACCGGACTTCGAGACAAAAGTGGCCACCATCTTTTTCGCCGTGCTTCGGGAACGAATAACCTTGGTCGGCTTTAGCTCATTTTCATATACCCAAACTCGTCATTGGTTTTTAGTTTCTGGTTCGTATGCATGTATCCACGTTTCATCACCTGACACGACACTATAAACCGCATTTTGAAGTTCCTCTGTTGAACCTTTTCAGAGTTTTTCGACACCAAGTGACCCGGGCAGCCTTTTGTTCTTCAGAAAGTAAGTGGGGGATCCAACGCGAAAACAGATTTCTTACGCCTAGTTCTGTATGCAAGATTGTTAAGATTTTACTCATTCCAATCCCTGAAGATGACTGAATTTCACGGTATGTGACATGTCTATCTTTTTCGATCAGGTCCCGCACAGCGTCGACGTTTTCATGAGTGACAGCAGATTTTGGCCGACCTTCTCGCACATCATCGCTGAGATTCACACGGCCGCGTTGAAATTCAGAAAACCAGCGATAAAAAGCAGAACACATCCGATCAAGACATTGTTTTTGTGACAAACCACTTTTAAAATCGTAAAAAATCATCGCCCTTAAATTTTCACCCGTTAGTTCCATTTTTAGTTTTGATTTACTTTTTACGCAGTTGGGTTTTTTAATTTTTTTAATTTACTTTTTAAACTTAAATAAGCGATTCCCGAAACTTTCAGTGCAACCCTCGTATTGGTTTCGGTGTAAAATTGGCATTTTTTATGAAATAGGAAGGCAAACAAGCAAGCGGGTCACCTGATGGTAAGTGATCACCACCGCCTATAGACACCCGCAACACCAAAGAGATTGCAGATGCGTTGCCAACCCAGAGGGCTAAGATGGAATACCTCTTATGCCAGTAATTGCACCGATTGTCTTGCTCTCCACGCCGGAACACAACAGTGCAAGCACTGCTGCGTAGCGGCACGATTAGCGAGCAAGATGGTGGTAGCGATCCGGAAAGATTAATTTCGATTTCATGAATAAATAAAGTTAAATAAATATCTCGGGACAATTTACACCAGTTGACCTAGTCGCAAACTAAGCAAAGATTGTCCTAAGGACTAGACAACGGATAAACATACTTATACAGATAAATACATGGATGTTATTCCAAGAATCAGGGAATTGAACTTGAATTCTGCTTAGAAAAATTATGAACTAGCTTTTTTGCAGAATGTCTTATAAGGATCATTTAGTGCTAAGGACTTACGGCACATAGAAGGTAAAAAAATTGATTGAATTAAATGTCTTTTTCGTAAATGTCCAACATTTTTTATAAGATTTCATTAAGTTTTCTGTAATGGTAGAGCCACGCTGCAGTTAGTTGCTGGTTGCAATACGAACGGGCGAATGCGATCGGAGTAGCACCACACTGTTATAGAATACCGGTGAGATGTAGTAGTAATTTGCTACTGCGTTTCTTACCGTGGGTTAGAGACTTAATAGTATCCCATATGTAATTAAATCAGTGTATTCTACAGACAAAAATCCCCAGTTACCACTTTGCAATCATTTTTAACTTTTCGTATTGTTGGTTTTAAGTTAGTCCATTCCATGATTAATTTCTTTGGGACAGCTTGGCTGGTAGAAAACGTCACTTTCAGAGTTGCACTTTGCACTTTAAAAATATGGTAAATTATGGTAGATTGCATGCAAAGCATGGCAACACTACGTCAAACTTCACATAACGTCACAGATTAGAGAGATATAGTAGTACATAACGTCATTGTTTTCGATCAATCCCAAGCTGTATTTCTATTTCTGTTTAAATTAATACCTATTTTTAAACAAAACATGGCTGATAAACCGCCAGAAGAAGGCTATATATCCGTCGTGGACGAGGAGCCGGAGATTTTCGAACTTCTCAAATGGGACACGTCTCAAACACAGAAGCATCATCAACCTACACTTTCGCAATCCGACCATCGTGCGTTGGAAAAGGGGATTTATACCCAATTAAAGGATAAAAGTGAGGAGCAAAAGATCCCGGAGAAGAGAACGAAGCCGGCGGAAGCGGATCCCTTCGACTTACCGGATCCCACGTTCATAGAAATGTATAGACTGTCCAAAGATTTGGCGCGCGGCTTGTGCGACGAACTGAAGCCAGTTATGCCTGAATCTGTGAAGTCTATTGAGTTTTCTGTTGAAAGCAAGGTTTGTTGAGTAATTGGTCGTTTAGATAACCATCCGTGGCACTCCCATGTAGTTATTTCCTTCTCATTGATAGATTCTGGGGTGTGAATTTCATTGGACTCCTCAGCCTGTTTAACTTAAATTAGAAACTAGTGTTCAGAATTGGTAACAACCACCTTTTGCGTCAGAGCAAGTGATAAACTGTAGATATAGGTATAATTTGGGGTTAATGCATGGGTAAGTTGTTAACAGTTTGATACATTGGACCAAAACAATGTTAATCAAATTTGATTTAGATTCAGATAAAACAATTTTTGATAAGTAATTACTCGATACTGAATTTTGGCTGTTTTGGGGTGTCATTAAAACTAAAAACAAATGATGTGTCAATTGAAACTAAACACCTTTTACTTTTTTAAACTTTCATGAGTTTCACCGTTACTTATAATGTCTATGGACACTTTAATTCTTTAATAACATTGTCTATATTATTGGACATTTACACTTCACATTTGTTGACCTCTTCAATGCTAATGGCAGTTTCTATAATATATCTCAAGATGTGATGCTTAAACACTACCAACTTACATTCGGAAGCTTTGGGCATGAAGGTTTTTCTTGTCTTTTTATGTGGTGCATAATAAAGATCATTTGTTGAATAGAATATCCAACATATTGTAAATAGCGTGTTTGAGTTTTTAAAACCTAACTTATCGTAAAAGAGATTGTAGTACTTTATATCATATTCCAGGTCATGGCAGCTCTAGCATTCTTTGCGTCGGGAAAGTACCAGAAGTCCATCCACGGTAAAACGGACCCCAGCGTCACTCAGTACTTCGTGTTGACTGCAGTCACTCAGGTCACCGAGGCCATGAACAACCCGGCGGTGCTGAAGAAGTACATACACTTCCCCCATTTGAGAGAAGAGAGAGACAATATTAAAGCTAGGTTGGAATTTTTCACATACTTGTAAATAAAATGACAGACAGGCACAAACGAGTCTCACAGAGAATCAACATTTGCAATTTTTTTTGCCTCTGTATTATTTTGAAGTCAAATAAAACTATGTCTGTTCCTATGTGTATGTAGGACACTAGCAACACCAGCGTGATAGCAAATGCTCTGCCAGCCCCACACTGCTCTTTTCACATCTTTTAATAGAAACTGCCATGTTAATAGTATTTTATGCAACTGCTATATAATGAGAGGCCTTAAAACACGAGTGTGGTTTTATGAAACGAGCGTCAGCGAGTTTCATAATAGGATCACACGAGTGTTTTAAGGCCTAATTATATTCAGTTGCATACATTACTTTATCTACACACATATCATAACTGCAAAAAATCGTAACAGCAAAAAACCTAAAAAGAATGACAACTAATAGCGGCCATGTATATTAAAAAAGTACTCTGTGATTCGATCTATCTGTCAGGACGAACATTTTTTTTAAACCATAGACGAACGAATGAAGTTGCTATTTTCATGTCACTCGAGATCAAATGTCGTGCGTTTAAATTAAAAAATCATACTGACTTGACGTTTCGTATCGATAACTGTTTTAATAACTGTGGATACTAGAATAGAGACCAACTTGAATTTTGACAGCTATTCCAAATTTAAATTCATAACGTCACGAGATATCGGTAATGTGATCACCAATAAACACAGACTACTAAGACACGCTACCCAATAAAGAACAGATTTACCTACTACCACAGACAAGAAAATTCTTATAATAACATTGGTTGTAATAATGCTGGTCATTTCCTAGGGTTTTTGAACGCGTTATTTAGCCTTTATGATATGTGTGTAGATAATAGTATTTTATGCAACTGTTGCATAATGAGGGGTCTTAAAACACGAGTGTGGTTTTATGAAACGAGCGTCAGCGAGTTTCATAATAGGATCACACGAGTGTTTTAAGACCTAATTATGTACAGTTGCATACATTACTTTATCTACACACATATCATAAGTACTCTTTGATGGGTTCAGAAGCCTTAGGGCAATGACCTGCATTGCTACTATCTACTAGTGCTAGGTACCTATTAAATATGTATAGACTGTACGCATTAAAATAATGTAATAAAAAATGAATTTGAACAAATATAGAAACAAATTAGAAAAATTCTCTTAAAAATATTGGTTGTTATAATGCTGGTCATTGCCTACGGTTTCTAAACGCATTATAGAGCATTTATGATATATGTGTAGATAAAATACATTGTAGACTTTCATTGATTTAATAATATAACTGATAGTGTGAAAATATTATTATACCAAGTCCTATTTTGATTTTTTCGCTTGTGCTAGCCCTCTCTAACAATTCATTTATGCTGCTACCAACTGTAAAATTTTGACACTTTTTATGATACAAACAACGACAAACTTAGCCGACCATTAACCCTTCGTATGCATAGGATATGGATCAGTATCAAATTTTTAGTACTTTTTTTCTATTTTTTTTAATCAGTAACATTGGCCTTTACCAAAAAAAGCGAGACTGAATAGTTTGATTTTTTATTTCAACATACGAGAGGTTAAAGGAACTGAGAGAATTTGTCTATGGTCGAAAGGGATAGAATATCAACTGCATAGTGCTATGTGCTTCCTTTTCGAAAAATGACACTTTCACGTAGTTCCGTCTTTAATGTTGACTTATATGTGTCTTTAATTGTACATTTGACAATTTGTTCTATAATTTGGAACACAAAACGATCCATTCTTTGAATCTGGCTTTTTTTTTCAATTCATTCATTTATTTCGAACAACAAAGATTCATATGGTGTTAGCAGCAGTTACTTACAGACTATTGTTAGTAGACACGAAATATTATATAAACTCAAGGTGTTTATATAACAGATTATTTTAAATGATTGCCCTTTAATATCAATAGCTTGTTTGCATTACACGCCAGGTTCTACATGAAGTATGGCATCCCCAACGTGGTGGGCTGCGTGGAGTGCACCCACGTGCCCATCGCGCGGCCCGATCTCGACCAGAAGACGCACTTCAACAAGTCCTTCCACTCCAAGAAGGTGCAGGTGGTGAGTGTCTCAATGTTACTACCTTTTTTATTAAAAAAAATGTACAGCTTTGAAAACCTAGATTCTGACATACGGCCCTAACATAACCGCCATATGCCCATGTTTAATTTAGCCAAGGGGGTTCCACTCCGCAATGTAGGTGCGCTTGCCGCATGACCTATGGCATAGGTTAATCGCAGCCCAACCCTAGCGCCAGGGCATTGCGGGTGGAAGGCGGGCGCGGGCGGCGCCTTCCTTTTGACGCATGCCGCCTGGCGAATGTTTATGAAGTAATACGAACTTTTTGTGCCTGATTATAAAGTTGGAATATGTTTAATGGTGGTCGAAAAGAGAAGTTTCTGTACGTTAGTACTATTATTTATTCTGCGATTTAGCCTTCTGGCTGACTACACAGCCGAAAATAAATTTGTTTATATTCACTTCTTCTTGCACCATCAAAGGGCCTCGCGAAATACACCTCACCCACATTAAGTTTAGGTCTTGCGCCGCCACCGTCTGGCTAGGAATCATCCATAAAATACTTCACACGATTGATAAGATTTCAAGACCCCCTTGTCACGATTTTTTCCATCTCTTTAACACGGGTTGTCACGTTTGGCTAAAAACTCTTTTTGGGAACTCATCTAGTCTCCTTTGCTCGTTTTTCTTCCTATTATACATATAACTATAAAATATTGCAGATCTGTGATAGTGACCTGAACATAATCAGCGTGGACGCGAGTCCGGGCGGCCTGCACTCCCATGACGCCATCCTCAACCACCACGCGGTCAAGAACGACCTCGAGAGTCTCAACAACTCTGGTGAGCAGTGCTGGCTCATTGGTGAGTGCTGTTTATATCATCTTCTCGTGTTGTCTCCTATCGCAGGTTGCCAACTCCACTTAAAGGTCAAGTTGCCGCTAAGCAGCAGTGCTTGCACTGTTGGGTTCCGGCGTGGAGAGCAAGACAGCCGGTGTAATTACTGGCACAAGAGGTATTCCATCTTAGCCCTCTGGGTTGGCAACGCATCTGTTGCGGGTGTCTAAAGGCGGTGGTAAACACTTACCCACAGGTAACCCATTTGCTTGTTTGCCTTCTTATTTCATAAAAAAAAGTTGGAGTGCTTCCAACAGTGATGTCGCCCTGTCTATAGTCCCGCCATAGATAATTGAACCAACTTATTCTATGCAAATAAATCATCTATTTACTCATCCCTAATCCCTACCCGAAACTTCTCGGAAAGCGTAAACATCGTCCCGGCACCTGCGCCAAGTTGCGCCCCGACACCGAACTCCATTTAATTGTATCTAATCGTTAGTTTTCTTGGCCCATGCGATTTTTACATTAAGTCTTCTTATAGGTGGACCGCACTACGCCCAGAAACCTTACATAATGACACCGATCCCGAAAATAACGAAGAAAACCCCGGTTTCACCTGAGAAGTATTACTCCACGATCCACACACAAACCCACAGCGCTATCATCGAGGCCATAAAACAGCTGAAGAGTCGCTGGAAATGCCTCCAAGCGACTTGTAACAAACAGTACGACCCCCCAGCAGTAGCTAACATCATAGTAGCTTGCTGTATACTTCACAATATTTGTAACCGAAGAGGTCTGCCTGTAGTGCCTCTAACGCAAACCGAAGAGAGACTTGAAGCGATGAAACAGAAAGTTGCTAACAGTCCTGTGTCAAGGAAACAAGTGGAGGATCCTAAAGGGGTGCAAGCGAGGCAGATGCTCGTTGAACGGTTATGGAATGAACGAAGAGTCACTCCGGACTGCGGAAAGAAAAGGAAGAAAGATAGAGTGGAAGTGCCTCAGCCGACTCAGAGCCATATCCAGCATCACCAGCAGCCGATGATCACGCACGAGCATCATCAGATGCATCATGATGACGTTAATAAGAGGCCGAGGATCGTGATGAACAATCCGACGTACGGTTTGACGTCTGGTTGGGGTCATTTTCCTCCCCATTAAGATATTTACTTTAATTGGTGCTTAAAGCAGTGGCTTACACCTATCGATTCTTAAACAAGAAGGAGCAGGCTCGTACAGACGCCATCTAAAATATTAGAGCGGGCAAGTTGCTCAAAAGCATCTGAACACGACTATTGCAAATGCGGTCAGATATTTATGAACACCTTCGCCTCTCCGATATATTTAAGGATAAGTACCCGTACTCCGTGACCCATTCAAGGGGGGGGGGGGGGGGGCAGGGAGTCTTAAAAATACCACGCTTGGTCACTAGGGCGGCGACAAAACCAAACCCCCTTCGGGTTTGGTTTTTGTCACGTAGTCTATATCTCTAGGGAAATTTCAAAATTGAAATTATAAGTACACGCACTTTTCGAATCACGCGACAAGCGCCGTATTAACAAAGACAAATAGGAGCCAAATTATTTATTTTTTTAACTGTCTGTTGGCAAAACTGATTTAAAACCATAGTTATGAACTACTACGTGAAAACTAGAGGGGGGGAGGGTCTTAGCATTTACTAGGGGTGGTCACAGAGGGGGGAGGGGGTTAAAACATTGTAAGAAATGATTTACGTAGTATGGGTTCCCTAATGGCGACTGTACCTTACTCATGACTTCAGCGCAGGTTGATTCTGAATGAAGAACTGACTTTAAAGGTAGTCTAAACTTGCCCTTGGCATTTTACTATCTCAATGGCAGCTTTTTGTGACACTGCTTCCATGATAAATATTGCTACTTGGAGAGCGTCCAATACTATCAGGTTTTTTCTGTTCTACGGTATATCGGAGTGGATAAGGTGTTCAAAAGTATTTCACGCCGTCACAGCCTTAACAATAAGAGTAGAGTTCACATTTTTTTGAGCACCTTGCGCCTTTCGTTGTTTGGTGATGATTTTGTAATCAATTTGACTTTATAGACTTAAGTTTCTCGAATGTTTAGGGTTTATTTTAGTTAATTTATACAATATTTCGGCAGCTACTCCTATGTATAATTCACCGACAGCAGTTTTCGGCTGAAGCCTACCTTTTCGACGTAATCAGAAATTTAAACAATCCGAACATGTGAAATAGATCTTTTAGACATCCGAAATAAAACTAGCTGACCTGACAATCGTCATGCAAGGGCCAACGCTGAGACGCGCGGGCGCACGGAGCGGGTGCACGCCTATAGAAAAATAATATGAGAGCGTCCGCTAACTCGCGCGGGTGCGGGTGCAGCCTCATACTATTCGTTCGATAGGCGTGCACCCGCTCCGTACGCCCGCGCGACGTAACTGACGCTCTAAGAGCCAAGAAACATTGTAGTTTGTTTCAGCGAATTTTGTTGTAAAAATTATGTACCATTTTGTTAGAAATAAATAAACAATGTGCAAATCGTTTCAATCGTGAGTTATGGGCTTGAGTTCATACAAATATCCCTTAGCAAAAAGGATATTTAGTTTTTCCCTAACTTAATTATTTATTGGGAATTTTTCCAGTTTTTCTTTCCATAAAAATTTAATTCCTAAATAGAATATTGCATAAAAAAACAAAGACTGGATGTTTTTTAAAATGCTATACATATAATGACAACACAAAGAAAAATTAGGGTAATGGCAGGACTCGAACCTGCAACATCAGCATTCGGTGCCTTGCGTTTGCCAGTTTCGCCACATTACCGCTACCTTACCCTGCGAATTTTTCGATGTGTTTCTTTACGGATGGATGTTTTTTATTTGGACGTTTCTAAGTTCAACTCGAGAAAGGATCAGCTTGTACAATTAATATGTATGAAACTTTGTAATATTAAGAAAGCCTTTTTTCTGTATGTACTGTGTAAAATAAATTTAAATATACTATTTATGTTAAGAGGTATACCTTTTTTGGTTTTTCTTACAGATAATAACTTTGAACACTCTCGTAACATTAAACGGTCATAAAAACAATATTTTGCAAAATGTTTTCTTAATTAATTACTTGTCTAAATATCATTTCCCCTTTGACTTATCCGTTAATTACAATAATTAGAATGTAATTTTTTTTAATGACATTTAATGGTACCCAAGTGTTCACACTTACCCACTTGGACTGTACCACTTTTTTTCTATCTTTTATCAAATTATTACCCTTTCGACGTGAAAAGTATACGTAAAGTGAAGATTATAGTGATGTTACTTTTTTTTTGCTTTGTTTTGCGCAACGAAGCTTCAAAATCAAATGTGTTAGAATTATTTTTTTAATTTAATGTTTGTATGATTCAAGGGTACCACGTGAGCAGTAATAATTTGTAAAAACATTTGTCGTAATTATAATAGCAGGGCTGTAACTCTAGTTACATAGATTTTACAAATTTCATAAACTATTTGGCTATTTTTTTATTAGAAATGGGTTTACGTTTGGCCTCAATCTCACCTGATGGTAAATGAAGATGAGGCCGAATCGTCAAATATCGTAAAACCATAAACTTATATACTAGACGTTCTGGGTGTGCAAGCGAGAAAATGGTTTATGGCGGTTGCAGAAATCAGAAAGAAAATAATTGAAAGAAAGAAAGAAAGAAAGAAAGAAAGAAAACAGTTTATTCGGTGCTAAGATGTACACAGGATGAACTTACAACTAGAACACCGAAAGGGTACCCACTCAGCATATGTCGAGGCACGGCTACGTACCACGACGCTGGTCTTCCGTGCATAATTGCATTGTTTTAATAAATTGTTTTAAAATTTGGCGATTTTAACACATATTTTATAACATTATCGGGACTTTAACGCGATAAAAACGTCTACTCGTGACCACGGCCGTTGAAACATGGCCGAAACGTCGAGGTAAATTAACAATATATATTTTTATCGCGTTAAAATCCCGATAACGTTATAAATAAACACATTGCAGCCCATTTTGAATGAGAAGTCAGACCAATTAGACCGCTTAAGAGTGTAAACCCAATCCAATAAAACGCTCATACAAACGGCGAAAACGTTTTTCACCCTCTAAACCTTAACTTAATGATTTTTTGGTATGTTGTCATTATGCCCTAGAACTAGGTTTGTATGTTTTGATTTTTTTTAATATTACTCGTAGATTTGACAATATTTGCATTTTAGGAGTTTCATACAAAACAAAGCGTCAATATTTTTGAAACTATTAAGAATATTTAAAAAATCAACACATATAAACCTAGTTCTAGGGCATAATGACAACATACAAAAAAATCATGGCTATAGGTTAAGGTTTAGAGGGTGGAAAACGTTATCGCCGTTTGTATGGAGAGCGCTGGGTTCACACGGCGTCCGCTAAGTAGCGCGGGCGCACGGAACGGGTGCACGCCTATAGAAATTGGTCAATTCACAGTTCGCTCCTGTTCTTCCGCAAACTCGCCCTAACGCTGGTATATTTTAAGTTTATGAATTTAATAATCGTTTGGCGAAATATTAACTCTGGTCAGCGGAATTGACTTTATGGTCAACATTGGCTAGGTTAACTTTGTATTTTTTTGGCGATCAATAAACAATTTTCTACCGACCAAACAGTAATGTTTTTCCAACCGTTAAATGATAGCCGTGACCTATTTATTACCGCGGTCACACCAACCGCACACCCAAACGGCAGAGCTCGAATTTGTTGTGCATTTCGTTCTTTGACGCACGCTTGGCCTGTGTGGTTAGTGTGTACCCGGCTTATATAAGGGAATTTTCGGGCGTTTCAACCGCCGTCTTTATTGGGATGGTGGCAATTAAGTTGACCACCGGAACTTAGTTAAACTCAGATACTGACATTGGTAAAATACCTAAACAACTGTGCATCTAGCACGAATCTTCTCGACATGCGTTTACTCGCTACGTGCAGTAGGCGAAATATATTCACGTACCACCTTTAGAACCCTATCGCAATGACGCGACGCGTTAAACGTCAGGCTATGTCATACAAATGTCATGCGTATGTCTCTTCGACTACGTTCTACGGTGGTACCTGTTTCAATTTCCTTGACTGTAACTCAGTGCGTCTCTCTCCTACTGGGCTGGTTAGAAAGAGACGCACTGAGTTACGTAGCGAGTTAACGTGTCGAGAAGATACGTGCTAGGTGCACTGAAGAGAAAAAAACAAAATAATGTTATAGTGATATATTTCGTTTTATAATATAGATGATATCTTAATCTAAAAGGTGTTTTATTCTTTTACCCGCGTTATTCTTACATTTTACGGGATAAAAATATCTGGATCTGGGCCCAATTTGATAAACGCAACAGGCGACAGGTGACAGTGACAATTCGTTATACATTGCTTGCCCGCTATGATGTTCAGTCTGTAAGACTGCAGCGTTACTTGTCGACACGGTAATGTACGGCGAATTGTTAGTGTAACCTGTCGCCTGTCGCGTTTATGAAATTGGGCCCTGGGTCCAATTTTTGAATCCCACCAGGTGACTAAAGCTCACCAAAATAGCCGCATTTCTATGAAAAAAGGGCGAGTTTTAGTCACCCGTTGAGATTCAAAAATCACACTCCTGGCTATCAAATTTCATCTAAATCCGTTCAGCCGTTATTGAGTAATTGAAGGACAAACTTCCAAACATTTGTCGCATTTATGCTATTAGTAGGATTTTAAGTATGACATAAGTTTGTCCTGGAAATACGAAGGCCGTCAGAAACTTAGGGCCTCCGCTAAGTCGCGCGGGCGCACGGAGCGGGTGCACGTCTATAGAAAAATAGTATGAGATCGTCCGCTAACTCGCGCGGGTGCGGGTGCGCGCTCATACTAATCAATCGATAGGCGTGTGCCCGCGCGACTTAGCGATGGCTCTTAAGTTTACTCTCCGCTTTTAGGGGTAAGTTAGGTGGGCGAAAAAAAAACCTTTGTTTTTCATACTCTGAAATGAACAACGTTTTTATCGCGTTAAAGTGCCGATAACTTAATAAATAAGTATGAAGGTTTTTTTTACGCTCAGGTATAACAAACCTAATGCAATGATTATTTAATTGAATAAGTTACAGGTATGAGATTATTATGTCCTGGAAAGAGCCTGCGCCACTTCGTTGGCGAGCATGGAGGCGATGGCCATATTGGGACAGTTGGCGGTGACCAGCGCCGCGCCCGGCTCCAGCTTGACCGCCAGCAGCACCAGGTCCTGTGAAGACATCATCCTGCCCGCAAACCTGCAAACATTGAAAATGAAACTTTTATTTTGCAAGTAGGCCATATAGGCTCTTTTACATGTCTGAATCTTCTAGCGTTTCGGAAAATGGAAGATTCTGCTGAGAAGAAACGCCAAAAGAAACTCGGCATCTTATCTTTTTTCTTCTCTTTTCAAAACAAGATTACAGAGCAATATACATAATCATCACAATAGTGATTATTTAACATATAGAAGTGAGAAAAACATTGTAATGCAAACTTCTCAACCGGACACAATTCCTTTTTTTAAAAACAAAACTCTATTAATGTATGAAACACAAGCTGACAAAGCTTACGTTTCATACAATCAGAAAATCGGATAATTTGCACCATAAATGCCATTATGACTTTTTTAGTCATTTTTAGTCAATTTTTTTAAGATCACAGCGGTAACTCATTGCGACCAGGTTCTACGGTGGCCTAGAATTAATTTTATTTGACTATATTTAATAAATATTTATTTATTTATTTATACACATAGTTTTACCTGAGGAAATCACCTTCGGACGTTATGGCAGCAACGTTCGCCGTCTCGAACACTCGCTTGCAGATTGCTTGCTCGTTCTCTAGTCTAGACGCTTTTTTGTCGCACTGCAACCAAACAGTAATAGTAGATTAATGGCTAGGCTTTGTACTTTAAAAACCTTCGCTTGCGGCTCGTGGTTTTAAACCAACTCTGCTTGAAATCGCTATTCTTGCTAAAGCAAATTAGACATTAGATATAGTGTTTTCTACAAATATGCCGAAGAAATGAAACGAGTTTTATACGATAAAACTATTTGACTGTTTTATGTATAGTCGACCAACAAATTGCTTGCTCACTTTTCGACCGTATTACGAAGGGATTCGGTTCAAAAATGGACAATCAATTACTTGGTCGACTATACTGAAATTTACGATTTACACTCATATTCATAGCATAAACCCGGATTTTACCAGGTAAAATTATTATTAATTTACCATTAATTTACCAGAGCCGTTGCAACACGAAACGTCAAGGTAAATTAACAACGATTTGATCACGTTAAAGTGCCGTTTGACGTTATAAGTTTATGTAGTTGTTGAACTGGCGCAGCCGGTAGGATGGCACTTGCCTCGGTCATCCCGCGCAGTTTCTTCTGCTCGGCGTCCCAGCGCGCCTCGGACATAGTGACTGCGCGCATCAGCTCGCCCACTGGCGGTGTTATCGACACTGATACTTCGCCTGGAATACAATGAAAACTTCTTAAAAGTATATCCGGTTCGAAGGATCAAAAACTTTGTTTCTAATAAAACATAGCAAGAATTTATATTATAACTATATTCTCCAAATAGTGTAGAAAATACAGGAGCACATAGTGTGCTCTTTGTGGAATTTATAGAAGTCATTGACAGCTGTGCTGCCACAGAGGAAAAATGTTGCCATACACAAATATATGTTATTTAACACTTGATTCATGTCTTTTGCGTCACCGGAATTGCTTTTTCGTCCATCTTAGCCCTCTGGGTTGGCAACGCATCTGCAATCCCTTCGATACTGCGGGTGTCTATAGGCGGTCATGTACACTTACCATTTGATGTTTTGGTGGCTGGTAGATGGAAGGAACCCCACGTTATCCTGTTGTTTGGTGACAGGGCTTCCAATCCCGGGATCCCGGTATTGTGCACACTATAAAACACCGGTATTGGAAGCCCTGGTAGGCGAGCTTACCTAGCGAAGACAGCACGGTGAAGTGAACGGGCTGGATGGAGTCTGAGAAGTCGACGCCGAGCGTAGTGCTAGCTGAAGCGCCGGGCGCGAGAGACGCGACGGCCGCGAAGTCGTGGATCGACCGGGAACCCGTCAATGTCTGCAAGTATTTGAAGAGTGAAAGGTCGCTGCGCCGAACCAAAATCAAACCTATTATTCACCAAACTATGAGTTAAATATACAGTTTTGTGAAAATATCGGTGGCACAGAAGATGCGTCATAAACACAATCAAGTGCTTACAGTACTACATAGAAGATCTATTCAGCAGTGGGTGGATGAGGCCTGATTTTATTAATTGGTCGATACAGATGTTTCATCTCACGAAGTGCGCTTGGTATAGACGTGTGCGTGGACATTGTTGTAGTGTGCACATAGTACGATAGTGGTCTACTTGTCAATTGCAACTTTGCGAGGTCTACGGTCAACAGCGGGTAGCGCGCAGGCCGCTTGTAGACACACGGGAAATCGTCTCGGAGTTGGAGGAGTAAAAGTTAATAGGGAAGCATCTAATGAACCTATATTACTGACGAATGTAGGGCTCCTCTCGCTTCTTGTTTCTTTGCCATAGTCCTGACGGTCTCATCAATGTCTTCTCAACTGATATTCATCTGGCTATCGAGCAAGTGTTCCATTGGTCGGTTGCGTCTTTCATCTTAACCATTTGATAGAGGTACAAACAGCATCAAACTTAGCCGACCATCAAAAAGGGAACTGAGAGAAGTTGTCTATGCTCGAAAGGGATAGATATATCCACTTCACAGTGCATACTATGTGCCTCCCTTTTAGAAAATGACACATTCGCAGTTCCACCTTTAATGGTGACTTATGTATCTTCGATTGTAGGTAATAAACTTTGTCCACGGAGACATTTGTCTAACCAAGTATACTGACCACAGCATTTTAAAGCAACAACTGAGAACACACTAACATCAGTACATTTTAACAATGGGGACACTGCTGAATCATACAACTTGCAATCTTACACTTCTCACTTTCATCGACCACAGTGTACGGTCCGTTTCGTACGGCCTCACGGAAACTATACTAGAGCGATCGGCCCGGTCTCGCCTGCCACAGCACTGAGCTACCTCCAGGTGACCGACCTTCTTGCCGAGCCGGACGTTGGTGACCTCCTCCGGGCCGTGGTTGGTGAAGTGTATCTCGAGCGCGCACATGGCGGCCGAGTACAGGTGCGGCGCGCGAGACCAGCGCCGCCACGCGCCCAGCCCGCGCGCCGTCACGCGCGAGATCAGCTCGCTGGCCGCCGACGGGGCCAGCGGCGACGGGGCCGGGGCGATACCGTCCGCTGAACAGTTGGAGGGTAGCTTTTAGTTTCAGCGCTCGGAATGTTGGCTCCGTAGACTCTAAGGTCACCAAATTTAAAAGAAGAAGAATTTTGCGGGTGATAGGACCTTGTGCAAGGTCCGTCCGGATCGCTACCACCATCTTGCTCGCTAATCCTGCCGCCAAACAGCAGTGCGTGCACTGTTGTGTTCCGGCGTGGAGAGCCAGACAGCCGGTGTAATTACTGCCACTAGAGGTATTCCATGTTAGCCCTCTGGGTTGGCAACGCATCTGCAATCTCTTCTTTATTGCGTATGTCTATAGGTGGTGGTGTGCACTTACCATCAGGTGACTCACTTGCTTGTTTGCCTTCCTATTTCATAAAAAAAAATATGTTTTCTAATTTTTTCTCTGATCATGGTTTTGTTTAGTTAAAGGCTCCAGAGACACGCGCGTGTACACGTCCGTTGTAATGTATGGAATTAAATGTTGAAATGCCACATCGTTTGCGTAGTGCAAAAGCAGCTCCAGGAAGCGAGCTGGAGCCGTGCTGCGTACGCATTGGGCATGGCCCGGCCTTAAATCATTACTTATATGTCCGATGTTTCGGCTTCCACGAAAATTTATTCAGATTCGGGCCATAATTTAACCTGGGTTACGTACGTGGCTAACCGAACTCAGCCGAATAAATCATAACAATAAGAAAGTAGAATTTAGTTTGTCCGCATTCTGACGACCGGATAGCCTAGTTAATGGTAAGTGACCCTGACTATGAAGCTAGAGGTTCCGGGTTCGATTCCCGGAAAGGGCAAATGTTTGTATGATGAATATGAATATTTGTACTAGAGTCTTGGATGTTATATGTATTTAAGTATGTACATCCGTTGTCTAGTACCCATAACACTAGGTTCACTTAGCTTGGGACTAGGTCAATTGGTGTGAATAGTCCTGAGATATTTTTTTATTTATTTATTCGCTCTAGCTCAAACTTTAGCGTGTTGAGACATTGCGCTGTGAAAACGGAACAAACGAACACGTTTCCGCATTTTATTTTTATACTTACATAGTATAACACAGAGTCGCTATTCATTCGTCTATCTTCACATCTTCGGCCGCCTACACCTTCTAAACCACGCAACGGATTTTAATACGAATTACACTGTCATTTAGAGAATTTTCTCCGTAAGGTTTCAATGTACAGTCAAGGAAATTGAAACACGTACCACCGTAGAACCTAGTCGAAGAGACATACGCATGACATTTGTATGACATAGCCTGGCGTTTAGCGCGTCGCGTCATTGCGATAGGGTTCTAAGGTGGTACGTGAATGTATTTCCCCTGCTGTACATTACATCCTAATTGTGCCGTGGAAAGCCGAGGCAGGTCGCTAGTTTATGGTATTTCTGGCACTTTGGGCACCATCGAAATGAGAAAACTATGAAATTATGTACAACGCAGTGGCAGAGTAGTCGACCATAGTCTATTTGGTAGACTATGTTGGATAGCCTGAATAAAACTGTATGTGCCAATTGTCAAGTAAACAGCTCTGCGTTTTTTACGTTTTAGTTCTGCTATCCGACGCCTGTGTCGCTGCTAGTTAGAAAACTTAGAAGCACTTTATTCACTTACGAGAAGATTCAAAGTTGAACCAATGGCTAAGTATTGAAAGCCCCTCTTCACCTGCTTCACCCCGTCGTAAAGTGACGCTAGGCTTGTAACAATCCGAACAAGTAAGCAGATCTATTGTCTTCTTATATCGATGTTGGGCACGCAACTCTCACCGTCGCCGAGCCCCGGCGGCCCAGCAGTGGGCGGAGAGAGGAACCCCCCACACGTGGGCGTCATGGTGGGCAGCGAGCCGGCCACCTCGTCCAGCTCCAGCAGCAGTTCCAGGTTCGACTTCTCATTCGTCTTCGGCTCGGGCTTCGGCTCCGCTTTTTCGGAGACCTACGAACGATTACAGCGTTGTCATATTTAGTCGATGAATGCCAAGGAATTTTTTTTTTATCGTGATTTAATTTAAAAATTAAAATTTATCTATTTCGGATAACAATAGATCCATATTAAATTAAACAAAAATCTAAAATAAAATAAAAATAAGTACAAGAAAAAGTGAATCACACATGTCACATAGGTAATTTACTTTAATTAATTTGGTAACCGGCTACAAACCGAAAATATTATTTATTTATTTATTTAAACTTTATAGCACAATACAGAAAATAATGTACAAATGGCGGACTTAATGCCATAAGGCATTCTCGACCAGTCAACCATCAGGCTTAACAGAAAGCCTTCTTTAACTGGTTACGAAATTTTGGTTACCAAAGGGGATTAAATAATATGCATAACGAACATGCAGGAACAAGATATTAAAACAATTAGCCCATAAGCTTACCTTTTAATAATTAATAGAATCAGGCGTTACTTTGCGGAGGTCCATATCAACAAACTGGAACAAACTACCTTGCTACTCCGCGAAACCAGTGCCGGGCTCGTGCAAAATAGCTGCGTCTGTGCGACGCATATGTTCATGCAAAACCCCACCCTCCTCCGCTTCCACACGAAACAACATATATCACACAGACTCAACTACACACCACCACCACTAAACACTAAAACTACACGATCGACGCGCGTTTCGCCTCTATACGAGGCAAACGAGGGGGTTTTTAGCTTACCTTTTCTTTGGCGTCCGACGCGCTCTCAGCCGCACTGCTGTCGCCGGAACTGTCCGAACCGCTCTCTTCGGACGAGCTCGAGGACTCGCTGTCGGAATCACTGTCCGATGTGGCAGAATTGCTGCACGACGTAAATATTTTACACAGTATAAAACAAACTCGATATCATTATTAGAAGCGGGTAGTAGGACCTTTTGCAAGGTTCGGATCGCTACCACCATCTTGCTCGCTAATCCTGCCGCTAAGCACCAATTGCAATTACTGGCACAAAAGGTATTCCATCTCAGCTCACTGGGTTGGCCATGCATCTGCAATCCCTTTGATGTAGCGGGTGTCAATGAATGGCGGTGATCACTTACCATCAGGTGACCCACTTGCTCGTTTGCCTTCCTATGTTGTATACAAAAAAATCATTCTGGTAATAATGTCGCATACAACCATTTTTAAAAGGATTGCCAGAGATGATGCAATGTCATGCTATCATTTTCTTATGATGCAGAGGAGCTACCAACCTGTAATTGTTAGTTTCCTTTGTTTTTTCAACTTTCTTCTCAGGGTCGTTACTGTCCTCCCTGGCAACAAAAAAAAGACATGTATGACATATACATACTCTATACATAACGTGACCATACGTCCCGGTTTGGGCGGGACAGTCCCGGTTTCAGGCAGTCTGTCTCGGTGTCCCCAGCGAAGCCAACATAGTCCCAGGTTTGCAAGCAGACCCAAAGATAGTTTAAAATTTATTTTTTCGGTCGAAATGAGTGGCCCGACACGCCACTACTGGGGGCTTAGTTAGTAAGTCATGCCAACTAAAATATTTTGTTTGGAGCGTTGATTATTTCGTTATTCCATCTTCTAAAATAAAATACTTGTAAAACACTAAAAACTTTTTTTATTATATATTTCCGCAGATGTGTCCCGGTCTGACAAAATAAATAAATGGTCAGGTTATCTATACAATTGAGTCCCGAATACATACCTCTATGAGACTAGTTGTCAGTTAACAGTTGTCAGTTGAATACAAGAAATAGTACACACAGATAAATCGTGTATGATGAACTATCTCACATCTTGTTCTACCAAGTTCTATCTCATGCTACAAAAAACGAAGTATATGCGTCTCCAAACCCATATCAGATATGGAAACCATCTGACGACTGGAAGTTGATCAAAATTGACTTGCAAGTTTTTTTTACCTAGACATACTGACTAACAATTAAGGCAATAAAAGCTACTAATACTAGCAGGGGTTTTCCACTCCGCACTGCAGATACGCTAGGGCGCCTTGCCTACAGTGTAGGCAAATCGCGGTAGGTTGTCGGCTCGCCGCGCGCCCGCTCGCTTGTGCTCACTGTGTCAGTGTAATTGAAAACGAATGCCGCGCAACCCTAGCGTGTCGCCGGGAGTAGCGGGGGGAAGGCGGGCGCGGGCGGCGCGTTCCTTTTGACGTGAATCGCCTGGCTAATGCGTATGAAGTAATACGAACTTTTCGTGCGAGTCAATAAAGTTGGGATTCGTTTAATCGCGTTCGTAATAGAGAAGTTTCTGTACGTTAGTACAGTCAAGGAATTAAATTTCCAACCCACCTAAGGTTCAATATCATATAGCAAACTCTCACCATAAGAGCTATAGAGCAAGACGTTAGTTTGACACATCAACTTTAATGCATTGCGAATGTCAGACGACATTTCAACGAAATGGGTAGGGAATTAAATTCCTTGACTGTACTATTATTTATTCTGTGCTTCAGGACAGAGGGAGAGGCTAAAGGGCTAACTTACTCCTCAGAAGACTGTTCCTCGCTGGAGTCATCTGATGATGAAGAGGACCCGGAGCCGCTGCTGTCCGGCTCTGAATAGAACGTCTTGTCTTTCTGTACACCAAAAAAATGTATGGAATGATAACACAGAAAAATCCCAGGTGTCTGGCAGGACTTGAAACTGCAACCTCGGCGTTCAGCGCCAAGATTAGGCTAAGTTTGTGTAATATTATTCCTACGTTTGTGTTCAAATGACCATTAGAGTAGAAAAGTGTATAAAGAGTAGAAAGGTGGATCGCTACCAGCATCTTGCTCGCTAATCCAGCCGCTAAGCAGCAGTGCTTACACCGTTGTGTTCCGGCGTGGAGAGCATGACAGCCGGTGCAATTACTAGCACAAGAGGTATTCCATCTTAGCCCTCTGGGTTGGCAACGCATCTGCACTCTCCTTGTTGTTGCAGGTGTCTATAGGCGGTGGTGATCACTTACCATCAGGTGACCCACTTGCTTGTTTTCCTTTCAATTTCATAAAAAAAACGGAAAATAACGTACCTATGGCCTTAAACAATATTTCATCAGCGTGGAAACCTACGTTATTTCTGCTAATTGGGGATACTTGTATTAATCAACCTTAAGACAACGCTGTGCTGTAGAACATCTCAAACTCAATAATAACTTTGCCTTCCTATGTTGTATAAAAAAAAAGTATGTAGGTACTGACATGTGCGGCGGGCGGCGGGTCATTGCCCTCGGCGACGGGCTCAGCGCGCAGGCGCGCGGCCTGCGCGGCGGCCGGCGGCGCGGGCAGCGGCCGGTAGCCGCTCGCCGCGCTGCCGATGTACTGGGACAGCGAGCCGAATATGTACTGCTCGCGGTCTGCAAACCGGTTTAATACGAAATTCTATTTTTTTTTTAAATCCACAAAAAAATTCGTCAAAAAAAGTTTCATTATGAGCAATGATATTATAATGCATGGATGTACAGTGTCATACTAAATGACAGCAGAAAAACGGCCCGACATAAGAACGCAGGTTGACGCCAATGTTACAAATGCAAATTATTAGTTTACCATTTATAGTCATTGGATTTACAACTTTACGTCTAACTGCATAAAATAATAATTTATTCAACTTTGTTGCAAATAAGTTTTTTTACAAAATAATAGTATTAACAGCAGCGCCGTCGGTCCGACTGACTGACAGCGCGAGCGATTGTCGATTTAGTCTTCTTTTTATCCTACTTTGATACGCCATTTTTTAAACACTGACTAGAAGTCCATATTACTTATAGGTCAGTGATTATGAGGTTGGAAAAGTATGTGAACGATGTTTGGAAATATTCAGGCGCTTTAGCGCTGGGCACGGCGGCTAGGTATCGCTGTCTCGCGCACTCAGCTGGCGCTATACCTAGTTTTTAGGGTTCCGTACCCAAAGGGTAAAACAGGACCCTATTACTGAGACTCCGCTGTCCGTCCGTCCGTCTGTCACCAGGCTGTATCTCATGAACCGTGATCGTTAAGACAGTTGAAATTTTCGCAGATGATGTATTTCTGTTGCCGTTATAACAACAAATACTAAAAAACGGAATAAAATAAATATTTAAGAGGGCTCCCAAGCTCCCATACAACAAACGTGTTTTTTTTGCTCGTTTTTATAGATAATGGTACGGAGCCTTTCGTGCGCGAGTCCGACTCGCACTTGGGTTGTTTTTTGTCACAATTTTTCGAAATATCACAAGTAAATGACAGCGGGCACTGCATACAGTTCCATACTGATGTTCATCAGCAAAGTGCTTGAAAATTTTTTCGTTACAAAGTAATTATTAACTTCCTAAGTGAACCAAAACCTGGCATCGATAACGCGCATCGTTATTCTAAAAAAGCCCACCACTATGTGTAAGCAGTATACATACGTACCCTTAAAGTTGCTCTGGCTCGGCGGTTTAGGTTTGTGCACGTGGAATATCTCTGCCTTGTGTTTAGACAACTCGTTGTCCTGGAAATATACCAAACCCTATATAACCTTATGAAGTAAACGGATCACTCACGCAAATATTCTATTCTTCTATTCTAAATGTTTGTCATAAGAGTAGAAATAAATGTACAGTGGCCCTAACATGACTGGCCAAGTTTAGTTTATCTCTATCTGCGTCCCTTTCTTATGACACTAGTTAGACAGAGACGCAGGGAGGGGTTAAACTAAACCTGGGCTGTCATGTTAGGGCCGCTGACGTGAGTCGCGGGCGGCGGGTCGGTGTATTTAAAGTCGTATTATAAGAAATAATTTATTTGGTTTATGTTAATTTTTCGTCGTTCATGTAAAAAATGTCATAAATAGTAAATCTGTTCTGCTCACGCAAATTTTTGGCGTATACAGCGAAGTGTTATGCCACTCTAAAGACAAGGAACCAATGGCATTCTTCGATTCTTTAACGTGCAACAGTTACAGTACCAGCTCGTAACTAAGTTTCCAGATCCATTGTGCAATAAAATTGTATAGTTTCACATTTTTTTATGAAAAGCACTGCAATTATGTCAAATGGTAGAATTTGGCACACCAGCGCCGTGTCCGGCAGATGTATATGGCGTCATACCTGCAGAATGAACCGGCGCAACATCCGGGCGCGGTCCCGGACGTCATAGCTGGCGTCATAGTGCGCCAGCGTCATGACGTAGCGGCACACCGGCGCCGTGTCCGGCTGCGTGATGGACAGCTTCACTGCCAGGGACAGTAGCTGCAGTTTCACTAGCTCGTCCTGACAAAAGCATAAGCTTCTAGTTAAAACGAAAACGGGCGGTCTCCCTATCCCCATTTTTCTTTCTTTTTCAGGTGTAGATTTACGTTTTTTTATCATATATATTTTATTTCTATTTTGAACAAGAAAATGTTATTAAGTTTTGAAATATTTAAATTAAAACAAGGATACAATTGCGAGAAACAACTCTAAAGATCCCTATCCCGGACTCATAATCTATAAGTGTCTAATTCTAAGTTATAATGTTCAAAGCTTGTAAATCGTCCAATATTGACCCTTGCCTTCTTGTTCTTTGAAAAACCAGGACTGACGATGATTAATGATCTCAAATAAAAAATTACTTAATAATGAGTGGAGGAGGAGTAACCAGTACGGGTGACGAATTCCACTGGGCTTGATATCAGGCGACCTCCAGTCTCGTGCATATAACAATTTCACCCTTTTAAATATATCTTTGGGTGGCTTAAGCAACTCATCAGAACTTCTCCTACCTATTCTATTACTCATCCTAGTATCAGTATTAAATAAAGGAAGGTACATATATAAATTCTCTTTAGAAGTACAAAAAATTGCGGAGCATATAAGGTTAAAATATAATTACTAAGGCCTCTCGTAACTCGATTTTCTTTGATCCGTCTACTAACACTACAACATCAGCCAGCGCTATGGTCTCCTACGACAAGGGTGGCCAGCTGTCCTGTATTTTACGGGACGTCCCGTTTTTCAGCTATCATTCTGACCGTGTCCTGTGTTTTAATTAGAAACCACAGAACCATACCATACAAAAAAGGCCTTGTCCCGTATTTTTTCCATGAATCCAGTAAATTTAGATCATATGTCCTGTAAAATGAGCACACAGGGTTGGTTACCCTACGTGCAACTTACCTGGTCGGCGAAGTTGGTAGCCATGTGCGCCAAGATGGCGGCCGCGCGCGGGTGCTCCGCGCCGTGCTCCGCCACCAACCATACTGCTGCAGCGCGCGCCTGCCCCGCCAGCCTGCCGACAATGCGCGTCAGCAACACAACCAGAAGAGGGGGGGGGGGGGAACAAACCAGGAATTTCCTCACTAGTTACAATAGTGTAGGCGCGCCAGGGTCACAGGGCGACCATGCCATTTTAAATGCGAGTAGTAGCAATTACGTGAGCAACAAATACCGTTTATGGATTTACATATTAACATCGTTTTTTAAGCTACAAATGTTACTAATACCAATATGCTAAATTCCAGAAATAAATATCACTCATTCATATGTAAACAATAGTACATTACTCTCCGAGGGTGGTGGAAGAAAGAATGTCTCAGATCGCAGGAACTGCGACCTGAGGCTTTTTCTTTCACCACCCGAGATGTGTACACTATTTTACGTCTTCCCATGGCCAGCGAGCGGAAATTTCCCGCGGAGCGGGCGGTAAATCGCTACTTACGGCCCGGGCTGTCGTAATAGAAAAAAAATTGACAGGAAAATTTAACCTCTTCGTATTTCTGAGTCACTCAACAAACTGCACATCAACTCACACGCGCTATTTTAAACTTTTAAGCGAGCTCAGCGATGCAGTTTATCGCGATGATGGAGGAAGAAGAACATTTAACCGTGTGTGTCTGTGTGTGTGTGCATGTACCGACCTGTCGGAGCGCAGCAGCTTGGCGGCGCGGGCGACGGCGGCGCGCGCCGACGTGGCGCCGCCTCCTACCACTCGCTTCACTACCACCACCGCCTCGCACACCACCCACTCTGCCGGACAACCACCACGCTTGTATTATTATTGTACGAGGGACAAAAATCACCAATTTCCGGCGAGGCCCTTCGGACGTGAAATTGGTGTTTTCACTCACTTTAAACGCTACTGTTTTTGGACTACGAGAACTGCAGTTGTCAAGTTGGGGGCCGTCCATTAATCACGTGAGGCTCGAAAGGGGGGGGGGGTCCATAAAAGATCACGAAATATCACAAGGGGGAGGGGGGGTGCAGTAATATGTCACGTGTTTTTATTTTTTTGGCAAACGCGTACAAATAAGATTCTTTGTTAGTACTAAAGGGGGGGAGGTGTAGTCTTAGTCCAAAACGGGGGGGGGGGGTAAAAAATTACAAAAAAAAAACTCACGTGATTAATGGACGGCCCCTTGTCTGCAATAACTACACGTGGTAAGTTTCCTTGAACAACTTTTTAATTACAAGCTACCATTTAAATATTAATTGTCAAAATATCGCACGTAAAAGTGGCCTACCGTCCTTGCTGCTCAATAGCCTGAGCAATCCGTTGAGGCAAGTCTCAGCTTCGCCTTGTATGGCGACTGCGAGCCGACCTATGGCCTGTATAGTGGCTCCCGCGAACACCTGATGAATAATGAACAGGTAAAACAAACAAAAAAATACATAAGCGGCATTTTATCGTATGACATCGGTTACACGCTCGTTCTGTCGTCAATTCAGTTCATCATTCTGGTCAAAATGACGAGAGAGTTATCGTGTAACCTGTCTCGTGTCGTGTCAGTCTGAACTAATCGTACCGTGTCCATTTGTCATCATTCTGGCATCAGTCAAAACTATACCAGAATGATGGACTGAACTGACGCCAGAATTAGCGTGTAATCGAAGTCTAAGGCTCTATATTTTTCGCAGACGGATCTGGTTTTGAATGAGAGATATAAGAACGAAAATATTTAAACCTTTTTATTTGTTTGAAATCAACACCCACATTTAGTTTTTCAGTCATGGCTACTACTCTAAGTAATTTTTTGGAATTTATGTTATTGTTGAAAACATCTGTCATCCAATAAATATCACAATTTTTGATTAACAACTGTGTATTAATTTTTTAAAAGTAGGAAACACCAATTTTGCATTCTTGACTGTACTTTCACAGTCAAAATATCTCGAAAACTGTAGCACTTTTACTAAACCCAATTTACCTTATTTTACACTTTCCTAAGTTGCTCTCAGCACGTCACGGATTATCCACTCATTACCTAACAGCCAGTGTTGCCAATTTAGCGACTTTGTCGCTAGATCTGGTGAGTTTTGGAACTACGTTGGCGACTATTTCTGCAAGTGTTCCCTACATTTTAGCGACTTTTTATGGCCAAGTGCTCCATACATCTAGCACATTTGGACCCAATTTGACATGAATGGGAGACTCTTTGCAACATTTCTAGCGACTTCTGCAAAAGTAAGTTGGCAACACTGCTAACAGCCTGTATAAAGGTTTAAAGTTTACCTTATCCGAGCAGGTCACGTATGTCTGGAACTCTCTCAGCACAACAGCGGCGCTCGACTCAGTGGCGAGGTTGGTGAGGATTTCAAGTTTGAGCAGTTTCAAGTGAGTGGGGTCGGAGTTACGAACGAAGAAAGACTTCAAGAACGGTTCGAACAGCGTCTGGAATCAAATGCATGACATGATTTAACCTTTATTAAAAATTATATAGCAACAACTGGGGATAGACTGGCGTATGAACCTGCAATCAAGTCTTGCATTGTGGGGGAAGAATTTTATTTTTAATATATAATATATGAACAAAACTTTCGAACTATGGTTAATTAATTCTTTAAAAAAACGTCCGAGTTAGGGTAGCATCGGTTCGTCTCATATAAGAGGGAGGAAGATATAATATGCGGACAATGTGTATAAAATATGTGGTAATATATACAATGTAATACGATGTATAGTATACAATGGTAAGTAATAAGATGGCGGTAACCCTTACCCGTTTTTTGACAGTAAGTGAGGCTATGGAGTTAAGAACGACGCTTTGAACTTCAATTGGCGCCCTCAGCAGTCGGATCATCGCTTTGGCGACTGGAGCCAACTCTTGCGCTGCACAAAACAACATATTCGGTCTCAGGTACAAGCGAACAAACAGTTGTGATCCACTGTAGAACATTTCCAAAATAAATATCATGCCTTTTTTGTCACGCATTGGTATGTTATTTATTATAGCTTTTGTTGTAAAAGCTTTTACAGTGGAAAGGTTTCAAATTGTTCGAATATACTACTGAGTAAGTTGATCATCAAATCCATGTCCTTTTATATAAAAGAAATCAGAAAGGAGATAAAAATTTGGCTTTTACTGCAGTTTCCCACAGACCACCGTTCTGAGCATACTATAGGGTACGTATTTTTGGACTTTCTAGAATGTTCTCTTCTTTGTTATCTTGCATGTTACTACATCTTGTTCAACCTAATGGAATGCAATGCTCGCATATGAAACAGGTGAGTCAACAGACAGAAGTTTAACAGTTGCTTCCCATAGACCTCCCCCAGGTGGTGTTAAAGCATCACAGCTTTTTTGATGTTTCTCTCTCTACATATTCCAGCTAAGTATATAACGTAACCTAGGTGGTCTTTCACGTGACCCCAAGTAATTTAAAGGATGATGATAAAGTTATTGTTGACTGTTCACTGCTATTTCCCAAAGTCTACCATTATAGGGTATCCAAAGAGTCAAAAATTTAGATATTTCTTTAGTTTCTGCTTATATTCTTTTATCTGTTGTCTTGCATCCCATTATTCTTAATACCATTTTATGAGACGCAATGCCTTCATAAAATAGAATAATGTATTCATCAAATCTTTGCCAGTTACAATTACAAGACCAGTAACATTCTAGTAACGTAGACTTTTAGCATGCGACATCGCTTATTGCTTGCAGAATAAAACGTTTGCCACTGTTGACTACTGCTTCCCACATGCCTCTGCTGCAGGGTGTCAAGAAGGTAAACACATGGAGTGGGAGTCACATGAATTTTAAATGTTTCTGTAATTTTTCTTTCTACCCACGAACTTTCTTGTTTTGCATATTTATTAATAATTATTTATTCAACATGTAAGTTTACAGCAATACAAATGACATACTTAATCAATAAAAATAGACGTGCACAATACACTCTCATACATACATATACCTATAAATAGACAGTGGCAACAGAGTAATAAAAGTAACAACAATTGCAAAAACTATTCAAAAGATAAAGACATTTTGCTCAGATACTGTATAACGCCATTCGTGAGTGGATCCTTGAATACGTCAACATCAGGGGCTCAGAGTCGCCGCAGGGGCCTCCAGAGGGCCCTGGCGGTGGGCTAGCCTAGTGGACTGACCTGGCCCGGCGTGGTAGAACAGCTGTGCCACAGCAACCACCACCCCAGCGTTCCGGCTCTGCAGCAGCGGCTTGGCCGCCCTCAGCAGCAGGCGGTGGTCAGGATCGAGCGGCGCGGCGCGCTGCGGCCGCTTGCGCGGGACGCCGCTGGTCTCGCTGTCGGACTCGTAGAAGGGCTCGTCGCTGTCCGTGGAATACGGCTGCAAGGCATCCAACGTCACTCTCGGCGCCGATGTCACGATTGTAACGGACGCGACGCCAAAGTTGAGAAATGAAGGTGATGACATCATTTTCGGTGGCGTGACTGTACCATCTGGGGCCAGTGGCGAATTCTTTTGATGAGGCCCTATCAGTAATATTTTTGAGCTCTGAGTTCAAGAAGCCGCCGACCCAGGAGGACCCCGGCCTGGGGCCATCTCGGGTCGGGGGCCCGTGGCATTTTGCCAGCCTTGCCATCCTATTGTTACGCCGCTGATCATTTTATGTTTAAATTCACATGCTGTCATTAAAAATATTCAAAAATGACTCCGTCGCGTAAGCCCTTCGGCTATTTTCTGTTAATAGATTAAGTTATACCAAATATAAGAAAAAAAACAAATGATTTTTAATACATTTCGCAACGCATTCATAGTAGTCTTAAAAAAACACTACATTGTTTTGGCCAACTTCACTAATGACTCGAAATTTTTTAAATACCACTTCACCAATTTTATGTGACAGATTTCTATGGGTAGCTGTACGTACAGTCAAGGAACTTAATTCCCTACCCATTTAGTAGAAATGTCGTCTGACATTCGCAATGCATTAAGGTCGATATGTCAAACTAACGTCTTGCTCTATAGCTCTTATGGTGACAGTTTTCTATATGCTATTGAACCTTAGGTGGGTTGGAAATTAAATTCCTTTACTGTACCTTTGGAGTTCCTTAAATTTTAAGGTGTTAACAGGTTGCTTATGCAACCTCTTTAAAAAAAAATTGTTATGCTCGGTTCACACAGAAACCACTTTAACCAAAACTTGAAATTACCCTAAATATTTGTTACCAAAAATTCTTTCGTACTGAATTATTTTTAATGTTGAACATTTTGATTATTAAATTTAAATGACATGCAACGACATCACAAAGAAAAATCGAAGGCACTGGCAGGACTCGAAAATGTAACGCATCACGCACGTAACGCGCATAACGTTTGGCACGGATGCCGTGGTTGCAGGTTCGAGTCCTGCCAGTGCCCTAAAATTTTCATTGTGAATTTTGATGTCATTGTAAAATCCTTTTTGCTAATGTTTCGTATGGAAAAAGAACTGTTAAGCTGTTACCTCATCGTTGGGGTCGGGAAAGAACGTCTTAGCGTACACAGTGAGCACGTTGAGCAGTGTGAGCTGACCCCACTCGTCCACGTCCGCCAACAATGAGCAGATTTTTCTGCAACAAATATTTGGCGCCTGCATAAATCCTACTATCCTTTTTTTATATAAAATAGGAAGGCAAACAAGCAAGTGGGTCACCTGATGGTAAGTGATCACGACCGCCTATAGACACCCGCAACCCCAAGGAGATTGCAGATGCGTTGCCAACCCAGAGGGCTAAGATGAAATACCTCTTGTGCCAGTAATTGCACCGGCTGTTTTACTCTCCACGCCGGACCAGTGCAAGCACAGCTGCTTAGCGGCAGGATTAACAAGCAAGATGGTGGTAGCTATCCGGACGGACCTTGCACAGGGTCCTACCACCCGCAAAATGGACGTTTATGTTTATATCTGTTTGGAGTACTTTAAAATATAAATAAGTCGCTTCGGCTCCTTCTAAACCACGCAACGGATAGTGGTACGGTTTTCACTGTCATTTAGAGATAGTTTTACGAATAATTTCCATGTACATTCCATCCTAATAGCAAGGGGGTTCCACTCCGACCTGTAGGGACGCTGGACCGGCTTGCCTATGGCATAGGCAAATCGCAGTAGGCTGTCGGATTGCCGCGCGCTCGCTCGCCCCCGCCGTGTCAGTAAAATTGAAAACGAATGCCGCGCAACCCTAGCGTGTCGCGGGAGTAGCGGGGGGAGGTGGGCGCGGGCGGCGCGTTCCTTTTGACTCGCTCTGCCTGGCGCATGGTGTATGAAGTAATACGAACTTTTTGAGCGTGTGAATAAAGTTGGAATTCGTTTAATCGCGGTCGTAAAAGAGAAGTTTCTGTGCGTCATTTATTCTGTGCTAATAGTACGCGCAGAGCCGGGGCAGGTCGCTAGTTTCGTATAACTTGTTTACCTGTAACTGCGGTGTATGAGACTCATCCGGTCCGGGCACACCTCAGTGAACGCCATCGCGGCAGAGCCGACTACCAGCGGCGCCTTGTCCGACAACAGCTTGTCGATTATGGCCACCAAGTCTTCCTTCTGCTCTGGGTCTAGGCTGAAACAAGAACATACATACATAAAGTCACGCCTGTTTCCCGGAGGGGTAGGCAGTGACCACGGATTTCCATTTGCTACGATCCTGATATAACCTTTGCTTCACTGAAAACAAAACAAAAACATTTGGAAATATTTTTTTCAAATAGAAAACCGACTTTATTCGTACAGTCACACATAAAAAACCATTGAATTTAGAACCGAGACGGTGTCATGTTTAGAAAGGGAGGCATATAATATGCACTATGAAGTTGAATTATCTATCCCATTTGTGCATAGACAATTCTCTAAGTTCTTTCTATAATGGTCAGTTCAGTATGTTACTGTTTGTGTATAGTCGACCAAGAAATTGCTTGACCACTTTTAGATCGTATTATCTTTTTTTATGAAATGGGAAGGCAAACAAGCAAGTGGGTCACCAAGAAGATTGCAAATGCGTTGCCAACTCAGAGGGCTAAGATGGAATACCTCTTGTGCCAGTAATTACACCGGCTATTACAAAGGGATGAGGCTCTAAAATGGTGCAATTACTTGGTCGACTATACTTAGAGTTTATCGTATATATAGACGACAATTAATCCCTTAATTTACCACCTTTAGGGGAGAAATTCTTCCTTCACCTTCCTTTTCTTAATTAATTTGTTTACACGATTATATTGTTGACCAAACATAAAAAAACATACAGACAGACGATGAAAGAACCTACTACTTGTTTTAATTAACGAGATAACTGAAGTTAACCGAAACTGATTTATCCAAATTTCAATAACCAGATTTATAATTCTGCTGATTGTTATAACCGGTTATGACCGGTTTCGGATAAAACCGATTTGAATTCCATACTGGCAACGGATTAGTGATTTAGTTGAGTTGGTTCCTACGGGCGGCGGTGTGTGCCATCAGGTGCCCTACATTTATTTATTTATGAAATAGGAAGGAAAACAAGCGAAACATGGTGTCGTTTTCCTCCCTTAAGCATAAAAGTGTTAAACATGTTTTACGGAGACCCTACAACCACTTGTCCAAACAAAGTTTAACGTGGCAGACCTGGAAAGTCACAGCTGGAAAGAGTTGGAAGAAGCCGCGCGTGATCGGAGCAGATGGGGGGGGGTATCTATTTTTTTTTTGTGGGTTAATCTGCAATCAGTTTAATCATACTATAAGCGGATGAGTTGTTTGATAATTTGGCATGAAGAGTGTGTCCTTCAGTAAGGGCATCTACTCATATGTCACCGTGTCTTCAATGACTACAGTATGGGCTTTCGTTTTAGCCTGTTAGCATAGCTTTGCTATCTATTTATTTATTTATTTATTCATTAACCAACTTACATTTACAGACATGCCACACATGAAAGTTACAGGTTACATAGTTATACATTTTATAATAAGTTATTTTCAAACATATTAATTACCGCACAAAATAAACGTTTTATCCATCTAACTAACAATACTTATCTGTGTAAATAAATATAATGTATCGGTTCGATCGTCGCCACCAGCATTGCTCACTCACACAGTGCTGGGGGCGGCGACCAACTCAAGATAGCGAGCAGCTGTGGCCAGCAGCCTCGGCTCCGACTGCGAGAACTGGTCCAGTGTAGGATCATACAAAAGTATGCAGTTTATATGGTTCAGTGCCAGGTATAGGTATCTTCTGAGAGCCCTATGTCCTTGATGACGGATAAAAGGAACGCCTCATCATCATCAAGCATAAAAGTTACCTGTACAGTTTGGGAATGGCGTGCGCGGCGGTCTTGCGCACGTAGGGGCTCATGTCGGCCGCCGAGTCGCGGATGGCCAGCATCACGATCGGCACGATCATCGGCACGCGGATCGACGAGAGCACGCGCAGTGCGCCCGCACGGATCAGCTGGTTCGGGTCCTACGCGCCGAAATAGTACATTACACCCCTAGGTCGGTTAATAAAGGATTTGCAATCATGCAAGTAATATCGTGATAAAGCAGCCTACAAATCGAAACGATCTTCATATTGCTTGATGGCCAAGTTGAAAAGATGAGAAAAGTTCATTACACACTTTTCACACCTTAATAAATCAAGAATCGTTATAGGTATATCTGTTAAAATTGTGGTTATAGATGTTTAATAAGGCCCTTTCCTAAAAGAGGGCCTTATTAAACACTAGATTCTGCCCGCGGCTTCGCCCGCGTGGCCCACAGGAAACAAATGACATCTACATTTGAAGCGCAAAAAAATGTGTTTATTTTCGACTTCACATTAGAAATCTTGAAATTATCAGTGGTTCTCTAATATATTAAGCATGTTATTATGCACATAAACCTTCCTCTTAAATCACTCTATCTATTAAAAAAACACCGCATCAAAATCCGTTGTGTAGTTTTAAAGATCTAAGCATACATACATACATACAGACACGAGAAGCGTCTTTGCTTTATACTATGTAGTGATGTGAAATTTCAAGTTTGTAGGTTTATCAGTCTTTGAATTACAAACGGTTTAAAGTAGCTCGAAATGGTTCGTGTAATACAGAAACAGTGCGTCGCCCTTTATTTTCGAACTTGGCCAACACACTGACGTGTCTGGGTATTGACCTTGAGGGCGCGTTGGAAGGTGCTGATGGAGAGCAGCGCCAAGTCCTGCTGCTCCTCAGCGTACCGCACCAGGTACACGTACACCAATTTCTTCACTTCAATGTTCTTTGACACCACATTCTTCACCACTGCTGGGAACCTGCCAATCAAAAGCGAGTAAAGCACGAGTCGCAATTGAGATAAAGAAATTTCTTTCGATGTTTTAATTTAGAACATTCAAAATATTAAAACAATAGATGCAATAATAAAACTAAGAAAAATCTTGGTCATTTGGCAGGAGTGTCATTTAACACATTCAGTGCCACGAACCCAACCCGCAAAGTGGGTTCTCTGCTCATAGAGGATTTTTGCTACATAGCAGGATACTCCTGGTACGAGCTACGAGAGTAGCATGTAACGCTATGTGGCAGTTAATGTGTTAAATCATCACCATAGTAACATATGGTTGGTTGTTTCCCAAGAGCTAATGGCTATAAGTCAATGACATTTTCATACATTGTTGTATACTCTCGTGAAACGTGGTATACTTACAGGTCAGAAGCGTCCCGGCCTTTAGCTATCATCCCGATGATTCGTTTCATGGCCTCCAGCTTTAGGGAATCTTTGGAGCCATCTAACATCAGTTTCAAGTCTTCATTTCTGAAAAAAATAGGGTATTATTATCTTTTACTTACATACTATAAAACAAAGTCATTATCTGTTTTTATCTGTCCTAGTATCTTTCGCCGCTTACTCTGTCTAAACCACGCAATGGCTTTTTGGTTTTGATATTTCACTGTCATTTAGAAAAAAAAATACGGAAGGTTTTATGCACTTCTTAATTGCAAAATCAGTGCAAGTTGCTAGTTTACCATAAAGAAAAAGTACTAATTACAAGAAAATGTAATTGTAATTTCAGACACTATTATACAGAACTATGAAAGAGCTGGTTTAAGAAACCAGGCTAATGTTAAAACTAAACTAAATGGAAAGTAAGGAAAAAAGGTTGGTGCTTTTTAATTAAAAAAAATATAACAATTTGTTTGTATGAGTATAAAATATACTCTTGGGCAGTAAAATCCTACAATTAACTTTAAAGAAATAAAATAAACTTTACTAAAAAATCATAGGAAAAATTATGAAGAAAACTTAAAAAGGCCCGTTTTGAAAAGTAATTTTTTAGAAATTATTAAATACATGCTCATGCATGTACCATTCACCAAAGAAACTTATTTTTTTTAAAGTTATAGTGTTAAAAATAAATAAATAAATTTGGTTCGAGCCTGTACCTATTTAGAACAGTTACCCAGGGTGCACTGGGCTCGCCTGAGGTCTATAGGTCTGTTCTACTTACTATTAGAGAAACCCTGAGCCCACAAATGTGAGACTTAACATAGGCTACCATCGCAGTTACTACCTGAGTTTTTAATGTTATTTTATCACATTGCAGCTATTACATCAGCTAAATCAAGTAATAATGAGATGTACAGTAGATTAGTTTATGAAAATGATCGCTAAATCATAGTAGGAAAGAGGAAATATAACTTTTTTACCAACTTTTTGTAATCAGTTTGGAAAAACGCCCCGGACGCCGGATCCGTTGCCGGGTACTCCACCTCGCCAGTCACCACTTTGTCATTATTATAGGACGAATTACTCGTCATTTTCAATAAATTACTTTCTTTCTTCAAACAAAACTAATTATCACAATCAAAATACGAGAAAACGCTTTCCAATCTGACTTTTGACGTTTCATTAAAACGTATCTACTAATTTATTTATCCTTTCACATGTCTTCTATTGTAAGCTTGTAAATATAAGCTCTACTTCAACAGCGTAAAGTTCACATTTGCGTTATATTTATTCAAGTATTTATTATAAAGAAGCGTGATCGGTTGCTACTGCTTTTCTCGATTATGACGTTGCAACTAAAACGTCAAAGATACGTTTAGTTAACGACAATTGAAACGTTCGCTGCACTTATGTCAATACTGTACTATTTATGAGATTATTTCGTTCCGTGGCCTAGGAGGCGTCGCATGAACAGTTTATTTTTTCAATTGTCGTTTTAAATGTAATTATAATTACTAAATACTTACTTACTTCTATAGCGCCATCTAACGGCTCAGCTGAGAGTTGCTTGGACCCGAAGATCGCTGAGCAGTTTCCATCATCTGTTCACGTCGTAACTTTCCCTTCCCTTTCATGATCTCTTCCAGCTAACCTTTGAGAAAAACAGAGAGGATTTACTTATATGTACGGTATATGGCACCATAATAGTCATTTATATGTGTCTTTAAGTGTACCACACACCGTTAGACATTTTGGGTTTCTGTACCAAAAGAAACTATTTTTGATGAGGGTAAAATAAGTAAAAAAGTAAATATTTTGACAGAAGTATTAAAATTGTAACCGACTTTCGATTTTCTATTTTTAATAAAGAGCATTCGGAATTTAATATACATTAACAACACAACGAAATATTGTAGGCACTGGACAGAACTCGAACCTGCAACCTAGGCATTCGATGCCATGCTTTATCTAATAGAACCATTAATCAACCGCTCTCATGTGCAAGCACAGAAAAAGTACCGCAATTTATCCCTCGAGACGCCATACCGCAATCTCTGATTGGTGATTGGTCTAAGCGAAAAGATCGCTGTTTTTATCGCTTGCAGCTTTGCATTGTGAATCCACCTTTACTGCAATAAAATTCGTCAATAAAAAAGTTGCCAGGGTTAACTGAGGCTTGGTTATTTTTTCTTCGAAATCATTATTCAAACCGAACAGAACTCGCTTGAATAATTTTACTAACAACTCTATGGGAGCTATCAAACATTCCAAGGGAAGGAAATTAATGGAATGCGTTCCTGATTGGACTTCCGGGAACATTTCACTCAATTACTTCCCCAACCTCGTATCCTACCCGCTTTGTGTAGAAGGAAAACCAATACTGTAAAGTTTAATGTAAGGTTGTTTTTGCAACTACATAATTGGAGTAGACAAGGGTTTGGGAAAGTTATTCGACGAGTTGACCCACAATTGTTGAACTCCGAGTTTAGGAGCTTCGATTTAACTTTACGTACCTAATCACTATTTGAATGCCGTAATCAAGAAAGGGCACTTTCAGCGCATGCGCTCTTGGGACTTTGTTGTTAAGTCTTTTTTGTTGTCATCAAGTTTATAGGTTTACCATAACGCCAAGTTTAAATATCTGAGTTTATTTATCTCTATGTCCCTTTTTAAAGACACTAGCACGACAGAGACGTAGGGAGGGATACATTTCTGACATTTTATTTTTAACTAGCTCTTGCCTGCGAATTCGTCCGCGTAGACTTGTTTAATTGAATGAAGCAAACGTGCACCCAACATATGATCTGCAATATTTCCTGGACAAATTAATGACAATTAGTTGCTTTGCTACTCATGACGTCACGGCGGCGTATAACTCACTTATCGCCATCCCGTGGGAACTATGCATTTTTACGGGATAAAAAGTATCCTATGTGTTAATCCGGGTTATAAACTATATGTACATATGTGTGCCAACTGCCAAATTTTATCCATTCAGTTGTTTTTGCGTGATTGAGTCATTGACTTACTATTGAGAAGACTAACGCCGAGCGTGTCTCCGAAAGGGACAGCAAATACACACACATGAATATTTAGGGTTACCATCTTTAAGGCAGTTTTCCCTGGGGTCATTTACGATGTCAATAAAAAAAACAATCTTTTTATAAATTGAAAAAAGAAGAATTACTTTTGGAAAATGTTTTTAATAATTAACAGGAATTTATAAAAGCACTCTTAATAATAATAATAATGGTTAGTTAGTCTCGACCAACACCTCAAGAGACTCTCGCTAGAAGGTTGGATCAAGGGTCAGATACAGAAGGCGGTACTCCTGGACACGTCACGAAACCCACACTGTAACAATAGATTTCGGTCAAAGTGTTAACAACACATTCTGGAAGATTCCAGTAGGTGCAATCCATAATTCCCGTATATGTGGTTCGTGGGAGAATCTGGAAGTTAAATCCAGAATACACTTCACGGGGCCTCATTTCATACAGCATTTGAGTCGACCTCCGAGTTACACGAGTGCATATTTTATCTGTGTACTAGTGTTTTATCTCGTAAAATAAACGATTAAATGAATCAAAATACTAGACTAACATGCTTTACAAAATAGGGTCCTGTATAAGTTTTTTCTATACCAATATTTCATCAACGTACTATTTACCCCTTAACGTGGGGTAATGTTCGTGGGAAAAAGTGACAACACTGAGTTTTAAGGTTATGTAAAAAGCACCAACTAAAAATGCATAAAACAGCTTTTATTTGATCTTGAAACACGTTAGGATGTGTATGTAAAGCGGGAAGAAACCACACAATATGAAACATCTGTTCTAATAAGTCAAATAAGATCAAATTTTTAAAAACTTCAGAGTGAAAAGATAGTTCATCAATTTTCGATTCACTGTCACTTTTGCAGCCTAAAACAGAACATCGCACCATTCTACAGACTCGTTATATTGTTCTTAACGCCTGTATAAACAATAGTCCACGTAATTTTAAATAAATCGGACATTTTTTGTAATTTTTCCGGTGACATGGATTGAGCTTGTCACAAAACGTCAAAGTCTGTTTAGCATAGAAGTATGCCTAGCAAACTTCACCTTGAAAAAATTAAACATGCGATGAGGGACAAAACATATCAAGCTCTGTCTCTTTTTTTCACAAGCAAATTCATATTTATATCTTATTCTTGTGCAAATGAAAAGGAAGACGTCCATCATTCTATAGCTTTCTCTTTCTACGGATTGAGTAACGAACATCCATCCATACTTACAAACTTTCGCGTTTATAATATTAGTAGGATTTATTGTAATAATGAAATTTTCTAGATTTAATTCTAGATATTTTGTATTATTATGCTTGATTACCTTGATTATGTTTTATGTTGACGATCTTTTTGTGAATTGGTTATGTTTAGACGTTAATAAACTTAATGAAATTTATATCTTTTTTTTTACGCTTCTTTATGTTATGCACTTACCTACTTACTATTGTGATGATTATGTATATTTGCTTTGTAATCTTGTTTTGAACAGAAGAAAAAAAGATGAACTGCTGAGTTTCTTGTGGAATTTCTTCTCAGCAAAATCTTTCATTTTCCGTAGCGCTTGTAGATTCAGACATGTAAAAGAGCCTATATGGCCTACTTGCAAAATAAATTTAATAAATTTTTCATTTTCATTTTCGTAGATATAAGTTACAGTCGAGTCTTGTATTTGGTCTTGTTAGCGACCGAAAGTTTGATATAATTTATTTTATCTACACATATATCATAAATGCTCTATAATGCGTTCAGAAACCGTAGGCAATGACCAGCATTATATCAACCAATATTATTATGAGAATTTTTCTAATTTGGTGCTATATTTGTTCAAATTCATTTTTTATTACATTACTTTAATGTGTACAGTCTATACATATTTAATAGGTACCTATCACTAGTAGCTAGTAGCAATGCAGGTCATTGCCCTATGGCTTCTGAACCCATCATAGAGTACTTATGATTTGTGTGTAGATAAAGTAATGTATGCAACTGTACATAATTAGGTCTTAAAACACTCGTGTGATCCTATTATGAAACTCGCTGACGCTCGTTTCATAAAACCACACTCGTGTTTTAAGACCCCTCATTATGCAACAGTAGCATAAAATACTATAATGTGCGAAATTCCACGCCCCCCCGCCACGTGGGTAGAGCATAAAGCAAGATTTTGCCCTTTACAACCTCCACTAAACGGACTCCATTAAATATTTTATCATAGAAGTCCGTTCAACCGTCCGTCCGTTAGCGTTGAAAAAAAAAAAAAAAACAAAAAAACAAAATCATTTATTGCAGGATTTGATCCCATAATGTGTTAGTAACAATAATTACTTACAAAACTATGTTAGTGCGCAATATAAATTAAAAGTTTAAAATTAAATTTAAAAAAAAAAAATGCAAATGTTGAAAATGCTCGAAAAATCTTTTTTCGCTTTTGCCTAAATCTGTTTCCTTTAAAAAAAAAACTTTTTTAATAGCCTGTTAATGTGTCCCACTGTTTAATGACACATTACAATTTAACAAATGAAACTTTTAAATCAACCACTGACATTTAAAAAAACCGGTTTCTTTCAAGTTTCTTCCAACGCCCAAATGAAATAAAATAATACGAAACTCGGAGAAAACTGGAAAACGACGATGCTTATCGAAGCCCGAGTTCACGGTCGTTACATAAACCAAAAGACGGATGAATTACTCAATTTGAAGTCGAGCCCGAGATAAGAATATCGGAATTTCTCAAATAATCGTTAATCCGTAACAATCAAAGCAATCCATTAAAAATCTCGCCGCAGAATTGAGCAAAATGAAACCGTTGATTGACGACGCAATTGGTTAATGACGCAAAATTAAAAAGAACTGGCCCCCAATTCTGGCGCTCATCGAGATTCATCGCGCATTCGAGATACGTCAAAAAATGACAGATTTTGAAGGGATCTGACAGCTCTTTTTGGCGTATGTCGAGTGTGACTTCGTCTCTACTGACGCCAGAATTGGCCCCCTGTTTTGGAACGTTTAAATGTAGCGTCGCTTTAAAGTTTTGACTTCCGTTTATAAAATAAATAAAATAAATAAATATCTCAGGGCAATTCACACCAATTGACCTAGTCCCAAGCTAAGTAAACCGTGTGCTATGGGTACTAGACAACGGATATACATACTAAAATAGATAGATACATACTTAAATACATATAACATCTAAGACTCTGGTACAAATATTCATATTCATCATACAAACATTTGCCCTTCCCGGGAATCGAACCCGGAACCTCTAGCTTCATAGTCAGGGTCACCAACCACTAGGCTATCCGGTCGGTCCGGTCGTCGGGGGGGTATTCGTCCCCGTTAATTTGCAAAGAAACATCTTTTATTTACAATTAAGTTGGATAGATTCAAGTCGTTAAATTAGTATTTGCTAAAATATGCCACAATGAAATACGGACGCACGGAGTTGAATCACAGAACTCCTTCTTACCCAACTGCCGCCAGAGGTAGGATTATTTTGTTACAGAGTCCTAAAAAACGTTTCATTGATCGTGAATTTAATATGCTACCGCAATAAATACCCGCACTGGCATTTTCCAGGGGTCCCTTATAAAAACATCCACCACAGACACCACAATATAATACAGTTTAAGTTGCAGAATAGCAACTTTAAAAGTAAAATTCTTCTTTTCGTGCCTGTTTAATCCTGGAGGTTTAGCTTCTTATACTCTGCCTAGCCCTTAACGAGCCAGAACATCTGTAACAACTCTAATTGTACTTACCTACTAACACGTTGTTATTATTTTATTGTAACTGTAGTGTGTATATGTATAAACCTGCGCCTCCTGTGTGTGTATCTATATATAAGCTAAGTTTCTTTAAAAAAGACAGACTATATCGAAACCTGGACTTATCATTTACTCCCGACTCGACACATCACATAACTAACCTTTATGGATTTTGTCCGAAATAAGTGGCTTTTTTATTTTTTGTTTTTATTTATTCACCTTCTCCTTCTGAGCTTCTGTGTATTGTGGCTTAGTCTCCCATTAAGCGGCAGTGTGGACACAAAGCTCTGTTAAAATGAAACGGTTGTATTGGGAGACGAATAAAGTGAGAATTATTTTTCCTACGCTTTGCTGTTAAATGTAGCACTCTAGAGTCAAACAACCAACAAAGACTGTCTCTTGTTGGTTATAACTGTAAGACCAAGTACCTAAACTTTATCTTTTAACTACAGAACCTTTAAAATAATTTGCGGGCGGTAGGACCTTGTGCAATTTCCGTCCGGATCGCTACCACCATCTTGCTTGCTTATCCTGCCGCTAAACAGCAGTGCTTGCACTGTTGTGTTCCGGCGTGGAGAGCAAGACAGCCGGTGTAATTACTGGCACAAGAGGTATTCCGTCTTAGCCCTCTGGGTTGGCAACGAATCTGCAATCTCTTTGGTGTTGCGGATGTCTGTGGTGATCACTTACCATTAGGTGACCACTTGCTTGTTTTCCTTCCTATTTCATAAAAAAAAACGGAAAATAACGTACCTATGACCTTAAACAATATTCCGTCAGCGTGGAAACCTACGTTATTTCTGCTAATTGGTACTTGTAATTGTATTTAATTGTAATTTAATACTTGTAATAATCAACCTTAAGACAACGTTGTGCTGTAGAACATCCCAAACTCAATAATACTCGATCCAACTTTGATACGACTACTATGGTGAAAACCGTGTGGGACACTAAGGTCGGGCCACACCGGATGCGTTTGCAGCACGACTCTGGAGACGCGCGTGCACACGCTGGTTGTAATGTATGAAATTACGTTGAGACGCCACATCGCTTGCGTTGCGTGCACATAACGCAGCTCTACGAAGCTAGCTGGAGCCGTGCTGCGTACGCAACCGGTATGACCCGGACTATAAGAGGATAAATTGTGCAACAAGGTTAAACGGACAGACAGACGGACAAAAAAGTGATCCTATGAGGTTTCTTTTCACCCGACTGTCGCCAGAAGGGGGGGGGTTCCTTTGAGGTACGGAACCCTATAAATTATATCTTGTTGAGTTTCTTAACGGTAACTTCTCGGTTTCTTCCGAACCGGTTTTAAGTAAACTTTCTGACATTCATAATCTCATTGTAATCTAAATTATTTATTTTTAAATTTTTTGGATTTTTTTTAGCGGTAATGTTGCGGAAACTGGAATACGCAAGGCACGGAATGCTGATGGTGCAGGTTCGAATCCTGCCATTACCCTAAGTTTTCTTTGTGTTGTCATTCATTATATAGCATTTTAAATTCATAATCTCACTAAAGATGTTTTAACTTATACCTTGACTAATATCATTGACCACGTTATATGAAGCTGTTTTGCAATAGTTTTTAATTTATTATTGAAATTTCAAAAAGTCTCAAAAGTTGAACAAAAAGTACCTATAAATCGACAATCGCTCGAGCTGTCAGTCTGTCGGACCGACGGCGAAATATTTGCTACGAAACTTAAAATTATTATTTAATGTAGTTAGACGTAAAATTGTAAATCCAATAACTATAAATGGTAAACTAATAATTTGCATTTGTGACATTGGCGTCAACCTATATTTTCATGTCGGGCTGTTTTTCTGCTGTCTTTTAGTATGACACTTGACATCCATGCATTATAATATCATTGCAAATAAATATCTGATTCTGATTCTGATATAACAAATCGATGTGAACAAGCCTTCAAAAGGGAAATCCGAGACAAACAGTTTAATCCCGAACCCTTCCTTTACCGCTATACATCACCGCGCCAATATATGTAGAAGAGGGCATCCTATTTGTCCATCACAAACATAATACATAATATACATAATTTTATCGCCTCAGCGTGGGTGTGAAAGGAAATATGTTGTCACTTTCTGACTAATTCAAACCATTAAATCTTGAGCAATCCTGCGGCGTTGTTTGACCCCACGTGTCACCTTTTATTTCAATCACATTTCGATAAGAAAAAAACAGATAGGTGCAGAATTTTGCGGTGGTATCTTCATCATCATTTCAGCCGAAAGACGTCCACTGCTAGGCATAGGCCTTTCCCAAGGATCGCCACAACGACCGATCTTGTGCTGCTTGCATCCAGCGGGTTCCCGCAACGATCACCAGGTCATCGGTCCACCTTGTAGCGAGTCTGTCCACGCTGCGTCTTCCGGTACGCAGTCGCCACTGGAGTACTCCGATCGTCCACTGCCACTTAAGTCTAGCAATTCTTTATGCTCTGGTTCTTCTGCGGATCTCTTCATTTCTGATTCGATCTCGCAAAGAAACTCCAATGGTATCTTAGACTAACAAAAACTCTTAGAGTTAGCCACTTAGCCAAGGTGAAATGGAGGGCTGGCCACCAACCAACGCTCGAAGACCCGAAATAAAGTATTCATCTAATTAAATTTGCAAATTTACCGTCAAAACAGACTCATCTAATTTTTCTTCTTGTATTTTGCATTAACTTCCTCCTCATTAATGATTCAATTTCCTTTGAGTAACACTCTGTATAAAGCTTATAAGATATTCTATAATTTGAATTTCGTAGATGTACAGTCAGTTATATACATTTTCAAGGTGCCAAGAATCTCTAAAGCACATCCTTGCTTCTCTTAAATGGTAAACACCATTCTAAACTAAGATTTCAGTTCTTGCCGCCACCATGTGTGTGGATAAACAGACTCTACCTGTGTTGGCTATTTCCTTCTTTTTTTCTGAGTAAAAGTAACTAACAAACTAAAACGCCATGAGGCTGCTCGTGACCACGGCCGTTGCAAAACGGTCAAAACTTCAAGGTAAGCAAAAACAAATATTATCGCATTAAGCCCCGATAAACTTTATAAATATGTCTAAAAATCACGAAAGCCTAAAACTATTTACGGTAGGTATGAAAGCAACAACAAAATTAAATTAGCAAGTTGTACGTCAAAAGTGACAGTTATTTCAACTTAACTTGGACGATTAGGTACCTCAAAACAAACATAAACAATATTAACAGAAACTGCGCCAAATCGCGGTTGCCGAAACTTAATTAATTACAATACCGTTGACAGTCGCATCGTACTGTAAAATTACTTATAGTTGAAATAAGATACGAATTTACTATGGTATTATAACAGGATTATGAAGGAAATTATGGCATTATACATATAAAGAAAGAAATGGCGGTTACTCCACCGACAAGAACTAAACTCTTAAAATAAATGATAAGGAAGGAAGGAGAAGGTGTGAGGATGCCGATAGAGTCTATCGCCTTTAGGGGTGGACTTTAACCCGTGGAGCGCCTTGTGATCACGGGTGTGATCATAACTTTTTTGGCCTATAGCGCCCTATGATCGTAGGTCGCTCCACGGGTTAAGCTGGTTTCACAATAACAAGTTTGTATTAAAAATTACACCTCGTTGAAGAAAGATAAAATTAAAAATAATCAGGTACTGTTGTTAATTACGTTTAAAATCAACGATATTATAATGCATGGATGTACAATGTCATACTAAATGTCAGCCGAAAAACGGCCCGACAAATGAGAATAGGTTGACGCCAATGTTCTAAATGTACACTCTTAATTGACTTTTTATATTTTCTTTAATTTCAACCTTACTACGACGCCATACTGTATAAAATGGTATAAAATTATCATTTATAAAGTTTTGTCGCAAATAGGTTTTTTTATTATTGCATTTCTAAAAATATGTCTGGCAGCTTGAACTTATAAAAAAAAACATTGGCATTGAAATGGCGGTTGTCTTGTCACAATGAACAGAGACTTATAGAGTCGCAGTTCTCCTAATTCAACAATTAAATATTTTAATTTTAGATACTTGTAGAAACTATTATTAGTTTTTATTTTATTAATAAAATAATGACAATTAAATGTACTTTGAAGCATAAAACTAATTAAAAACCACCACAAATACCATTGAAATGAAAGAATGAATGTTTGTGTGTTTATTACACATAAATGACTACCCACCTACTGACTCGAAATTTGGTAGCTGGATAGCTTTTGTTTTGGATGACCAAACTTTTTTTTTACGGTTTACCACCATTTCAGTTAACATTGTCAGTTATGGAGATAAAACATGGTTTTGCTAAGTTTCTTCATAGCATGGAGAGACTGCATCACAAGTCTGAAAAATACGCTGAGGCTCATGAGCTCAGATACAATACGACCACGAGTGAAATGATGGTTTTTGAGGCTGGTAAGAGGACATTTTCCAAACTTCCGGCAATAACCCAGCCTGCATTTCGCTTAACTTTAAGTATCTACGCCACTTCGTCACTAAAAATCTGATTGTATACTTTTTGTGTACCACTGGACTGGGAACATGTTAAATTATAATTATTTATTTTGTAAACTAAACGATTATTTAACACGTCCCCAGTGGTATTTCCGTGAAATCAATATAATTCTAAATTGCAATGTCTTTCATTACAACCATGTACAAACATAAAAGTTAAATATATACGCCCAATCTATCTATACATATAATAAAATCGTTAAGACAAAAAGTCTGTACATTGAAGATTTAAAAAAAAGAACCACCCAGGGCGAATTAAAAATAACACGACAAGACCATAAACACTAAGACTAAACACGATAAGACCATTTAAAAAAAAATTGTTTGTTTGTTTGAACGCGTATCACGTACAAACCGCTGAACGTATTTTGATGGAATTTTCACAAACCTATTCAAATAAATCCAGAATACAACTTAGGCTACAAAATTTTTTTAAAAAGTGGAGGAAGGGGGAAAAATGGGGTGGTGAAGTTTGTATGGAAAAAATTAAAAGATTGTTTTAGACTCATGAAACTCAGAATCCATACTTACTATTTAAAATTAAGAAACACCTGTTTCAGTATTTTTTTCAAATCGCTTTCAGAAAAGCAAAAAAGTGAAATTAGGTTTTAAAAATACTTAACTTCATAAAGCTTATAAATGCAATGAAGTCCATTCGTCTTTACTGAAACACAACACTTTAGTCCTATTTCTTTTAATGTTCCAAAATTTTATTTTCTAATTGATTCCAAATGTTACAAGTCCCAAAAACTTTATTAGGACTCTGTTATATTTTCCGAATATTTTTCAAAATGAAAGCAAAAAAAATTGGTTGAGCTAGGTAAAATTAGGTAGGTAAAATTCTTGATTGCTAATTTTAACATTCCTAATTTTCTACTAAACGTGATTTGGGGCATATGGAAAACAGCAAAATCAGGCCTTTAATAAGAATTTGCATGAATATCAAATTAACATCCAAGCGGCTCTATAGTTTCTTTGTTCTGAATCTTTCAATCATTGATATGGTAATTTAATTTGAATATAAATGAAAGACTGAGCAATTAATTACTTCTGAATTATAACGCAATAGATTAGTTACTGAAAATACGATATTCCATCCTTTCTTTTGGCTTTGCTACTGTAATTTTTACATGTTTTCACAGTGCAGTATGGCATTTTGACAGAAGCGCCGTCGCACGGAAACTGACAGCACAATTCGCACCTTTAGAATTAAAGCGACTCATTTCTGAATAATACACGTCCCAAAATTTCACCTTAATTAAAAGACATAGGGTTTAATTTTGGAAAATATCATATTCAGAATTGAGTCGCTTTAATTGTAAAGGTGCGAATTACTCCTCTTTTTACTCCTCTTTCGATAAGGCCATTTTTTAAACACTGACTAGAAGTCCATTACTTATAGGTCAGTGTTTAAAATGTAGAAATCAACAGATTTTCCATCTTCATCTTACTTGAAAACGTGTCCAAGTTTGACCGTTACTTTTCTAGTTAATCTAAAAAAAAAACTTGTCAGAATAGTTAGTAAAACAGTTTTTCAACTCCTAAATACTAAGTTAAAGTTTATCTCGGCAGGGGTAATAGCTTTATGTAGCAAAGGAAAAAGGAAGGACTGCTCGGGAAAAGTTGCTAAAATTTCTAGCTCAGGATTTCTGAAAGCCCTTGCGAAGTCAAAAGTTGGGACAGTTTTGATTAATTTGTTTTGTTAAAATTGAGCTGTTTGAGCTCCGTGGTTGAAGTAAATGTTGAACGGATTTTGGTTGTAATTAAATAATAATAATTTTGCGATTCGTAGACATTGAAATAAAACAATTAAAGCAGTTTAAATCGCGTGTATTGTAACGTACTTAAATAACTCCTTTTTCAGGTTCCGAGCCCTTTTCAGGTTTCATGTTCACGGCGTGTATAGAATAGGTATAACAACAACAGCGACAAGTATTTGTCGTTGTTCAGTCAGGGGGGTTTTGGGGGGGAAGGAAGGTTGTGGTCCTGTGTCTACTGGACACGTATACGAGTAAAAATTTCTGTAGATTAACGTTTGTCAATAGAAGAAAAAACAAAATTTTGCGGGTGGTAGGACCTTGTGCAAGGTCCGTCCGGATCGCTACCACCATCTTGCTCGCTAATCCTGCCGCTAAGCAGCAGTGCTTGCACTGTTGTGTTCCGGCGTGGAGAGCAAGACAGCCGGTGCAATTACTGGCACAAGAGGTATTCCATCTTAGCCCTCTGGGTTGGCAACGCATCTGCACTCTCTTTGTTGTTGCAGGTGTCTATAGGCGGTGGTGTTCACTTACCATCAGGTGACCCACTTGCTTGTTTGCCTTCCTATGTTGTTTAAAAAGAAAAAACAAAGAAATTAAGAGAGGAAAAAAATTGCATCGGTAAACAGCAGGCGGTCTTATCACTAAACAGCGATCGCCGAGGCCATTCAAATTGTATCTATATATGACTCTTTATTGTACTAAACACATAAAATAACAGATAACAGGACAAAACAGATGTACAAAAGTGAACTTATCCCTTTTTTTATTGTATTAGTATTGCGCTGTCCACTCTACTGATTCACTGTTCTGCTCCCGTGTAAAATCGGCATCATCATCATCGTCATCATGATATCAGCCGGAAGACGCCCACTGCTGGACATAGGCCTTCTTCAAGAATCTCCACGACGGTCGGTCTTGTGCTGCTCGCATCCATTAGTTTGGATGTAAATAGTCCATACAAATGATTAATAGATTCAGGCGTTACTTTGCGGAGGTCCATTTCAATAAACTGGAATAAGTTACATTGCTACTCCACGAAACCAGTGCCGTGCTCGTGCAAGTTAGCTGCGTTTGTGCGACACACGCCTCGTACAGAGGCGAAACACGCGTCGATCGTGTTGTTTATGTTTAGTGGTGGTGGTGTGTGGTTGGGTCTGTGTGATATATGTTGTTTCGTGTGGAAGCGTAGGAGGGTGGGTTTTTGCATGAACATATATATATATATATGTCATGTACGAGCACGGCACTGGTTTCGCAGAGTAACAAGTTAATTTGTTCCAATTTGTAGTCCATACACTCTTTTTACGAATTCATTTTATTTCCAAGGGTAAAAATATTTTTTCTCTCAACCTCAATTTGATGAGTCATTCCCTGAACATTTAAACGGCAAACATTCCTCGACTACTCGGCGCGGGCGTTTATTTTCCAGATGTAAAACGCTTTTATACGAAATTCTGAGTTAACAAAAAGTATGTTGATTTAGAACCTCTTCCTTTTTATGATGTCTGTTGGAATCTGGGTCGAAATCAAAATTAGTTTTGCAAATTATCTGTGAACGACAACTCAAGTCTACAGTCTAATATTTTTAGGTCCAGTTTAGGGCCGGGCCACACTGGATGCGTATGCAGCACGGCTCCGTAGACACGCGCGTGCGCACGCCGGTTGTAAGGTATGGAATTATATGTTGAGATGCCACATCGCCTGCGTTGCGTGCACGTAACGCATCTCTACGAAGCTAGCTGGAGCCGTGCTGCGTATTCGGCGTGGTCTGGTCTTTCTTTATCTTCATGTACAGTCAACCAATTTGATTCATAGACCACTGTAGAACCTTCTCACAATGACCGTCATAGTTAATTTCTGAATAAATGTCATAATATTCCAGCGATGACGCAATAATAGTACTAAACTAAAGAATAAATAATAGTACTAACGTACAGAAACTTCTCTTTTACGACCGCGATTAAACGAATTCTAACTTTATTAACACGCAAAAAAAATCTTATCACTTCATACACCATGCACCAGGCGGAGCGAGTCAAAAGGAACGCGCCGCCCGCGCCTGCCTTCCCCCCGCTACTCCCGGCGACACGCTAGGGTTGCGCGGCATTCGTTTTCAATTACACTAACACGGCGGGGGCGAGCGAGCGCGCGTGCGGCAAGTCGACGGCCTACTGCGATTTACCTATCCCATAGGCAAGCCGGTCGAGCGTACCTACAGTGCGGAGTGGAACCCCCCTGGTTCTACAGTGGCCTTTGAATCAAATTCATTCTGCATTATTCATAGAAAACATACAATTTGTTATAAAAGGTTTCACATGGAGGACGGTCCATACAAAAGATAAACAAGATTTTGCCCGGACTTTGCGTACTACGTTTGCTACGAGGAGGGGATCCTTACTTTTATCCGGACTGTTTGTCTTTGTTGGTACATATGTAGGGGATCTGGGGAACAAAAACAATCTAAACAATCTTATTTACCATAACATGAATTGCTTGTGAGTTACATTGTGTTTTCATGCGATGGCCAAGTCAATCTATTTTATTTAAACATAAAAGATTTTTAATATTAATATGGTCACTACATGTTGTTAGATTAGCTAATTACGTAATAACTTAACACAGAAGATCCCTTAATAAGGGACTGAATAAGCCAACCGACTTGGTATAACATGGATCTCACAACTTTTTACGGTAGAGAACTTAGTTGCGAGACTTGGTTTTTTTTACAAGTTAATATTTAGATCTACTGAACTGATTCCAATTAAAAAAAACACTAATAGAAAGCTTATACCCTTATCCTTGACGGAGATATGCTAGTTATTCCACGTGAACAAAGTCGCGGGCTTCTGCTAGTATCCTATAGGCTACATTGAGGGTTATTGTATTACCTGGTTTAAATCGCGATGAATACCCGCTTGACTTTTTTTTTAACAAAATTATTTTGTACATTTTACGCCAATTCAGCTACTGGCCCCATCTACGCAAAGCTAGTACTATGGGACTTAACTAGACAACAGATTACATGTCATACCTTTATAAAGGTATATAAATGTATACTAAAATACAAACATCCACGACTCAGGTTACGAACATTCATTTTTTTTTACTTCTTTTAGAAACAAACAGTCATACATAATAATATGTTATGTTAGCTAAAGCTAGTGATCAGTTATATATAAATAGACCTATAGTTTCCTATAAGAGTATTTTAAGTGTACAGTTAACATTACACAGTCAAGGATTTAAGCTTTGGAACAATTCAACAAAACAAAAGAAAAAGTGTATACATATTTACAACTAAATTTAAGACTTTTTTTTACTTTAATAAAGTTCTGATATCTTTTTTGAATTCTGCCAACGAGCTGCTGAACAAATCTGCACTCATGCAGCTGTCATTATATTGTTTGCATACACGTCTGACGTACGAGAATTGCGCATGCCTGGTTCTATATTTATCATACAAATATTCGCCCCTGACAAGAATTGACTCTTACACTATAGCTTTGCTGTAGTCAGAATCATTAACCACTGGGCGATCCGGTAGTCGTCGTCGTTATGATTACAAGCCTAAATACACACCAATCTCCATATTTCTAACTTTGAAATGACAAAAATTAAAACCACGAGAACTCGCCTTTACTGCCACGTCCATTGTGAACTGAAATAGGGCCAGAATACAATAAATAAATATCTCGGGACAATTCACACCAATTGACCTAGTCCCAAACTAAGCAAAGCTTGTACTATGGGTACTAGACAACGGATAAACATACTTATATAGACAAATATAATACTTAAATACATATAACATCCAAGACTTGGGTACAAACCTTCGTATTCATCATACAAACATTTGCCCTTCCTGGGAATGGAACCCAGAACCTCAAGCTTTGTAGTCAGGGTCACTAACCCCTAGGCTATTCGGTCGTCAACACACACAAAGGTAACTTATCTATGTTACAAGCATCTTCAATGACCCGTACATGAGCGGCCAAGTTTCGCTACTGAGTTTATCTCTATGTGTGTCTCTTTCTTATGACACTAGTGTGACAGAGACGGAAGGATAAATTAAACTTAGACCGGTCACATTGGGACCACTGAGCTAAAAAAATCTGTTTGAAAATTGGAATACTAGTATTTAGATTTGGTAAAGAACCATTTTTTCTTCCCAAAATATTAGCTGTCAGCGCATTGAGAAATCGCCGCCATCTTGGAAAAGGGAGTGTAATATTGGCGTCTACTGAACCGAGAGGGAACCCGTTTCAAAGTCAGCGTTTTTCCCTGACAGCAGTTTCGGGTATTACTTAAATTCGCCACTAAAAATAAGTGCCTAACGATAAGTTTATTGGACGCAGAAATAGTCCTTACAATGACGAAATATCTCAGGTTATCGAATGAGGACAAAGCAAAGGTTTAAAAATATGAAGACTGCCTAAATTAAACGAATTTAAAGGCTTCTGCCGCACGGGATCATTAATTTATTTTACGGGATTTCACGGGGTAAGAGTATCCTATGTTTTAATCCAGGACTTGGTCTATCTGTCTGCCAAATTTCATCTTAACCCATCCAGCCGTTTAAGGAGCAAACATCGAAATATCCAAACATCATTAGGTACAGTCAAGGAAATTGAAACACGTACCACCGCAGAACCTAGTCGAAGAGACATACGCATGACATTTGTATGACATAGCCTGGCGTTTAACGCGTCGCGTCATTTCTAAGGTGGTACGTGAATATATTTCCCCTACTGTACATAGGAGATACTTAACAAATACTTATATGAGGGGTCTTTACAATAGTATGTAATTGAAGCCAACAATAATTTATAGATTTTTTGTCTATTTGTCTGTACGTGACGCAAACACTTCTGCACCAAATTAGACGTGGTTTACACAGTTGTATTGCTGGACATGTAACTTGAAATCTGATGCGCATCTCATCTTGATACGCCGCCTAGAATTAACGATTCTATGAAGATCGTTCTCATTATACGCCAGACTATGTCATACAAATGTCATGCGTATGTCTCTTCGACTTGGTTCGACGTTGGTACGTGTTTCAATTTCCTTGTCTGTACAACGGTCAGTTACAATTGATTTAGACTAGAATTAGACCAACAGTTTTGACACAGTTAACTCACTCTGTTGTTTTATTGAGTCAAGCGACGCTCTATTTGCCTGATATTTCCCCAAGCTCTTGTTTGTTAAACTTTTATTTTATAAATGCCAAACCTCTGGGAAATCAAACCGCATTATAGCCCCGCCACCGCCCGCCATGAATGCTGTCGTTAGGCAAATTGTCAAACTTCATCAAATACTTTATACTATAGTCACATAAATTAGAAGCAAAAGTTAAACGAGCAATAATAAAATACTATGACAACACTGTTAAATCAAGTTTGTAATTTCTTTAACATAACAGAAAAACTTTTCGGTTAAATCAATGTTTGCAAAACGGAGGCTTCATCTATAACTTCTTATCATGGAAACTCGTGTAAGAGCCCCCTTTCGGCTGCCATCGAAACCGATCTTTCGTAACTGGTTACAAAGAAGGAAAAAGAGCACCTCATCCAATTCAAATCTGTAAAACTATGACGCGACAAAAATCGGAATGAAGTCGTATTCATAATATAACCCGGATCGGATAATTCTGACATGTTCGGCAGGGGAACTCTCGGCGTAAGGCTGCGTTTCCACCAGAGCTGTGTTGACCGAGGCGAGGTAAATGAAGCGATTCTATTGGTTCTTACAAACACATCCCTCGCTGCGCATCCTCGCACATCTCTGGTGGAAAAGCAGCCTAAGGGTCATGTCCGTTGGTTATTGTAACTTACGACATTTGACATTTCCACCGTCGACGTGTGTGTATAATGTATATTTGTGTGTGTCTGTTTGCGGAAGGAATATTCATGGTATCGTCTCGCATCTTGTTGAGGTAACCGGCTGAGGGTCGAAATAGGGAATACACAAAATTGAGGACGGTATAGCTTTCAGGGTTTGACAAGTTTTATCTACACTAATATAATAAAGAGGTAACCTTTGTTTGTTTGTAAGGGGAAGTCTCATGAGCTGCTGAATCGATACCAAAAAATCTTTCACCAATAGAAAGCTTCACTATAATTTCATGCAAACGAAGTCGCCGGCGTCCGCTAGTTTTTTATAAAATAGGAAGGTAAACGAATAACTTGTCACCTGGTAAGTGATCACCACCACCCATAGATACCCACAATACCAAGGATACTGCAGATGCGTTGACAATCCAGAGGGCTAAGATGGCCGCTTGTACCAGTAATTGCACCGGCAGTCTTGCTCTCCACTCCGGAACACAACAGTGCAAGAACTGCTGCTTAGCGGGTGGATTAGCGAGCAAGATGGTGGAGTGATCCGGATTCGGACGGACCCTACACTTATCGTCTTACCACCTGCAAAATATTGTAGTATGTTAGTATGAGCCAATTATTGTAATTAGTCTAAAATATTTATTTATATAGGCTTCGTCAGAATTTTCGTTCTAAATTTTCATGATTACCGCGATGTTTGCCTAATTTTGGCTGGGAAATAAATAATTTCCATAAAAGCAAATAATCAAGACCTAATTGGAGACAGATTCAAAGGGAGCCATCTTTCTATCTACTTTTTTTATTTAATACGGCAAGGATAGTAAATACTTCCACACACTCTTCCTTCTTCTACCACCCGCACTTCATACCAGCACACACACACACACACACACACACACACACACACACACACACACACACACACACACACACACACACACACATACACACACACACACACACACACGCGCGCGCGCGCACACACATCCTTGCGTGAAAGATACCTTTTCTTTCTTTCCTTTACATTTTTGTTTTATTTATTTTGGATTTTTATTTTCTTTTTGGCTTCATATAATATTGGAAATACTCAAGAATAATAAAATGTCTCACAATGTCAACCGACTCGCTGGGTCCCAAGATACAGGCTCAGCCTAGTTTGGGGTCCATAGGATATTACCTACTGTATTTTTCGTATTTTGTTCTCAATAAACAATTTTCATTTTCATTTTTCATTTTCACTTAGGAATTCCATATACATACAATACATACAATATAGTAAATAAAGCCTTCTCACTGTGCGGGTCGATTTTTCAGTTTGGAACACTCGACACTTGGGGGCCGTTCAAGTACTACGTAAGCAGTATAGGGGGGCGGGGGGTCTTTGCTGTGCTTATTTTTGATGACACGGGGGGTGGGGGGGTCTAGATGGTGATTACGTCAGCAGTAGTTATTTACTTTTTTACACATATGGAACTGATGTGCATTATTCAAAATTTAGCGCACCAAGATGTTGAATGGTTCGATGAGATGAGAACGACGTAGGCATTCCAAAATCGGATAAAAGTGAGCAGACATACAACATTGAGGAGCACTTTTTAATTTTCTTATTCCTAGAATTATATCTGCTGCTCATGAATCAATAAAAAAACAATACATTAAAAGAAAAATGCAAATACAAATGTTTACGTAAGCATGGGGGGGAGGGGGTAAGAGCTTTGATTACTTTTGCTGACAAGGGGGAAGGGGGGGTAAATAATTGTAGTAAATCTGCTTACGTAATACTTGAACGGCCCCTTGCCAGCCAGCAGCCGCGGACCAATCAAATTCGCGAGCGTATCTTTTAACCGGCAGTGATTGGTGCACGACCGGCGAGTGTCAAGCACTCGAAATACAAAGTCTCCCCACTGGCCGATAACTGGGCTCCCATAGAGGTAACTCTTCCCATCTCTTCATGTGCCGTTTTAGTCCATCTCAAACAACTCATATCTACTTTTTAAGGTTTCCGCCTACTAGATCGGACCATACCATGACCGTAACCGGCCCGGTACGAACACAAACATGCCGCCTCCACTCATGGGCTCACACACATGTCTATTCGCTGTTGGACACGTACTAACTTTCGCGGGTGGTAGGACCTTGTGCAAGGTTCGTCCAGATCGCTACCACCATCGTGCTCGCTAATCCTGCCGCTAAACAGCAGTGCTTGCACTGTCGTTTTCCGGCGTGGAGAGCAAGACAGCCGGTGGAATTACTAGCACAAGAGGTATTCCATCTTAGCCCTCTGGGTTGGCAATGCATCTGCAATCCCTTTGGTGTTGCGGGTGTCTATGGGCGGTGGTGATCACTTAACATCAGGTGTCCCACTTGCTCGTTTGCCTTCCTATGTTGTATAAATAAAGAACTAAACAGGGTGACGCACCGTATGGTACCCGTTCTGACGTCTGCAGCAGTAAGTGGATACATTTAAGTTCTGCAGTTCCTTCAGTATGATGTTCAAACACGGGCCGCCGCCTACAAGTACCAGTCTGGCAACGTCCTTTCTCCGGACCTGTACACCTAGCACGAATCTTCACGATACACGTTTACTCGCTATGTAACTCAGTGCGTCTCTTTCTAACCAGCCCAGTAGGAGAGAGACGCACTGAGTTACAGCGAGTTAACGCGTATCGAGAAGATTCGTGCTAGGTAAATCAGGTAATAAGGGTAATAAGGATAATCCTTCTGATTATCGCCCAGTGTCCATTCTACCAGCGTTTAGCAAAATATTCGAAAAAATAATGCTAACGCAAATGATTTCTCATTTCAATGCAAACAAAATCTTACATTCGCAGCAATTTGTATTCATTTGGGAAGAGCATGACGCCATAGGTGTCTTTTGCGACCTTTCCAAAGCATTTGATTGTGGAGACCATGACACCTTAATTTGTAAATTAATTTTCTATGGCATTCGTGGCATCTCTTTAGGGTATATTTTCAAATGCAGTGCTTTTTCGTAATTTGTATGGCACTTTTTTTTCTTTGCAAAATGTATGTATGTATGTATGTATGTAAATTCTTTATTGTACAAAAAAAAACATAAATGACAAAAAGAGATACCGTGATGTACAAAGGCGAACTTATCCCTTTAAGGGATCTCTTCCAGTTAACCTTTGAGCGGATGAAAGGAGTATCATAGCAGGGACAGACAAAGACCAAGAGTTTATCAAAAACAGTGGAGAATTACCATACAATTTAAAAATACTTTTTAATATTTTTAAAAATGATGGTAACGATGTTAAATTTGGCAAGATTTTTTGATTAGAAATCGAATGGTGTATGAGGCATCATTTTGCTGGCTATAGTTTCTTAGAATTTGAGTCCGAAAAATATACATAGCCATACAAATTACAAACTTGCCATACAACTTACTTTCGTATGAAAGTATAAACAAAATCTGGTTAAATAGGTCCTAGATAAATAGAAATTCTTTATAACTAGGACGAAACATGATACCTGACACTATTATCATTATACCTTTACTGTAAGGAATACAAACCCCATTTAAACTTATTTTATTTAGAACTTTTTTCACAGTCATCTATTTAGTTTCAAAATTATATAAGAAGGCACGAGGTAACGGGCAATTGAAAGGTTTGTAACAGAAATAAAATATAAATCATTTTATTTTAGACTCAATAAGGGTCCATAGATTGGTTAGTAACATCGAGGTCCTTAGATACTATATTACTTAAAAGGTATAATTGAGTAAATATTGAGATTGAGCTGCAGACATTGAACGGTTATGATAATAATAATAATCATCATCAAATACAAAATTATATACCTACCTACTTATCAATCACAAAAATATTTTAAATATGAAATAACAAATAATTAACGCTATCTGGTGCTGACAAGCACGCCTATAAGATGACGGGTGATGCGCGAATCATACCTCATGGCTATAGTTCTTAGGATGGAGTTGAAACTGGCGCGCAATTCGCTCAGCAAGGATGCGGTATTTTTGCGCATAATGGCGTAATAATCGTCTATGCTGGCCAGTGCAAACATACCAGATGCGCTGCAATAGCGCGGCAGCCCCATCAACATCCTGAAGCCATTATTGTATTGGACACGGAAAGCGCTGATGCCTTATTTCCGTATATTTCGCCCAAAGGTAGCTCGTGTAGTATACCTGACGGTAAGCTTTAAACAAAAATGTTTTAGCTTGTGCATTGCAGCGCGCAAACCGCCCCACCAGCATATTTCATCTTATCGCCAACACTCTCCGTTCCTGTTCTATGTCCAACTCCATATAATCCATCCTCACATAGTGACCGAGATATTTAAAATGGTATACCCGTCTTAGAGGTTTACCGTTCAATTTTATGAAAGGCACAAACTCAGGACTCTTTCCGCTGACAGTCTTAAAGATTATGTATTCGCTCTTTATGATGTACGCGTAGCGCGTACCTCTTACACTTAGAGTTATTTTGTGTGATTGAATTAGAAACGTGAAAATCCGCACAAGAAACAAAAACCGTAAAAGTTGTGAGATTTAAGTGGCACTGAACGTGGCATATTGCTAGCAGATATTGATGATGGTTGCGGGAACACGCTGAATATGAGTAGAGCAAGACTGGTAGTTGTGGCGGTTTTTGGAGCAAGCCTATGACCAGCAGTGGACATATTTTGGCTGATATGATAATGATGATGGCCTGCGGAGTCTGTGGCCAGTAGGACTGGTAAGTCCTTCAGTTGAGGTTTATTATTACGGTAATTATTGTGATTATTAAAAAATAAAACCGTAAAAAAACTGTTTCATAACTAAAAAAAGTTACATGTTTCGATATTGATATTTATACCGCTGATTATAAAGTTAATCTGTGTAATTTATTACGATTTTGACCTAAATTGTAAGTAGTATGGCACTTTTGTAAGTTGTATGGATAAAAAAGCCGTACAAATTACGCCATACAACTTACCGCAAACAGGTTTTTCAGCGATTATTCATAAACTGTTAACGCAACAAACATACAAAATAAAACACATAATCAAGCCACTTTTGGCTTCCTAATTTCATTAGAGATATATCTATTTCACTTGTTTATCCAGAGATAATCGACCATACAAATTACAAAATTTTCGTGACAAAATACACCGTGTTCAAGATTTACCTCGTTAGATCGCCAAAAGTTACAAGTATCTTGTCTACTTCTGTCGGTAGCCGAAGCTAGATAGACGTATTATTCATAGGTATAATGAACGAGGCGGTTGGGCTTTCGACCAATCAGATATTAGGAGGTATATTAGCGGCTTTCAACAAAGGTCGCGCGCGGGACAAGTACAAAGAGACTGCCCTGCTTTCAAATACCGGCGGATTAGTTTCTATTGACATTTAGAGCAATGCGGTAGTTAATGCTCTTTAAAATGGTATATTTTGATTACGAATACGTTATGTTTGTGTAAAGATATGCGAGATTGTTTGAGCGAATCGGCAAGTGGGACATGCCTCACAGCGGTCGTTCGCGCAGTGTTTTGAAGTTTGAGGACGCTTTTTTTTAGTTTTTGTGTCTAACCAGGGAATTTTAATATTATGCCTCCGTTGCATTTGGTGTACAAATTGAGAAAAAAAATATTGAGGTAAGTTCTGTACAACGGTTTTTAATTTAAGGCCATGTGACACCTCAAAAAGTCCAAATGAAAATCCACCCTTTAGAGCTAATCAAGTCTTACCTAGTGCAGAGAAATCAGAAGGTAGCGATAAATGGAGCAATATCATCGGGATCTGTGGTCAAGATGGGAGTGCCTCAAGGATCAATTCTTGCTCCATTCCTGTACCTTGTTTATATAAATGACCTTACATATATGGTGAGCCGAAGATCAGGCATCGTCATGTTTGCTGACGACACTTCTTTACTCTTCAAGGTAAATAGGAAAGATACTGAATTCATTGAACCCAACGACACCCTGTCCAAGGTATCTGAATGGTTTGCTGCCAATAACTTATTATTAAATCCTAATAAAACTAAATGTATTAAATTTTCATTGTTAAATTCAACCAATATAGTTTCAGTCTCAAATATCAAATTAGATGGTCAAACGATTGAATTCATAAAATCAACTGTGTTTTTAGGAATAACACTCGATTCGAAACTGCAGTGGGGTTCCCACGTCACAGCGATAACAAGTAGGTTGAGTTCTGCTGCTTTTGCAGTAAGAGAAATTCGGCAGCTAACCAATGTAGCGACGGCACGGTTGGTCTATTTCGCCTATTTTAATAGCATTATTTCGTACGGTCTTATTTTATGGGGATCTGCTGCAGATATTGAGTCAGTTTTCATTTTACAAAAAAAGGCAGTTAGAGCAATTAATAATATGGATACTCGTGAGTCATTAAGGGATTTTTTCAAGGAAATAGACATCTTAACCTTACCGTCGCTATATGGTTTTGAAATAATCATGTACGTTAGGAAAAATATATGCAATTTCCCTACCAACGTCGATAAGCCAAAGGCTACTAGAAATACAGGAAAGCTTAAAGTTCCAACTTACAGACTGGCTAAAACCAATAAGTCGTTCATGGGAAATTGCGTAAGATTTTACAACAAAATTCCAAAAAACATAACTGAACTAAATGATACAAAATTTAAATCTATTGTCCAGAAGACATTAATTTCTCGGGCGTATTATAAAATCAATGACTATATCTTGGACAAGGATGTTTGGAAATGATCCCGATTTGTATTGGCGATCCCTGGCTCCAAAGATTATACACCTGCTGTGTTAAATTGTATATTTTTTAATATTTGAGATGTAAAATAACATTGTAATTTTGATTTATTTAAAAAATTACACCTCGTTGAGTTTCTTGCCGGTATCTTCTCATCAGAGATTTTTCCGAACCAGTGGTAATTTTTTTGACATTCATAAGTGCTACCTGTAAGCCTAATCTGAATAAAACATTTTAACTTTGACTTTGAAGGTGTACGTCGCGCGCCGCGCTTGTTTGTAACTAACCGTTCCGGCTCCGTGCCGGTGTAGTGGGCGGCAAGACATAATAATTCATACAAAGAATAGTTTCTTGCATATATTTATAACGTTATCTGGACTTTAACGCGATAAAAGTATATTGTTAATTTACCTCGACGTTTCGGCCATGTTTCAACGGCCGTGGTCACGAGTATACTCCCAACAACGAGTAGACGTGGTTTACTCGTGACTGCGACCGTTGAAACATGGCCGAAACGTTGAGGTAAATTAACAATATACTTTTATCGCGTTAAAGTCCCGATAACGTTATAAAAATGTGTGAAAATCACGAAAGTTTAAAACAGTTTCTTGCATGTTAGAACGGTCTCGGTTCTTTTAGTATGATACGGTCTACTGGGTAGGAATGTTTATTGTCTAAACAGCGTCATCCTCTTAGCTCGAAATACCTTATTATTGAAGTGAAAGATATGTAAATTGCTATTCAAGCAGATAATTGAAAATAAACAAAAACGCGTTTCGGCACTTTAAAACTAGCGTTCCAAAGTTTGTATATAACATTATTTGCCTCTGAAATTAGAAAGGCGTTTAATATTTAGACGGTAGATAAATTAAAAACAAACAAATACCTTTTCAGCTATTAAGAAGAATCAAGTCTTGTAGGAAGAAAAATAGGGACTAAAATTCTCATTGTGAGATCTATTTAGATGTCTCTCCTATTGTTAGCTAAAAGCTACGAGGCCTCAAAAAGACACCGTCTTAAAGTCAAAGTCAAAGTCAAAATATTTTATTCAGATTAGGCTTACAGGTAGCACTTATGAATGTCAAAAAATTTACCACCGGTTCGGAAAAACCTCTGATGAGAAGATACCGGCAAGAAAATCAACGAGGTGTAATTTTTTAAATAAATCAAAATTACAATGTTATTTTACATCTTAAATAACCTTAAAACCCAACCTAACCTTAAAAGCCGTCTTTTTTATGTAAAAAATTATATCATCTAAAATTTTAATTATATCTAGAGACAACACGAAGGAAAACCTCGGTCATCTGGCAGAACTCGAATTAAATCAAATCGAATTAATTACAACAAGCCCATAAACTATTTGGCTCGATAAAAAGATTATTAATAGCGTCCACCGGTGACCATAGGGCTGGCTCATTCCTCGGCCAACGTACCGGCATAGCGATACAACGAGGAAATGCAGCCAGCCTTATGGGCACCCTGCCCAATGACAACAACTTTGTAGATTTAGGTTTTTAGGTTTAGAGTATAGTTAGTTTATTTTAGTGTTTATTTTATCTTTGCGGGTGGTAGGACCTTGTGCAAGGTCCGTCCGGATCGCTGCCACCATCTAAGCAGCAGTGATTGCACTGTTGTGTTCCGGCATGGAGAGCAAGACAGCCGGTGTAATTACTGGCACAAGATGTATTCCATCTTGGCCCTCTGGGTTGGCAACGCATCTGCACTCTCTTTGTTGTTGCAGGTGTCTATAGGCGGTGGTGATCACTTACCATCAGGTGACCCACTTGCTTGTTTGCCTTCCTATGTTGTATAAAAAAAAAACTTGTATATCCTTTATTAATTAAAGTTAATATTTATGAAAATAAAGATAACCATTACAACAAAGCTAGGAATGCCAAAACCTTTTTATCTTTAACTAGCGATCTGCCACGGCTTCGCACGGATACAAGCGAAATGCAATTATGTATAGTTGACCAAGAAATTGCTTGACCACTTTTGAACTTTATCCCTTTGTAATACGGGCGAAAATTGGTCAAGTAGACTTGGTCGACTATAAAAACCGTCCGTAAATAATTCTCTAAATGACAGTGAAAACGGCAGCAAAATACGTTGAAGACAGACAGGAACGGAAAGCGACATTGTTTTATTTCTTTATCATTATAAAATACTAACCATAGCTTTAAGTTTGTAACCTCTAACACTATGGACTTAAAGTCCGAAATAAATGATTTGAATTTGAATTTGAATTTGAATTTATTTCTTCATTAACATTTAGTTGAATTTCTTGCCGGTATCTTCTCATACACTTCACTCATTACATTGTGTTTTCATGCGAAGGCCAAGTCAATCTAATTTATTGAAACATAAAAGATTTTTATATTAATGTGGTCACTACAAGATGTTGTTAGATTAGCTAATTACGTAATAACTTAAGACAGAAGGTCCCTTAATTAAGGACTGAATAAGCCAACCGACTTGGTATAACATGGATCTCACAACTTTTTACGGTAGAGAACTGAGTTGCGAGACTTGGTTTTTTTTACAAGTTTTGTTTTTGATGGCATCAGAGGTTTTTCCGAACTGATGGTAAATTTTTTGACATTCATAAGTGCCACCTGTAAGCCTAATCTTAATAAAATATTTTGACTTTTGACTTTTTAATATTCTTATGGACTTACAGCGTTTATACTAATCACTATAACTACAGAGTATAAAGTAAATTATAGCTACCCGGCTGTCTCTCTTCATTCGGCCCCTTACTCCTTCCAAACTACGCAATATACTTTAGAGGTTTTTATGAACAATAGATACATTCTAGTTGTACCTGTCCGAAGCCGGGACAGGTCGCTAGTCCTGTATCTTCGTTATCTTTCCTTCTTCTTTTTTTTCTTTCTTTTCTTCTTTTCTTTATCTTTATCTGTAAAACCTTATCTTTAGATAGTATGAAGTCGCTAAACGCTCCTTTCTGTCCTCAATCCCAATCTTGTTTTCGGCCGCTCACTCTTTCTTAACCACGCGACGGATTTTGATACGGTTTTACGGTAATTTAGACATTTTTTTTACAGAAAGTTTTTATGTAAATTACATCCTAATAAAGTTGTCTTTAATAAATTGCACCCGAGCGAAGCAGGGACGGATCGCTCGTCTATAGATAAATACCATGATCCAACAAAGAACATCTCAAGTACTTTATCTGTTAAGTACTTAACAATTTGAGCAATCACTTAAAAGGGATCAAAAAGTTGTAAAACGAGGGAAAGTTCGAAGCTTTACGTTGCTACGCGGCGTAGCGTTCGTAGCGGCTCGTAGCAGATTAGCCAGTTCGCGCTACGACGCCGCGTAGCACGCTCGCCCGCGGTGACTCGAGGCTATGTGAATCTTGATTTCGTTTTTGGAATTTTGGAACTAACTTGATTTCGTGTTTAAAACTTAAGTGATTTTTGCATAAAAAAATGTGAAAGTGACGTTTATTTTGTGTAAATGAGTGAGTTGGATGCAAAAAATGTGTATCAGTGTTACTCATTGTGTAAAATTTCAATAGGTAAACAAATAAAAAAATATGTCTTGAGACAATTTTCACCAATTTTATGTGCATAAATGATATTAAAAATGTATAATATAATAAGAGAAACAGTTTTGTTGTTGTACTTTTATACTAAATACACTTTTTTTTCTAACAAAAGTTATCTTATCTGTCTACAGAATGTTTCTGGCAAGAGGTTATTTCTAAAAATGCGTTGATATATGATATATTTAACATAATAATAATAACACAACTTAAATTAAACAATGGCCAACATTTTAAATTTTGTAAAAAAGAAATACAACCAATGTATAGTCGACCAAGTAATTGCTTGACCACTTTTGAACCTTATCCCTTCTGTAATACGGTCGAAAAGTGGTCAAGCAATTTCTTGGTCGACTATACAGCAAAGTAGTCTGCAACGTCAGTCAACACTATCTGAAATTAGAATGACAGCTTCGTACTTAGCGGTTGTCATTTTTGAGCCTGAACCAATTAATCAAAAGATATTTCAGGTGGATCGCTCATCATTCAGAGTCGGGAATTCCGAAAATTTCGCTTTTTTTCATTGTAGCTAAATGGTATAACTTTATACTAATAGTAGTTTTGAGACAAAATTATTGTTAGTCAAAGTATTGTCTTGTTTTTGGAAGCTCGAACAGTTAATTTTTAAATAATTGTACATTAAATGCGTGAAATTCTGTTAAAACATAGAGTGTATCATTATTTAACATTTGTATCTCGAACTTCCAAAATCAAAACACAATCGCGCAAGAAACACTCCCTTACTGACGCAATAAGGGCTCGGAAAGTTAAAAAGTCATCTCACTAAGCCACGTCAAATTAATTACTGCGCAGTTAATTTCCGTTTTAAACGAAGCGATACTCTTTAAACAATAACAACTATGGCATTGTTTTCCTTACGCTGAATACCTTTGGAGTTTTAGAAAGAGTAACGTGGAGTGATTTTAGCTAACTAAGCGATTATAACTAATTGCGGCAGCCCGAACACCATCTTGGCGATGATTGCAAGTAGCGACGACTGCCCGTATAGTCGACCAAGAAATTGCTTGACCACTTTTCGACCTTATTACAAAGGGGTAAGGTCGAAAAGTGGTCAAGCAATTTCTTGGTCGACTATACATTCAGCACTGCTGTGCACTCTATAACCCCGCTAACAGATGCTGAATGTAGCGGTATTTGTCTTAGATTAAGTGTGTGTTTGTTCTGTGTGACTAACTTAGTGTACAAGATCATTGTTACTAACCCAATGTGGATCCATGTTCGCAAAAAATGTTTTTTTTTTAATTAGCGACCCGCCCCGAATTCGCGCCGATACAATTAAGCTGCAACGTACAAAAAACGTCCTTAAGAGGAATGTGAACTCAGCTCCAAAAAGCGCTCCCCATACAAACGGCGATAACGTTTTCCACCCTCTAAACCTTAACCTATAGCTATGATTGTTTTGTATGTTGCCATTACGCCTTAGAAATAGGTTTGTACGTTTTGATTTATTAAATATTCTTAATAGTTTCTAAAATATTGACGCTTTTTTGTTTTGCATGACACTCCTAAAATGCAAATATTGTCAAATCTATGAAGAATATTCAAAAAGTCAAAACATATGAACCTAGATCTAAGGCATAATGACAACATACATAATCATAGCCATAGGGTTAAGGTTCAGAAGGTGGAAAACATTATTGCCGTTTGTGTAGAGATAGTTTGTACCTTATTATTTCTGAACACCGCATCATAATCCGTTGCTTGTTTGGGAAGGAGTAGGCAGCTGAAGATGAGTTGAGGACAGACAGGAACGGATACCGACTTTGTTTTGTACAGTCAAGGAATTTAATTCCCTACCCATTTAGTAGAAATGTCGTCTGACATTCGCAATGCATTAAGGTCGATATGTCAAACTAACGTCTTGCTCTATAGCTCTTATGGTGACAGTTTGCTATATGCTATTGAACCTTAGGTGGGTTGGAAATTTAATTCCTTGACTGTACTATCTAGAGATTTTTCTATTAAAAAGTGCTATGGATACTGAATAGGTTATAGATTCAGGTGTTACTTTGCGGAAGTCCATAATGATACTAATGGAATCAATTTATTTGCTAATCCGCGAACCCAGTGTCAGCAATCGTGAATAAGACAACGCCTGTGCTGAATACTTCACAAAAGAAATAAAACAAACAACACAAAACACGACCACAGCCCAACCACCAACACCGAAAATACCACGACACGTGTTTCACCTCTCCACGAGGCATCATCAGGAGCTATTGACCTCTCGACTGCACAGGCGTTTTTTTCACGATTACTGACACTGGCTTCGCGGGTTAGTAAAATAATTGATTCCATTAGTATCAAGACTGAATAGGGTTTAATTTTGATGAAAATGAGACGGAACAGTTAAAAATGGAAGTGACATAATAAGTAAACGCTTTGATGAACATTTAGCGACAATTCGTTAAAACGTCGCCGCACCCGTTACCTAGAATCTGTAAAACGACACTTTTGATACACTATGACGCCCACGTTACAGTCCAGTCAAAGCACGGCAGCGGCCCTAACATGACAGCCCAGGTTTAGTTTAACCCCTCTCTGCGTCTCTGTCTAACTAGTGTCATAAGAAAGGGACGCACAGAGAGATAAACTAAACTTGGCCAGTCATGTTAGGGCCGCAGGCGCCTTATGCTGATTTCACAGATATTTTTATTTCGTTTTATATGTAAAATTCGTCATTTTTATTTTCTTTAGTTCTTTTTTATTTACCTTTGTTTTTTATGACGATCTATTCAGAACGAAATTCAAGTTGGCATTCCAATTTTCATTTTGTTTTAGTTTAAGAGTTGAACACTTTTATTTTTTATTATGTTGACATGCTGTTGATATCTAAATTTTGTGTCGGTTTTAGAGAAAATGAAAATAGTTTATTTTTTATAGGCTTGGTTTAACAATAAGGCACCTTCTAGTAAGCACTGACGCACTTGCATCAGGAGATCCCGCTCTTCCATAACAGTGCAGTGATCATTATTACCATAACACTAAACTAATAATTATTATTTAATTATTACATTTAATATTATAAATTATAAATTACATGTCGAATTAGTTTTTGATACTTTTTTTACTCTGGATATTTTTTATAGTAATAATTTTGACGACATCAACTTAAAAACGTATAATAAGACATTTTCATGCAATTTATAATGTAATTTTATATTGACTGAATAAATAACTAAACACATGATAGCAATTTGAACGGCATCGGCGGTCTCGGCGCCTGCGCATTCAAACTGTATTAGTACTGCGCAGTCCAGTCTACTGCCTCACTGTTCTAGCCTGTGTGAAATCAGCATGATACTTATACTTTAGTCTAGTCAATAAAGCATTGCAGGCGCCTTAAAGTGGTGATAGACTTGATCATTCAGTTGTAACGAGCATTCTGTCATAAAGCTCACACAATCCAATCCCACAATTTTACCAAGAAAAAAAAACAATAGGAGAAAAAACCAGAGCATATCGTGCAGGCCTTTGACACATTCAGTGCTACTGACTTGCTAGGTGAGTTCTCTGTTCGTAGAGGATATTCGCTACATACCTACAAACCCTTGCTACGAGCTAGTGGCGTAGGACGTAGCACTCTATGGCAGATAATGTGTTAAAAACGGGAATGCTTGCAGTTATAATGCAAGGAAATGCTCAAGTCTGTAAAGATTTTAATATTCGGGCGCGGATACTGGGTTGCGTGTAAGGAGGGCGTTTAGGTTATTTTGTCAAAATGATATCAAAATTGGTCACAACAAGATGCTTCGGTCGTGATAGAGGGGGCTATTGCACCCATTGTCCCGTCTGCGGCCCTAACATGACAGCCCAGGTTTAGTTTAACCCCTTCCTGTGTCTCTGTCTAACTAGTGTCATAAGAAAGGGACGCAGATAGAGATAAACTCAACTTGGCCAGTCATGTTAGGGCTACTGGGATCAGGAAAACTTGATGAAGAAAGCTTTTATCCTTCTTCCCGATTGGAATTTCTGTATTTTTTAATTTAAACAGCTTCACGTACTATTAGGATAATAATGACGTTCTGTTGAGAAGATTTTGGGGTTATGAAGTTCGATCTAATGGTTTGGTTTCAATTCGATTCACGGTTATCACGGTAAAACGTTATAAATATGTATGAAAACAGGGAACGGTCAAACCAATTTATTTATAACGAATACCCAAAAACCTCAACCCTAATAAAAACTAAAGGCGTACAAGGCATAACAATAACATACCAGAAAAACTTGGCTTCAGCTTAAGGTTTAGAGGATGGAAAACGTTACCGCAGTTTGCAGAAACAGCGTTTTTTGACCTGATAAGCGGTTCTCCTAATAAGCAATACAGTTTGTCACTCGTGGATGCTGATGACACTTTTTGTCACGTTAGTTGACGTTAATAACGTGAACGGTCGTGACACAAAAAGGACGTGACACAGAGGCATAGAGTATATTATAACGCCTGTGGTATAGACAGACACGAAACACTAGTGTGTAGAGAAACGCTGACGGGTTGTTACTGTTAAGTTTAAATCAAAATATAATAATTAGGATTTTTCTAATGACAGAGTCAGTAGTACAAATTTTTACAAACAGTATAGTTGCTATGCGACGTATAGCGTATTACCAAAGACAATTGACTGAAAGTATTAAACCTACAAGAAGGTGCATACTTAACAGTTACGCTCACGCTTGGCCAGTGCGGTTGGTGGGCGCACGGGTCACGAAAGTTGGGTGTCGTGTATGTCGTGTAACGAGACACGACACCCCACGGTCACAGTATATAAATACAGCAATACCGAAACTGGCCCTATTTGTTGAGGTAGATACCTACGCTCCGGTTGAGGTAGGGATGTCCTCTTATTTTTTTGTAAAATTGGTAAGTTATATATTATTACTTATAACAACGGTTACTTGGGTTCTATGACGGTAAAATAATGGAAAGAATTAACGAGTTTTCAAATAAAATTGGGTAATTTAAAAAGTTCAACATTTTAAGAAGTAAGAAAAAATTAAAGCTCCGGTTTTGAAGAACTCTAGTTCAGCCATATTACGACGCAATAGTTTTGTGGCATCTTTGAAAAGATCGCGCATTGTCTCGGGCGCACGCAATAACGATAAACGAAAAGCGCATCCACCCGTCTCGACGCGGCAGCCGCGCGCGATTGACGGGGCCGCGAAAACCACTTAGCGGCGTGTTGAGCGTGCGTCTGTGTGAGTGCGCCGGTTTCGAGCGTACAAACGCTCGCGCGTGTATAGATTCCTTACTGCTTGTATGTATACTGTGGCACGGTCGTGGCCCGCATTGCTTTACCAACCGCGCTGGCATAAAAGTGACTTTAAAACTCATTTTCAAACTCATTTTAGACAGAGTTTCGCTGCACGCTACGCTACGTGACGCATTCGCGGCAATGTGCTACAGGAATAATGAATCCCAAAATTATCCACGAAGGTACCCTTGTAGTACTTGACTATGTCACCCATTATCTAAGTTTCAGTTTCGGTTAAAAATGATACTCTTGGTTTTCAAACACAACGAAATTGAAAAAAAAATACATAGGGTTGTTCGCAATCACTTACACTACCCCCCTGTATGTTTTTTCGAAGAGTTTTGGGCCATCCTGTATATGTATAAATAAATTTGCATATCCTTTGTCTAGCATCCATAGTATGTACAAGCTTTGCTTAGTTAAGGACAAAGTCAATTGGTGTAAATTGTCTAAAGATATGTATTTATTTTTATTTACTTTAAATAAGTTCAGAAACTACTAAAAAAATATTTTTACCAAAACGTAATTTTGTAATATTTGACGACAGGATAGACCAGTGTTTTTTGGTCTAAACTAAGTAGCTAGAGGTTCGCTATGATTATTATTATCACGATTCAATACAAAAAAAGCCTAAAAGACTGAACTATTATTACGTCATCAAGCTAGTGTCAAAGTCAATGGACAACCTGACATTCAAAATGGACGCCACGGCGGCCATTGACAAGCAGTTCTGGGACTATTTTGAATCTGGAACGATCTACAACGCCAGCTTGAGCGTGGAGACGGGAGATGGCGCCGGCGCAGTGTTGGGAGTGTATGCTGCACTGCTGTTTGCGGGTAAGCCATACCATAATCATTTACCACAGTACCATAAGCTAGGCGGTACTGGAGGGGTGGGCTGGGAGGCATGCAGGCTAAATTGGTACTATTCGTCTAGTGGCCCCAACATGACCTCCTAAGTTTTATTCATCTCTCTTTGCAACCTTTTCCTATAAAGTAGTAAAAAAGAGCCGTAAAGAAGGATAAGTTGTACTTGGAAGAACAACTTTCCTTCTTTTCTTTCCTTACTCTTTATTATAATTCGACGTCGGCTCTCCCCGCCAACTAGTGCGCTCCCGAAAGGTGACGCAGTTTTTATAATGAGGAGCATGTTTAGTGGTAACGTAAATTGCCATAGGGTACAGTCAAAGAATTAAATTTCCAACCCACCTAAGGTTCAATAGCATATAGCATACTGTCACCATAAGAGCTATAGAGCAAGACGTTAGTTTGACATATCGACCTTAATGCATTGCGAATGTCAGACGACATTTCAACAAAATGGGTAGGGAATTAAATTCCTTGAGTGTACTAGTATAGTATTATATACTTTGTGCCATAGGATAAAGTTTAGAGGGTGAAAAACGTTATCGCCGTTTGTATGGGGAGCGCTTTTTCGGCCTGGGTTTCACACTCCTCTTAATGGGTTGGGCGAGACTGCGGCGATGCTGGGCTTGCCAATGAAGGATTGTTTACGTTTAGCGTAGGTATAGTCTTTCCAGTGAATAATGTGTGACGTGTATTTATTTTAATTTTATATCTTTTGCATACAAAAATGATTTCTCTTAGAAACCTGCTCGATCTTTATACCAGCGGTTGGCAACCGTTTGGCAGGCAAGGGCCACGTAGCGGCAAATTAACGACAAGCTATCCCGCACTGAGTACTTTTTTATGTTTACGCAATTTGTAGACATAGAAATAAAACAATTAAAACTAATCATCATGTAACGAATTCAGTTCGTTACAAAACACGCGAAATAATCCGTTTTAATTGTTTTACTAGCAAGGAGTAAGGCCGCGGGTTGCAGACCGCTGCTCTAAGTGCAACAAAGACAAAAGTTCGACGTCGCGACAATGCTCTATTATAGCGATACGTATTTAAACCCTGTTAAACATAGTTATATGAACAACCATGTGACCATAAACAAATAACTACCGTCACAGAATAAATAACGTACAGAATCTTCTCTTTTACGACCGCGGTTAATCGAATTTCAACTTTATTCACACGCTTAAAAAGTTCGTAGTACTTCATACACCAAGCGCCAGGTGGCGCGAGTCAAAAGGAATGCGCCGCCCGCGCCCGCCTTCCCCTGCTACTCCCGGCGACACGTTAGGTTTGCGTTGCATTCGTTATCTATTACACTGACACGGCGGGGACGAGCGAGCAAGCGTGCGGCAAGCCGACACCCTACTGCGATTTGCCTATGCCATAGGCTAGGCGGTCGAGCGTACCTACAGTGCGGAGTGGAACCCCGCTGCTACCGTGAGATTCAGACCTATTCAAAAATTTTAAACATACGAATGATCCGTTTATTTCAATGTATAATTATGAGCGCCTGCCTTTAAGCCCGCTACACACCACGACGATTCTCGCAGCGATTTATCTACGCAGATCGATTAGCACAGATTTATCAAGCTCGTGTATGACAAGTCGTCGCGGGTTATTGTCATGCACACGTTCGACACATTTGCGCGAACCGACCTGCGCAAATAAATCGCTACGATAATCGTTGTGGTGTGTAACGGGCTTTACTGGCATGGCAGGTCTGCATCTGAATTTCATTCAATTGTTTTTACCTGGTATTTCTCTTCGCAGGAGCCTTTGGTAACCTGGCTGTGCTGATGACCCTGGCACGTGGTCGGCGGAGAAGGTCACGAGTGGACCTGCTGATGACGCATCTAGCTGTCGCTGACGTGTGCGTCACTTGCGGCGTCATACCGCTGGAGGTAAGAGAAGCATTGATGACGCTAGCGTGACGTTGATAAGCAGTAACAATACTAACACAGCATTTAGCTGTCACTTGTGGACTTATACCGTTAGAGGTAAGAGAAGCGCTGATGACGCCAGCGTGACATTGATTAGCAGTAAAATAACTAACGCAGCATCTAGCTGTCACTGACGTGTGCATAACTTGCGGCCTGATACCGCTAGAGGTAAGTGAAACGTTGATGACACCAGCGTCACCCTGATCATCAAAATACCTTCTTATAGAACTGATCCTCAGTCGGTAGGTCTACTGACTATCACTGAGTGCTCCCTCAACGACAGCTGGATAACTGCTGCTGTCGTCTGCGTCACTTGCGGGCTCGTTCTGCTGGCCAGAGTTAAGAGAAGCATTGATGACGCTTGTTTAAAAACTTATCCTAGTGTAGTTGTTTTAGACTAATGGTTAGTGACCCAGACTATGAAGCTTGAAGTTCCGGGTTCGATTCCCGGGAGGGGCAAATGTTTGTATGATGAATACGAATGTTTGTACCCGAGTCTTGGATGTTATATGTATTTAAGTATGTATTTATCTCTATAAGTATGTATAGCCGTTGTTTAATACCCATAGCACAAGCTTTGCTTAGTTTGGCACTGGATCAATTGTTGTGAATTATCCGGGGATATTGATTTATTTCTTTGTTTTATATTTATTCGTTATTAAATTCAAGTTCATTAGGAGGAATGAAACTTACGGTGGAAAGTTTAATAGACAATGATCGTAAAAATCGCTAAAAGTAGGTAACTTTTAGATGCTTTGATATTTCACAACTTTTGTATCGAAGTTTTGATTGGACACCGGAAGGTAAATACTTCAGAGTTTTTTTTAACTCCTGAGTAACATAACTTTCCCGCGAAATTGACTTATTACTTAATTTCGAAGAAATTGTAACTTTCTAGGATGGATGAACGAAAAGTACTTAAACTTATAAAAAAGTGATTATTACTGAATCGTCTGATTTGAAAGGACTTGGCATTTACTGGGTACTTGAATTCTACTATCTTAAATCAAATCCATTTCATGTAAAACCGGTTTAAGAGCTAGCATGTCACGGACCATGTCAATGTCAAAATATCTTAATTTAGGATTAGATATTTAAAGCACTTACGAGTATGAATGTAAGAAAGTTTACCACGCCGGTTCGGGAAAAACCTTTAATAGAAGATACCGACAAGAAACTCAACGAGATGTAATCTTTTCAATCAATCAAAATGTACAATGTTATTTTCACATCTTCAATACCTATTATAACATTTAATTTTAACTCCATAGGTCTACACTATTTCGAGCGAGGGATCACCAATGCAAATCGGGATCATTCGCAGGCATCCCTTTTCAACACAACGACATTTATGTGTTCACTAAACAAGCTCCTCGATACAAAAAGTACGTCACCTTTCGGGAACGCGCTGGGTACGGTGGTGGGGAGAGCCAACGCCGTTATAGTAACAGTAAGCGAGATAGCAATATCAACATGGCGATGGTCCATATTTATGGTCGGCAAATTTTGTTGGGTTGCGCGTTGAAAAATGGCTAATAAAGACACGCGGCAAGAGACTCAACGAGAGGGATTTCTAAAAAGATGTCCTTTTAACAAACTGGAACAAATTAACTTGCTACTCCGCGAAACCAGTGCCAAATAGCTGCGTCTGTGCGACACATATATGTTCATGCAAAAACCCACCCTCCTCCACCTCCTCCACACGAAGCAACATATATCACACAGACTCAACTACACACCACCACCACTAAACACTAAAACTATACGATCGACGCGCGTTTCGCCTCTATACGAGGCATCATCAAGATCGAAGATGTCGATCTTGATGATGCCGCAGAGTAGCAAGGTAATTTGTTCCAGTTTGTTAATATGGACCTCCGCAAAATAACGCCTGAATCTATTAATTAGATGTCCTTTAGTAAAATACAATGTTATATTTATACTTCTTGATTACTTAAAACAGTATAGCAACCGTACCAGTGGTCCTAACATGGCTGACCAAGTTCAGTTGATCTCTGTGTCCTTTTCTTATGACACCAGTTAGACAAAGACACAGGGAGGGGTTAAACTAAACCTGGGCTGTCATGTTAGGGCCGCAGTGCTGGACATACTTAGGACATTGTTTATAACCGACAAAAAAACAAAAGAGTTTCTTAATTCGACCCGTATATTAGTTTTAGCAGTAGTTGACACCATCAATAAATAAAATAAATATCTTTGGACAGTTAACACCAATTGACCTAATCCCAAAGTAAGCAACTAAAGCTGCTTGTGTTATGTGTACTAGACAACGAACATAAATACTTATATAGATAAATATATACTTTAAATACATATAACATCCACGACTCGGGTACAAACATTCGTATTCATCATACAAACATTAGCCCCTCCCGGGAATCGAAACCGGAACCTCAAGCTTTATAGTCAAGGCCACTAACTACTAAACTATCCGGTCGTCAAATCATCGTTTCGTTTTCACTTGAATATACTCGTCAATTATTCGGTTTTTTTAACTTAACTGGGATTTCATTAACTGGGGTCTTTAACTTAATACCAACTCGATTTGGGTTCGCTAGCAATGAAAATCGGGATCATCTCCGAACATCCCTGTCCAAGATTTAATCAAGTAAGATATAATCACGTACCGACGACATTGAACGACGATGTAAACCAATCTCAGGTTCCATTACGCTTTTCATGGCGGAAAATTGAACACCAATTCTAATAATGTGACCATCGGAGTTTAATTTATTTCAATGCACCTTCTAACCAAAATATCGCATGCCTAGTGTAGGTTGCGGGTGGTAGGACCTTGTGCAAGGTCCGTCCGGATCGCGACCACCATCTTGCTCGCTAATCCTGCCGCTAAACAGCAGTGCTTGCACTGTCGTTTTCCGGCGTGGAGAGCAAGACAGCCGGTGGAATTACTGGCACAAGAGGTTATTCCATCTTAGCCCTCTGGGTTGGCAACGCATCTGCAATATCTTTGGTATTGCGGTTGTCTATGGTCAGTGGTGATCATTTACCATCAGGGGACCCACTTCCTCGTTTGACTTACTATGTTGTATTGAAAAAAAAAGGTAGAACATGCACATCCTGTTCCACTAAGACCTGTATTCTGTGTTCTGGCAATAAATAACTTTGTCATTGCAGCTCTTGTGTTAATAGTAGTTTCCAACCGTACTTTCAGTTTACAGTTTCAGTTTCGGCTGAAACCGAAACCGAAACTGAAATCGATTTCCTTTTTGGCTTCGGTTGTAAAAACATAGTTTCGGTCGGACACTACTTTATAGCCATACACTACTTTACCATATTCAAGGAAATAAATTCTATTCTAAGAAACATAAAATCCATCTACATATACTTGTGCGATACATTAGGTTACCCCTCTAAGCCTTAAACTCCCAATTTATAAAATCACACTGTCTCTATCATGGATGAAAAATCATAGGTGATTTTCTATTCAGACTCTCCGCTATGAATACCCTGTGATGATAACGTGAGCCACAGAAATATGATTCTACTATGTCACACTCTACCCACGGAAATTGATCTGGCAGGTACAGTCGGCAATAAAATTAGCTAACAGTAACAGTATATTATCGCGTTTAAGTCCCGATAAACATAATAAGTGTGTGTGAAAATCGCGAAAGTTTAAAACAATTGAAAATTAGCTAAGGCAACTTAAAACTTTCTTCCACTTTTTTTTATAATATAGGAAGGAAAACGAATCACATATTTAAAACGTTATCGGGACTTTAACGCGATAAAAATGTATTGTTGATTTACCTCGACGTTTCGAAAGATGGCCGAAACGTCGAGGTAAATCAACAATATACTTTTATCGTGTTAAAATCCCGATAACGTTATAAATATGTGTGAAAATCGCGAAAGTTTAAAACAATTTATTGAAAACGAATCAGTGAAAATTTCGAGCATACCTAGCTAGGTATTAGATAGAGCATACCTAGCTAGGTAATATAGCTCTATTATTTTAAAATCAATTAAACAATAATTATATCTACCAAACAATGATTGCAAGAACAACCCTTTGCAGTCAAGCCAAATAGGTACTACTTTAAGGTGCCTTTTCCAAGCAAATGGTTAAAAATATGTTTCTACGAATAAAAGAAAATTGCTCTCCCCTTTTTTGATGACGACTGTACCTACAAAACACATTTCATACGTCTAGTACACCTGAAAAATAAATATAAGCAGGTTATTGCTGTCAAACAAATCGCTCATGGCACTATGCGTTGCGTTTCTAAGATTTTATTTGCTTTCTTAATGTGTTTTAAAAGTTATTTTCCTCGATACACGATAGCGTATAGGGAAAGTTTAAAAAAATCCTACCTTACGACTAGTATTTTCTTATGTTTTCACGACTTGTAGACATTAAAATAAAACAATTTAAACGGTTTATATCGTGTGTATTGTAACGAATCTAATTCCCGACGTTTCAAGCCCTTACACACGCGTTTACAGGTCTCATGTTTATGGGCAGACTGACAAAAAAACTTAGAATACAAACTACCCAATTTTGAAAAATAATTGAAAAAATTATAAAACTAAATATGAAAACGTTCCAATTAACGCAATAAGACTACAGACTCTACCAGCGCTTCGGAAGTGGCATCTGCTGAGAAGAATGCCCCGCAAGAAACTCATCATTAAGCCTTTTTTCAACCAAATAATTTTACCTACCTACTACCTTACGAATATTTCAATATGGTAGATTATCACATTGACTTGTATTAATCACCTTTAAATACATAAGTATTTAAAAGACAGCGTGGTCGAGCTTCATCCATCGCTGAAGTAATAACAGATTTCAGAACAGAGAGGCAGTTCAGTGGCCAGCACAATTTAAACTGGTTCACCGAGACAGAACAATACTGCAATCAAGGCAGGACAGCCAACTTAACAGTTAACAACCAATTTTTCGTGTTAGTTGGCTTCTCCCACCACCTTTTTCAATCGACTGTCCTGTGGCTGCTTGAACGCGAGGGCAGTTCGGTGCGGTGGGCAGGACAGCGCTGCTCGCCTTTTATACTAATTGACTGCCCGAAATTAAATACTGACCAACGTCAACTGTCGTCCTAATTGTTCAGTACGACTATTCTGCCTTACGACTCTGCCTCCGAGTGAAATCGGCTTAAGAGTGGGTCACGTCTGTCTGACGAATAGACGGATAGAGTCGCACTTTAAAGGTCGCCGATGTCGACGCGTCTATTTGCAGTGCTTCCTCTAGTGATGCGGCCTTGTCGGTAGTCTCACTATCGATAGTTGACCTCAAAAATCAGCTAGGATATCGAAAGGAATCTCTATACGTCTAACAACCCAGCACAGCATCGTAATCCTATACGCAGCTCAGTGCATTTCTTTCGAACTAGCCCAGTAGGAGGGAGACGCACTGAGTTACGTAGCGAGTTAGGTGCACGTGTAAAGGTTCGTGATAGGTGCACAGACCGTGTCGATTTAGAGATTTAGAGTGTTTCTGTCAGTGACGTCAAACTATCGACAGGTTTATCGTATCGTATATCGATATTTGAATTTAAAACTCATTTTGGGATATCATTTCATTACATTTATTTGCCTTAAAAGCGAAAATAGACAGTCCATACTAATTATTTTAAAACTTATGAATATGACAAACAAAAACGATGTGATTATTGGTAGGAGTTTTTATACCCAGACGGATTTTAAAGATCAACGGAATTTTCGACTGACCAGCAACATCGTGGCACGCCAAATAAATGCGTCGGCAATAACTTTTAGGGCCCTTTTTTACCTTTTCGCCCGGAACCCCAAAATGGATCGAAGGGGCGTCTCATTAAATCAGTACGACTTACACATTTTATTCCCTTTCGAGCAATTTTTCGTATAATTTGCTTCACAAATTACTTCCGCACCAGATTTTCCTGTTTTTCGTAATTAATATTGTTTTCGTTGCTCGCTTATTTGAAATGAGGATAAATTTTTGAAAATGAGCCTTAATCATACCTGTATTTTACATTTTTGCTACTTTTTTTATATTTTATATAAAATAGGAAGGAAAACAAGCAAGTGGGCCGCCTGATGGTAAGTGATCACCACCGCCTATAGACACCCGCAACACCAAGGAGATTGCAGATGGCTTGCCAACCTAGAGGGCTAAGATGGAATACCTCTTGTGCCAGTAATTGCATCGGCTGCTTTGCTCTCCACGCCGGAACACAATAGTGCAAGCACTGCTACTTAGCGGCAGGATTAACAAGTAACGGTAGCTATCCGGACGGACCTTGCACAAGGTCCTACAACCCGCATTATGGATCGGTTGTGGATCGATCGGATGTGGGAGACGTCCAATGTGCCTCTCACACAAACGTATGTCATATTATCAAAATTTAAGAGTTATACTGAAACCAATATTTGTCTTTTTCCTACTCCAAAGATTCGCCAAGATACGCGTCCTGCATCGTACGAAAGAAAATACGCTTATACGGATCTCCGCAAAGTATACCTGGCATTGAACCATATAAACTGCATACATTTGTATGATCCTACACTGGACCTGTTCTCACAGTCGGAGCCGAGGCTGCTGGCCACGGCTGCTCGCTATCTTGAGTCAGTCGCCGCCCCCAGCACTATGTGAGTGAGCAATGCTGGCGGCAACGATCGAACCAATACTTTACATTTATGTACGCAGTAAATAAATGTTGTTTCAAAATAATTTATTATAAAATGTATAACTATGTAAGGAACTTTCATGTGTGGCATGTCTGTAAATTTCAGTTGGTTAATAAATAAATAAAATAAAAAAGTTACGCCTAACTAAAGCCACTAATTAAGATATCAATAATTATTTAACATCAGTCAGTTTACACCTTTGAAATAACTTGAAAAAATCGATATAGTATAGATTTAGTGTCATTCCTCTCACTATCCCTTCGTCCACCGAGAGTCAAGCCCGAACGTTCATATAAACGCTGATATACCCATATAGACTTTGAAGCCGTATTTGAGAATTGAAATGAGATTTCGAGATATTGCCAATATACGGGGATTATTAAATGAAAGTACAATACAATACATATTGCGAAGGTAAAGCGAGATGCTGTCAGTTATTGTAGGAAAACAAAGGAGTTTTACCTTTAAGACATTTCTTGATAGACCCCGTAACGAATGATCCATTAGGTAAACTATATGGGGCTATATACATATATGTATAGGAGCACACGCGTATTTAATGGGAGCATCTAATGGGCGGTGGTGATCACTTACCATCAGTAACTCGCATGCTCTTTTGCTGCCTTGTTCATGGAAGTACTTTTTTGACGGATTTTTACTACATACCTTCCAACAACTCTCAGTATATTCACTTGGCTTATGAACCACACCACGCCACTGGCACGAGTACCCATTTAAAAACAAACATACAACAACAAATAATAATACCTACAACAAACATACCACAATATTTTTATATATTAAAATTAACAACCTTCTAAACTGGCATTAATTCGTTTTGGGCCTTATACCTCTTTTATTAAGACAAAAAATGTTTGAAACAATATTGGTATTTTTTTTAAACATTGCTATTTTAAAATAAAGAGGAGCTGCTAACAAAGACATTACATATAAATTTATTTATTATTTATTGGTGGACTCATTGTCAGTAGGCATTCTCTACCAGTCAACCACAACATAAATAAGAGAATTATTGGTGCACCAAAAAATTATGTTTTTTCAATATGATCCATTTGAAAAAGGCTATTTCCATATTTCATTGTAGCACTTTTCGAAAAAGACTTACCAAAATTCTCTAGAACATTTTTCTACAATAAAAACGAGGTACAGAAATTTTAATCCAGTGTCTTTTATTAGGGTTTTGGATGGATTTAAAGAATACACGTACAAAAGCCGTTCATTCACGTCCTCAATCCATTAGTAGTGAGAGGGTCAACAACGTCGGACGGCACTTGATTGCCTTAACGCCTCTTAACGTCCCTTAATGTCACGTCGACGTCTCGCAACGTCGGCCCTTTGACAGTAAACTCTTAATCCTAATCTTAGCTTTGTTATCAACTTAACCCTAAACTACAAAAGGTTACCCCGAAAAGATTCTTGAAGGGATAGAATGGTCACTGTCCGTCCTTTTTTCTGAGAATTGGGGTCGTATGGGAATTCGCGTACAATAAGAAGTTCGGAAATAAAATATATTGTATATTTTAACCCAGTTAATCGCCTGTTGTTACGCTCATCGGTCAATTGGTATGATTTTTGTAACCGATGTTATAGTAGATTAGTGTATAAAATATATTTAATATTAAGTTTAAAATGATATATAATTTTAGTTGCTAATTTTAGATACGCATCAAATCCCAGAGCTTTTTTTGTACATTCTTTTTGGTTTACATGTGCGCACAAGTGCCGTCTATTACTTAGAAACTTAAGAATTCACAGGCAATAAATTCAGATAGTTTATGACCTTTTTTTTTCACTCTCGCACAAGGGCAGCGTTCAAACACATTTCAAGTGGTCATCAGAGTTTGTTAGGGTTCCTTAATGTCAACAGTAAAACGCGGCGTTATTCGGTATGTGTATGTTTGTCTGTATATGACGTTACATTTTTGTATTTTGTAACATTGAAATTAGTTTGCTTTCAATAGGGAATATAATATAAACGGTGTTTCATTTTTAAATTCCGTTTTACCGTTTATAACTTATGTATATTATTTTTGATTTTTGCTCTATAATTTTGATTGTATCAGATTTAAGGATTACAGATAAAGTGACCTTGGCGTATAAATGTGTTATCTGCTAGCTTACTTTTAGACAGGACGAGGAGAATTTTTAGGTCGAGTAATCATTAATTATTAGTAAATAAACTTACAAAAACTATAAATGTATTCCTATATTATAATGGGAACGGTAGTTAAGCTATATACTATATAGTAATGATTGGATAGTAGACATATAATTTTAGTTATAGGAATAGATAAACTTTTGAGTAACTACGGAACTTCAGGGTGTGCTATTTCGTTTCGCGCTTGGCACAATTTTTACCAAACTGTTCAGTAAGCATCTATGGTGTTTAGAATCAAAAGTGGGGATGTTTTGGCGTGAGTATAAAAGCTAATGAACAAAGGAAAACAGGGTCTTAGAGGGTCTTAGATTTTGTCTTAGCATCTGTCTTAGAATTCACGATTGTCCCTGGGGATACCGATATTTTTTCCAAAGATTTAGTTTCGCGACGTGAACGTATTTTATTTTAATTTGTTAAGTTAGTGTTAATTAGTGGAAAATATTTAGTGTTTGCGTACTAGTGGACTTTATGAACTTTATGAACTTAATTAGTGTTGGTGTTACGGACTCAATTCTCAATTGGATTACCGCATGATCGGCAGCATGTTATTGGACGAAGCTAAGTGATAGCATAGTTTTTATTTTATTATTATTTGTTATTGATGTGTTTTTTTTAAGGTCTCCATTTAAGAGATCGATCACAATATTTGTTTTGTGTGTTAAAATAATTGACATTTACGTAAACAAAATTATCTATTCTATTTAACCTGTCTGCGTTTTGAAGTTCTTCATTATCATTATTTTCATATTTTTATTGATTACAATAATCTTTTTATGTGTTTAAAAGCTAAACAAATCAAAAGCAAACTATACCGAATCGAAGTGAATTATTATAATACGTAATTGAAATACTCAAACGAAAATAGGAATTATAGTCTCTTATTTGTCGTTTAGAATTTGATTGTCCGGCGTGTTTCTACTGTGACCAGAGCGGCGATTTTTTCGGTATTAGATAGATAAAGTATGAATGTGTTTCTGCTTATCAAAATCCTATTTTTTTTTATCTTATCTTTTGTCCGAGTCGCCTACGGCCAAGTTTAAAGTCAGGTCTATTTGAATTCGGACGGGGCCCCGGGGCCTACGGCCGGCCGATAGTACGTACGACTTTTTATGTTGTTGACGGACGATTCAGTAAAGCCGTGCGTGCTCTATTCCTTGACATCGTGCCTTCAGGTCGAATACCTGGGGTTGCAATCTCAAGGAATGAACCTAACGACGTATGCGGGAAAGCGGTACCCTCGATAGGGGAGCACTTAAATTCCCCACCACCACAGAATGACTGGATTTTGTTTCAGATTGTTTGGAATGAGAGTGATGGTTTGAATCGAATTAATTCTATATTTTGTAGGATTATTTTGTTTTCTGGCCAGACCCCATCCAAAGGCAAACTTCAGTTTGTGTTTAATTTCACACTTTGTGAAGGTCAAATTTCAAACACTTGCTGAATACGCAAACTGATTTTTGACTGTACCAGGCCGACCGGTAGGGGAGTTGTTAGGGATCTCAGGTCTTACTCTTAAACTGTATGTTTCACTGCACTAATATTATTATGTTCAACTGACTAATTTAATTTTAAGAATTCAATTAACTTAAACCAAATTCTTACTTAACGGTATAAATAAAAATTACACAACGTAGAAAGGGTCCTTCCATTTAACTAGACGATCACACATTTTTATGGCCAAGTATTTAAATTCAGGTATTTATAGTTACGTATATTATTCGTACATTCAAGTTTTTATTTCAATAGGTTAAATATATATAATAAGTTACAGTGGTGCCGTGACCAGGATGTGAGTCACTAAAATTTGAATTATTGTGGTTCAAATACTTATCAAACAATTTGGGTTACTACATGTTAATTTTATGCCGTATTAGAATAATTAGTCTTATAAGAATTTCAGTTGAACAGAGCACTTACTATTAGAATAACCAGTCTTATAAGAATTAGACCAAAGTGCGTCGATCCTTTTACGCAAGAAATATTTTGAAATATGGGTTCGACTCCCATTATTAATATTGTCGGCTGAATTTTTATTTAAATAATAAATTGTTCTTTTCTTGTGTGTACTCGCGGGTTCGATTCCCATGATAACTTATTCGGATTATAACACTAGGTACTTGTTAGATAAGATATCTGCAATCAGCAGGTTCGATCCCTGCGGTAATTTTATTGAACGAGATTGCATCTTATAAATTAAGTTACTAGGACGTGATATTAATATGATTACAACAATCATTTGGACACTTTGTTCTTAATTATTTTATTATTGGTGTAATAAAATAATGATATGTTAGATGTGGGTTCGAATCCTGCAAATACTACTTTTAAGTACGTAAATTTACAACAAATTTACATTTTAATTTTATGTTAAGGTCTGGCATGCTAGGGGCGCAATTATAATTTTTTTAGGTCAGTGACAAATTAAAGTTTAGACTGATCTAAGACATAGGTTCGATTCCCACGTCATTGTAGCTATTTTAAGGCATATTTGAATTTGACGTATGGTTAAGTAACTTACTTAGAGGATTAAGGTATTTTTGAAAAAAACATTAGGACATTGGTTCGATTCCAGTGCATTTTTTTGGTCAGAGCTGGGAGGCAAACGAGAAAGGGGTTCACCTGAATAATCACGGTACATATCGTGATTTACTTGAAGTATTAGAGAAAAAAAATATTGCCATTTACTCTAAGAAATAATTTAAGCAGGGGCGTGTATTTTTAAGTATTTTAAGTAGTTATGCCTTTACTATTAGGATATTTAGTTGATAGTGTTTAACACGAGTTAACGCGGTATTTTTTTTTATGATTAAAGTCTTGAATAGGCTACGCACGGTTTAAAGACTATTGATTTAAGAATGGATTCAAATAATAGAAACTATTCTTTACGTAGCAAAAAGAACACTGAACCGATAGACAAAAGTAGTACAAATTCTTCAGTGAAAGAAAATACAACAACATCTTTAGGACCGGTTTTACAAAGAGTTGATGTTTTAGAAAACCGTTCGATAACGACAGGATATCAAAATGATGAAACGTCGAGTTCTGAATTGCAGTATACAATTAATAAGTCGGTCACTGTGATGATGGTTCCGAAAAAAACCGGTATTTGATGGAAACAATGTCCATCCTATGATATTTTTAGAGGAACTTGATAATTATAAGCGAAAAATTAATGTATCGGCATGTGATTTATATGTAACTCCGGATTGTCTGTCTGGGTCTGCCAAGAGCTGGTCTAGAGTTTTCTTAGGAAATAAAAAGATGACAATGACTTCAAAACGGATTTTATAAATTTTCATTGGAATTCATACGCGCAGCGAAACGAGTGATCCTAGTGACCATTGCATCGAACAACCTCAAATAATCGCGACGACCGAAGTTCAGAGTCAAGTATCTACGCACGTAATGCCTCAAGAGAAGTCGCGAAACGGAGACATAGGAAAAGCAAGAATGGTAGCACTTTTGACAAAGGGTTAGAAGCAGCTAATGTGGATAAAAATTAAGGGTTCGTTTGTATGTATGTAAAACTTGGTCAAGCACTAGCTTTAATAAGTTGATATCCCGAAGTTGGTATGTATGTCGCATTGGGATTTATGTGACAGAAGTGTGTATGTATGTTGTGAAGGTAATTTAAGTATGTTTGGTATGTTTGTTTGCAAGAACAGTCCTTCCTCTGACTGTATATCGCGAAGGAGACCTTATAGACACATAAACTAGGGGCGTGTGTAGGCATTAATCTCAGTTGTAAGGTATACATATATGTAGAAACTGATGGTCTAGATTAAGAAACTTTCGTAATCCTATTCAAGATTCCTCATTATTTTACATTCTATGAATTCAAAATACATCGTCATCTTAGGGGCGTTCTGTAACCGATGTTATAGTAGATTAGTGTATAAAATATATTTAATATTAAGTTTAAAATGATATATAATTTTAGTTGCTAATTTTAGATACGCATCAAATCCCACCTTTTTTTTTCACTCTCGCACAAGGGCAGCGTTCAAACACATTTCAAGTGGTCATCAGAGTTTGTTAGGGTTCCTTAATGTCAACAGTAAAACGCGGCGTTATTCGGTATGTGTATGTTTGTCTGTATATGACGTTACATTTTTGTATTTTGTAACATTGAAATTAGTTTGCTTTCAATAGGGAATATAATATAAACGGTGTTTCATTTTTAAATTCCGTTTTACCGTTTATAACTTATGTATATTATTTTTGATTTTTGCTCTATAATTTTGATTGTATCAGATTTAAGGATTACAGATAAAGTGACCTTGGCGTATAAATGTGTTATCTGCTAGCTTACTTTTAGACAGGACGAGGAGAATTTTTAGGTCGAGTAATCATTAATTATTAGTAAATAAACTTACAAAAACTATAAATGTATTCCTATATTATAATGGGAACGGTAGTTAAGCTATATACTATATAGTAATGATTGGATAGTAGACATATAATTTTAGTTATAGGAATAGATAAACTTTTGAGTAACTACGGAACTTCAGGGTGTGCTATTTCGTTTCGCGCTTGGCACAATTTTTACCAAACTGTTCAGTAAGCATCTATGGTGTTTAGAATCAAAAGTGGGGATGTTTTGGCGTGAGTATAAAAGCTAATGAACAAAGGAAAACAGGGTCTTAGAGGGTCTTAGATTTTGTCTTAGCATCTGTCTTAGAATTCACGATTGTCCCTGGGGATACCGATATTTTTTCCAAAGATTTAGTTTCGCGACGTGAACGTATTTTATTTTAATTTGTTAAGTTAGTGTTAATTAGTGGAAAATATTTAGTGTTTGCGTACTAGTGGACTTTATGAACTTTATGAACTTAATTAGTGTTGGTGTTACGGACTCAATTCTCAATTGGATTACCGCATGATCGGCAGCATGTTATTGGACGAAGCTAAGTGATAGCATAGTTTTTATTTTATTATTATTTGTTATTGATGTGTTTTTTTTTAAGGTCTCCATTTAAGAGATCGATCACAATATTTGTTTTGTGTGTTAAAATAATTGACATTTACGTAAACAAAATTATCTGTTCTATTTAACCTGTCTGCGTTTTGAAGTTCTTCATTATCATTATTTTCATATTTTTATTGATTACAATAATCTTTTTATGTGTTTAAAAGCTAAACAAATCAAAAGCAAACTATACCGAATCGAAGTGAATTATTATAATACGTAATTGAAATACTCAAACGAAAATAGGAATTATAGTCTCTTATTTGTCGTTTAGAATTTGATTGTCCGGCGTGTTTCTACTGTGACCAGAGCGGCGATTTTTTCGGTATTAGATAGATAAAGTATGAATGTGTTTCTGCTTATCAAAATCCTATTTTTTTTTATCTTATCTTTTGTCCGAGTCGCCTACGGCCAAGTTTAAAGTCAGGTCTATTTGAATTCGGACGGGGCCCCGGGGCCTACGGCCGGTCGATAGTACGTACGACTTTTTATGTTGTTGACGGACGATTCAGTAAAGCCGTGCGTGCTCTATTCCTTGACATCGTGCCTTCAGGTCGAATACCTGGGGTTGCAATCTCAAGGAATGAACCTAACGACGTATGCGGGAAAGCGGTACCCTCGATAGGGGAGCACTTAAATTCCCCACCACCACAGAATGACTGGATTTTGTTTCAGATTGTTTGGAATGAGAGTGATGGTTTGAATCGAATTAATTCTATATTTTGTAGGATTATTTTGTTTTCTGGCCAGACCCCATCCAAAGGCAAACTTCAGTTTGTGTTTAATTTCACACTTTGTGAAGGTCAAATTTCAAACACTTGCTGAATACGCAAACTGATTTTTGACTGTACCAGGCCGACCGGTAGGGGAGTTGTTAGGGATCTCAGGTCTTACTCTTAAACTGTATGTTTCACTGCACTAATATTATTATGTTCAACTGACTAATTTAATTTTAAGAATTCAATTAACTTAAACCAAATTCTTACTTAACGGTATAAATAAAAATTACACAACGTAGAAAGGGTCCTTCCATTTAACTAGACGATCACACATTTTTATGGCCAAGTATTTAAATTCAGGTATTTATAGTTACGTATATTATTCGTACATTCAAGTTTTTATTTCAATAGGTTAAATATATATAATAAGTTACATTTTGAACTGCAGGGGCGATTTTAACCCTTTAACCGCTGATACAATTTTCATGGGACATGCATTTGTCGCCACCTATACAAAACAGACATTTGTTTTAATAATAAGATACTAGAAACTAGCTCCTCGCACAGATACAGGTAGGACACAGTATATAAATACAGCAGTACCGAAACTGGACCTGTTTGTTGAGATAGATACCTACACTCCGGTGGAGCGTTAGGGTTGTCCTCTTACTTTTTTGTAAAATTGATAAGCTACATTATTATTATTTATAACAACGTTCACTTGGATTCTATAACGATCAAATAATGAAATGAATTAACGAGTTTACAAATAAAATTGGGTTATTAAAAAAAGTTCAACATTTCAAGAAGTAAGATAAAATTAAAGCTCCGGTTTTGAAGAGCTCGAGTTCAAGCAGCCATATTACGACGCAATACTTTTGTGGCATATTTAAAAGATCGCGCATTGTCTCTGGCGGACGCAATAACGATAAACGCAAAGCGTATCCACCTGTCTCGATGCGGCAGTCGCGACTGACGGACCGTGAAAACTCCTTAGCGGCCGTGTTGAGCGTGCGTCTGTGTGAGTGCGTCAGTTCCGAGCGTTTGTACGTAGATTCCTTACTGCTTATATGTACACTGTGCCCAGACTACCTATGAAATGAACATAAGGGCTGTCCTGCCTGTACCCATCCAGCTCTGTGTGGTGCTTGCAAAGGCCAGCGGTCCCTCGGTCCTTGCACCCTAGGCTTCTGCCTAACCACCCTGCGGCGGGTAAATCAGGCAGCTAGCGGACTATAGTTTAATACTCGACTTTATCTCTGATACCAGATCGGCTGGAAGTTCACGAACGCGTGGCTGGCGGGCAACCTCTGCTGCAAGCTGCTGCTCGTGCTGCGAGCGTTCGGCCTCTACCTGTCGTCCAACGTGCTGGTCTGCATATCCGTCGACAGGTTGGCTTATTAACAACATAAATGTTTTTGTTGTAATATTTATATGTACGCTAGTCTATAAGGTATTTGTTCAAGGAGTGTAAACCCAGCGCTCTCCACACAAACGGCGATAATATTTTCCACCATCTAAACCTTAACCTATAGCCATATATTTTTGTATGTTATCATTATGCCCTAGAACTAAGTTTTTGTATTTTGATTTTTTAAATATTCTTAATAGTTTCAAAAATATTGACGCTTTTGTGTTTTGTATGAAACTCCTAAAATGCAAATATTGTCAAATCTATGAAGAATATTTCAAAATTTGAGACATACAAACCTAGTTCTAAGGCATAATGACAAGCTACCATAAAATCATTGCCATAGGTTAAGGTTTACGGAATGGAAACCCGGTTACTTTCTCTAAGAAAAAACCGGTTTTAACCGGTTATTCCTTAGAGAAAATAACCGAGTTTGCTTTCACTAGGGGACACATGTGGAAGTTCAGTCAAGAATCGGTCAAGGAGATTAGAAAAAACACCAGTGGTCGACCTGGACCCAGCCTGGGGGGGGGGGGGGGGGCTATTCGCGATAGGTTTTGTTCCCTGAAATAAAGTTTATGAATAATACCCATTTTTAAACCAGAATTCCACTGCGGCTAGGTTTACTATAAATCCGGATTTGTTTTGAGATTTTAGGATTTATCACACAGGACGTTAAATTTTGCAAGATTTCCCATAGAAAATATGTCAAAATTAAACTGGTCGTATGTAACCACTAGAAATCACCAGTGATAATAAATTAAATAGTCAAACCGTTTCACTAAGCATTAATCGAAGGCAACGGAAATTCAAATCCTGATATGTGCTGGCAAAGCAATGAAGAATGAATAATAAGTGAGAGTAGTAAACCAAATTGCCAATTCCAATACGTTTATGTTCCTCAGGCAGGCTTTATCTTTGTCTGAAAGACCAAATTGAAGCACGATTCGGAATCAAAATTTGCTCGTCCATACAAAGTTTAGAAATTAATCGATAAATAAATGAACTATTGTGCTTTAGTAAAAGACTAGAAATGAAAGAGTTTCCATTTTTTGCGGATCTTATTATAAATTATGTAGAACCACTTTGCTAATATTTTTTCTAACATGGAAAACCGACCAAGTGCACCGAGGGTTCCGTGTATAGAATAATAATTTTGCAGCCAGCCACTTTACCGCAGGGGACAGACTTGGGAGATATTTGTACATATAATTAAGTTTTATATTTTTTATTAGGTTAAATTATTCACATTTAACTTTTATGCAATGTTCAATTACCATATCCTTTTGTATTCATTTTGTGTAATAAAATTCAGTTAAGAGACTTTTTTTTCATTACGTTCAAGATTCTTAGTGCGAATCCTATTCGAATTTGGCATTTTTTTATTTATTGTTATTTTATTTTACTAAATTTGACTTTTGTTTGTATATCACCATTTTTTAAAACCCATGTTAATATTTCTTTTATTTCTGGTCTTAATGTTTGTACGGGTGAGCGGGTACACACAGACTCAAACGGAAAAGCAATATCGCTCAGCCTACGGATTGCACGCGCCACGTTTATCGTCGCGAATGGTGTGGAACATATAACTGTTATGTGCTAACACAGCATTATGTTACGTAACACGGAACAACATGGTTTATGTGCGACACGAACGGTTTCCACACCATTTTAGGGTGATGGTCGAAAGTTTACTCGTAAACGAGAACAAAGTCGGGATCGTGTCGATTAGCATCCAAGGGCACGCAAGTGAGCAACTTTTTTTTACACGGTTTCGCGGAGTAGCAGGGTAATTTGTTCCAGTTTGTTGAAATGGACCTCCGCAAAGTAACGCCTGGGTCTATTAATTATTTAATGGTAAGGGGGGGGGGGATTAGCAGATAGGTCACATGGAAAGCGATCACCGCCGAACATAGACTCCTGCAGTAAGAGAAGAATCGTAAGAGTGTTGCCAGGCTTAAGAAAAGAATAGGCTTGTTTCTTGAAGGTCCCTAAGTCGTATCTATTTGGAAACACCGATGCTAAAACTTGATTCGGCAAGGGTGAGGTACTCGTACGTGGTAAATAGGCTTAAAGGCCGGGATAAATCCAGTGTTGCCGTCTTAGTTTTGTAAAAGTAGCTAGATTTTTTTATGAAATAGACAAGACAAGACAAATACTCTTTATTGAAAACCACACGGAAAATAGATAAAAAACATTAATTACAAAACAATAAATAGGAAGGCAAACAAGCAAGTGGGTCACCTGATGGTAAGTGATCACCACCGCCTATAGACACCTGCAACAACAAAGAGAGTGCAGATGCGTTGCCAACCCAGAGGGCTAAGACGGAATAGCTCTTGTGCCAGTAATTGGACCGGCTGTCTTGCTCTCCACGCCGGAACACAGCAGTGCAAGCACTGCTGCTTAGCGGCAGGATTAGCGAGCTGGATGGTGGTAACGATCCGGACGGACCTTGCACAAGGTCTTACCACCCGCAGAAATGTTGCAAAAAGTCTCCAGTTCATATCAAATTGGGTCCAAATGTCGCTAGATGTATGGAGCATTGGCCATAAAAAGTCGCTAAAATGTATGAAACACTTGCAAAAATAGTCGCCAACGTAGTCCGAAAATCCGCCAGATCTAGCGACAAAGTCGCTAAATCAGTAACACTGGATAAACCCGATGCTTATTATGCAGCACGGCTCGAGAGAAACACGAGTGTACAGGCTGGTTGTAATATGTCAAATAATATGTTGAGATTCCACATCGCTTGCGTCGCGTGCACGCAGCGCAGCTTGACGAAGCGAGCCTGGAGCCGTGCTGCATACACATCAAGTGAGGGCGAGCCTTTAAATGCACAGTGGTGGACTGCCAACCATCGTAATGGTAAGGACGAAACAAAAGTCTGTTTCGAGACGTACGTAAAAGAATGACTTCTTTCTTTATGTAAAAGGAGCGATAGTCTTGTTTTCTCAGTCGAATTATTTAATATTCAGTTCAGCTTAAACTCAAGAGTCGCCTCCGGTTTTTGAGCATTAAATTGCCGGTCACATCTGTTGAAATACTAAATAAAAAGGTTCTGCGTGAACGTGACTTGGCCAAACTTAACGTTCTTTTCAGTGGCCTTACGTCTCTAGCATCACTAGCAACCCGCCCCAGTTAGCACAGATAGCATATACTAACGAAAACATAAAATTAAAATGTATTGTACATAAAAAACTTTAAAAACAACTCTAAATTACATTAAAACGCTACGCGTAAAGCTACACACTAACCTTGCTTTCCTTAAAACATGCCCGTCATATCGGCATCATTCCCAAAAAACAATCAGCGGCTACAAACGTGAAACGAAACCCATTGCACGCTCCATACCGAAAAGTAGCTAACATGGGTTTTTGTTTGCAGCGGGGACCGCAATGGATCGCTGGATACACATAAACTCGCATAAACCCGTAAACTGTGTTGCTGTAGGTTCTTCGCCGTGCTGTATCCGCTACGGTTGCCTGCTGCCAGGAGACGCAGCAAGCAGATGCTATACAGCGCCTGGGCCGTGGCCCTCGCCTGCAGTCTACCGCAGGTAAATCATCATCAGTAGAAGCATAGTGTGATCAAATTTAGTATAGCTGGAAGCAAGCAAGGGAAATAAGCGATTTTTTATACTAGGGAATAACGAGCACATGGTTCCGTGATAATAAGCAATCATAGCCGCCAGACACCAGCAATATAAGAAAAAATGCAATCGCATTGGCAGCCTATATGAAGAGAATAGGCTTATTTCTTTAAAGTCGTATCTATTTTTAAACACCGAAGCTGAAAGTTGATTTCATAGTTGTGACGTGCATTGTAAAAAGTAATGTAGTAGTTCGCGAACTATCAAGATGGTAAGGAAAGATGAAACGAAAACTTGTTTCCATTTAAATTTTGTATTATAATTTCCAATATTGTTCCATGTCTTGTTACAAAATGGGTGTCAACTGTCAAGTCGTTTGTTTAAATCTTTAAATATTTTAACCTCAAATACGAACCACTGCTATCGTTATTTTCAGTTGTTGCCGGTGTAATTACTGGCACAAAAGGTATTCCATCTTAGCCCTCTGGGTTGGCAACGCATCTGCAATCTTTTTGATGTTGCGGGTGTCTATAGGCGGTGGTGTACACTTACCATCAGTGGCCCACGTACTTGTTTGCCTTCCTATTTCATAAAAATAAAAGTTATTCTCAAGGCATTTTCTAATCTTGAAACTCTTTTCAGAGCGTAGTGTTCAGCGTGAAACAGCACCCTGTGGTCCCAGGGTTCTCTCAGTGCGTGTCGTTCGACGCCTTCAGTTCCCCGCGGCAGGAAGTCGCCTATAACGTGTTCTGCCTGTGCGCCATGTACTTCTTGCCGCTTGCCATCATCACCGCCTGCTACGTCTGCATCTTCTGCGAGATCCACCGCAACAGCCGGGAGATAGACGGTAATTTTATCGTGATCATTATCGTCATAAACTTCAGATTCCACTATAGTCATCACTTCATCACTATTCGCGCCCTGTGGCCCTAAAATGACCGGCCCAGGTTTTTGCAGAGATTCCACTATGGTTAGATTATCACTATTCTATCGCGCCCTGTGGCCCGAATATTACCGGCCCTGAAGAAGAAGGAAAAGGAAGAAGAAGATAAACTCAGATAAACAGAACTTGGCCGGTCACGTTAGGACCACTGCGGCTTTAAAGTGTGTAGTGGAAAGAGACGCGCATAGAAATGAATTAATCTCAGACGGTTATCTTAGGGAACACTGGGGTCCATCTGAGTATCATGTATGTATGTATGTAAATTCTTAATTGTACAAAAAAAAAACACATAAATGACAAAAAGAGATAAAGTGATGTACATGATGGTAAATTTTTTGACATTCATAAGTGCTACCTGTGAGCCTAATCTGAATAAAATATTTTGACTTTGACTTACAAAGGCGAACTTCTCCATCATCGTCATGGTATCATCGTTATGGATCGGTTTTTTAATGCTAATCTTTTTCCAAACGCATTGCAGTTCAGTTATTATCGAATTTTATCTTTATAGTCGTATAATAATATGTTGCTGTAATTTGCATTTATAATTAGAAATAACTATAATATTTGGAGTGCAATATTTGGAATATATTTAACAGACAAATAGGTTTAGTAAAACATAGTTTGAAAAAACAGAAACCATCACTAAAAAAACTCTAGCGTAACCCTGGACCAAGCTCGACTTTTTATTGAATCTCTTTTTTTATTAGTTTTAATAAATTCCGAGACTGAATTCATTCACCCTCTCTTTGTGAGGAAATTGTTGCAGGAATTGAATTCACACGGAAGAGAAACAATCAACGTGGGGATTGCCTACGGAACTGTTTCCGTTAGGGCGGTTACAGGCTAAGCGTTTTTTTTGGTCCAATAGGCTCATGTTTATTCGCGCATCACGCGCCTGTCGCACGAGCACAAACGTGCTTTTTACTGTCAGCATTGTTAATATCTAAACACTTGAATACTTAGTTAAGTTATTCATATTGCTACAGATAGTTAAACCTACGAAAATGCGCCCCACTATTTTAAGACACCAAGGGATCGTTTTCTCACCAGCTGTCAAACTTTGACAGATCTCCCATATACGCTATATCAATATTGAACTGTTGGTGGTAAGCAAAACGATCCACTGTAAGAATACAGCAACAGACCAATAGTGTAAGACGATAAATAATCGTTTTCTTTGGTGAAATCAAGAGAAGAAAAGAAGTAGAGCGCGATTTCATAGAATTAACTGTCTATCTATACTGATTGAATCAAAACTGGCGCGCACCAACAAGCTGGTATACGCAAGTGCACGTGCAAGTATGTATAAGTCCAAAAAACAAGTAAACTTACACGTTCGTAGGAATCGAACGCGGAACCTTGCGATCTTGAGCTAAGTTCCTCTAGCGACTAGAGGCTTAGTGCTAGTTTAGGCTAGTTAAGGCTAGTAGCTAGAGTCTAGCCACTAGCTTAACGCTTTATGATGCTGTCGTGCATAAACGAATACGTGTGTACGTAGGGTGGCCAACTGTCCTGTATTTTACAGGATGTCCCGTTTTTCAGCTGTAACTTTGGCCGTGTCCGGTATTGTAATATAAGACATACAGGACCATACAGGTCATAATAATATCATAAAGGTTGTCCCGTATTTTTCCTTAAATCCTGTAATTTTAGATGAAATGTCCTGTAAAATGAACACACATAGTTGGTCAGCCTATGTGTACGTGAATAAGTTTTATGCACCGGTAAAAAAAACGCCTAATTTGTAAACGGCTTTAATACTCGTAGGAGAGAGTGAAAGTTACTGGAACTTAGCTGTCGACGGGGTCACGGGAACTTTGGAAATGTTGAACATTGTTTAATTTATTGCTGCCTTGTGTTGTATAATTAAGTTTAAGCTGAACTTTTATGTTTATTATTGACGTATCCTTTGAAACTTATACCATTTAATCGTTATTTGTATTGCTAGTTGTTTATTCGACAAGTGTAACTGGGCCAAAATTCTTTTTAGTGCCTAAAAAAAAATTTAAAATGTATAAGCACTTTTACCAAATTGTAGATGTCTCGAAATATTTTCCTAGTAATACTACGTTAGTTCTTAACCGGGCCCCAATTTTTATTATGAATTTGCCCACCATCCTGGGTTTTTTATTACAGAAAATTCTCATTTGGTACCCAAATTACCACTGCGTTACCTGTCCCCATGACTCCTCAAGAATAGTGTCCACTGCGTTACCAAACAATAGTTTTTTTCTTATTCTGACCCCAAATATTTTTATAACAGTCATCATTCGGGTATGCGTATGTCATTCCGAATTTAAAGATAACATATTATTTTAAGAATATCAGAATAAATAAAAAATATGCGTTAAAATGTACAAGGGACAATTTTATAGGCATCAAAAAGAATTTTGGCCCAACTATTGATCGGGCGCTGGTCCTTCAAGAGTACTCCGTAAGATCACGCCTACGTACAAAGTTTTGCTTCAATAGCTAATCTATAAAAGTATCCGATAACTTAATGTGTTTACTTGTATAGCTAGAGTTTCCGATTTCACCTTATGCCTACACCGAATGTCACAGATCAGTTACAAAAATTTAAGATAGAACGTAACAGAGAGATGATAGATGATTATAATTAATCAAGTCTGGAAAAAAGATATCGGTGAATGTCGCTGACAGGTTTTACCGAGATAATCACGTCAATTGATGTATTGTTTTCTTACATTGTTGTATTCAACCAATCTGTAACCTATTCTAAATAGTATACGCAAAAGATAAAGTGAAATATTTTCTATTTTAGCTGAAGAAAAATTACACCAAACCATGACTGGACACCACAATACTTAGTTTGGGACAAACGAAATTATGCGAAGCGGAAGGCTCTCCTATCGTATAACACCCTTATGTTTCGAAGACGAATACTACATCCCTTATCCCCTTATCTTGTTTTAAAAAGAGAAGAATTAAAAAAATAAACTGCTAGAATTTCTTGCGGCGTTTCTTCTCAGCAGACTCTTCCATTTTTCGAAACGCTTGTAGATTCAGACATGTAAAAGAGCCTTTATGGCCTACTTACAAAATAAATTCGTTTTCATTTTTTTTTACTATCATCAAATTTTTTTTAAATATTGACAGGCAAATGTAAACGCAAAGACATGAAACAAGTCCGGCTCCGGCGCTCGGACCGGCGGCTGCTGGAGCGCGCGCGCCGGCGCACGCTGCGCATGACCGTCACGATCGTGTGCGTGTTCGCGTTGTGCTGGCTGCCCTACGCTACCATGGCCATGTGGTGAGAATATCGAACTATCGATAGTATTGTTGATAGTATCGTGACCTCGAAAAATAGTCACATAATATCGATAGGCCTATCGATACTTTCGATAGTATTGATACTATCGATACCATCGATAGTATTGCTTTTCGATAGCATCGATACTATCGATAGTATTGATAGTTTTTTACCAATATATCGATAGTTCAGCAATTTGAGCCGGTCTACATTTTACTAGCGAATTAATAGCCTATGTCCGTCAGGAATAGTGTAGCTTTCTATTGGTGAAAGAATTTTTGGAACCGTTCAGTTGTTCCAGAGTTTACCCCTACATACAAACAAACAAAGTGTAGATTAGTGTAGATGTAGATTAATTACGGGTAACCCCTCTTTTACCCAACTTAATGGTGGAATTTGTTACCTCCCCCCCCCTTCCTTAATGCTAAAGTAGGATGCTGCAGCATGTGGCAGTACAACTAAATATTGCTACAGGCTGCCTGATGAAACGTGGACGCCGTTTAAAGGCAATTTGCAAGACAAAGAACGATGCAAATGCACCCTCTTTTGAAAGCACAGTTTTTTCACATGTTTGTAAATTCAAAAGATTCATTATAATAGGTAAGTACTGAATAAGTTATTCTGTTCGCTGTGCTTAGATTAAAAAAAAAACGACTCTTAAAGTGATTAAATAACAAAAGTGATGTTTACGTGAATTAGGTAGGTACAAGTGAGTACTTATCTGTAACAAAAAAATATAGTAAGTATTACAGTATTCGAGAGTAGTCGACATCCAGTCAAAGACTTAAGACTAAGTGAGTCCTGAGAGCGATCCGCTATTTGAGACCTGGTAGTAGCGATCCGGACGGACCTTGCACAAGGTCCTACCACCCGCAATAGAGGAAGAAGCAGTGGCGTAACAAAAGGGTGGCAGGGCTGGCAAAATGCCACGGGCCCCCGACCTAAGAGGGCCCCGACCCAAGAGGCCGCGAGCCTCAAAAATATTTTTTTACATTGTACCTGAGTGGTCATCAAAAGAATTTACCACGGGCCCCAGTGGCCCGTTTCACTAAGCTACAAGTTACAATTTTACAAGTCTAAACCGGCAACATTGATCATTAATGACCAATGGCAATGGACATAATGACCAATGTTGCCGGTTTAGACTTGTAAAATTGTAACTTGTAGCTTCGTGAAACGGGCCACAGATGGTATAGTTACGCCACAGGGAAGAAGGTTTAGAGTCTTATTCGTGTCACAGGTACATGGTGGACCGCGACTCGGCGCGCCGCGTGTCCAGCCGCGTGCAAGGCTTGCTGTTCGCGATGGCTGTCTCCAACTCCTGCATGAACCCGCTGGTGTACGGGTCGTACTGCCTGGACCTGCGCGGCGCGGCGCGGCGGCTCTGCAAGCGCGCCTGCTGCGTGGCCGCCGCCGCGTCGGACACTATAGGCGAGTCCGGCCCGGACAGCTGCAAATGATATTATAATGCATGGATGTACAGTTTCATACTAAATGACAGCTGAAAAACGGCCCGACATGAGAATACAGGTTGACGCCAATGTTACAAATGCAAATTATTAGTTTACCATTTATAGTCATTTAATTTACAACTTTACGTCTAACTGCATAAAATAATAATTTATTGAGTTTCGTTGCAAAAAGGTTTTTTTACAAAATAATAGTATTGACAGCAGCGCCTTCGGTCCTATGCTTCGGTCCGACAGACTGACAGCTCGAGCGATAATCGGTTTAGTCTTCTTTTTAGCCTCCTTTGATACGCCATTCTTTAAACACTGACTAGAAGTCCATATTACTTATGGGTCAGTGGCTGCAAAATAAAATAAAAATAAAAACATTTCAAAGACTTATCGGCGCGCCTTATAGAGGCCTTCCGTGACCAGAAGGCTGGGCAATACTTCGCGCAAAGAATCAGCATTGCCATCTAACGTATCAAAGCTGCCAGCCTTCTGGGCACCCTACCTATTGGCGGCGATTTGGGACAAATTTTTTACCTTTAAGTTTAGAATAAGATTTTTTTTCTTAATTTAGAATTTGATTAAATAAATGTACACTACTTCAGATTAAAATTCAAAACTGCACCTTAAGGTTTGCTGGCCAATGCATGCACATAAGCCATCTTGTATTTGTAAAACCGGCTTTAGAAACTTATAATTCGTTGAGCATTAACGTTTGCTAGATGCAACAAATATTTGGAATAAAAACTAATTTTCGCCTTTATTACAGGAAATTCTGGATCCAGCTCCATAAAGAGGAACATAAACTTGGAGACGCCACTCGTGATAAAGGTATTATTAATCATAGTATTACGTAATCTGTAGTTAAGATAACGTCCCCGTCATCAACGGTGACCTAATAATTGACGCCAAGATACGGTAATATATGGGAAATATACAAGTAAAATCATCAATCAATTAACTACTGGTAAAAACAATGTGCTACGCGTGTCAAACACTGAGACGTCCATATCAACAAAACTGGAACAAATTAGGCAGAAACCGTCAGCCTCAGAAGTAGCTTTGCACTTAAGAACCCTGTCGTAGTAACGTATGAAATGAGTCTTGCTCGAACTTGCACATCACTGACAGCGACAAGGTACTAAAATGTCCAGCTACTTCTGCTAACTTCTAATTTGTTTAGTCTTTGAGCCAAATAGTATCAACATTAATAACATAATTAAGTTACGAGTACATTTCAGGCAAACGAGACTTTATACTTCATTAAAATTATTAGGCAAATGTAAGCACTAATGCAATATTTATATCACGGCGCGAATAGAACGTTGCTTACCAAAAGAAAATGTTAATTATTCCAGGCTCAGCGAGAAACTAGTATTCATGCGAAAGATATTTTAATTTTGAGTCTAAATTAAAATATCTTTTGCATTTAGAGCTTAGCTTTCATTTTCTTTTGCTCGGCGACGTCGTCGCCACTTAATAATTCCGAGAAAGGCCTGCGTGAAATAAACCCGAGGTTAAAAAACTTGCGTTTAAATTGTTATATTATGCGTTTTTCTAAAAAAAAGTATTATTTAAAAAACTTTAAGATCTACGCTTTGCCTACAAACTTGGGCTAGGTTTTGGCCGTGACTTCGTTTTTTTTATGAGATAGGAAGGCAAACAAGCAAGTGGGTCACCTGATTGTAGGTGATCACCACCACCCATAGACACCAAGGAAATTGCAGATGCGTTGCCAAACCAGAGGGCTAAGATGAAAATGGCAGTAATTTTTATAATCCTTCAAGATTTTTTTAAGAGTCGCAAGCCGGAAACGACTGAAAGACTGATCAGGACGGCGGCACTGTTTGACAGCTTAATACTTCCGGCGTTGAGGCCCTTCCGGTCGATTTAGAAAAGGCAAAGCAGAATAAAAAGGTTTTATTTAAAGTGAGGATAACAAGCATGCGGGTCGGCTAATGGGAAGTGATCACCGCAACCCATAGAAACCATTGACTTCAAGAAAATCGCTGATCCGTTGCTTGGTTAGAAAACTAAATCTTATTTTTTAGAGTTGTACTGTTCTACTACGCGTAAGTTTTCCTTTGAAACGAAATTAGTTATACGAACATACATACATACATAAAGTCACGCCTGTTTCCCGGAGGGGTAGGCAGAGACCAAGGATTTCCATTTGCTACGATCCTGACATACGAACAAACGGAACAGTACAGTGCAATAACAAAATCTTTACATAGTTAGTACACACTTTGAATTTTGTCCTCGGAACCAAAAATCCCGAGATTTCCCGGGACTATCAGAACCGGTCTGTCCTGACCTTGTTTGTCCCTACTATGATACTCCTTTCACATACTCAAAGGTTAACTGAAAGAGATCCCTTAAATGCATTCGCCTTTTTACATCACTGTATCTCTTTTTGCAATTTATGTTTTTAGTACAATACAGAATTTACACGCATACATACATACCGGTAGGTATTTACCGGGAGCATGCCCTAATTTGCACCAAACTCCACCGATTTATCGCCATTATCCCAAAGGAGTAGCTTTTACGGGCTCAACGATAACGATGTGAAAATAAAAGCCTACTCGTCGATAAGGGACGCTGTTACCTGATAGCAGTGGAATAAACCCCTGGGGTATTCCAACGTGCTTCCGCTTTTTTCCCATTCCATACACTATAACGTAGGCATTGGGAGCAAGAAGGACAGTGATCCTTAACCTTTTAGAGACGGCCCATTTGCCCAAATCTTGATCCTGTTGGACCACCAACCATTTCTTAGCGATATCTTGCTCTCTGTCTTAACTTAAGAACCATGCTCTTGTCGGTAGAGTGCTAGAATCCTGCCTCCGACAACTTCGTCACTTCTTGGTGCGCCAAAACTTTAATATTTTCATTTGTTTGCTGAAAATAGTCCTCACTTGGTCTTCCCCTACCTCTCCTACCTCTCCTGTCTGCTATGTTTCCCTCTATTAATGTTCTTAAGAAAGAGGTCGTGTCGATAAACCGATCTTTTTTCTACTTTAACCTTATTAAAACAAAAAAGAAAAGTGTTAGACAAAAATGGTGCAGCATCGCATAAAGGTTTGGCGGAGTGTAATGACATCCTCCGGTTTCAAAAAAGGTCCTTCCTGTTTGTCCTCCTAATGAACACCGGATTTATTACATGACTGCGGTTAATATGACATACTAAATTAAAATTATTTGCAACTAGGGGTCGCCCGTGACTTCGTTTCCGTGGAATTTGTAGCCTATGTCCATCAGGGATAATGTAGCTACTATCCCTCACGCGATAAAGTCATTGTTAATTTACCTCGACGTTTCGGCCATGTTTCAGGTCACGAGTAGGTCGAAACGTCGAGATAAATTGACAATGATTTTATCGCGTTAGTCTCGTTAACGTTATAAATATGGTATTCATTATTTATTTTATTTATTTAGAACGGACGAGTGAAGCAGCGCCTGGGCGTGCGGTTCGCGGAGACGCCGCTCAGTGTGCCGCCGGCGCCGGCGCGCGCGCAGGCCTGACGCCCGCCGCCGCGGCTGCACTGCGCGCCGCGGGAGCGCTCGCGCGTGCTTGGCGAGTGCTACAAGGACAGGACCACTATAGTTCAGATATAAAGGACTAATGTGACGTGTAATGCTAGGTTGCTGTCACGCAGCCCTAACCAGGGCTCCACAGAAAACCAGCGTTGCTGCACTCGTCTTGTGTAGCAACACGAGCTGAGTGGGGAGCCCTTTTTTGGTGTCAACTGACATAATTTAAGACAATCGGTGTTAGCTTTTATGAATCGATCTTATACCTACTCAATAATTTGTACATAATTGAAGATGAACTGTCTTAAAACGAATGTAAATAAACTTATTTGTTGTAAGCTGTGTTAATTTATATAATACAGAATGCCGGCGTTAAGTAGTAACTTGCTACTGCGTTTCATACTGTAAGAGGGACCCGGAGGTCTTCGGGAACCCTAAAAATCTTTTGGGATGGCGAGTTCCCACGGGCGGCCGTGATCACTAACCATCACATGAACCGCATGCTGGTTTGTCTCCGTAATCTATAAAAGAAAACTTATTACCTGTTTTATAAATATCACAGTTAAGATTGAGAATTAAAAATAATGTAAAAGTCCATTTTTGTAAGCTGTGTTAACATTAATCTTTATTTTTGAATTTACATAAAATACTTTTGCATTTGTATTTTTGTATTATTTCACTGTCAGCCCCCTTTCATAATATTAATAATTTGTTCATTTGAGTCGTTTGAGTGATCATAATAATTAAATAATATGATATTTATTTATTTAGTCACATCAGTAGTAGGGATTCGCCGGTTCTGGATCACTTTTTTTTCGCTCAAAATGGCGGATTTGGGGGCAAAGAAAACTAAAAAAAAAAAAAAAAAAAAAAAAAAAAAAAAAAAAAGGTCAACACCCCATTTAAAGCGATTGGACGGGGTCTCATCACGCTCCGCCCACTCCTTCACGTATATATGTACTTCCATTGCAACATAATACCAACACTTAATCACATACTCATAAAAGGATAGAGACCCTTTCCTTTGTTTCCTACTCACCCTTTGTTACGTTCAACTTCTTACCTGCGCCCACTTGGGGGTTCGGTGCCGACCTTTTTTTTTTCCTGGGTACCTGATCGCCCGCCACGCTCCGTACAAATAAAATACCATGTCTTTTCGTAAGTCCACTTTCAATTCATTATTCTATCAGCACATAAATATCCTATCGCATTATTCGCAGTACACTTTTATTCGTAGCCTATAACTTTTAGGACTATCATAAATCTAACCTAACCTAACCTACATTTTGGAGAAATTCAAACCTAACTTAACCTAACCTCCATTTTGGAGACATTCAAACCTAACCTAACCTACATTTTGGAGAAATTCAAACCTAACTTAACCTAACCTACATTTTGGAGACATTCAAACCTAACCTAACCTACATTTTGGACAAATTCAAACCTAACATAACCTAACCTAGGTTTTGGAGAAATTCGCAAGCCATAACTTTCAGGACTATTTTAAATCTAACTTAACCTAACCTACGTTTTGGAGAAATTCGTAAGCCATAACTTTCAGGCCTATCTTAAGTCTAACCTAACCTACGTTTTGGAGAATATTGTTACGCTAAATAGTAAATGGTTTCAGTTAAAAACAAGAATTTTGTTGCTTTATTGCTTTTTACTTCTAACCTTATTAAGTACTCCTTAGAAATACTAGTTTTAACGTGTTTGTTACGCAATTCGATTATTTAAATACTAGACAAAACTTGTAGGATTGCACTATGTACAAAGGATATTAAGAACGCAGCCTTGTGTTTCGCTTACACAGTAGGTACTATCCTACATTTTGTGGACATATTATATAGCTAAAGTTTATTTTATGAATATACATATAGACAGAGAGTTTACATAATACAGTAAACGGTTTCAGTAGCTTTATTGTTTTCTTTGTATCAAACGCACCACGATCTTTTATTATTTAATTACTTAACATCAATACACTATGCAAAGAGAGCTTTTTGAAAAAATAGCTAGTTTGAACGTGTTCACTAGGCGAACCGTTTACCTGACCATCGTCAATAAGAGGAGCGTTATGTTTTTTCGAGTGTATGGCTTTGAAGATACTGGTTTAAACTTGTTAAATTGCACTACGCATAAAGGACCTCAAGAACGCGGGCGGCATCGTATAATTGCTTTATTGTTGTCTTTGTATCAAAAGAACCGCCGCTGTCTTTTGTTATTCAACACACCGCGTCTGGAGAATACGAGTTTATACCTGTTCACTAAGCGAAGCCCTTCTTTCAAAAAATACGTGTCCCAACTTGTAGGGATTGCGCTGGGTATAAAAGCGCGCCATCACATCTCGACTTCATTGCGCCCCAAAAATTCTCCGAGCAAGGTCTTCGAGTAAGAGAGTCGTGAGTCGTGAAGTTTAGTGCAAGGTTGCTGAAAGCAGTGTTTCGTTGCTGAAATGGATGTAAGTATGTAGTCATAATTTTATGTGTGCCCACTTATTTCAGATTTTGATTGATTGTAACATAACCTTCATCTATTTTTGTGTTTACCATGTAAATCTACTTTGAAGGACCGTTTGAAGAATGTTTTTATATTGTTACAGGAAAACACATTTAAAAATTATTACTATCCCGACGACGAAGCAAGTGATGAAGAAGGAACGTTGGCCTATAAAGTCAAAAAAGCTATTGCTAACACTAACAAGAGGCCTAATAACAGCATAGATGGCTTCTTTGAAAAACGGAAGAAAAGGAAAGTTGCAGTAAAGTCGTCGAGCGTCAGCCAAGCCACTGCGGAAGGCGTGGCTTTTATAAAGTCCAACAAAGACGATGCATCATACGCCTCACATCTCATAAAAATTGAGGTGTATGATGCGCGGAAAATAAAAAATATTCCGCCAACGGAGCATTGGAAGCATGCGGAAGTGCGTGTTAAATACTACGCTCACTCCGAAGAGGACGCTCACGTCGAATCTACGAGGGATGTGATTTACCAAATCACCAAACAGTTAGCGGACAAAAGTGATTGTGTAAATTACGTTATAGACAATACAAAATAAGTGTAAAAGTAGTTTTAAGATCTTAATTTGTTCCTTTTATCTTTTTTTACTCGATTGTGTGCGTTTTGTTTGTTAACTTTGCTTTATAACTCGTACCGAACATTTTTCTTTGTATAGCGAACACCTTTTGTATTCTAAGCTTCCTTTGTAGTTATTTTTTTCCGACAAAGAGTCATTGTCTTTCATATTAGATAAGTAACACAAGTTCCAAGCGCCGATGTTCATAGTATAAATAGACCATAGCCCGCTTTAAAAAAACACATTCTAACGAAGACATAATAATGGACGGACTGAGCTGCAACTTCTTCGACCAACAACTTGACCAGCTTACTGAAGACCAAAGGCTATACGAACTCTGCGAAAAAGTGGAACAAGAATATTTTAAAACGTAGGTTACTTACTTTTGTTATAATTTTCTTTTGTTATAATTGTGCTATTGTCATAGATATCCATCCTACTGAATCATGCTTCAACTCATTTGATGCTAATAGCTTACCTTTATTACCTTTGTTATATTGTGTCATTGTAATGGGTACCCATCTTACCGAAACATGTTTCAACTCGTTTTTTGCTAGTTGTAGCTGGTAGGGGTGGATTTTAAGGTATTTAAACCGAATGCCAGTTGCTTCAAATCATTTGTTACTGTTCTCTCGACGTAGGAGTAGTACTTTTTAAGATGTATTTCAATTTGGATCTATCTCAAAGTGAAATTACAAGCCTAGACAAATCTTTGATCTTGTCCAAATTCCATCATCAAATAAGGATGTGGTACTTAAGGAAGGTTTTACCAGTTTCGTGGTTAGAGGATACGGAGATAATGCCATATTTCACGCCATGCAGTGGACACATCATACATACTCATAAATCAGACACATCCGATGAAATTGATGGTGTACTGCCAATGCAAGCGTATTGCTTAAATTGTAGACGAGAAATGAGTTAGTATTAAACTTTTAGGTGTTTTCGTTTATTTTATAATTGTCAATAATTTGTAATATTAATAATTGTTTTATTTTTGCAGATCTTTACAAGTTGGCCGAGGAGGTGTAAATAAAAAAAGAACAGCAATGTCAACTGTGACTGCCGAACCACCAACAAAGAAAAAAAAACCTCTGAACAATTCAACTAGCTACGCTGCTGTGGCAACATCAACAGTATCAGTTGGACACCAAAACGTGAGTACAGAAAGTAATCACAAAATTGAATGTCCTGTGTGTCACGTGTCAGTATCTAGAAAATATTATTCCAACCACTTGAAAAGTAATACTCATAAAAACAACGTGATAAGTTCTGACAAGGAATTTACAAACGTTCAGTTAATTGAAAGCGCGTTCGGGAATAGAATAGTTACTTACAGAATTTTACCTGATTCCGTTACTACCAATGCATTTGAAACACCAGAATTATTTTTGCATAATATCAAGGGAAAAGTGTTTAAATTACTAGAACGATCCATAGCAGAACAAACTGTCGTAAAAGTAAATTTCATTCTTAATGCAGATTTTACACAACAAACTAAGCAACTTAATAATATTTTTGACTTTCAATCGTTAAATTACGTCGTTTGCAAGGGGGACGCCACAGATGGTATTTATGCATCACTTGTAACTGAAATTGTTAACAAAGTAACCAATTTTGAAAAAAAAGACAGCGGATGGAGTTTAGTTAAAATAAAATACTTAGACATGAATATCAATAAATTCAATCCTTTGCGTGGTTCATCTTACATAAACTTACCATTGGATATAAAAAACAAAAAAGCAGTTATCAACGTTAAAAACAAAGACCATGAATGCTTCCGTTGGGCTATACTGTCAGGTTTATATGAGCCAAATAACAACTCTAACAGGGTCTCGTCGTACAAATTGCACAGAAATAAATTGAAATTTGAAAATCTTTCCTTCCCAATAAAAATAAACGATATTCATAAATTCGAGAAAATGAATGATCTAAGCATTAATGTTTTTGGCTTGGAGTACGATTCGAAAAGCAAGCAAAATAAAGTTATTGGTCCGTTACACTTAACGAAAAGTAGGAAAACTATCCATTTAAACTTGTTGTATTTAAATCACGGTACTAAGGGCCATTATTGTTACATAAAAAGTCTATCGAGATTAGTATCAAAACAAATGACGACGTCAGAGCATGCAATCCACTTATGTGATGGTTGTTTAATTTATTTCACGTCACATGAAAATTTACAGAAACATCAAAAACATGACTGTTTTCATGTATGTACAAACTTACCCTCTGAAAACGATAGTAAAAGAAACTGGTTTAATGAATTAGTTCCCTCTAACCAAATATCATTCAATAACTACGATCGTAAATTGAGGGTACCATTTGTTATATATGCCGATTTCGAAGCATTTTTAAAACCCATTGAAACTTGTATCAACGATCCGAATAAATCCTCAACAACCAATGTTCAGGAACATGTAATGTACAGTTTTGGATACTATATTAAATGTTCATATGATGACAGTTTATCTGTATATAGAACATACACAGGTCAAAATTGTGCCGAATCATTTATGAAATTATTAAAAAAAGATTTAGAGAACATTTGCAAAAAGAACACTTTTGTAAAATGTCCTTTACCCTTAACGGAACAAGATAAAGTAACCATAGCACAAAGTGATACCTGTTTCATTTGTGAAAAAAAATTAAATGAAGAATTCATTGTGTCTCATAACCAACACACCGGTGCTTTTGAAGGAGTCGCTCATCCATCCTGTTCTGAGAAATATCGAACCCCTAATTTCTTACCTGTGTTTTTACACAATTTGAGTAGCTATGATGCTCATTTTATTGTACACGGGCTTGGATTTGAAGAGGGGGACATAGAAGTTATCCCACAAAACAAAGAAAAATATATTTCTTTCTCCAAGCAATTTCACATCAATAACCATGTAATGAAATTAAGATTTCTTGATTCCTTAAAATTTATGAGTAGCAGTCTTGATAAGTTAGCCAAAAATTTACTGCCCGATCAGTTTCATGAACTTCGGTTAAATTTTCCATCTGAAGAAGACTTCAAACGCTTAATACGAAAAGGAATATATCCATATGAACATATGACATCTTTTGAATCATTAGAATTGGTTAGTCTTCCCAATCACGATGATTTTTACAGCTCATTAAATGATAACCACATTTCAGAAAATGATTATAAACATGCACGTGACGTATGGAATCACTTTAAATGTAAAAACATGGGGGATTATTCAAATCTTTACTTAAAAACTGATGTTTTGTTGTTAGCAGATGTGTTTGAAAATTTTAGAAATGTTTGTAAAGAAACATATGGATTGGATCCTGCACAATATTACACGGCACCTGGATTAAGTTGGGATGCTATGTTAATGTCTACTAAAATTAATCTAGAACTTCTAACGGACATTGACAAAATTTCTTTTATCGCAAATAACATAAGAGGTGGTATTTCTCAATGTAGTAACAGACATGGGAAAGCTAATAATATATTTATGTCTGAATATGATCCTACGTTACCATCTTCATTTTTGATGTATCTAGATGCAAATAATCTTTACGGTTGGGCAATGTCACAATGCCTTCCCATTGGCAAGTTTGAATGGGTGGATAATAATACTGATTTTAATGTTTCTGATGATGCTGAACACGGATACATTTTAGAAGTTGATTTGGAATACCCAAATAACTTACACGATTTACATTCTGATTTACCATTCTGTCCAGAAAACGTTTGTTTAGGTGATACCAAAGAAAAAAAGCTGATTCCTAATTTAAATAACAAAGTGAACTATGTGATTCACTATCGAAATCTAAAACAATGTTTAAAATCTGGTTTACGTTTGCTAAAAATTCACAGAATTTTAAAGTTTGAACAAAAGGCATGGTTAAAGACTTACATCGATTTAAATACACACATGCGTTCGTTGGCCAGATCAGAATTTGAAAAAGACTTCTTCAAACTCATGAACAATTCTGTTTTCGGTAAAACTATGGAAAATATAAATAAAAGAGTGAATGTTAAATTACTTAACCACTGGCAAAACCACGGAAAAACTCAAGGAGTTCAATCTTTAATAGCAAGACCTGAATTTCACAGCCTTTCTATATTTTCGGAGAATTTGGTTGCAGTACAGTTGAAAAAAACAAAAGTCTTGTACAACAAACCTATTTATTTAGGATTTTGTATATTAGATTTGTCAAAAACTTTAATGTATGAATTTCACTATGACTTCATGAAAACCAAATATCCAGATAAACTGAAATTGCTTTACACGGACACGGACAGTTTGGTATATCAAATATTTACGGATAACTTTTACGCTGATATACTAATAGATCTAGAATCTTACTTTGATACTTCTGATTATCCTCCTGACAATCAATACGGTTTGCCATTAGTAAATAAAAAGCAATTGGGTTTTTTTAAAGATGAAAATAATGGTAAAATTTTTAAAGAGTTTATTGGGCTGCGATCAAAAATGTATGCAATGGATGTACAAAACGAATTTATAGCAAAAGCAAAAGGAGTTAATAAATGTATTACTAAAAAATTTAACATTGACAATTACAAAACATGTTTGTTCAAAAAAGATAATTTGTTGTGTGAAATGTTGCGGTTCAGGTCTATAAAACATGTTATATTTACACAAAAAATAAACAAAATATCTTTATCACACAGTGATACAAAACGATATTTATTAGAAAATTCCACTGACACGCTTGCTTGGGGCCACTACAGAATAAAGGACATTCAGTGTTAATATTACTTTTCTGTACTTGCGACTGTTCCTAAATTTGTAACATTTTTTGTAATTATTGAGTATGGACTGGTAATAAGATAATAGAAAGTTGTAATTTATGTATAATTATAAAATTTCAGAATGTTTTTAGACATTTTTTATAAATTTAAGTTTTTTATTTGTAGTATTATGCATGGACTAGTTATAAGATTACAGAAAGATGTAATTTACTCTTTTTTTTAAATTAAATAAAGTGTTTAGATAAATTTCATGTGTTTTTATTTAAACATTATTCAGGTGTGACAAAACTATATAACCTTGTTTGGACTTTAAAAAAAATCATTAGTGTTTTGGTACTTTTAGATTCAACACGTATAACAGATCTATATAATGATTCACTTTTGTCACCCTTTTACGGCCATTGTTGCTGGTCCCAGTGGGTGTGGAAAATCAAAATTTGTCACAAACTTTTTAAATGATTGCAAAGTACTATGCGATGTAAATTTTTCGGAAGTTATTTGGTGTTATGATGAAATGCAACCTTTGTACAATCTGGAAAATGTTAATTATAGTCAAGGAATACCTGATATTAACATGTTTGATGGGAAGCAACCTAAACTTCTTATTATCGATGATTTGATGAGGGAGTCAGATGGACGGATCGTTGATATTTTCACGAAGGGTAGTCATCACAGAAACTTAAGCGTGTTTTATATTACAAAAAATATATTTCACCAGGGACGAGGTCAACGTGACATCTCGCTAAACACAAGTTACATTGTATATTTTAAAAATCCTAGAGATAAAACTCAAATACGATACTTGTCGCGACAAGTTTATCCTGAAAATTCAAAATTCGTGGATGAAGCCTATAAAGATGCTACTAAGGATGCCCATGGATATCTCATGATTGATCTGAAACAAAATACAGATGACTTATGTCGTTTCAAAACTAAAATATTTCCGTTCGATAAATATTGCACAGTTTACATTCCTAAAAAAGGATTTAAATATAACAGGAATCAACAAGTTTTAGTCAGTTCTAAATGATGCACTCGAGTGTGAGCACATATAAACACTTACTTGAAGCGTTGCAAGTACTTAAACCAAAATATCGCACGGCTTTACTCAAAGCTTGTGATGATGATGAAATCAATATTATTTGCGAGTGTATTTATAACGTGCTAAAAGGAAAAATTCCATTAGAAAAAAAAGAAAAATCTAAATTAAATAAACACAAGAACATATTACGCAAGCTAGTTTCAAAGGGAAAACAAAAACTAAGAAAAACTATCATCATTCAAAAGGGTGGTGCATTTCTACCTGTTATTTTAGGTGCAGTTTTAAGTGCTTTAATAAACTCTTTATAACCAAAATGGAGAACACAAAAAAAATGCTTTTGGTAGAACAAGATTTTATTGAAAGACTTAAAAATAATGAGCTATCAGAGAACTCATCGTCTCGTCTGGATGGAGAGATGAAAAAAATATTGAAAAGTAAAATGGATGATCGTGAAAAATGGGCATTATATTCCCAAGCACTGCAGCGATTTTTACATTTTGCCGAAGCAGATCGAAAGCCTTTCAAAATACCAATAGTAATGGATGGAGTTGATCACTTAGACAACTTCAACAGTGACTTAGATTCAAAGTTAAAAAAGCAGGAAAATGCAAATAATGACTCAGTCGCAAGCCCAACTTTGCTGGAAGATGATGTTCCTGCTACACCACCACTTGATAAAACGAATCAATACTATCCTGTGGAATTAACTCCATCTCATATCGTACAAGGAATACCGAAATCTTATCGATCGAAAACCCAAACTTTAATGGACATTATTATCCTTAATAAAAAAAAAATTTGGTGGAAGACAGGAGGGGAAGTTGTGTTAAACCATCGAGTGATCCCAAATAGCAATATTGTCGATCTGATAAACGATGTATCAAGACCTCTAAAACGCGCAAAACCAATAGGTTGGGAAGAATTTGCATTGGTTTTAAAAGATATAAGAGTTCCTACATTTTGTATTGGTAATCCTGTTAACTTGGAGTATATGAAGAGAGATTACACCAACGAGTTTCGCGCATCATCATCATCTTCTAAAAATACAAGGGATTCATCATTTAAAGTAAAAAACGCATCTACACCTATTTCTGCTAAAACAATTGAGTCGACCAAAAAGAAATTAGATTGGGAAAAATGGACCCCCTATTAGATATAAATAAGATTTACTACGATGTGTCCAACCCAGCTGGTTACAGTAGTATAGATAAGTTAGCGAAGGAAATGAAAGGTAATATGAGCAAGGAGGAAGTAAAAAAATGGTTACAGTCTCAGGAAACGTATACTTTACATAAACCTGTCCACCGACGATTTACTAGGAATCGATACATCCTATCTAATTATAATGAACTCTGGCAGGCTGATCTCAGTGATATGCGTACTTATAGTCAATATAATGATGGATATAAATATATTCTTTGTATTATTGATGTTTTTAGTAAATATGCTTTTGCAAGAGCCATGAAAAAGAAGGATTCAGAAACAGTTAAACAATGTTTTGAAAGCATATTTGCAGAAGCCAAATCTACCCCTCGTCATATCCAATCCGATAAAGGCACAGAATTTGTTTCAAAGGTGGTAAGAGACTACTTTAAAAGCAAAAACATTAATTATTACACCACTAATAATCCAGACATTAAAGCAAGTATAGTTGAAAGGTTTCAAAGAACTCTTAAAATGAAAATGTGGCGTTATTTTACTCATAGAAATACTTACAACTACACTAATATATTACAAGATCTTCTTCACTCTTATAACCATAGTTATCATTCTAGTATCAAAATGCGACCAATTGATGTTAATTTTAATAATATCATGACTGTTTGGTGTAACTTATATGATAGAAAAAAAGACAATCAAATTTCATTAGAAACCACAAAACTGAATGTAGGTGATCATGTCCGAATAACTAAATATAAACATATATTTCAAAAGGGTTATGAAACTAATTGGAGTGATGAAATTTTTATAATTGATGCAATCATTAGACGATCTCCGAGACTTGTCTATACCTTAAAGGACTTGGATGGTGAACCAATCGTAGGTACATTTTATTCTAAAGAATTACAAAAAACAACTTATCACCCCTCCATGAAGTATAAAATTGATAAAATAATACGCTCTCGTCGTGTTGGTGGCAGAAAGGAAGTGTTAGTGAAGTGGCAAGGTTATCCGAGTAAATTTAATTCTTGGATTCTTGCATCAAACTTAGAAAAAATATGAGTGAAGGAAGTTTTTATATAACTTTGTTAAGCAATAGCTCGACGGCTTATTATACTGATAATACAACAGCCCATTTCATGACCAAACTACCTAAGACCGTTAAATTAGAAGGAGAATGGGTTGTTGGTTTAGTGGAATTTCAATACCCACGTTCCATGTACAATGTTCAAGATCAAGAAAATATCATCTATATAAAAAAGAAAGTACGATTACCTAATGACAAGTTTGACAAAATCATAGATATAAAAACTCACATACCCGCTACTACATATGATAGCGTTGACACTTTCCTTGACGCGTTTAATGAAAACCCGCAATTAAAAAATAAGGTGAAATTTAGGTGTGATAAAATATCAAAAATGGTGGCTATAACTGCAACTGAAGATATAACATCTATCATAACATCACCGATACTGAGTTTGCAGTTAGGTTTCAAACCACGATCTAATTTAAAACAAATTTCAATTGGGAAAAATCCAGTAAATTTGTATTTAGGGTTACCATCACAAATATTTGTGTATACCGATATCATTGAACCGCAAGTAGTGGGGGATGTTATAACATCATTGTTGAGAATAATTCCATTGGATCCAACTCAGTTCGTTTATGGAGCTTACAAAATGCATGTCTTCTCACCTGCTCATTATGTACCTGTTTTACGTAGAGAGTTCGATACGATTGAAATAGATATAAGAACGACTACCGGGGCCAGAGTACCATTTCAATTTGGATCTTCTTGTGTGAAGCTACATTTTCAACGAATAAAATGACTCACAAACGATCGTCTGCCTCTTGTCCATATGAACATTATTATTTACATCAAGCTGGCTCTGGTGTAGGAATTGTCTATAAAGGTGTTCCATTTCAACGAGGTCATGGGATTGGAAGCTTTTTGGGTGGGCTATTTAGGTCTGTGATTCCTTTGTTATCCAGTGGTTTTAGGGCTGTAGGGAAAGAAACATTAGATGCGGGGATCGGCCTGCTGTCTGATATGGTAAATTCACGTCCTATGGAGAGTTCGATTAAGTCTCGATTCAAAGATGCAAGTGCTAACTTAAAAAGAAAAGCTGATGAAAAAATTGATTCTCTAATGTCAGGATCTGGGTATAAAATGTCAACTAAAAGACGAGAACGACTCATTCCGTTAAAAGCATCACGAGGAAGAGGAAGTAAAAAAATTAAAAAGTATAACGTCGAAGATATATTTTCATATTAAATAATGTCATTCTTACATAATCATTCATGTGAATGTGCAAAATCTGAGTTAGATATATTTGCCCTGCCGTCAACTCAAACCAGTATTGAAAGTGGACAGTGGGTTCATTACAAACCAATTTCATCTTTAAACGACGACGGCCCTATAGAATTTCAAGTTCCCGGATCAGGTGATGACTATATTGACTTGTCACATACGTTACTGCATGTCAATGCGAAAGTATTGAATCAGGATGGCACCAATTTAAAAGCAGATGTCCAAGTTTCGCCTGTTAACAATTGGATGCATTCCCTTTTCAACCAACTCGACATATATTTAAATCAAAAACTCATATCACCTCCGAACAACACATATGCCTATCGTGCTTATTTGGAGAATCTTCTTAACTATGGTCCAGCAGCCAAAGAATCTCATCTAACTTGTGGATTGTGGTACGAAGATACTGCACATCATATGGATGCCGTTGACGCAACGAACAAAGGGTTTCACAAAAGAATGGAATTTGTCAAAGAGAGTAGACAAGTTGAAATGATTGGTCACTTGCATGGTGACATGTTTAACCAAGAGAAATTTTTAATAAATGGCGTAGAAATGCGTGTTAAGTTAGTGCGCTCAAAAGAAACATTTAATCTTATTTGTCATCAAGATAAAAAACTTAAAGTACAAATAATGGATGCTAGTCTTATTATAAGAAGAGCAAGAGTCAACCCTAGCGTTTTGTTAGCCCATCAAAAAGTACTAGCGTCAACAACTGCAAAGTATCCTATAACAAGAGCGGAAGTTAAGGTTCTGACAATACCGGCGGGTGTGCAAGGTAAAACATTAGATAATATATTCCTTGGACAAGTTCCTAAAAGATGTATTGTCGGTTTTGTCTTAAATTCAGCGTTTAACGGTAATTTAGCATTGAATCCTTTCAATTTTCAACATTTTAATATGAATTCATTCAGTTTGTATGTAGACGGTCATGAAATACCTTCTAGAACATTACAACCATCATTTAGCTCTGGTTTAATAGCATCACCATATCACACTTTATTTTCTGGGACTGGTATTCATTTTCACAACGAAGGTAACGCAATAAGTAGAACAGACTACGGAGACGGATATTGTTTGCTATGTTTTGATTTGACTCCTGATTTATCTGCTAGTTCAACGTCACATTGGAATCTCGTCAGACATGGAAGTGTACGGTTAGAAGTTCGCTTTGATTCGTCTCTTAGTCAAACTGTTAACTGTATTGTATACGCAGAATTTGATAATGTAATTGAAATAAACAAGAATCGTGACGTAACTGTGGATTATAACAGTTAATAAATACTTTGTTTTTAAAAAGGATACATCATTTGATCTTAAACGTTGTTAACAGAATCATTAATAAGCAGCTAAATTTATATTTATCATGGATACAAATGAAATACAGCTCTGTATGAATAAAATAAGTTCCAGTTTTAAATCAAATGTTTTTGCTGCAAACCGATTGCCTATTTGGGTTAATTTACCTGCTTTTATTATAAGCAATTTAGATCCCGACTCAAAACCGGGGTCTCACTGGATAGCTATACACATTGATATTAATGGCATTGGTGAATATTTTGACTCATTTGGTCGAAAACCTACAGGTAGTCATAAGCTATTTTTGAAAAGAAATTCCAGGAGATGGGTTTATAACCACAACTCATTTCAAAATCCTTTTACCTCGGTCTGCGGGGAATATTGTTTAGTCTATCTGTATTTTAAGATTAAAGGAAAAACTATGTGTGACTTGGTAAATTTGTTTACTGAGAGTTCTCTATGTAACGATCTAATTGTAAGAAATATGTTTAAGTCTATTTTTTTGAAATAAACAATTAAATATAAAACAAACTCTTTTATTGTTCTAAGTTAAGTCTACATTTTCGTCAAGGGAAGTGTATTTGTCGATAAAACATAAAAATGAACACATGATATTCATTAAAACTATATTCAAAGTCAAGGCTATGGTCTATTTATACTATGAACATCGGCGCTTGGAACTTGTGTTACTTATCTAATATGAAAGACAATGACTCTTTGTCGGAAAAAAATAACTACAAAGGAAGCTTAGAATACAAAAGGTGTTCGCTATACAAAGAAAAATGTTCGGTACGAGTTATAAAGCAAAGTTAACAAACAAAACGCACACAATCGAGTAAAAAAAGATAAAAGGAACAAATTAAGATCTTAAAACTACTTTTACACTTATTTTGTATTGTCTATAACGTAATTTACACAATCACTTTTGTCCGCTAACTGTTTGGTGATTTGGTAAATCACATCCCTCGTAGATTCGACGTGAGCGTCCTCTTCGGAGTGAGCGTAGTATTTAACACGCACTTCCGCATGCTTCCAATGCTCCGTTGGCGGAATATTTTTTATTTTCCGCGCATCATACACCTCAATTTTTATGAGATGTGAGGCGTATGATGCATCGTCTTTGTTGGACTTTATAAAAGCCACGCCTTCCGCAGTGGCTTGGCTGACGCTCGACGACTTTACTGCAACTTTCCTTTTCTTCCGTTTTTCAAAGAAGCCATCTATGCTGTTATTAGGCCTCTTGTTAGTGTTAGCAATAGCTTTTTTGACTTTATAGGCCAACGTTCCTTCTTCATCACTTGCTTCGTCGTCGGGATAGTAATAATTTTTAAATGTGTTTTCCTGTAACAATATAAAAACATTCTTCAAACGGTCCTTCAAAGTAGATTTACATGGTAAACACAAAAATAGATGAAGGTTATGTTACAATCAATCAAAATCTGAAATAAGTGGGCACACATAAAATTATGACTACATACTTACATCCATTTCAGCAACGAAACACTGCTTTCAGCAACCTTGCACTAAACTTCACGACTCACGACTCTCTTACTCGAAGACCTTGCTCGGAGAATTTTTGGGGCGCAATGAAGTCGAGATGTGATGGCGCGCTTTTATACCCAGCGCAATCCCTACAAGTTGGGACACGTATTTTTTGAAAGAAGGGCTTCGCTTAGTGAACAGGTATAAACTCGTATTCTCCAGACGCGGTGTGTTGAATAACAAAAGACAGCGGCGGTTCTTTTGATACAAAGACAACAATAAAGCAATTATACGATGCCGCCCGCGTTCTTGAGGTCCTTTATGCGTAGTGCAATTTAACAAGTTTAAACCAGTATCTTCAAAGCCATACACTCGAAAAAACATAACGCTCCTCTTATTGACGATGGTCAGGTAAACGGTTCGCCTAGTGAACACGTTCAAACTAGCTATTTTTTCAAAAAGCTCTCTTTGCATAGTGTATTGATGTTAAGTAATTAAATAATAAAAGATCGTGGTGCGTTTGATACAAAGAAAACAATAAAGCTACTGAAACCGTTTACTGTATTATGTAAACTCTCTGTCTATATGTATATTCATAAAATAAACTTTAGCTATATAATATGTCCACAAAATGTAGGATAGTACCTACTGTGTAAGCGAAACACAAGGCTGCGTTCTTAATATCCTTTGTACATAGTGCAATCCTACAAGTTTTGTCTAGTATTTAAATAATCGAATTGCGTAACAAACACGTTAAAACTAGTATTTCTAAGGAGTACTTAATAAGGTTAGAAGTAAAAAGCAATAAAGCAACAAAATTCTTGTTTTTAACTGAAACCATTTACTATTTAGCGTAACAATATTCTCCAAAACGTAGGTTAGGTTAGACTTAAGATAGGCCTGAAAGTTATGGCTTACGAATTTCTCCAAAACGTAGGTTAGGTTAAGTTAGATTTAAAATAGTCCTGAAAGTTATGGCTTGCGAATTTCTCCAAAACCTAGGTTAGGTTATGTTAGGTTTGAATTTGTCCAAAATGTAGGTTAGGTTAGGTTTGAATGTCTCCAAAATGTAGGTTAGGTTAAGTTAGGTTTGAATTTCTCCAAAATGTAGGTTAGGTTAGGTTTGAATGTCTCCAAAATGGAGGTTAGGTTAAGTTAGGTTTGAATTTCTCCAAAATGTAGGTTAGGTTAGGTTAGATTTATGATAGTCCTAAAAGTTATAGGCTACGAATAAAAGTGTACTGCGAATAATGCGATAGGATATTTATGTGCTGATAGAATAATGAATTGAAAGTGGACTTACGAAAAGACATGGTATTTTATTTGTACGGAGCGTGGCGGGCGATCAGGTACCCAGGAAAAAAAAAAGGTCGGCACCGAACCCCCAAGTGGGCGCAGGTAAGAAGTTGAACGTAACAAAGGGTGAGTAGGAAACAAAGGAAAGGGTCTCTATCCTTTTATGAGTATGTGATTAAGTGTTGGTATTATGTTGCAATGGAAGTACATATATACGTGAAGGAGTGGGCGGAGCGTGATGAGACCCCGTCCAATCGCTTTAAATGGGGTGTTGACCTTTTTTTTTTTTTTTTTTTTTTTTTTTTTTTTTAGTTTTCTTTGCCCCCAAATCCGCCATTTTGAGCGAAAAAAAAGTGATCCAGAACCGGCGAATCCCTACTACTCACATCGCACCTTTAGAATTAAAGCGACTCAATTCTGAATATGACATTTCCCAAAATTAAACCCTATGCCTTTTAATTAAGGTGATATTTTGGGACGTGTATAATTCTGAAATGGGTCGCTTTAATTCTAAAGGTGCGACATATTTTCGGGAATCAATAGCTATCTTTATCTCCTTCACACAGTGTAAAACAAAGTCTCTATCCGTCCCTGTCTGTCCTCATCGTATCTTGCCGCCTACTCCTTCTAAACCACCCAACGGATTTGGATATGATTTTCATTGTTACTTAGAGAATTATTTAATTTTTTTATATGTACAGTCAAGGAAATTGAAACACGTACCACCGTAGAACCTAGTCGAAGAGACATACGCATAACATTTGTATGACACAGCCTGGCGTTTAACGCGCGCATCATTGCGATAGGGTTCTAAGGTGGTACGTGAATATATTTCCCCTACTGTACAAATACATTCTAATTGAGTGTTAGGAAATTACACCCGTGCAAAGCAAAGGGTTGCTAGTTGAATATGAATGAAAATGAAAAAAATATTTTGCAAGTAGGCCATATAGGCTCTTTTACATGTCTGAATCTACTAGCGCTTCGGAAAATGGAAGATTCTGCTGAGAAGAAACGCCGCAAGAAACTCAGGAGTTCATTTTTTCTTCTCTTTTTTAAAACACGATTACATAATCATCACATAGTAAGTACTTAACTTAAAGAAATATTACATTACACCATCATTACAGGATACCAAATGCAAAAGTGTACCAACTTAATCATGTACAAATTAGTGTACCTACTTAAAAACTAACAATTATTTAGTTACTGTCTACTTATCAAAATAGCATACAACATCAAATGTCACCCTAGTGAATTCACACAAAGAGCACGAGAACAAGTCGGTCTTTTCGGCCACATCATCTACACTAATATAATAAAGAGAAAAACTTTGTCTGTTTGTTTTTTTGTTAGTTTGTTTGTATGTAGGGGGTAATCTCTGGAACTACTGAACCGATTTCAAAAATTCTTTCACAGATAGAAAGCTACACTATCCCTGACGGACATAGGGTACTAATTCCACGCGAATGAAGTCGCGGGCGTCCGCTATTATTTAATATACTTAAAAACCAAGCGTAAAAAAAACTCTAAATCACAGTTTCAAAATCCGTTGCGTGGTTTTTAAGGAGTAATCAGCTGAAGACATGAGGGCAGGCAGGAACGGATAGCGAACTTGTTTAAAATAAAATAACTAAGGCTCGAGTGAGAGGCGCCTTGTTCAGCAGGTTGGTCCGCCCGCGGGGCACCTGGAACAGCTTAGGCCGCCGCCGCCGCTTAACGTAATTATCAGGTACAGATAGACTAATTGTTTGTTTGTTGTTGTTGGTAATATATAAAAAAAGTTTAACAATTATAAAAAATTATAAACGTTTTTGTGCACTGTACACTATTACGTTCAAGAGGGCTACTTTCGAAGTTTTCTACTTATAGGTATAGTCGACCAAGAAACCGCTTAACCACTTTTCGATCGTATTACAGAGGGGTAAGGTTCAAAAGTTGCTAAGGACTATACTTACAAATACCGACTGAGCACTTTTCCTGTACAACTTTCTTCTCTCAGTCGACTAAGAAAATTATCTGCCTATTCTGAACTTTAATAGCACGCAATACGCTCTAAAAGTGGTAAACCCCATTCTTTAGCGACTGTAGTAGTATTTATAGTAAATAAATATGGCGTTTTCCCACGCTAGTCCATAAACCTTCATAACCCGGAGCATTATTGTCGTGTTCACTGTAACACGTGATTTCAATTAGACGTGGTACAGTCAGCCTCATGTAGCTAAACGCCTTAAGAACCTTGTCGTAGTAACAGAGCACAAAAGTTCCGTTTTACGTTTAAAACCTTTGCTTCTAAGGTCTTTTATAGTGCATATTTTGAAAATCAATATTCGACTTCATTTTTTAAATATTAATAAGAATTTAATATATATTAAAGATAAATAAATATTTAAGAGATTTAATAATAAATTTAAATATTAAAATTATTAAGAATGAAATATTTATATTAAAGTATTATAATGTAGCGTTCTATTTTATTAACAAACTGGAACAAATTAATACCTGCAGAGTAGCAAGGTGATTTGTTCCAGTTTGTTGATATTAATTATTTCTATTTTATTTTATTACTGTGATTGCAGGTAAATTTTTAATAGAATTAAAAACTAGAATTAAAAACTTAACGTTATTTTTCAACATGGCACCTTTTTCGCCTTTGACACTAGACGTGCCTATTAAATAACCTACAAATGTCTTCTGAACAGTTCTTTCTTATGCTAAAAAAACTTAGGATAGTGCATGCAAACCTGAGTTTTTTCTCTAAGAAAAGCCCGGTTTTACCGATCAATTATTGGATTGAAACTTAAAATACGTGCCCCATTTTTTGCTTCGAGGGGTTAATAAAATATCGAGCGAAAGCTCCTTTCAATTACTTCGTGTATAAATGAACGGTTAGCCGCTTGCACCTGCGGCCGTCGGCGGTGGTCGCCGTGCTGATAACTTGCTGTTCTAATAGCTTTGAACTTTTATGGCTTTCTCTCATATTTACTTAATTTCATATTTACTTATTTATTTATTTACTTGAGGAAAATAAAGTAAATAGGTCATACATAACTGGCAGGATGCACGCAAAGTTTCGCATCAGTTTCGCGTAACTGGCACGGAATGCTGAGGTTGTTGGTTCGAGTTCTGTCATAGCCCTAAGTTTTCTTTTTGTTGTCATTGTATAGCATTTAGATTTAATAAATTGAATCTTTGACATTAAAAAACGAAAATCGAAAGTCGGTTAAGGACAAAAATTTCGGGTCATTTAATTTTTATCTAGGAACTATACGAGTTTAGCAGCGGTTTTCACACTAGGTCGAGCCTGTATAGTGAGAACCAAGCAGTTTTCCAAGAAACAATAACCTGTACGAGATTCACTTTTACAAAGCAGAGATATGCGTCATTTTCCTTCATTGACCTATAAATAATGGACTTCTAGTCAGCGTTCAAAAAATGGAATCAAAAGTCGAACGAAAAGTACAATAAATCGACCATCGTTCGCGCAGTCAGCCTGTCGGACCGACGGCGCCGCTGTCAATACTATTATTTTGTAAAAAAAACCTATTTGCAACGAAACTTAATAAATTATTATTTTATGCAGTTAGACGTAAAATTGAAAATCCAATGACTATAAATGGTAAACTAATAATTTGCATTTGTAACATTGGCGTCAACCTGTATTCTCATGTCAGGCCGTTTTTTGCTGTCATTTAGTATGACACTGTACATCCATGCATTATAATATCATTATTTTCCTTACACGGTTTCCATTACAGCACAGCTGATACTAAATTTCAATTCCGACGGGCAAATCATTTCCAAAATACTTACATGGAAATTCGTGTCTGAAAAGGGATAAAATGGAATTATTGTAACATTTCTCGATAAAAAGGAAACTGGTTGATATCACACTTTATCGAATTTCTTTTTATCATTCCATTACGCTCTACTATACTTTACAAAGCAAAATTTAAAATCTATTTTCAATTATCTATCTAAATAATAAAATAAAGAGCTGGAAAATGGAATATTTTTAAACTGCGATATTGTAATTCTATTCTATTACGCTCTATACTTCACGGGGCAAGAATTAAATTCAATTATCTATCAATAAATAGTTGGAAAAAGAAATAATTCTTTTAAATTGCAATATTGGAACTTGTTAGAAATGTACGTCGCGCTCGCTGTATAGTAGCAGCTAATGCAACCTTTTAAGCCTTTATTGCCTCTGAAGTGCGATTTTTGAAGCTCACCTGGTGACTAAATCTTACCATGATGGTCGTTTTTCACAAAGATTAGGCCATTTTCATGAGCTTTAGTCACCCGGTGAGATTCAAAAATTACACCCCAATCTCACCGGCTGACTAAATCTCACCAAGATGGTCGTTTTTCACAAAGATTATGCCATTTTCATGAGCTTTAGTCACCAGGTGAGATTCAAAAATTACACCCCAATCTCACTGGCTGACTAAATCTCACCAAGATGGTCGTTTCCACAAAGATTAGGCCATTTTTATGAGCTTTAGTCACCTGGTGAGATTCAAAAATTACACCCCAATCTCACCGGCTGACTAAATCTCACCAAGATGGTCGTTTCCACAAAGATTAGGCCATTTTCATGAGCTTTAGTCACCTGGTAAGATTCAAAAATTACACCCCAATCTCACCGGCTGACTAAATCTCACCAAGATGGTCGTTTCCACAAAGATTAGGCCATTTTTATGAGCTTTAGTCACCTGGTGAGATTCAAAAATTGCTCCCCGGTTATGTCATTTATACTAAAACAGGGGTTACTATGTCCTTCTTTAAGCAGCGAAAGGAATTTTAGATACTGAATATAATAAAACTAATGACTCGTCCCGGCTTCGCATGGGATTAATAGGATGTGATGTAAATAAAATCCTACCTAAATAAACACTCTAAATGACGATGAAAACCATATCAAAATCCGTTGCGTGGTTTAGAAAGAGTAAGCCGCCGAATGTATGAGGACTGACAGACCCTGATACCGACTTTGTTTTGTACTATTTAAAAAAAAGATGGTTTATTCCCTTCATTCTAGGGCAAATGTCACAATGACAGATTAAGACAACACATTTTAACTAACATAGGTTTACGCAGCGTTTATCAGTAACCCCCTTATTCATAAAAAGTTAACAATCTTTTTATGCTAACAAATGTTTTGTCCCTTTGATTTGAGGGTAAACGTCACAATGACAGATAAAGACATGAAACGTGTTAACTAATAAACGTTTACGAAGCGTTTATGAATAAATGGGTAAGAGGGTATAAGAAGATTAAATTACATTACTTGCTGAACACTGGAATTAGTGTTTAATCAATGAAATGATCAAATATTTACACTGATTGTAATTTGAGTATATACGTACAACGCATGTATAGTCGACCAAGTAATTGCTTGACCACTTTTGAACCTTATCCATTTGTGATACGGTCGAAAAGTGGTCAAGCAATTTCTTTGTCGACTATACAACGTTATCTTCAAGGTATTTATCAAGTTCTTCAATGATGTTCTTTCAAAAATATTTTTAAGTCAAGGAACTCGGAGTGAAAATATCCATCGTTCTTATGAAGCTATCAGCTTTTACTAAAAGCGTCGTTAAACGTTTCTTTTAAGACGAAAGAAAACAAAATGTAATTTTTAACTCAGTTTGAAATTTGATTCTTTTTTATCCGAGGGGAAATGTTTTTGGGCATCGTCACTTACCCGGTGAGAAGGGGAAGTATGTCGGGCTCCTCCCCCTTGGTACAACCCAATAAAATATCCTCGGCTTTGGCCAATATTATTATGAGAATTTTTCTAATTTGTTTCTATACATATTTGTTCAAATTCCTTTTTTATTACATTATTTTAATGTGTACAGTCTATAGATATTTAATAGGTACCTAGCACTAGTAGCTAGTAGCAATGCAGGTAATTGCCCTATGGCTTCTGAACCCATCATAGAGCACTTATGATATGTGTGTAGATAAAGTAATGTATGCAACTGTACATAATTAGGTCTTAAAACACTCGTGTGATCCTATTATGAAACTCGCTGACACTCGTTTCATAAAACCACACTCGTGTTTTAAGACCCCTCATTATGCAACAGTTGCATAAAATACTAATTTGCATAACATTATGTCGCATGAGTTGGTGAAGAAATAATAGGCATTGTTCTCATAATGTTAGATTGCCTGCGAGGCAATTCTCGCGTCAGTAGAGATGAAGCCACACTCGACATAAGCCAAAAAGAGCTGTCAGATCCCTTCAAAATATGTCATATTTTGACACATCTCGAACGTCAGATGAATCTCGATGAGCGCCAGAATCCGGGGCCTCGCGAAATACAAAGTACCTACCGAAAATGCATAAAGTAATATAATTTCCGTTAGTTGGTATGACTATTTTTCATACCAACTAAGGAAAATAACCATTTTTTATGATTGAGCTAGATTAGGATAAATATTCTAAAGTTTTGAAACGCCAATATCCTGTTTTAAGTCATATCGATGTGTCGATAAAACGATGTTTTTATTACAATATCGATATCGATATTTGCAAAAAGTTACGATGAGATAAATATCGATACTTTTCGGCACTTCCCACATCCCTAGTACAATACAGAGAACAATGGACAGACATCACGGGCGATTTTCATTTTCGATTACAACTCACTGTTTGCGCGCTCGTGTGTAATTTGCATTTCGTTCAATTATCAAGGGTGTATGTTTTAAATTATTGTTCGTATTCAAAATTCATCCTTACACTGACAAATGTTGAGTTCTATATTGATTCTCTTAACAAAACACGCTTAACTCTGTACAGTCGACTATAAAAAGCGGTATCCCTTTTTAGGAGTTCCGTGCCTCAAAAAAAATGAGCTCATAAGATCACTTAGTGGTGTGTTTGTCTGTCAAGTCAATTTTCTCAGGAACGCGTGGAGGTATCGAGTTCACATTAATAAAATCTTACGATTACTATAAAAAAACCGGCCAAGTGCGAGTCGGACTCGTGCACTGAGGGTTCCATCATCAACAACATCTAGTGTCGCATTTTTGCTTTGTAAGACCAAAAAAAGATTTTTTTTGTGTGTATTAACTACAAATTTACGGTTTTCGGATTTATTGTTTTATTTGTGCTGTGAGACCTTGCATCTTGCCAAATTTCATAGTTCTAAGTCAACGGGAAGTACTCCATAGGTTTTTGAGTGTCTTGCGAATGTATGAAACATGCGGCATAAACGGCCGTATCTTTTTATTGCGTGGACTTAGATGTTTGATTTTTTCACGGCTCTAAGGGACTGCAGACTTGAGTCATCATCATCATCATCATCTCAGCCACAAGAAGTCCACTGTTGGACATAGGCCTCCTCCATGGATTTCCAAAGTGACCGGTTGGAAGCAGCATGCAACCAGCGCCTTTCTGCCACCTGTATGAGGTCATCGGACCATCTTGTGGCTGGTCGTCCTACGCTGCGCTTACCAATACGCGGCCGCCATTCGAGAACTTTTCTACCCCATCGGCCATCAGTTCTCCTGCAGACTTGAGTATTTGATATTAATTTCAATTCAATACCTCCACGCGTTCTTGAGAAAAATGGTCTTGACAGACAGATAGACAGACAGACGGACAACAAAGTGATCCTATAGGGGTTCCGTTTTTCCTTTTGAGGTACGGAACCCTAAAAATGGTAACAGTTGTCCCGACATTTTAGGACAAATAAGCGTTATATTTATGGGCGTACCCAGCTTCTGGCCTAGGGCGGGGCAAATCAGATGCTGGATTCGGTAATCTTCGTCCGCCATCGTCGCGCGCGGTTTTTTGGCAATTGCACCGTGCATTTTGCCAGTGTCTACTGCGCGGTTTATTTAAAAGTTAGAGCATAACCCCCCGTTCACACTTTGATTATTAATTAGGCGAGTTCGTACATGTTCAGCGAGATTTCCGAGGGGGCAGCTGCCCCTCCCTGCCCCCCCTGGGTATGCCCATGCTTATATTCAGATCACCACATATTGAAACAAACTTCACATAACGAGATAAAAAGCGAGTAAGGTTTCTAAATTATTCACAAAAAACACATTGTGATAAAAATTCCCCTGTTTATTATGTTTGAAAGCGACGTCCCACAATTTTTGCCCACCTAGCTCCCGAGTTTATTCGGTATATTTTGTATGAAAATAGAAACAGAACTGGAGAGGGAGTCTCTAAACGCAAAACGGTAATTCTTTCGTTTTCACTGTTGTTCATTACCGTTGCTTCATGAATTGTTGAAATACAGGTCCTCAAACATGGACTTCAGGCAAGAACAGAAGCTGTACTCGGAGTTGATACTAGTTTTAGCAGAAATTGGAGCTAAACGTTAGAACTTTTTATTTAGGAAAAGAAACAAAGTTATCACAGAAAAGAAAATAGAATGATGATGAAAAATGTCACCTAAGCCGCTGTTTCTGGGTAGAGTGCCCAGAAGGCTGGCGGCGTTACCTCGCTGAATGGCAATGCCAATACCTTGGGCGAGGAACGCGCCAGCCCTTGGGTCACCAGAGGTGTCGACTATTTAGATGTTTCGTCAATTAATTAAGGAACGGTAATTATCAACTGTAATTAGCAACAATTTTTTCCAATATTTTCTGAAAATTTTCCTTATCTAAAAATCAACTATGCTTAGAAATACAGCTACTAATACGAAATCAAGTCCACATTTATTTTTTAACGATTAATAAACTTAATTATACATTGGAAATAATGAATTCACAAGAAAATACTACTTACTACGTCGTTATTAAATACTCGTAGCATTATTTCAATAAAACATTATTTTAAGTATGTAGTTTGTCTAAATTTTACACTTAACAATACTACTCCATCATTTTATTTCATCATAGTATTTATTTTTTGAAAAATAAACTGAAAAATGTCCACGATTTAAAAAAATTCGGAAAATTACCTACCTCTAGTTGTAAATAGAAGAGGTAATGTATAATGTGTTGTTAGAATGTTTTCTTTACACAATGGACAATATTATGATGACAAATCTTGAAATTTTAGGTTAAAATGTTGTTTACAAATGAATACCAGTGTAGATGAATAGACTTTAGAGAATAAAGGTGCTGTTTTGTTATTCATTGATTGTGCGTTGGGTATAGGATTACCAGACGTTAGGGGTTGTAAATGAAGTGTCTCTTGCTATTTCATTTTTAATGTAGAACTTTTAAATTATTAATTTAAAACGATATGCCATGACTACGCAAAGAAAACTTGAAGATCTGGTAGGACTCGAACGTACAACCTCGTATTGAATCTAGCACGGAATGCCAAGGTTTTTCTTTTGTGTTGTATATTGTTTGAAATCCTGACATGTTCGGATTTTGGGCACCTGTCAGCCTTGCAGTTGGACTTTGGAAATGTTTGGTTTCTTATATTACCTAAGAGCAGTTTTAAAAATTATCTAATATTAACGGAGAAAGGCAGTCTGAGGTCCAATTCTAGGTCCCATCGAGAAATCGAGATCAACCTCAATTCCGAGGTTTCTTCACTATGTTTTCCCTCATCATAAGACCGTTGGTTGGTACAATGTTCTGTACTACTCCTATCTATCTCTGGGTTGGTAATGCATGTGCAATCTCCTTTTACGAGTGTCTGGAGTGATGGCGGGAGTGATCACTTACCATCAGGTGACCCAGTTACTCGTTTATCTTCCTATTTTATATACTTATGAAAGAAACTTCTATCAACCCTTTTGTTGCATAATTTAACGAGCAAATGCTTGTTTGCTTTCCTTTTTTTATTAAAAATAATAATTAGAAATGTTCTTACCCGCCTTATCCGGGTATGCCCGTCGGTCTCATGTTTTTCTGTAATGCGGCGCTGTTTATCCAGGTGCGGATTAAGCCGTATAGAGGGTCCATAGCAATGCTGGTCCCGGGGGGCCCCCTAGCCCCTTAGGCAAGCGTTAATTAACGTAGACTTATATTTGTCAAGGTCTGCGAGTTCCTGAGCTACGCTGGACCCATAGGCAGTTGTCTACATTGCCTATATGTACCTATAAATAATCGGGGACTGTGTGTAAGTCCTTGTGTTTTTTTTCCTTTTTTTCAATAATAAAAAACCGTAACAAGTCCTTCGATCTCTGAGTCTCAATGCCATAGAACAACACACAGACAGACAAACAAACTGTCTGTTACACACGTTTAACTTATAAGACTTAGAGTAAAATACTCGAAAATTCACCCCGTGGTTTAAAAGAAAGAAAGAAGATATGAAAATGGACAGAGCCGGGTCGCGGCTTTGTTTATAGTATGTCAAAATAAAAAAGATATAAAGATTTATTTAAGAGATTTAACCCAAAGTGAATCCATTAGAAAAAAACAACACATAACACACTTACAACATAACACAAAAATTCTATTCTATCAAACACTTACCCCTTATTCATAAAAAGTTAACAATCATTTTAAGCTAACAAATTGTTTGTCCCTTTCATTTCAGGGCAAAAGTCACAATGACAGATAAAGACAAAACATGTTAACTAGCAAACGTTTACGAAGCGTTAATGAATAAGGGGGTTATTCTACTCTTAGCTGTATCGCTAGTTGTTTTAAATGAAATCGATGGTAACGACCGCATTGAAACAGCCAAACCCAAGCAAAATATTAAAATAACTTAACATCAACCAACGAAATACAAGGCCGTGTAAACAGCATTAATGTCGTGTGTATCTTTCTTTGTGGACCGCATTCTCCTCTTATCTTCTGCCCCACTAAATAATACGTAAATTGGGTGAAGTACAACACACAGACCTTTCCTTGAAACATTTCTAAGGGACTGTGTGACTGGCAAACATGTCGGAAGTACATTTTTGCTCTGTCGAGTAACCATGTCGGCATAATGGCGTTGCCTCTATGCCACATACTTTGAACTTCTTGTGCCAGTAATTGCACCGGCTGCTTTCTCTCCACGCCGGAACACAACAGTGCTAGCACTGCTGCTTAGTGGCAGGATTAGCGAGCAAGAGGTGCTAGCTATCCGGACCGACCATAGTTTTTTCACCCGTATAGTTTAGTAAATTATTATTATGCTAAAACATGTGCCAGAGGAATCACAATTTGGGAGAAATACTCTGAACCGTTTTTTGTAAAGCCACGTTAGGTATAGTCAAGGAATTAAATTTCCAACCCACCTAAGGTTCAATAGCATATAGCAAACTGTCACCATAAGAGCTATAGAGCAAGACGTTAGTTTGACATATCGACCTTAATGCATTGCGAATGTCAGACGACATTGCAACGAAATGGGTAGGGAATTAAGTTCCTTGACTGTACTGTCAGGTTAATAAAATACGTATAACTTTAAATTATTAATAGATTCAGGCGTTACTTTGCGGAGGTCCATATCAACAAACTAGAACAAATTACCTTGCTACTCGGTCTCGGTCTTACTACTTGGTTTCGCGTATTAGCAAGGTAATTTGTTCCAGTTTGATGTATAACTTTTAATCTTACGCCATTGCAGTAGGGTGAACATTTGTGTAGTGTGTATAGTTGACCAAGAAATTGCTTGACCACTTTTCGACCGTATTACCAAGGGATAAAGTTCAAAAGTGTGCAAGCGATTACTTGGTCAATTATACATATTTAAATCAAAAAACAAAAGCAATAATAAAAATAACAACAGCAACAAATACCGTTTCGAAAATCTTATCTACCTATCTGACGCTGGGTTAACGGAACTTCCGACGACGAAGTTAATGCCTCCCAGCTGTAATGCGACTAATTATAAGCTCAGAGTCAACGAAACCCTTTTCAAGGGAATAATTCATTTATAAGGGATTGTATACAAGGGCTTCCCTTGGATCATGAACAAGCCAAGGGTTTTATGGCGCTATTTTGAGTACGTCTAAGTACTAATGTCAAGTTGTTAACTTTCTACTGTGAAGGGATACCATACATCAACATAATTTGTTTTAAAGGGATTTCCTTCCTTCTCAGAGCAAATTTTGCCACTGATGAGCATTTTCCTCTCAAATGCCATACCTGTCTGTTAAATGGTACAGAAACAGAATTAGGGTCTAATAACTATTAGGTAAATAAAAAACTCTCAATTGTCAATTTTATTTTCTACGTACGTAAGTTTTCAAGACTTGAGTCCCCGCTAAGGTCATAATTTTTAATGATCAAAACAGCGTTTCGTCGTCCATTTTGTCAAAATACTTCACTGGGAGTAGGTACCTTGGTGATTCTACAGCGTTTTCACCGTTGCTCATTACAGTTTCTATATTAATTGTTGAAATACAGGTCTACAAACATGAACTTAAGCAAGAACAGAAGCTGCACTCGGAGTTGATACTAGTTTTAGCAAAAATTGGTGCTAAACGTTAGGTATTTCATCAATTAATTAAGGAACGGTAATGAGCAGCGGTGAAAACGTTGGAGAATTACCCACCCACTGAATTTTACTACTTAGGCGTAATGTACGAGCAATGGCGACATTTGCATTAATAGTACATTAATTGTACACAAAGCCTTACGTCGCGACTTCAAAATTTTCAGGGTGACTTCACATCCCCCCCCCCCCCCCCTCCTCGACACTCCGGCTGTCTCCGTGATTTATCACCGCCCAAACTAAGGTCATTAACTACGATTTGAATTAATGCGACGACAAAAAAGGCTTTATTCCGTTCTTCGCTTGGTTTAGTCGACCAAGTAATTGCTTGACCACTTTTGAACTTTATCCCTATGTAATACGATAGAACACCGACCGCGATATGTAGTTTATTTCTTTAGGTACTTGAAATAACTTGACTCGGCAAATCAACCAATCAAATCAATCTTTTGGGTCTCCACAAATCTAAAAGATTGGCTTGATTGGTTGATTTGCCGAATCACGTGTCTATTTTGTTTAGGTACCTTATTTTAAGTGCCTAAAGAAATAAACTACATGTCACAGGAATTTTATGTGATGTTGTTACGAGTATCTGCAATAACTATAAATATTTACGATTTCAAAAATACAAAAGAGGTTTTGTGTCCAAAAAAGTCCAGCAATGTCGTCAGTTCTGTCCATCATTCTGGTCAGAATGACGAGAGAATTACTCACTCAAAGGAGAATTATCGTGTAACCTCAATGATATTATAATGCATGGATGTACACTTTCATACTAAATGACAGCAGAAAAACGGCTCGACATGAGAATACAGGTTGACGCCAATGTCACAAATGCAAATTATTAGTTTACCATTTATAGTCACTGGATTTACAACTTTACGTCTAACTTCATAAAATAATAATTTATTGAGTTTCGTTGCAAATAGGTTTTTTTACAAAATAATAGTATTGACAGCAGCGCCGTCGGTCCGACAGAGTGACAGCGCGAGCGATTATCGATTTAGTCTTCTGTTTAGCCTCCTTTTATACGCCATTTTTTAAGCACTGACTAGAAGTCCATATTACTTATAGGTCAGTGTGTAACCTGTCTCGTGTCGTGTCGGTCTGAACTGATCGTAACCGTGTCCATTTGTCATCATTCTGGCATCAGTCAAAACTATACCGGAATGATGGACTGAACTGACGCCAGGATTTGACGACCTGTATGGCACAGTGGCACATGTGTCTGCCTACTGTGCAAGAGGTCCCGGGTTCAAATCCTGGTGTGGGCAAATATTTGTGTGACGAATATGAATGTTTGTACCTGAGTCATGGATGTTATTTGTATTTAAGTATGTATTTATCTATATATGTATGTTTATCCGTTGTCTAGTATCCATAGTACAAGCTTTGCTTAGTTTGGGACTAGGACAATTGGTGTAAATTGTCCCGAGATATTTATTTATTTACAGCGTGTAACCGAACCGTGTAAGCGACGTCATTTAAACTACACAACACAAAATATAGCCCACTTGACTTTTCTCCATAAAATTCAAACATGAAAATGAATATGAATTTCTAGTAATAAGTGTTTTGATAGTAAGGATTTTATTCTACTAATTACATAAAACAATTAAAAAAACCCTACAATGAAAATATGTTTTGGAACATACATATTTTGATATTTTTGATTTACGGAGAAAAGTCGCCCATCTTGCTCACTAATCCTGCCGCTAAACAGCAGTGCTTGCACTGTTGTGCTCCGGCGTAGAGAGCAAGACAGCCGGTGTAATTACTGGCACAAGAGATATTCCATCTTAGCCCTCTGGGTTGGCAACGCATCTGCAATCTCTTCAATATTGCGAGTGTCTATAGGCAGTGGTGTACACTTACCACCAGGTGACCCACTTGCTTGTTTTCCTTCCTATTTCATAAAAAAAAGTCAAGTGGGCCCTATTTTATTTTGAGTAGTATTTTTTAATACCATTTCAAGTCACGATTACATCTTACAGATACAAAAATTAATATACTTACTCAATGATTGAAGTGGAGCATTTAAGTAACCTTTCAAATGGCTGTTAGCTTCTTTACAATTTCGGCGTGGGTGTCACGAAAATTAAATATCATAAATACTTCGTAAAGTGAAAAGGAAAGCCTGCATAATGGTTGGAACCATTTTGCAGGCTTTTTTTTACTTATTCATCAAAGTATTCAAATGAAGACTTAAGTACTTACTTACATCATTTGGGTTTCGGGTTCGATTGCCGGGAGGGGCAATTTTTTGTATGATGAATAAGAATGTTTGTACCCAAGTCTTGGATGTTATAAGTATTTAAGTATATATTTATCTACATAAGTAAGTATGTATATCGGCTGTCCAGTACCCATAACACAAGCTTTAGTTGCTTACTTTAGGAGTAGATCAATTGGTGTTAATTGTCCCATAAATGTTTATTTATTTATTTTACCATTACAAGAAACTTCTTACTTCTTACTAAACTTAGGGTTTCATAGGTGCAATTTTTTAATCTTACCGGGTGACTAAAACGCACCATAACGGTCGAATCTCTATTAAAACGGTCATTTTGGTGAGCTTCAGTCACCCGGTGAAATTCAAAAATAGTTCTACACGCCTAATTTTGAAAAAAAATTGAACCCTTATAATATGTCGTTTAACAAGAGCTGCCACCGAGTTTCTATGGAATTAGTGACAGTTTCATACATTTTCGATGGTAGCTCTCACAAATTGACCTATACCTACAATCACCTTATTATCTGTCTGTCTCTCAACAGTATTTTTCTCAGGAACGGCCAGCAGCCATGGGTAGGTTTATACATATATCGGACAGACGGACGAATAAACGTCTCAGGCTGCTTTTCCACCAGAGATGTGCGAGGATGCGCAGCGAGGGATGTGTTTGTACGAACCAATACAATCGCTTCATTTATCTCGCCTCGGTCAACACAGCTCTGGTGGGAACGGCTCATTGGTTCTTTACAAACACATCCCTCGTTACGCATCCTCGCACATCTTTGGTGAAACGCAGACTTATGCTTAGTTATCCAGTCACACAGTCACTGTGAATTAGTAGATTATAATTTATAATCATATTCAGAGCTATGTTTAATATTAATTTGATTTCAGGCTCACAGGCCGATGAAAAGTCAATGGCTTCCAAAGGCCAGCAGAGATTCCGAAAGGCTGATAATTGACCCCCCAGGGCCGATCTGGCAACTCTGGCTATCACAATATTTACCAAGCAAAATTTATATAAAAATAACTTCCTAGCCTCCACGAGTATGTAACGACGAAAGAAAACAAGTGGTTAAATATGAACATCGAGCACAAATCCAATAGAGCGCCAATACGGCATGTCAATTACGAAACTGGTAAGTGTTTTGCCAGGAATACACAGCAACCGTCACTCGCGCTGAAATAGTACAGCGCAGACATCTAACCTTTGTAAATCTAATTGTATTCCGAAATAACGCACATTACACAGAACTATTTTCCATGCATTTAACGGGATATAAAATGTCCTATGTTTTATTCCAGGACTTACCCTATCTGTCTGCCTTTATTTTAAATCCACGCAGCCGTTTCATATGCATGATTGAGAAATAAACATTCAAATGTTAACGTGGCACAATTTCTTCTTTATTACAAAGTATTCAATAGAAAAAAAATCTCCAAAAAAATATCCAAACATCATTACTTTCACATTCAAATGAAACTAAACGAAATCATTTAATTCGGACATCGAATATACATACCACATTAGTAAAAAAATATATATTTATTTCAGGTCAATCGACCCATATACATTAAATTACGAGGTTGAATTAGATTAGATTAAATTACGTACATTATATTAATTGACTTGAAAATTATTAAAAAAATGACAAATTAGTTAAGAGTTCGGATAATTATTATTTGTTCGATACTGGGTAAGGAAATGGGTATGGGTATTAATATAATATTTAAAAAAATATTTAAAATATTAGTAGGTAAAATACTTAAATAAAACAGCTAGAAATATACGTGTTCCACTACGCCATGCGATACCAATTGACTGTCAATAATAATAGTAGATTATCAACCTCTTTGTTCTTTGTTTGACCGCAAATCGGCCAATCGGAACGCAGCGATGGCTGCAGTGATTTTTCGGAATAGGTTTTAAGACTATTATGTACCTACCCAGCGCTATCAATATCAACGGCAATAACCCTCTAAACCTCAACCTGTAGCTATGTTTTTTTCGTATGTTGTTATGAACTTCGCATGTATGTTTTGATTTTTAAAATATTTATCATAAAATTAGATTTTTAAAAATATTGACGCTTTTTTGTTTTATATATATAAAGAACAAACATACAAATCTAGTTCTAAGGCAACACACTAATAAAAAATGGCGATAGGTTAAGGTTTAGAGGGTCGAAAAGGTTATCGACGTTTGAATGAATGGAGAGCGGTTTTTGAGGGTGCACAACTTAAGCAAACTGAAGTGGCATTTCCTCTCCATTGGGTACGTGCTCCACGATTATGAATTACGTAAATTCCGTATGTTATGATCGATGATGACCTTCATACTCTCTGAAGGTTGTTACCTACATATTTGCGAAGGAATGTACACTCGTTGACCACTTTTTGCCGAGTACTCGGCAAAAAGTGGTCAACCACGTTTGAACCTTAATCAATACGCAGTAGAGTACAAAAGTTGTAGACTATTTCTGCCAACTTTATAAGGTTTTAAGAAAACGGTTGGGCGTTTTAAAGTCCCGGTTCGTTAAAGTATCCAATAAGAAATATAAATTGAAATCATTTATTTTAAGATTATCTTTAGGTAAGGTATTTTAAAATTCCGTTAAACATAATGGCAGGTCAAATTTCAGTATTTCAGCAAAATTGTTGGCTACTGATTGAAAACTGTTTTAAAATCGAAGTATGTTTTTTCATATTAATAAAGCGGATCACTCACGTATTTTTGCGTCGGGAAATGCCCGACATGTTTCGGACCAGTCCGTGGTCCTTAATAATGAGCCCCCGCGGCGGTGGCGCGACGACGACTGCGTACCGAATATGCGTGTGTGTTATGTTTTTTCAGATTAAGCTTACAGGAAGCACTTATTAGCACATTTGAGATATAAAGGGACCGGACAATTTTTTTACATATCTTGATTGTGATTTTATCTCTACTAACGCAAGAATTGACCTAGTTATAACCGCAAGCGATTCTTTCTTTACAAGTTTACACAGTATGATAATAATAGTACTTTATGACCGCTTACGGTCGCCCCTGATTTTCAAAGAATACCTCTGTATTGTACGGTTTCTCTGCGTTATTAAATATTTCTTTAGACACGTTATTTTTATCGTTATTACAGGAAATTAAAGCAGGCGGGGAGTCCTTTATAGCCTTTATTTTTCCTTTAGAAACCCTTTTATTACCACCCGACAATGGAGCGGGGACGACGAATATTTCTAGTAAGTACAGTCCACCTATTTCATTCATAGACCACTGTAGAACGTTGTCGTTATGTGTCACCGCTGAGCTATTATGACTTTACAACAAAATACCAAAAAACATTACTGAACTAAATGATACAAAATTCAAATCTATTGTCAAGAAGACATTAATTTCTCGGGCGTATTATAAATTCAATAACTATATCTTGGACAGGGATGTTTGGAAATGATCCTGATTTATATTGGCGATCCCTGGCTCCAAATATTGTACACCTACGGCGTTAAATTGTATTTTTTTTTTAAAATTTTAGATGTAAAATAACATTGTAATTTTGATTTATTTAAAAAATAACACCTCGTTGAGTTTCTTGCCGGTATCTTCTCATCAGAGGTTTTTTCCGAACCGGTGGTAAATTTTCTGATGCTCATAAGTGCTACCTGTAAGCCTAATCTGAATAAAAATATTTTGACTTTGACTTTGACTTGACTTTACTTACAAGTCATTATGACGATTATTGAGAATTGGTTCTACAGTGGCCTATGAATCAAATTGGTTGAATGTACCTAAAACCTCCAACCCCGATATTCTACAAGCGCTCAGCGTCGACCTCGACGTCGAAGCATTGCTGTGTATCGCTCACGAGCTTAGTGTTGAAATGCCCGAAAATTACTAATTTAATTTTTGTTTTTACTTTCAGAAACTTTTTTAAAAAACATACCTATATTTAAAAAGTTTTTTTTTTTAAATAAAAACTTCGTTTCGTTGTGACACGGCCTTAATTGCAGATTTTATCTCATCTTCATGCAGTGCCACAGAAAAACGCGCTTCGCTGAAGACAATTTATTTTTCCTCTCTGTTGTTGGCATTTTTGCGAGTCATTATTCGAGTTGGAATTCGGGGGAGCCTGAATATACCTATGCATCGAAATGAGAAAACTATAGAACTGTGTATAACGCAGTGGCAGAGTAGCCGACCATAGTCTATTTGGTAGACTATGTTGGATAGCCTGAATAAAACTGTATGTGCCAATTGTCAAGTAAACAGCTCTGCGTTTTGTACGTTTTACATTGGCGTCATATTTTTAGTTTTGCTATCCGACGCCTGTGTCGCTGCTAGTTAGAAAACTTAGAAGCACTTTATTCGCTTACGATAAGATTCAAAGTTGAACCAATGGCAAAATATTGAAAGCCCCTCTTCACCTGCTTCACCCCGTCGCAAAGTGGTGACGCTAGGCTTGTAACAATCCGAACAAGTAAGCAGATCTATTGTCTTCTTATATCGATGTACCTATGTCACTTAGATCGAGGCTCATAGGGCCGGCGCGATGCGATCGCGACACAAAACTTCCGGTCATGTTTCATCTCATGTAGTGAATTCGACTTTGAATTTTTTGAGCATTTGCAGTCACTAATGATATATTATGACCATTAGATATAATGGGAGACGCTCATAGAACATAGTGCCAGTACTCGCCAACGATAGCGGAAACGGTTTGAATGTACAGTCAAGGAATTTAATTCCCTACCCATTTCGTTGAAATGTCGTCTGACATTCGCAATGCATTAAGGTCGATATGTCAAACTAACGCCTTGCTCAATAGCTCTTATGGTGACAGTTTGCTATATTCTATTGAACCTTAGGTGGGTTGGAAATTTAATTCCTTGCCTGTACCTACAGCGCCTCCAGCGGTCAGCGGTTTTGATGCTGTTGTCATAGAACATCGGTACCATCAGTCACAAATTTGACAAATGTCATCGAAAAATACGGGTCGATGGATTTGCGGGTGGTAGAACCTTGTGCGAGGTCCGTCCGGATCGCTACCACCATCTTGCTCGCTAATCGTGCCGCTAAGCAGCAGTGCTTGCACTGTTGTGTTCCGGCGTGGAGAGCAAGACAGCCGGTTTAATTACTGGCACGAGAGGTACCATCTTAGCCCTGTGGGTTGGCAACGCATCTGCAATCTCTTCGATGTTGCAGGTGTCTATAGGCGGTGGTGTACACTTACCATCGGGTGACCCACTTGCTTGTTTGCCTTCTGACTCTGTCAGTGGCGAATTGAAGTGTGTTTACTCGTTCTCAACAGTAGTTACGTAATACGAGTTTTCTATAGCAACTCATAGTAGCGGCACCTACAGTTCACTATCTGTCCGAACTCGAACTGCATTCGAAATTTCGCATCCAATAGAGCAGTCCAACTTTTTAACGAGCTCAACTTGTCGATCCAAGATTTAAGTGACAATTTATGTCGAGTCAATTTGGAAATCGGTTCGAGTATCAAGTTACCCTACGCTGGACATATTTTTAACCGTTATCGCTGCTACTTAATAGCTTAATAGTAAGAAATCAATATTTCCAAAGTATAAAGTAAAGTGGCTATTATTCCCTGTCTTAAAACGGAGTGTGCGGGTGGTAGAACCTTGTGCGAGGTCCCTCCGGATAGCTACCACCATCTTGCTCGCTAATCGTGCCGCTAAGCAGCAATGCTTGCACTTTAGTGTTCCTGGGTGTAGAGGAGAGCAAGACAGCCGGTGCAATTACTGGCACTAGAAGTATTCCATCTTAGCCCTCTAGGTTGACAACGCATCTGCATTCTGCAATCTCCTGGGTGTTGTGGGTGTCTATAGGCGGTGGTGATCCCATACCATCAGGTGACCCACTTGCTTGTTTGCCTACCTATTTTATATAAAAAAAAGGTTTTTATACACTTTACGACCGGATATTTGACGACCGGATATTTGACGACCGGATAGACTAGTGGTTAGTGGCCCTGACTACAAAGCTTGAGGTTCCGGGTTCGATTCCCGGGAGGGGCAAATGTTTGTATGATGAATACGAATGTTTGTACCCGAGTCGTGGATATTATATGTATTTAAGTATATATTTATCTATATAAGTATTTATATCCGTTGTCTACTATCCATAACACAAGCAGCTTTAGTTGCTTACTTTGGGACTAAGTCAATTGGTGTTAACTGTCCCAAGATATTTATTTATTTATTTACATCCCCGATTGTACTCATGCGCTGGTAAAGAATAAATGTTGTATTAACAGGTACAGCTAGAAAACATGCAATTTTACAAGTTAAATATACCTACTCATTCTAATCACATAAGGTATATTTATATGTATGTATAGTCGACCAAGAAATTGCTTGACCACTTTTCGACCGTATTACAAAGGGATAAGGTTCAAAAGTGGTCAAGCAATTACTTGGTCGACTATACTACCAGCAGGTATTAGTAGGTAGGTAGGTGGCAGGAAGGCGCTGGTTGCATGCTGCTTCCAACCGGTCACTTTGGAAATCCATGGAGGAGGCCTATGTTCAACAGTGGACTTCTTGTGGCTGAGATGATGATGATGATGATGATGATGATGATGATGATGACTACCTTAAATAGTTGCTTTGCTATACCCTAGTAGGGTCCACATGTCTGTACTGGTTAATATTTAACACGTTCGTGTGCGCTACGTGATAAGACGGAAAAAAATGGTATATACGGCGCAAGAACGTAAATAGCCGTCGAAATAAAATAAAAAAAAATTCATACAACGTGACTGAACGCCGAGCGCCCGTACTAAATTCTGTCAGCTACGTCATCGTGCTACATTATGTCAGAAATTGGAACCACTAGTGCCACGCTATATCCAACTTTACCCTCACTAAAGATGACTAGAGTGCACATACATGCAAGGACCTGTATTAATACTAACAACGTCCTATGACGTCGCTGCTAGTTCCGCGAGTTGACGTTAAGAAACGTTCCTGTCAGATTTCGAGTTATTTTTACCTACGTTGTATCACAAAGTCTATAGACGTCGTTGTATTTTGTATGGGGAAATACTGTGCGTAACAACGATATTCTATAAAATTGACTGCGCACGTGAACGTGTTAAGAACATCTCTGTAAATACCATGGTTGCAAGGAATAAATGAATATGAATATTATGATTATACTCGTATTAAAGAGTAAAATCGTTATTTTTTCCTGTCTGTCCTAAATCCTTATAGCGTATGTTCGGCCGCCTTCTCCTTCTAAACCATGCAAAGAATTTTGATACGATATTAGCTCAATATACTTAGGTCCATAATTGAACAGAAAATGTAGCTAAATCTTGAATAATTTTGAGCAAAACATTTGGCCTATAGTAGTGACAACTACAGAACCCTACACTGAGCATAGTCCGACATACTCTTATCGGGTTTTTTCTTACCTTCTTAAAACAAAATTAAAAAGTAAACATCGCAAGATTAAGACAAATCGATTTACGTAAGAATCATCAAAACCAGCCCACTCGTTTGGTCTCTAGAGCACCACAAAGGAACAAACATATTAACAAACACAAACATAACATATACATAGGCTGATATAGTATTTTATGCAACTGCTATATAATGAGAGGCCTTAAAACACGAGTGTGGTTTTATGAAACGAGCGTCAGCGAGTTTCATAATAGGATCACACGAGTGTTTTAAGGCCTAATTATATACAGTTGCATACATTACTTTATCTACACACATATCATAACTGCAAAAAACCGTAACAACAAAAAACCAAAAACGAATGACAACTAATGGCGGCCATGTATATTAAAAAGGTACTCTGTGATTCGATCTATCCATCAAGACGAACGTTTTTTTTAAACCATAGACGAAGGAATTAAGTCCCTATTGTCATGTCACTCGAGATCAAATGTCGTGCGTTTAAATTAAAAAAACATACTGAGTTGACGTTTCGTATCGATAACTGTTTTAATATTTGTGGATACTAGAATAGATCCCAACTTGAATTTTGACAGCTGTTCCAAATTTAAATTCATAACGTCACGAGCAGTCACGAGATATCGGTAATGTGATGACCAATAAAGAACAGATTTACCTACTACCACAGACAAGAAAATTCTTATAATAACATTGGTTGTAATAATGCTGGTCATTTCCTAGGGTTTTTGAACGCGTTATTTAGCCTTTATGATATGTGTGTAGATAAAATACATTACCTTCCTTTCGTCACGCAGACCGGTAAAAATGAGGATTAACATACGTTAAGACAGTCATAAAAAATCGTAATATTTATGTCGTTATCGGAACTGTAACGCGATAAAAAATATTGTTAATTTACCTAGACGTTTCAGCCATGTTATAACGGCCGTGGTCACGAGTAAACTCTACTCGTGTCCGTTGAAACCGCGTTAAAGTCCCCATAAAGTTATAAATATGTCTGAAACTCGCGAAAGTTTAAAACAAAGAAAATTATATTTCCGACAGTTAAAGCGATGATTCATTCATTACGATAAAGTTCTACGGTGGCCTACATTCGCTATTAATCTAATTGTTTGACTATACTGAACAGACAAGCACATTTAAAATAATTAGGAGTCATTATAATTATATCAAAGTGCAAAACGGCACTTTACTCAGAGTGAAAGCAAAGTCTGCTCTTGTTTAACGACGTGCTTAGAGCAACTCAGTCTCCATTAAAGTGATATTACGGTTGTCCTGAATGTACCCGTTAAGGTGAAAGACTGTTTTAGGTACCGCTTCTTGAAAGGTCTCTTCAAGAAGCGGTACCTAAAACCAAGGTAGGGGTCTAAAAAAACCTATTTGCTAAGAAACTTAATAAATTATTATTTTATGCAGTTAGACGTAAAGTTGTAAATCCAATGAATATAAATGGTAAACTAATAATTTGCATTTGTAACATTGGCGCCAACCTATATTCGCATGTCGGGCCGTTTTTCTGCTCTCATTTAATATGACATGCATTATAATGTCATTGAATGGTACACAATACCTAACTGAGATTAAGTTCTTCTTTATTTTTATAATTTGTCCTAAAACCTTGTAGTGTATGTTCGGCCGCCTACTACTTCCAAACCCTTCCAGAGCCTATTAAATCAAATGGGTTGGCTGTACTTTTAGGGTGGCAACGAATCAGCGATTCTCTTTGGATCGCTTAGTTTCCTGAGCGACGACCCACTTGCTCATTTGCTTCCTTATTCCATTAAATGAAGTCAATCGAAAAAACCATTTTAATTGTTTAAACTATGTAGAATATTTCAATATGTTATTTGAACTGTTTCGAGCATTGAAACATAAAAACCGTAACGGTCGTAACGTGATAAAAAACACATGACATGCGCCATTGCTGTGGAACAAGTTTATGATTGTATGTACTACACTTTAAATCCATTTGTAATCACCATGCTTTGTTCACGTTCTCGCCATTCCATGAGTAAGGTTGACAAATAAAAAATATTCAGTTCAATTGAGAACCTCTTCGTTTTTAATCGGTTAAAAAGTACATCCACAGCGGCACAGCTCAGCGGGCATTTTGGTAGTTAAATACAATTTTTTTATACAACATAGGAAGGCAAACGAGCAAGTGGGCCACCTGATGGTAAATGATCAACACCGCCTCATGAACACCCGCAACACAATGACGTTTACAGATGTGTTGCCAACCCAGAGGGCTAAGATGGCATACCTCTTGTGCCAGTAATTGCACCGGCTGTCTTGCTCTCCACGCCGGAACGCCCGGAACTCAACAGTGCAAGCATATTAGCGGCAGGATTAGCGAGCAAGATGGTGGTAGCGATCCGGACGAACCTTGCACAAGGTCCTACCACCAACAACTTTTACTAATTTAATTCTAAGTTTAAATAAACTTTACTATTTTTTATTGATAGTTTTCGAGTATGAGTGGGAGATCCGGTGGCACACTGGAAAATATAAATAAAAGACCAGAGAACAAGATTAGAAAAATCCTAATCTAAAAATCGACTATGCTTAGAAAATATACAGGTACTTATACCGAAATAAAAGCTATATTTATTCTTTGACGATTAAAAACACATAATTAAAAAAAGTTTATCTAATAACTAGTCATTAATTATGCTTTTAAATTTATCACAATTAAGTATGTATTTTAAATGAGTTTGGGATTTTGTTATAGAACAGCCATCCAGAACATACTTTTTGAAAACGCAGTTGTACCTACTATGAGAAATGACTAGCAGCTTATGTCTATTCCTCAGGTTAAATTTATATTTAGCAGTTTCGAACAAATGTGGATGTTTTTTACGAAGACGGATATGTCTGTGCGTCTCTATTCAAAGGGGATGACGATTTGTTTTGTGGCTCTTACTCGCCATCGCCGCTTGTCAACCGCCGATAGCGATGTGTATTGATAACACAGGTAAGTGTTGGTTTGTCCACTCTATGGCGTATTCTCAGTTTTATACAAGTTTCGCAGTTTGTATGGCAACTAGCGACATCTCGCAGCCGATGTGAAAATGACTTGCCCTCTTATTTGTAAAAGTTTACCAACCTATTTTAAATCGCTGTTTTGTTCTTCACTAACATAAAAACAAATCAATTATAGTAATTTCTTATGTTATGTGACTTTTAGACATTGAAGTTAAACCCTTTTCAGTCCTTTTCAGGTTTCATGAACACGAGACCTGAAAAAGGCTCGAAACGTCGGGAATTAGATTCCTTACAATACAAGCGATATAAACCGTTTTAATTGTTTTATTGTAATGTTAAATCAAGCAGTCAATCAATCTTCAATCTTCTTATGAAGACAAACGTCACAGACGGAGACGAAACAAGTAATGTTGGTTTATTGAGCGTTTATTAAAAAGGGAGTTGCAAACTTTTCTTGTATTAAAAATGTACTGGGCAAAAGAGCTAACCCTATTCTTAGACTATTTTTGAAATGTAAAAGTTATTCCTGCCATATTTGAGATGCTCACAAATGCAGGTCAGTATTATGCACCTACATAACCAACAACCATGGATTTTTTAAATTATATCTTAGAAACAGATCCAGTATATGTAAAAGTCGTTATTGTACGTAATAATTAAAATAACAGTTTACAAGAAAAATAAGTCACATGTACAAAACTTATCCCTTTTAAATGTTGATTATGACGTTATAAATAATTTAGCTGGTATAGTAAAAAAATGTATTTAAAAATCGGTCGGTGATGCTAACATTGAGCACAAGATGGCGCTACTTTCCATACAACCCAATAAACGCTCTGCCATGCCCATCAATCGCTTTGTAAGTATTATAACTGTCATAGAGTAATTTATATGTACTGTAGTCTTTAGGCTTATCAGACACCAGTCACAATGACGGGCCGGCCGACTCCACAATAGCAAAATACATATTTTTTACTTTGGCTAACATTTACACGGAAAAAAGGCAATAGTACAAAATATTTAAATGGTAGGTGACTCAGCTTTTGCGCGCGCCTTACAGACCTTAAGCTCTTATGGCAAACAGACGCTGTTATTTTGCCACCCCCATACAGATATGGTCCCAAAAGGACTACCATGGAAACAGACCGCGTTCCTAACCATCGCTGCGTTACTTCTGACAGTCTACTTCTACCTCCCCATCAAAGAAGCCAAGCATAACGTGCGTGACTACAACATCAAGTACATCCTTAAGTGGGGTGATCCTGATTTAGCCCCTTTCGACTTCCTGGGAAAAGGATTTACTGCCTTCTTGAAGAACAACTGCAAATACACAAACTGCTATGTCACCAGCGACCAAGACTTTTTGGAAGACGTGAGTGAGTTCGACGTGATAGTTTTCAATGGAAGAGAGGTAGATAAACACCTCAAGATAAACAAGTTCCCAGCCAACCGATCAGCGAAGCAGAAATACGTGTACGCCAACTTAGAGTCGTCGCAGAACTATCCTGTCTACAGCAACTATTACAATAACTTCTTCAATTGGACATGGACTTACAAGTTGAACTCCGATTTTCGTTGGGGTTACATCACTATTTACAACTTGACTGGTGATGTCGTTGGACCTAAGGAAGACATGCAATGGTCGGACTTAGAGCCTATAGACAACGAAACGAAGGTGTTGCTAAGGTCGAAGAGCAAAGCGGCTGCGTGGTTCGTGTCTAACTGCCACACTTTAAGCAAAAGGGAGACTTTCGTGCGTTTAGTGGTAAAAGAGCTGCGAAATTTAGGCCTATCCTTGGACGTGTATGGAAAGTGTGGCAAGTTCGTGTGTCTTCGGTCGGATTGGGACGAATGCCTCAGGATTCTAGCAAAGGATTACTACTTCTACTTCGCCTTTGAGAACTCGCTAGCAGAAGACTATGTAACAGAGAAGCTTGTGACGTCTTTGAACAACTACGCTGTGCCGGTTGTGTTCGGAGGAGGGAATTATTCCAGGTGAATTAAGTGGAGGTTTAGAATAGTTCAGCTACTAAAGTAAAGAGAACGCTCAGATTTGAAGCAAATCGTTTAGTAAAACGCTTCAAAGTTTGTGGTTACTCGGATTTACGGAATTTCCCGCGCAGGATATTTGCGTAACCCAGATAGATAAAATCAAATTTCCAAGTCAACGCAATCAAAAGATACGACCGTTTATGCCGCACATTTCATACAATTCTGACTCGCAAGGAAATCAAAATCCGATGGGGTACTTCCCGTTGATCTAGAACCATGAATTTTGGCACGAAGCAAGCAAATAAATGATACATTCGTAAATCTATACATATGTACATACGTATACAAAAGACTTCTGTGACAGACTGACCGCACAGCTTTAACCCCGTTGCCTAGAGGTTTGAAATTTGGCATTAATATGTTCCTTAGAGCCATCGCTCTCTTTTGGTCCATTGGTTCCGTAAGGCCATTTCTGAGTATGTGCCTTAGATTCGGCCTTTAGCGGGCGTAGAGGGGTGCTGGAAGCGAAGCGAGCGAGTTTTACCTACTTCCAAATTTCACGCATAGGTACGAAATTGCGCGAAAAGCTATCATTACCAAAAATAAAACAAGTAACAAAAAACTTTTAATCGTGACAATAAATATTCCGTTAATTTATTGTCATGAATATAAGTTATGTTGTTACTTGTTTTATTTTTGATAATGATAGCTTTTCGCGCAATTTAGTTTCGAACCTGTAACTTGTAACTCGGTGGAGCTTGAATCGATCGCCAGACGTTACTGTCCAATAGACAATAACCTTCCCTTCTGACAGTGCATGCGTAAAAGCCGAAATTTAAGTCCGAAAAAGCATGCATAAACAATTAAGAGTGTGAACCCAGCCCCAAAAAGCGCTCCCTATACAAACGGCGATAACGTTTTCCACCCTCTAAACCTTAACCTATGGCAATAATTTTTTTGTAAGTTGTCCTTATGCCTCAAAACTAGGTTTGAATGTTTTGATTTTTTAAATATTTTACGTAGATTTGACAATATTTGCATTTTCGGATTTTCATACAATACAAAAAAGCGTCAATATTTTTGAAACTATTAAGAATATATAAAAAATCAAAACATATGAACCTAGTTTTAGGGCATACTAACAATATACAAAAAAATCATGGCAATAGGTTAAGGTTTAGAGGGTGGAAAATGTTATCGCCGTTTGTATGGACAGCGCTGGGTTCACAGTGTTCACACTCCTCTTAAGGCCGAATCACATCAGTCGTATACACGTCGCGTACAGCGGCTTCACCTAGCCACGTAACGCAGCTCTACGAAGCTAGCTGGAGCCGTATTGCATACGCATCGTGTACAGTTCCCCTACTGTATATTCATGTACCACCTTAGATAGAACCCTATCGCAATGAGGCGACGCGTTAAACGCCAGGCTATGTCATACAAATGTCATACGTATGTCTCTTCGACTAGGTTCTACGGTGGTACGAGTTTCAATTTCCTTGACTGTACGCAACCTGTGTGGCCCGGCCTTTAGCTGTAATCGGTTAAACTAACAAAACAATCATTAAACCGATAATCAAGACTGATTCGTCCTCGAGTGTCACTCTAGAAACGTCTGAAGTGCATGCAAACGGCATTAAACACAAGAATGTTCACGTTTTTCCTTTGGCACACATTAGGCATTACGAGTAATAAAACCTTTTCGTCTCTTTTTAGGGTTCCGTATAGTCGACCAAGAAAGTGCTTGACCACTTTTCGACCTTATTACAAAGGGATAAAGTTCAAAAGTGAGCAAGCAACTACTTGGTCGACTATGTGGCGTTATTTTACTCATAGAAATACTTACAACTACACCAATATATTACAAGATCTTCTTCACTCTTATAACCATAGTTATCATTCTAGTATCAAAATGCGACCAATTGATGTTAATTTTAATAATATCATGACTGTTTGGTGTAACTTTTATGATAGAAAAAAACACAAACAAATTTCATTAGAAACCACAAAACTGAATGTAGGTGATCATGTTCGAATAACTAAATATAATACATCAAAGAAAAAAACGAAACCCTTTTAGGATCACTTCGTTGTCCGTCTGTCTGTCTGTCAAGACGATTACTTTATTTTGTCTTTTTTAATTGAAGAACTCATTTTTTTTTATAGAAAACTAACGGACATCCGCAATCCTCAGTGGCCCTAACATAGCCAGGTTTTAATTTACGCTGCGTCTCTGTCAAACTAGTCTCATAATAACAAAAGGGACGCACATAGAGATAAACTCAGACAAACTAAACTTGGTCATGTCACAGAATAAATAACGTACAGAAACTTCTCTTTTATGACCGCGATTAAACGAATTCCAACTTTATTCACGCGCTCAATAAGTTCGTAATACTTCATACACCATACGCCAGGCGGCGCGGGTCAAAAGGAACGCGCCGCCTGCGTCCGCCTTCTCCCCGCTACTCCCGGCGACGCGTTAGGGTTACGCGGCATTCGTTTTGAATTACACTGACGAGGCGGGAGCGAGCGAGAGGGCGCGCAAGCCGACAGCCTACAGCGAGGCAAGGCGGTTGAGCGTACGTACAGTGCGGAGTGGAACCCCCCATGGTAATGGTAGGTACGTTCCCTAATGGTGAAGGATAAGACATCCTATATTTTTCAGGTTCCTCCCTCCCGGCAGTTACCTCGACGCAGTGGAGTTGGGTCCTAGAGGCTTGTCAGAGCGCATGGCAGACATCATCAGAAACTACACACAAGGGGATCCAGACATCTACCACGACTTCTTTAGGTGATAGCATGCCTCAGGTTTCACAGTCTGACACTTAAAGTGGTTTAAAAGAAATAGTAGGCATAGAAGTAGTTTTAAAATTGAAAGCAATATTTTAATAGCTGATCTCTTAAACTTTAACGAAATGTAAATACAATGTGCCGAAAACAGAAATTAAGCGACTGCATAAAGTCACACACACTGCTGCGTTTGTACCGGAGAATTTTGCTCGAATTTTCAATTTGCTGTTTTATTTCATGTAACGCTGAATCAGAGGGGTTCCACACCGCACTGTAGGTACGCTCGATCGCTTTACCTACACTCTTCAGCGTAGACAAATCGCAGTCGGTTGTCGGCTGCTCGCTCTCCCTCGCTGTGTCAATGTAATTGAAAACGAGAGCGCCGCAACCCGAACGTTGCGGGGGTAGGCGAATGCGAGCGGCGCGTTCCTTTTGACGCCAGCCGCCTGGCAAATGTGTATGAAGTAACACGAACTTTTTGTGCGTGATAATGAAGTTGGAATTCGTTTAATCACGGTCGGAAAAGAGAAGTTTCTGTACGTACTAACGTACAGAAACTAACTATTATTTATTACGTGGCTGAGTAGTAGTGTGTGAAATCGTTCGACCTCAAATCTCCTTGCGTTACCTATCCCTGGCCACCCAGCTTGGCTCAAGATAGATGTAAACAACTAAGAAACAACGAAATTTCCCATAAATGGGACCTAGCTAGATCGATTTTTCACAAGTACAGTCAAGGAATTTAATTTCCAACCCATCTAAGGTTCAATATCATATAGCAAACTGTCACCATAAGAGCTAACTAGAGCAAGACGTTAGTTTGACATATCGACCTTAATGCATTGCGAATGTCAGACGAAATTTCAGCGAAAAGGGTAGGGAATTAAATTCTTTGACTGTACGTTATAAATTTCCTCGAAATCCCTTATTTAGAACTGTTTTCAAGGATTTAATTACAAACAAATATACATATTTTAATGATTGCTCAAATAATATAAAATGAATAGAAATATTTTCCAGAACACTTTGATTTGTACTCGCCTTTGTACATGTTACTTTCTTGTAAACTGTTTTTAATTATTATGTACAACAAAGAGTTTTACATACATACATTAGTGTACTAAATGTTAACGTACAGTCTAGTGAATCGTTCAGTGATAAAATAATGATATACAGTCAGCCAAATATAACGGAGCGGGCAAGGTGGTCAAAAACATCTGGCTGACTGTACATTAAAATATAAAGAACCTTAAAAACCCAGTAATTCGGGTGGTAGGACCTTGTGCAAGGTTCATCCGCATCGCTACCACCATCTTGCTCGCTAATCCTGCCGCTAAGCAGCATTGATGGCACTGTTGTGTTCCGGCGTGGAGAGCAAGACAGCCGGTGCAATTACTGGCACAAGAGCTATTCCATCTTAGCCAAGGGTTGGCAACGCGTCTGCAATATCCTAATTCTTACTGGTGTTTAAGGGTGGTGGTGATCACTTACCATCAGGTGACCCACTTACTCGTTTGCCTTCTATGTTTTATTTTAAAAAAAAGTAAATTATCGTTTCAGGTGGCGAAATCATTACAAGTATAACGTCACATTCGAAACCGAGGATATCTGCAAGCTGTGCAAGATCATAAACGATCAAGAGCTGATGGCGAAAGAGACGGTGTACAAGAACTTCAGTGCTTGGTGGAACAGCAAGCCTCTCAAATGGAACGCTACCCACATGCGGAGGTACTGACGCTTCTCTATACAAACGCCCTCGACAGTGTTCTCCTCTATGGCTCTGGAAATTTTACTTTTTACACTTAACTGTTTTGATTATCAGCACAACTGCAAGTTTAAACTTTTTGATTTTATTTTTAGGCATCCTGAGACTTTGTTTCAGAATATCTGGATAAAAGTTATTCGCTAGGTAAAATTCATGCTAACCTTTTCAGGTAATTGTTGTTAAGAATCGCAGCCCCTTTGCGGCGGATTAGTTTTTACCAGACGTTGTGAAACAAGTCTTTAATCTACAGCCAAATTCCAAGTAGAAAATAAAAGAGAATGTTAGTAGAAGTAATAGTAATAACAGGATGTGTCACTACTGTGGAGAGGAGAGCACCTGACGCATCCATAAGCGTCCAAGTGGACGCCAGGCAGGAGTGCAGTCAGCCACCAGGCACCAGATCATCTCGCAATGAACGCGTTAGAGTTAACTTCTCAACTACTATAGAAGCAAAGACAGCGCCTCTTGCGGCGCATATTGTCAACAAAATGTTTCCATACAATCAGAAGTTAACGCTAACGCGTTCGTGACGTTTATTGTGACAGAAGCTTACAGTAAAGGTAGTAGTCTAAGTAGCTGAACATTGTAGTACCTCGTCGCTGTCACTAATGTGACAAATTCGAGCAACTCTCGTTTCATACGTTGCCACGACAAGGTTCTTACGTGTTAGCTATTTTTGAGTCTGACTGTACTGCTAGGCCTTGTAGTTGTATACTTTTAGTAACGCAGTGGTTTGATGTTTTCTCTGCGGAGTGTTTACATGCGGGCATACGCTAAGGATCAAAGAAATTAATCAAATACGGAACGGAGTCGCGCCTCGTGCCCCAAGCGAGTGACTTTTTATATTCATTTATTTTATTTTTTTTTACTTTCGTGTTTTTTATGATTGTATTTTTGAATTATATTTATATTTTATATTATATTTATTGTGTGTGTTGTGTATAACTTATTGTTTGTTTTAATAAATATTTCACAATTTTCAAAACGTTTTCCTTTTATCTTTAATTTACTGAGAAACGTTTGCGTGTTTGTCCGTTATTTTACTGATCTGAAAATAACGGAATATACTCACAGGAGAAGCTCAAAAATGGATAGTGCGGGGAAATCGAAATCTGTAAAAAAGGGGAATTTCCTTACAAGAAACATGCGCTCGATTTTGGACCTAAGAAATACTGCATTAAATTTAAAAAATATCTCAAGCACTCGGGAGTCGGAAATCGAACCCGAATATTTTCCTCAAAGCAACCAAAAGTTGTTTAATTTGTAAAATGGAAGGAATAAATCTTGCTAAGGAACACCATCTAAAATAAAAAGAAATTGTAGATTTCACGTTACCAATTTCTCGCTAGATCGCCTACTATATTTTAAGTTTTTGAATGATGTTATACTTATTTTTTAAATCAATGACATAGTTCTATGGATATTTGTAACAAAATTTTCCTATCTCCTGAGAGTTTCGGCCTTCTAGTACCTACTGACCAATTTGGATTACCTACTCAAGTTGTAAAAAAGCGAAGTTTGTCATGACAACGCTTACAAAACCTACCCTTTGGCTCTTATACGACATGATGGATTACCTGGTACCGTGGTTTTAATTTTATCACGAATTTTCAACGAGAACCTAAATTAATAGTTTTCGAAAGAAATGCAATGACCGTAAAACGGTAATTCTCAAGGTGTTCATCGTTTGCAATTACCGTTCCAGTACAAAAGCTGTATTAGTAATACAGCTTTTGTACTTACGTGAAGGCTTGGCGAAGGCCATGTTTGTAGACATATCAAAGTGAAAGTCAAAGTATCTTTACATTGACTTAAAGCGCTTAAAGCGATTATGAATGTCAGAAGATTTACCACCGGTTCGGAAAAACCTCTGATGAGAAGATACCATTTATATTTCATCAATTAATTAAATTCATCAATTAAAAGCGCGAGAAGTATTGGATTTTAATTATTATCGATACTATTAATAGGCCTCGATAATAACTCCCTAATTCATATACGACTTTAATTTCGTTATACTGACAGTTTTTACAGTTAGGATCATAGACATTATTTGAACAATTCAGTACCTTTATTATAGTAACTCGTTACATTAGTGATGTTAAAACGACAAAGTACCGGACTGTTCAAAAATTTATACCACTGTCCGTAAAAGTTTTGACGTCTTACAACCTCAGTTATTAATTGAAATGAGGTTAGCGTTAGCGCTAGTAGAAGCGAAAAATCTATGGACTTGACGTAAGGAAGCGAAAGCAAACGTCAAAATGTGCCTACCGCTTGAATGAAGAACTAAAAGATTTTTTTATGACATAGTAAAGCAAACGAGAAAGTGAAAATTTGTGTGTATACTACTTCAAAGGGTTCCTGGGTGGTTTGAAAAGACAATTGGACCCGATAGGTGGCGCTGCTGTCGGTGCACGAGCGGTTGCTTTTCCGGGCAGGAGTGCGATTTTTAAATCTCACCGGGTGACTAAAGCTTGCCATAATGGCCGATTTTCATAGAAATGCGGCCATTTTGGTGAGCTTTAGTCACCTGGTGAGATTCAAAAATTGCATTTGAATCTCATCGGGTAACTTAAGCTCACCAAAATAGCCGTTTTTCATAGAAATGCGGCCATTTTGGTGAGCTTTAGTCACCTGGTGAGATTCAAAAAATGCACCCCAGGACGAGGTCTGCCGGGTCCGCTAGTATAGAAAGAAGAAAAGAAGAAAGAAAATACCAGCAACATCACATAAACTTAATAACTAAACAAAAAAGTAAAATTTTCGTAACCGAAATTTCTTTCGATTTTATTTTTAAATGTTTTAACATTCAAATTATTAAATTAAAAATTGCACACTGCCTCTATTAGAGGCAGTGTGGCGAAACTGGCAAACGCAAGGCACGGAATGCTGCTGTTGCCGGTTCAAGTCCTACCATTGCCCTAATTTTCTTTGTGTTGTCATTACAATTTTAACTTAATAAAGAAGTAAAATGTTTTTTTAAATGGTTGTTGGCCAACGTCAAAAAGGCCGCAGTTCAGCGTATGCTGTAACGCGAGTCATTGCGCTAATTTTCAGCTGCGGGCGTTCTTTGAGGGACTACGGATGGACAAGCGAAATTACTACAAAAAACACAAATAAATAATACAAGTAAGAATTAAATTAAAAAACATAATATAAAGAATAGGTGTGTATATAGGTATAAATATTACTCGCTTAATAGTAGAGACAGAAAAGTAAAAATCACGTTCATGAAAATTTACACAATATCCACGAGAATATCTGAAGACAAAGTGAAATTTTAATGAAAATCGATAAATTTTAAGGGGCTCGTAAAGCCCCCGGAGGCTGCAAAGCCTGATCGCGTATCATGCGCCCACTCACTGTTATAATCTCGCTATGAACATTAAATGGCTTATTTACAAGTTATTTATAGGTGCGGACATACGCGCGACTTTGCCTTGAATTAGTTACCTCAGGCCCTACATACAAACGAACAAAAAACAAAGTTTACCTCTTTCTTTTACTAGATTAGAAGATTAGACTATTCTAGATTCGAGTAGACTAGATTAGACTAAACTAGACTAGACTAGGTTAGACTATACTAGACTAGACTAGATTAGACTAGATAAAAAAATATGTACCTATGTGGACGAAGTTGCAAAAGCTAATCATTCGAATCATCTATATATTCCATCCGATCATGTCATACTACATCAGTTTCCTTGACGCCTACTCCTAAAATAACGTTAATACATTTTTATTCATAAGATTTTTCGCCCCAGAAATTAGAATGGTTTCTTCTCAACGTTACTTCTTTCCGTTAAGTTCCAAAACCCAGTCGGCCACTCGGCTTACTTTCGCGCCAATCTTATCTTATCTGAAAATGAGATCAAGGAAAAACAAGCAATTCCTTAACAGTTTCCTTAACAGAACATTGCAAAGAGAACTTATTAACTAATTAAATATTTATCAGACCCCAGCTTGTGAGGGTTGCCGGAACATTGCAAGCATTCCGACGTTCCTAATGCTCCCACTTATTAACTTATAAGGGTACGACAACACCTAAATTAGCTTTGCTTAAATAGTTTCTTAGCAAAAATCTTATCTACATCTACACTAATCGTTAGTTTGTTTGTATGTAGAGGGTAATCTCTGGAAATACAGAACCGATTTCAAAAATTCTTTCACCAATAGAAAGCTACACAATCCCTGACGGACATAGGCTACTAATTTCACGCGAACGAAGTCGCGCGCGTCCGCTAGTATTATATAAAATAAGAAAGCAAACTAGCAAATGGGTCACCTGAACAACAAACAACAATTAAATGTGGGACAATAGAATGTTACATCAGAAAGCACATAATGTAGATCTTAAGCTCTTTTTTAATGAGATCTTAAGCTCAAAATGTGTCATTGCGAAATGTATATTTTGACTTAAAATTTAATAAAAAAAAGTGAAATAAATTTAAATGATAATGACAAGACAAAGAAAAATTAGGGTAATGGCAGGAGTCGAACCTACAACATCATCATTCCGTGCCCTGCGTTTGCCAGTTTTGCCACATTACCAACTAAAAAAAGTGGCTAGACTTGTTCTTTCCTTGTAACCAATTTAGTTTAGTTTATATCAGAAGGAAATGTAGTACCTAAAATTTACCATAAACCAGTGGCTTAGGTTGTCTTGGACAGGCCCTGAATCAAAATTGGTCGGGGGCCCTTCGATCAAACTGCGGCGAACCCCAAATGGCGGTAATGATTGTATGGTTCTACAAACGGGGCCCCTGTAGCTCGGGGGCCGCGTATCGTCGATACGGCTGATACGGCGGTAGCTACGCCTCTGCCATAAACTTAGCTACTAACCTTACATTACTAAAGAGTTTTGGGTTAAGGAGTTGCTACATAATGCTGTTTTAATAATATGATATAGTATATGCAATTCAAATACCCATTCATATGTTTTTTACTTACTAGTTAAATGCTTTGACTATATACCTATTTGTACGAATGTCGCTTAAATATGATCTCTATGTGATTTTTGTTATATTGTTGCTTGGTCTTACTTAAAATTTGGTGCATGTTTCATCTGACACGCCGCCAAGAAGCCGAGTTACATGCATACTTCCAAATTCCACGGGTACGAAATTGCGAGCGCAAGATTAAAAATTAATGAAAAAATAAAAATATTTTTTTATTTTGCAAGTATGCCACATAGGCCCTTTTACTTGTCAGAGTCTACCAGCGCTTTGGAAAATGGACGATTCTATTGAGAAGAAGCGTCGCAAGAAACTCTGCAGCACCTTATCCCTTTCTTTTGTACACCAAACTAAGGTAAAACAAGAATTAAGCTTTCTATGACATGTATCTCCGTTTTGTACTCTTGTTTAATGCAAATAAATTGATTGTTTGATTCTTCTCTGAAAGAATGAATAGACTCAGATATTTACACAGTAGAATAAAAACTCGCCAATAACTAAATTAACCATTTATTAAAGAAATAATGTCCTAGAATATAGCTTCACGGGTCCGGCGGCGCGTACGCCAGCCCCAAGTTCCTGAGCTCGCAATCCTCTTGGATGAAGTCCTTCAGGAGCAGCTTCCTCAGCGCCGTGCGACGCACCTACGAGCCGCAGACTTGATGTAATTTCATACAAAATAGGAAGGAAAACTAGCGCGGCTCACCTGCGGCCCTAACGTGACAGCCCAGGTTTAGTTTAACCCCTCCCTGTGTCACTGTCTAACTAGTGTCATAAGAAAGGAATGCAAATAGAGATAAACTAAACTTGGCCAGTCATGTTAGGGCCACTGATGGTATTTGATCACCACCGCATAAACACCCGCAACACCAAGGAATTTGCAGATTGCCAACCCAGAGAGCTAAGACGGAATTCTTGTGCCAGTAACTTCACCAGCTGTCTTGCTCTCCACGCCGGAACACAGCAGTACAAGCTCTGCTGTTAAGCGGCAGGATTAGCGAGCAAGATTACCACCCGTAAACTCACAGCTTTTTTTCTGTGGCGTAGCTTAGTGACCATAAGCGGTGGGGCAGGTGGGTTCCACTCTGCACTGTAGGTACGCTCGATCGCCTTGCCTATGGCATAGGCAAATCGTAGTAGGTTGTCGGTTTGCCACACGCTCGCTCGCTCGCCCCCGCCGTGCCAGTGTAATTGAAAACAAATGCCGCGCAACCCTAGCGTGTCGCCGGGAGTAGCGGGGGGAAGGCGGGCGCTGGCGGCGCGTTCCTTTTGACTCACGCCGCGGCGCCGCCTCGCGCCTGGCGTATGGTGTATAAATTAATACGAACTTTTTGAGCGTGTGAATAAAGTTGAAATTCGTTTAATCGCGGTCGTAAAAGAGAAGTTTCTGTACGTTATTCATTCTGAGCCTGGGGCAAAAAAAATCGGGGCCCTATGTCAAATTATATAAATAGGTATGGTGGTTAGAGTTAGAGGGATGTTGGCCAGGGACCCCCTGAACTTGAGGGCCCTGGGGCACGGCACTGCTTAGCCCCTGGGCAGCTACGCCAGTGCTTTTATAGCACATGTTTTGCTAGTTGGCTATGTCGCCATGACATAGTAACATTCTAGTAAGTACGTGACATCGTCGCGCTGCGTTACCTCGGTAAAATCACATTAGGAGCTGTAATGTAGGCTTTACCGCCGGGTTATAACTCTCTTGGCTCAATTACACGCGCTATGTGAGAGCGCCCGTAAACATCAAACTGGAATGGGTGGATTCGGGGAACTAGAATTCTATGCAAAACGACTTTTCAGAAAAGGAGAAATGCGCATGCGGTCAACATAAAGAAGAAAAGAGTTGAAAATAAAGAAGATAAGTATCCGTTTCTAACTAAAAACATTATTATACCGATCGCCAATATTACAAGTAATTACAATGATTTTTTTCCGGACCGTTAATTAGCTTTCATGTAGACGTATGGCATCCTGATTCTGAAAATAAAAATCGTTTTCATCTATCAGCTTTAGTTTTGGAGATATGACATGTATGTAATTTTGTAGAAAAATACAAAAATACAAAAAAATAATACGGTAAATAAAAGCTGATAGATAGAAACGGCTGGTAGATTTAAATTCACTGTATCAAAAGATAAAAAAAAAGTGAAACTTCCGGAAAATTTTAAAAATTAAAATTTTGTAACCATGTGATTATCAAACCGGGATTAGAATAGCATTGGAGAGTAACGTCAGCATCCTGTGATTTCATAGATGCAGAAATTAAGCTCGACGCAAGTCTATGAAATGACAGTGTGCTGATGTTACTCTCCAATGCTATCCTAATCGCGGTTTGATAATACAGCACTGCGACACGCACAGTCGCAAAACATTGGAGCGCTCTTTCGCGCTTAAGGGGCTTATTGATGTTACTGTCGATTATTTACTACGAATATTATTTACATTAAATTCTGTATTAATGTATTGGAGTAGGTATAATTTAATTGTTTCATGACTGCGCGTGCCACGAGGTTTGGAGACTAGAATAGTAAACAAGGTACCTGGCTTTTGACGCGGACATAAGGCATATATGTACAGTCAGCAACGAAAGTCGCCGAACACAATAACGTTACAAAAGTCACTAACCAGGTCATTTGTTCATAAGTCGTTGAACTGCGTTAAGAGCAAAATTACATTGACACCATGAAATACCAAAAGTCGCTGAACAGCTTTATTCCAAAAATTGCAGGACAGCATAATTCCAAAAATTGCTGAACAGCCTAATTACAAAAGTCGCTGAATAGCGTAATTTCAAAAATTACGGGACAGCATAATTCCAAAAATTGCTGAACAGCTTAATTACAAAAGTCGATGAACACTGCCATTGTTTAAATATTTGGAATAGTCGCTGAATAGTATGTGTATAATTACGCAAACACACAAAGAAAAAATAGGGTAATGGCAGGACTCGAACCTGAAACCTAAGCATTCCGTGCCTTGCGTTTGCTAGTTTCGACACATTATCACTATCATACCCTGCAAATTTTTTTAAAGGTATTAAGGTAAACTGAGCTTTATTTTAAATGGAATAAGATTTTATTTTATTTTATCTCGGGTTAATGAATATGTTACTTACTACAGGTAAAGTGTGAAATTGACATAATAGAACCAGTGTGACATTGACGATACGCGATTCAATTCAATTTATCCTGACGTATTTTTTTTCACTGGGATAGGCTCATCTCTTCGAATTTTGAATTTTGACAATCACTGGGAAGAGTACTCACTTGTCAGTGAGCGTTTCATCTCTTTCATTTGGGGTGTAACCTTAAACTATTTAATCAATCGGACATGTTCAGCAACTATTGATAATTTATAGACCAGCTAATTCTGCAGTCAGACATGTTCAGCGACTATTGATATTGTACATATCAGCTAATTATTAGTGTTGCAACAGAACTCTGCTTCCGCTTCCGCAACTGCAGAAGTTCCGCATTTTTTTCACTTCCGTTTCTGCTTCTGGTTCCGCAAACTTTATAACAGAACTCTGAACGGAAGCGGGGAGAAAGCGATGAGGAGCGGTGCAGCAGAATTATTTAGCGGAGCTGGTTTAATATATGAAGAACATCGAAATAGGCTGAAAGGTGAAAAAGCGGCCAAGTTACTCTTTATTAAATATAACTTGCCGCTGTTTAATTTTGACTACTAAAATACAAATTTAATAAAAAAAGTTTTAAATGTATAATTGTGCTTTTTTTTTTCATAGTGTTAACGCTTCCGTTTCCGCTTCCGTTTTCGTTTCCGCTTCCGTTTCCGTTTCCGCTTCCGTTAAGATTTACTTTTGACATCTGTTTCCGTTTCTGCTTCCGTTATGCCAGTTCCGTTGCATCACTACTAATTATGTAGTCAGACATGTTCAGCAACTATTGAAAAATCGTTGTTTATTGACTTTTGTCATTCTCAAGTGTCCACAGACATTTGTACATTAGCCTGTTCAGTAACATATGGAACTTTATAGTGTGCAGGTGTTTTGGAAATTAGGATGTGTTCATGGACTTTCGTTGCTGACTGTACCCCTTTCTAACCAGCCAGCGTGTGCGAAAAGGACGGGTGCTTTACATTTACGTAAAACGCTAGTACGGTCAGCTTCAGAAGTAGTTTTTTTTATGAAATAGGAAGGCAAACAAGCAAGTGGGTCACCTGATAGTAAGTAGGTATTCACCACCGCCTATAGACACCCGCAACACCAAAGAGATTGCAAATGCGTTGCCAACCCAGAGGGCTAAGATGGAATACCTATTGTGCCAGTAATTACACCGGCTGTCTTGCTCCACACCGGAACACAACAGGGCAAGCACTGCTGCTTAACGGCACGATTAGCGAGCAAGATGGTGGTAGCGATCCGGACAGACCTTGCATAAAGTCCTACCACCCTAGCTGAACATTTTAGTACCATGTCGCTGTCAGTAACGTGACAAATTCGAGCAACTCTCTTTTCATACGTTACTACGACAAGGTTCTTAAGTGTTTAGCTACTTCTAAGGCTACCCACAGCAAGCGTCTGCCCCTTGGCCTGTCGCAGCTCCTCGCGGATGAACATCATCTCCGGCCGCAGGTCCTGGTGCGCCAGCGGGTCCATGTCGATCTGGAGCCGAGGGTCAATGTTGGCCAGTTGCTGGTCGCTTAAAAAAACGACACTTTAAGTTTTTTTTATGTTGTTTACGCAAACACATTTATACCTATAAAAACATAAGATCTAATTATTACGACACTAGAAATCTGAAATGTCGCAAGGGACATGTTCTTTAATGTCCTTTACGACATTCCAGTTCCAGTTTATTAGGCTTAGAAAGATTTGACAAAAAAGGATAAGTTTCCCGGTGATCCAAACAAACAGCAGTCCTAGTGAGATTAAGGCTCCTTCCTTTTGTAATTATTTTTTTTATTATTTGCATAATTTTGGAAATTATAATGTGCACATTTTTCCCATGAACAAATATCTTAAAATACAACTTTTTTCAGACGGTACCTACTTTATTATTCCATTCAAATTTAAATTCAAATTCAAATTCAAATATCTTTATTTTGCATTGTGCCTACGCACACACATACAAGTCACACATTCATTCGACAACTCGAAGTAGTTCAAATTTGGCGCGTAAATGGCGCGTAATAACCGATCGTCCTCTTCTCCAAATTAGTGATTAACGGATTTGTGTGATTGTCTTATCATCCATGTGAGCGGAGAAGAAATTATTACTAACAATCGTGCTCCGACATCCGCTTCAAGAGCTCCCGCCTCCTCCAAATCATCGGGCACTGCCTCCTCTTTATCCTCTGCCTCGGCAGACATTGCTAGTGTTTCTTATTGACTTTAAAATCACGTTAAGAAAATACTGAAGATGTTGCAGTAAATTCACGCAGCAATAATTGTCATTAAAATATGCGCTCATTTGTTTTTGTTTTGAATGTTCACGACCAATTTGATTATTGTTAACAGCGCCATCTGTATGTTTATTCTAAACCTATTTTGAATAAGGGACGTTCTGATTTAGGGACATAAATACCACAAACAAGAACAGTAAAGTACAAATGTTTTGAAAAAATAGCTTTTGTAACTTTTTTAGCATTTTTGATGATGTAATTGATTATTTATTCAGTTTATGGAAATGTAGAATCTACGATTAACCCTGATTACAACATTTACACGAAAGAATGCATATTTTATGTAACGCAATCATTATGTAATTTAGTTTCTGAACGCACGTTGGAGAATTGAGGCGTTTTTCAGTTCACAAACTTCAGTCGCTGCGACCTTGCACTAAATTCTTGACCAATCCCAGGAGCGAACGCCTGAAAGGAAGCTCGGATTGGTCGATATTGGGGTCAACACAAAATTGTTTGAGAGGCGGAAAAGTTCCCAGGGGTGAGTGAACCGCCTCATTGTCTTGTCATTTTATTGCATTCGACTCTAATAATAATACATTAATTAGTCGCCTTCGTACTGCTGATTCAGGGCGTGCATCAAGTGATCATAGGTCGTGCAGCCATGCCGATGTGAGTAATACCAGAGGTGTGGCAGCTGACCGACGAAAAGCGTCGCAATTCTCTTTCGAGTGACAGTAGTGAAAAAGTGAAAAATATTCTTCCTATCTCGTCGCAAGATGACCGAGTACAAATTAGTGGTGGTCGGCGCTGGCGGCGTCGGCAAATCCGCATTGACTATACAACTAATACAGAACCATTTCGTGGACGAGTACGATCCGACTATAGAGGATTCGTATAGAAAACAGGTGGTGATAGATGGTGAAACGTGTTTGTTGGATATCTTGGATACGGCAGGTCAGGAGGAGTACTCCGCTATGCGCGACCAGTACATGCGTACTGGGGAAGGTTTCCTGCTCGTGTTCGCGGTGAACAGTGCTAAGAGCTTCGAGGACATCGGCTCCTACCGCGAGCAGATCAAACGGGTGAAGGACGCTGAGGAGGTGCCCATGGTGCTGGTGGGAAACAAATGCGACCTGCAGGCCTGGGCCGTCGACATGACGCAGGCCAGAGAGGTATGTTGTTTGTTGTCATACACACACTGACAAGTGCAACTTGCACATTCAAACCAAAACAAATCGCACGCTTAGTATTAAAGTGACTCAATTCTGAATTTGATATTTCCCAAAATGAAACCCTATGTCTTTTAATTAAGGTGATATTTTGGGACATGTAATATTCAGAAATGGGTCACTTTAGTACTAAGCATGCAAAATATTAAATACAGGCTGGGCAATCTTAAAGAGAACTTGGTCTTGGGTTGAAAATATTTTTGTTATACTTCCACTGCAAGATATCATAGTAATGTCCAGCATACCCGGTTTATGCTGAGACTCAAAATACTTTTTAAAATTTCGCCAATTGTATCTCCATCAACTGCGCTGATTTTTCCTTTCATTCGTAGAAAACACTTGTCTGGAAGATATTGCTTTATAGTGATTAGACTGCTTATTTGTTGTTCTTGTGAATTGGCACTAGGTTAGCTAATCTTTATTATTTTTATTATCATCAAACTGCTGCAGAAGGGAGAATAAGTGTTTTTTTAAGTGTATGTTATAGTACATAAATGTTTGATTTAAATAAGTCCTATGTTTTGCTATACAATATGACATAAATAGGTACAAATAATATGCACGATACATACTTACCTTTGTTCCTTTATGTTATTACAATGTAATCCAGTAAGTAGTTTATTCTAAATATATGCCATTGTAAATAACTGACACAAAAGTAACCTGTGTAAAATTATTCAACATTTTTTGCCAGAGGTCATTTTGGTCACCCTGTTTAAAAGCCATTTTCAAATGGTGATATCTTTCTATTATATGCAGTAGAAAGTTATGAATTAGAAAGAAATTTAAGTTTTCGTCAACTATATTAAGGCTAACATTTCTTTAATTTAGTCTTGTAAAAACGATTAATTGTATGTTTTTGTGATATTTTGTGTATTAGCTGCAGTTATTGAGAATCTTGTTTCATATTTGAAGCATGTTATTGTAGAAGGGAGAAGAACATTTGTTATTATTCCAGTAAAGCCCTTGCAATTGCCTTGCAGGGCTCCAGGGCTCCTAGGAGCACTGTCTGAGTATTTCTGGTTTAGGGTAAAAGCACTTGCCATAGATACATTGACTTCTTATTACAATTACTGTAAATTTAATATTTGTCAAAGAAATTCATAATAAAATAGGCGATGTTAAATGTATAGTCGACCAAGTAATTGCTTGACTACTCTTGAATGTTATCCCTTTGTAATACGGTCGAAAAGTGGTCAAGCAATTTCTTGGTCAACTGTACATGAAATAATAAAATTAAGAATGAAGTGTAGAAAGTGTCGGCTAATTTAAAATAACCACTTTGTTTAACTAAAGTATGTTTGAACATTTTAGGGTTCAAATTTATGAACATTTTTAAAATAAATGTTTATATTAAAAATGTTCATACATTCGAATCCTAAAATGTTCAAACATACTTTAGTTAAACAATAACATCAGAAAAGGGGGTCACAATTTCGGCCCTCTAAACTTTAAAGTAGTTTTAAATTATGTTATTTGTATCCCTAAAAATAAAAATTCGGTTTGTAGGTTTAAATTTTATAGTTATAATTTATAAATAAAATAAAAAAATGTTATGAAAATGCAAATATTACCAAATCTATGAACAATGTTGCAATAATCTAAACCTACTACCTAGTTCTTAGGCATAGCAACAACATATCAAATCATGGCTGTGGCCACTTTTGAGAAAAGTGAACCAGTCTATGTAGGTTGAGGTTTAGAGGTTAAAAAGTTTCTGTCGTATAGAAAGTGCATTTTTAGGCTCGCTACACTTTCCTCTTAAGACTAAAAAACAATTTGTTATTAAGAAATAACTTGCTCTTGTTACATTTAATAGTGTAATCAACCCAGAGACCTTAAATCAGTAGTTCCCAAACTTATTTTTCTCGTGGACCACTTTCAAAATTTTACTGGTTTCGGTGGACCCCCTGCTGCTACATTTCTACCCCCAGCAAGTCTCCCGTGGACCCCTAGGGGTCCACCTGGACCACTTTGGGAATCACTGCCTTAAATCAATGCAGTAAGGTCTGTTATTTTCAAAGCTTTATTATTACAATGACTAGTATTAGTAATGCGTTTTATAAATAAACAAAGAATGACACATTGCCTTTAGTGTACAATAAACAAGGAAATTGTACAATTCCATATAGATAATAATTATTTATTTACATTATTTATAGAACAGGTCAAGGCCAATGTTTTTCCTACAATAGGGTTATGTGTTTAGAGTTATGTGGTTAATGCGAATTTATGTTTTTTTATTTATTTGTCACCTACAGCATAAACACATCCACTGGTTTAGAATGATGAGGATTTTATTCATTTAGGTCTCTTTTTTTTCTGTAATGAAAATCGAAATGGGAAACTTGTTAAGTCAGGTAAGCGCAAGGGGATTGAGCACCAATAACCTTCCATACAAACTGTGGTAACCTTTTCCATCCTCTAAATCTAAATCAAACAAGATACTCTCCGCACCAAGATTTTCTGGTATATTGTTGGCTTATCTAAATAAGATTTCTAGATTAAAAAAAATTATATCGATTATTTCGCACGCTTAGTATTGAAGTGACCCATTTCTGAATAATACACGTCCCAAAATATCACCTTAATTAAAAGACAGGGTTTAATTTTGGGAAATATCAAATTCAGAATTGAGTCACTTTAATACTAAGCGTGCGATTTGTTTATTTGACACTAGCGGACGCCCGCGACTTCGTTCGCGTGGAATTAGTAGCCTATGTCCGTCAGGGATAGTGTAGCTGTCTATTAATGAAATATTTTTTGAAATTGGTTCAGTAGTATCAGAGATTACCCCCTACATACAAACAAACAAAAAAAAACAAACAAACAAAGTTTACCTCTTAATTATATTAGAATAATTCTATTCAATAAAAGCATATAATTAAATAAAATAAAAATACATAAACTAAAACTCGGCACTAGGCTTCGTCAGTATATTTCCACAAAAAAAATTGAGATCCACAACAACTTTCCAATAGCGTTTATAGATATTTTTTAATTTTTTTTATTCTTATAGAGATTTTTTGTTGTTCTTGTGAGATTTAAAAATATTTACACTTCTTTCTGTAAGAAACTACTGAAGTGCAAACATTATTAAACCTGTGATGAAATTAAAAGCTACAACACTCTAAAGCGTAGAAATACGAAAATTTCATTGGTATAAGATAAGGTATCGTTTGTATGGAGAGCAATTTTCGCTTGGAGCACAACCCTTTTAACACCTTCACTGCCGGTAATACCTAAATATGTTCTCGATATTTTGACCCAGGGATGATCCTCAATTTAGCAGTTATTGCAAGCACGTGTGCGTTCGCGGCACCGGGAGAAAGTTCGAAAAATAATGCCTGCATCTGCAGTGAATGTGTTTAAGCATAAATCATTTGTGTGTCTTAATTTAATTCTGTAATGTCGCTTAATTTTATCTTTAAGTAATTACTTTGTATAACGTCATTTATTGTGTTTAAATTCAATTTCATTTAATTTCATTGCATATCATTTGTATTGTTGTACATTGCCAGATTAGCAAATAATGTATGTACCAACATACATAAGAATATGGCTCTAGCTAGAGCCTGAAATTAATATATTTAATTTAAAAAATTAAATTATAATTAATGTATAATTCTAATAAAAAATTAAAAAAATTGCAGGTGGCGCGAAGTTACGGCGTACCGTTCGTGGAAACATCAGCCAAGACGCGCATGGGTGTTGACGACGCGTTCTACACGCTCGTACGCGAAATACGCAAGGACAAGGAGTCCCGCGGCAAGAAATACAGGAATCGGCACAAGATGGGCGTCCGGCGCCCCATAAAGTGCGTTCTTCTCTAATTCGGTAACTCTAAATACTAATATTCATGGATATCAAGGGATATTTGGCTCTACCATTTTTTTTGTATATTAATGAGGCGCCATTTAACAAAACAACACGTTACGAAAGTACACTCCAGAGACTGGTCCAGGTCCACTAAACGCACATTGGCGTTCAGATTGCTGCAACCGTGTGACCCAAGCACTGGGTGAAAATACAGAAAACGCAGAAATGCGTTTAAGCCAGTGAATGCGTGAAATTTAACGATGATATTATACAAATTAAATAATGACGTTATTACAGTGAAATTACAACAGAAAATGTTTTTGCGTAGTGTCGTTATTGGATTAACAATGTACACTATTTAATTTTTATTTCAAACTTGCCAGATGGAAGTGAATGCTTGAACTCTGCCTAAACATATTTCATTTCTGTTAAAGGTCATTTGAGCCCCAAAGTCAATGGTAAATAAATCCGCCTGCGCGTGCAATGTTAAATCTTTCCATTGGCATTTTCATAAGATTTTATCTCGCTTTACATTTTTGCCGAAATGGGTGTGAATCCAGAAGTCAAGTCTACTTTTATCTCTCTGAACGCATTCACTGGCAACTTAGCATCGTTATAACATTGTTGCAATCATTGCACGCTCATGTGCGTTTTAGGCACCTGGCGAAAGTTCGATAAACAAGGCCAGCAGTGAAGCTGTAAAACTAATTCTGGATATAGAATTAAGTATGTTACCATTACAAAGTTTAGGTTAACAAGTATCGTTTGATTCAGATATCCATCAATATTAGTAGTATTTTGCTAGCAGTTCGTATGAGGAGGGTGACTGAAACTACCGCTGACGCCTAAAGGCGCCACTGGTGCCAGTAATTTATAAACTTAATCTCGGGTTTTAAACGTTTTTGTTTCTTCTTATACTGTAGCGCATTGTCTGCCGCGCGCGCCTTTACCCCTGGAATTTTTCATGTGCCCCAAACGCACATGTGCGTTCAGTCCCCCAATTTTAACGTTCATCAAAAATCATCTCACATTCGAGATATGTCAGAATGTGGCAGATTCTAAAGGGATTTGACAGCCGATTATGACATAACTCGAATGTGACTTCATCTTGGCTGACGTTAGAATCGCCCCGCAGTTGTGACAGCTTCACTGGCTGAATTTACAGAAAACGCATATGTGCGTCTTCGACAGTAAATGCCTTTAATAAATATTATGGTAATGTACCTTGAGTTGAACCACTTTGCAAACTATACCGACCATACCAATTAGCATTAACATTGCTGTTATGTTGGGCCACAGAATAAATACGTACTTACTTACAAGTACAGAAGACTCACTCCGAACAAAAACGGCGTTTAAGTATGAGAAGCGCCATACTGTATGCCTCTCTGTTTATCATATAACTCGTATTCACTCGCACTCTCGGTAACTACATTACGGCGGCCCCAGTGCTGGGGAGCGCCAATGTTGTAGCTTCGCGAAATAAGCCGCCTGGGCTAACGTTTTCAAACGAAAGGGATAGAGTTAGGTTATGTTAAAGTGAGAAAGAATTATTGGATACCTGGAGTGCGATTTTTGAATCTCACCGGGTGACTGAAGCTCACCAAAATGGCCCGTTTTTCATAGAGATTCGGCCAGTTTGGTGAGCTTTAGTAACCTGGTGAGATTCAAAAATTGCAGCTCTGGACCGTAGGGGGGAAGGCGTCAGGTTCAGTAGTGACGTTTGGCTTGTTTTGACACTGGGGTTCCCAAGTCATAATGTTTCTTTTTTTAATAACAGTGGCCCTCCTCATTGACAGCTGAGTACATTAAGTACATTGATAGTGAAAAGTCCCATGGGATTAAAGCTAGTGCTTGTTTCATGGGACAGTCGGCTTCGAAGGGCGAGTTAATGTATTTTTTTTAAGTCCTTGTAACATACATTTTTGACTACAATGGTTTATAGTCCACACGACTGTATATGATTTTTTTTAGGTTTCAAAATTAAGTGAAAGAAAAAGTTAATATTGTCTTGTTATTCTTTGAAAAAAAAAAACAATTTAAAGCACAAATTTTGGACGAGGGAAGGTTTCGAACCTAAAAGGCCCCACAGATTAACAGTTCGCCTTATCAACCTGTTAGTTAATCTTTTGCTACGGACGGAGCATATTGGAAAATTTGCAGTGTCTGATCAGGCCACAGACTGCAGGCAAACGGTTAAGCTGACCCCTTAACCCTACCGCTGACTAAATTTTCATCGGACACGCTCGTGACGCCACCTATACGAAACTATATGACATTATAAGATTACGGCGAAATAAGCTAGATATTTGTGTCTAAAAGGCTTCTTTTTAGTATAAAAGCGTGAAGCGTGAAACTTAAAATACTCATTTTCTTTTTTTGGCCATTTAGGGTAAGCACCCTTTCTCTTGGCACCCAGAGTACCAGACATTTGCACTTGATTTTTTTCAAGATTGAAACCGCTATTGCCTTGAAATTAGATTCTACGTTCCTATCATTGGAGGGGGGGTTCTACTCTAGTAAGGTACTTTATATCCGCCATGGTCTTAATTTCAAGACGCAATATCCAGCTCTTTTCGCTACAGATTGATTTACCCCCTTATTCATAAAAAGTTAACAATATATTTAAGCTAACAAATGTTTTGTCCCTTTTATTTGAGGGCCTACGTCATAATGACAGATAAAGACAAAACATGTTAACTAACAAACGTTTACGAAGCGTTTATGAATAAGGGGGTTAAAGTTTACACAAATGTCATTATGTTTTGGCATAGGTGGCGCCACAGACACGTCCGATAAAAATGTCGTCGGCAGTTAAAGGGTTAAAGTGTTACAGATAATATAACACGTTAGTCAATCTAATGTTGGTGTTAAAAGGACTTAAAATTGCCCGTATGACCTCGTCTCGAGAAGCCATTTGCCATAACTCTCGATCGTTCGATCGCCAGTCCTCGACGAATTCACTGCTCTGATTGGGAACTCAATAATAAAAGTAACCATTGAAATATGACGCTTTTGAAAGCAAACAACTTGTTATTTTTCCGATGCGAACAGTCAAGCAAGTATCAAACACGTTTGAGTGCTCGAAATAAATCTACGTAAATTTATTTGTATTCGGACATTAATATTTCAGAGGTCCTACTTAATGTTGAACTGTATTTTTAACTCTATAGTTTGCTTCAAAAGAGTCATTTAAGAACGGTTTAAGTCGTTGAGTTGCCCAGTGAGTCAATTTAGTGTTAAGCTTGCAACACTCAAGACTATTTTACTCTATGAACTATATTATAGGTAGATAGCGGCTATATCAAATGCGCAAGGCTAAACTTTTGATCACATTATAGTGGCTCGACGAAGCAAATGGCTGTTGTGATTTGAATTCTCTCACGTGATTGGTCGTTAGAATCTTCGCTGTTTCCAATTTGTTTCTTTTGAAAATGTATGAGAATTTGAATGCACCAAGTAGTTTAGTAAATAAATAGCGGAACGCAAAATGGCCTTGTATCGTATTTGTTGAGTGACCAAGAAAAATAGACTTGGTCGCTCAACAAATATAAAAAGATATATGAATATAATTTAAACCTTTTCAACGCCACGTCAAACACAAAAATCGTCATTCACACGTAGGGTGACCAACCCTGAGTGCTCATTTTGCAGGACATATCAACTAAAATTACAGGATTCATGGATAAATACAGGACCAAGTTGTTTTTGGTATGATATGGTCCTGTATATTTCTTAATTTAATACAGGACCCAGTCAAAATGATAGCTGAAAAACGGGACATCCTGTAAAGTACAGGACAGCTGGTCACCCTATTCACATGCCAAGCTTCTTTTATATGACCAAGTTGAACCTTATTCAAATACATGTAGGTCACGGTTATAGTGTACGCGTTGACGTTTAATCGGTCATTGACGTTGGAGCTATCCATAAAAATCACGAAATATCACAAGGGGGGAGGGGGTGTAGTAATATATCACGTGTATTTATTTTTTCGGCAAACGCGTACAAAATCGAAAGCGGCTTGTAATGTGACCTTGATAAATATTTAAAAAAAAAAAAGATTCTTTGCTGGTACTAAAAAATAAACGTGATATAGGGGGGGAGTCTTAAACCTCACCATGTATCACCAAGAGGTTAATGGACGGCCCCTATAGTGGCGGATATATCGGTCTTTCGCGTTGAAACGGTTAAATTTCAACTTGAAGTATGGCGACAATCTAATTTAGTTATCTGCGCTGCACGCATTCTGTTGCTATTCTGATTAGCACAAGGAATCAAGTCTTCAGTCATTTGTTTTGTCGAGATTTTTACTAGGGTTATGTTTAAACGCTTATCTAAGGACCTTGCTTACCCATACAGTGTGTGGTCAGTGTAATGTCGTTTTAACGAATTTTATACTACGAGTTTTCTAATCTGTACAGTTTTCAACTTTTTTTTCTCACCTCTAGGGCTCTAAGTATGCTTCGTTTTACGGACGTATCGAAGCATTAGGCCTTCGACGAACGCTCTGTTATATTCTGATATTTAATAAGATAAATGTATATTTACCGTACCTTAAGATTTAGTTAACAGAAGGTTGCGTGTGGTTTACGCACGGCGAATACGCTCGCGTGTTTGCGGCAAAGCTGTGTGCTTGTTACAGACAGCAAACACGTTTGAATGTTTGTCGCGCGTAAAAACGTCCATGTTCACTGCTTGCTCACTAGCGCCGGCGGCAAATCCCGAAAACCTTTGCGCACAGTCTAAACACAAAGAGCAGATATGAAATGAGGGCGCCACTGGCTTCGTAACTGTCACAATTTTGACGTCTACTTGAATGTGGCAACAATTTTGGATGAAGAATTTTAGTTCTTTTTTTATCTGCTTTCTACTATTTCTTGTCGGGCTGTATTTTTTAGGCGCGTTTTATCTTTAATTTTTAAATTTTTTTCTGTATTATTTAAAACCAAATGGAATTAAAGGATATTGGCTTAGTTTGTTTATTGGGTTTATACCTACATCAAGGTTTTTTGGAAGCGATTTTCAATTCAGTATGTTTGTAGAACTACTTACCAAAAACTTGATGGTGTTAACATTGGTTGTGCACAATCTCTCTATTGTAGTACAATTGTCGGTTGTAACTTCTTTATTACACTTACACGTAAAATCCCATATAATCAGTTTTATAGCATACTTACTGATTCAGTAACAGTGGCGCTTATAAAATTAATTTTGTCGGATTATCAAAAAATACTTAAAACAATATCGCTCGTTAAAAAATTAATTATAAACCAGTTTAAAAAGGGAATGCGGGAAAGTAGTAATGGTTTATAACTGTACTAAGTTCATGTATGTACTTATTTATTTTAAATTCAGTCTGAACCAGCCCGCATCAACGGATTTGACTTATCGATCTTATCATATCGTAATACAAGTAACAATATACATTAATGAAATTGTTATTACATTCTTAGGCTACCGTTAAACTGTTAAAAATTGGCTAAATCGTAAAATCCAAGTTACCTACTTCTTCAGTATTAATATGCTTCTCTTGTTTCTATATCACTCAACCTTCCTAGCAAGAATTTTACATGACGCGGGGCGGGGATGCGGTCGACCTCTAACGTTAGTCTACCACAGTCCACTGCCGACGATAAACGGGTGACTTTCGATCCTCACATTTAGTACTTTTATATCCTGAAATACCTTGTGCTTAGAGATAGTCTTTAGTCACCATAGCACATTATGATGTATAAGTAAAGTTTTATTTACAAAGCTCCAGTTATATAATCACTATCAACACCAAGAACGCATACAAAAGCTCTCATACGCCACGTTATAATGTCAAATGCAAACGTGCACTTTAAATGTATGCACTTAGGTCGCTGTTTTAGTTTTTAGACGAATGTACGGGTCGAAGCGCGTGGTAGCCACGGCGACTTTAACTAAGGCGTTCAAAAGTTCGTCGTTCCCAAGGTTGCGACTGAACGCTTAACTGCATTTATACGCCGTGTTAAATTCGACGATTTCTCGCTACTTTATCAATGATGAAATTATACCAAACGAAGACAGTTTTGTTGTATGGTACGAGGGCATCCCCGCTCCATCATTATGCCAATGTTATAAATCAGTGTTGACAGTTTGTTATGTATAAAATAAGTAAGATCATTGTTGGATTAAATGTTTTCTAATGGTAGCTACCTTCTAACTGTAGAAAACTACTTATATTCTGTTTATTATATTTAAAATATGATATGATACAAATCTAAACTCAATTATTAAGAGCTATTATTGAATGATATAGTTAACGTGAAGTTAAACAAGTATCTGGACTTGTTTCATACAAATAGGGTTAAAAAGTGATCTGTTGTAGATACCTACAGTAAAGTCTTTAGTTTATATATGTGGTTCTTGAACATTCGTTTCTTAAGAGAAGATTTTGTATGGAAACAACTTAGTCCTTCGTTTTCCGTGTCTATTACTTATTAAAACTACTTATGAAAATACAAGTCTTTTATGTAAGTCAATGAAAAACTGTTTTAACCATTCGTTGTGAAACTTGTGGCACTTGTAATGGGCGTTCCCAATCTTCAAACCACGGAGGGTTCAACCTGTCATGAGTTAAATGTTGAGACATTTCATAGCAAATGCTTAAATGTAATAAATAAAAATGCTTTTGATAGGTTAAACTATCTGTGGTAAAAGTTACGTACTGTTTAATAATGTAGCTGTGACATTTTGATATTTTTTAACAACTTTATGGGTCATTTTTGAAGGAATCCCAACTAAGCTATTTGCATGAGCCAACTGGTAAGAACGGGAGAAAAATCTGTTTATCTCCTATTAAACGCATTCTTTTTCGCTCTAATGTATTGTCGCATCCCTCTGCCGTGGACAAACTGAAAGTGATGAGAATTAAGACCGAAGTTACATGGTACGAGGTCTTACATGCTCAATCAATCAATCGATAACAATCTACCTAGGTATCCCGCAATGTAATGCTTAAAAATTTTAATAAAAAATATCAGGTCACACTACAACTTGACAGCCCTTGCTTCCAGTCGAAATGAATTATTTTAAACATTAACTATTGTGCCCTCGCCAACCGCACAGTATCGTGGAGCAGATCATTTAAGCAGTTGATGAGCCTGGTTAGGGGTTGACTTGAAACCAAACCCCCAATGGGCCAATGGGCCCACAGCGGTGCACTGTGCGTTTGGTGCGGACATATTAAAAAAACAATGACTATAGGTACAATGAATTATTAAACGAATTCTTTTTCAAATACAATATAGTGTTCTTTAGCTTTAAGTTATAGGCAAAATGACGATAGTTTTAGAAACTCCTGTTTTTTTTTCTTGGGTTTTTGACAACTGTGATTCTTTCCTAAAGTAACTACCGACAAGAAGTAAAAAAAACGTATGTTTAAAGTAGAATAGAAACTTTTGCAGCGATATTACTGTTTCATGGGGGTTACCATTGAATTATTGACAAACTTTTAGTCTAATATTATTTCAAATGCAATTTCCTGTATTTTCATTTCACCGACAAATCAATAAATTGAATAGTTAAATCTAAGACAACGTGTAAATTCTGATTACCGTTGTCCAATTGATAGAACTATGGGAGTGTCATCTAATGAATTTCTCATATTTTAGACCAATGTATATCATGTAAAATGTAAAACTTTGTAAATCGATTCCTTATGTAATTTTTCGTGGGACATAGGTTTTCTCTTTCGGTTTGGTAATACGACGAACAAATAAACTACGATGCTTGGTTTTTCTAATATTTGAATTGTTCGTAAAATTTATATTCAATGTTTTAAAGTCCATTACTCGGTTTACACGTTCAAATGAATAGCGAGTAAGCCCAAATTTGTCTAAATGAGAACTGAATATACTACGAATCGTTTTCTGTGAAATGGAATTCGATGAAAAGTTTGTCGATCAAACAAAGGGCACCCGTTGCAAGGATGTAAACCACTATCGCTGGACGAACTAGTTTCGTCCTGCTATAGTAGCACGCTAGCGTTTATCGCGCACATAAACGCTTTGGTCCCTCTCGCACACGCAAACTGGGTAGCTAGCACGGCACACCGCGACTTTCTTTGTCGCTCAGTGCGTTTCTTTCTAATATGAGTGAGTATGAGAGAGACGTACTGAGCTACAAGCGAGAAAATGACCACGCGTGCTAGCCATACTGGTCAGAATGGGATAAATGTTTTATGTCATCGATAAAAGCTAGCGTGCTAGGCCCCCTGTTCTTACTATGGTAGTAAAAGAGACGCGCTGTTATACTCGCGTCTGTTCGCAATGCCTAAAAATAACAAGTGTTTGAAACTACTTTTTGTATTTATTTCTTGTTGGTATTACCATGTAATTAGTTTTGTTTACGAATATTATTACGCTGCCATGTTTTATTTCATTTTTTAGCAAATCTGTGCTTTAAATATTTATACTTATATAAAGAAAAAATTGACTGGCCTTTAAGCTTCTATGTACAAAAGTGTAAGCATGTAAATAAAATCAGAATCTTACGACATTGTCTTAAATGAATTGCGACGCTAGTGCACAATTATGTTGGAAATAGTATTTATAATTAACTCTGTAACAATATAGCACAACACTGTGTGCTAATTTGAAATAAATAAAATCGACAACTTTTCTTGTTTTTTTAACCCTGTTAAGTGACTCAAAAAAGCTTAGTCATAAAAATGGAATAATTAATGCTTTAAATTTGCTACACGCACCATTTTAATAAGTTTGTATGTATTTTATTTATAGATAGTTCAGATAAAATGAATAATATCATAAAAAGAAACCGAATAGATTTGTAAAAGTGTCCCCCAAAACAGAATAATTTAATAATGCAAAACAAATATGGTAATGTTTAGACAAGTTTAAAAAACGCCTTTGGCTTACGCTGAGCTGTTGCTGCGCTGTCAGACATGGACGTGTGTCAGAACATAACTGTCAATGTCAAAACAAATCTAAGCAAGCACTATGATCGGAAAGTGAAAAGCATTTATAAAAATAAATTCACTAAACATGGAAGCAAAAGACGTCTGTGTAGAGATAGAAAATGACGAGTTCTACAGTAAATTCCTTGTGGACACAGTAAAGCCTTTAGTAGGCGAGAACATATCAGTGTCGGACCAAGTCAGCAGACTCTCTCAAGGCATCGAGAAACTGAGCAAGAGTTTAGAAAAACAAGTCCTGGCCAAACACAATGATCTCCTTACCCAGGCGAGTCATATATCCGATCTTGAAACTACACTAGAGTCCGTGCAATCGCAAGTGCGAAGTTTGCTCCGCGGCGCCGAAAAGCTTAAGGATAGAGTACACACGCCGCACCGCGCCCTCGAGGAACAGACAATGATGCTCGAAAGAGTCCAGGAGACGTGCAACCTCCTCCGACACGCGGCGAAAATGCTGGCCTTATGGAACAAACTGGCCAGCATTAAAGACAACCCACCAAAAGAAGCTATCATCATATTTGAATTGAATGAACTAATTGGAGACTATGATTTCGAAGGTATTGTGCTTCTAGAAGAGGTCTTGAAAGAAGTTGAACACAGGAAAAAGGAATTACTGGATAATTCAACAGCTCTGTTGCAGTCTAGTTTGTTAAACGGGGAGAAAGAGAAACTATTACAATGCTTCAAAGTATTTCACAACCTGCAGTGCACCAATGAGCAGATTAGGAATAGCGTGGACAGCATTCTCAGTGACTTGAAAAAAGCAATCAGCACTGCCCTCAATGTGCAAATGGTTTCCATAGAAGTGAAGAAGTCCAGCTCAGGCCGAGTCGCGCCAGGGAAAGCTAACATTATGAATGCACAAGACTTCAAAAACAAAATTTGGGACAACATTGACAAGCTGTTCCGAGTCGAAATGTACAACAGCTGTACTAAAGTAATAATGCTACAGAATGTTGTCAACGAACTGCATGCTATAGGCAACTTCCGTAACATAGCCAAGACATTCTGGTCGGACCTTTGCACAGTGTTCAGCAGCGAATTAGAAAAGAGTCCTCTCAATGTGAACCAGTCTGTGGAAATTGATTTTCCAAGACTCCTTAAATGCTTTAATGATTTGCTATCTAAGCTCAAATGCAAAGATTTGGAAATTAACCGTTCATCTTTGACTAAATGGGAGAATTCATTTCTGTCAAAGTCTCTTGGAAAGTTACTGGACCCTGTGAGGAGCATGTGGCATCTCAGCCAAGTTCCCAACATGGATCAAATCGATAATGCAGTCAGAATTATAGCGGAAGCATTAAGTATCTCTCTCGGGGACAAACAGTTGAGCATAAGTTTGGCAAACAGTGTAGCCAAGTGCATCAAACAGATGAATATGGAAGCTGAACAACGCCTGTCTCTCGACAGTGATGTGGCCCAAATTATTGAACCACCAACCAGCTCCCAACAAAAGAATGCAGACCTTTGCAATGCACTGTATTATTTCTCATCGCAAATCAGAAGGGTACTTGTCAACATGAACTCAATGCTGCCCCAGGAAAGTGTGCAAATCGTCCAAAGCAGCCTCAAAGACATCACAAGTCTATCAGTCCTGCAATTATTTGCTGAGTCAATCAAAAACTCGCTGTACATAATTTTGATGACTATGCATGATGAGCCTGACCTGAACCGGTCAGATGACCCAACAGGAAAATCACTATCATGTTCCCCTTACATGAAAGAACTGCAGCAGTTTGTATCACGATGCAAAGATATTTACTTGTCAATGTTCAGTGAGAAGGCAGCCCTAAATGAATGCTGCACAAACATCGCCAAAGCCACTATCGAGAGGTTCATTCAACACGTCTGTAACATACAACCTTTAAGCAAATTTGGTCGCGTGAAGCTGCAGATAGATTGTAAGCATTTGGAGATGGCCTTGGCGCCTTTAGTGAGCGATATGTCCGAGTTAGGCGACCACTCCAGGCAGTTAAAAGCTCTCAGCTTGCTTCTAGAGAAATCGCCTCAGGATATAGCGAAAAGTCAGTCGGAAGGCGCATCTCTGCCTTATTCCCTGGTTATGATGATTTTGTTCTCGCACGGCGGGCCCCAGCTCATCGCCCCGCATACCTGCGCAGGCTGGAACGTGCACAAGCTGATGCAGTGGCTCGACTCGCACAAGAAGGAGAGGGAAAGACTAGACTTTGTTGCTGGAGCTCTGCAGAGATACCAGAACCACGTCCGGCAAAACCAAATCGCCACTTACGATGAAATTTATCCGATTTTGCTGCAGTTACTTGAGGATGGTAGAAAGGCATTGAAATAGGAGAAATAGTAGAAATTTTGTCTTATAGATACCCTACACTGAAGCTTAATACGCTGCCGTTTTCTCGTACCTTCCAAACCGGAACTGAAAATACGACAAACCTAAGTAAATTGAGCTACGTTAAAATCAAGGTCGTCAAATGCGTAATACAACCACAGAAATTAGTTTTTTATATTTATACCCGACTGCGCGACGCAAAGGAGGGTAATTATTTGTAGGTGCAACAGACAAGTCACGGCGTAACGTTAGCGGCGTATTTTAACTTCCGTGTCGGGGGTCCTTTTAAGTCTGTTAACTTTAAGTACTTTGTTTCTTTTCCAGACAGATCACAATTATACCTAACGGTCAAATTTACACGCGTTTTAAGTATAACGAAATAATTGCAAAACGTTAAAATTGTAATGACAACACAAAGAAAAATTAGGGCAATGGCAGGACTTGAACCTGCAACATCAGCATTCCGTGCCTTGCGTTTGCCAGTTACGCCACACTGCCGCTACCCTACCCTGCGAATTTATCAATGTGCTTCGTCTTATGGTCATTACATTATTGATTTTAAGGGTACAACAACCCTCGGTGTCATCTATATGAAACTTTTTTTAACAAGTTATCATATTCAACTGTGTACCTTTACAGCTACCGTCAGCTGACGAGAGATGGCGCCGTTTTTGTTATTACATTTAAAGTAAAAATCGAAAGAAATTTCGGTTGTAAAATTTAATTGCAAAACGTGTTAACTGCTGCAGTCTAAACTTGATAATGAAACAACATAATATGTGTTACTAGATAAATATGTTTCAGTTTTACCTTCACATACTTAAAAAAACCTTGTGCATATTTGACCGTCACTATTCCAATTTGAATAAAAACTAAGTAAGTATAGACAATGACGTACTTAAGCGTATTAACCTGCACACAGCAGAATATTTATAAAATAAAATTATAACAAAATATAGCTACCATGGTTTTAGTTTCGGCTTTTTAGGCCTGTTCAGCCCCAGTCCGACGACGCTGTCTCAAAGCTAAGTGATTTAGAAGCCGTGCGCAAACCATCCGCTTTAATATTTAGTCTTTATCTTATCTTACTCCTACATTAAAGCGTAACTTATAATGAGGGCGATACAGCATCTCGTTTTTGCCACAATTCTATATCACTTGTGGTTTCGAACAGTATGTAGGGAACTAAGTCGTATGATGTGATCGAACCCCACTAGGGAAGTTGCATGCAAGAAATCATTCCATGTAAGTAAATGACTCTTAATTATTATGGCCTGGCCAAAATTAATAAAAAGTAAAATTAGGGACAAACCAGCAGGCGCCTGAAGCTAGCGTCCGGGGCGTTCCGGGCGTTGCGTCAAATTGTATATGACGAATTATAGCAAGCGGCCGAGGCGCCGTCACAAACTGAACGAGCGCCCGCCGCGCGTCCCATTTGCGGTCGAAACGAACAATTTTTTTTTCTTCCTTTTTGTAGTTTCCTCCATAATAATAAAAAAAACAATTGCAATTACATACTCCTAGCATGTTGACGGCTCCAACGTCGGCTAAAAAGTGGCGTCATCCTAGCCGCCCGGATGCGCGCTCGCTGCGTTCGGGGCGCTTGCTATGTTTCGTGCCTAATAATAGTTGCCAATAATAAAAGAAAGTAGAATTATCCAAGAACCAGTTTTAATCATTGTACCAATCCAAAAACAGTAAAGTAAATGACATGACTAGCAAGAAGAATAAGATGTAGACTCGGAGCCCGGCGTTCCTTTGAATGGCTTGTTTGATCTGGTCGTTTGCGTCCTTGACATTTTCCGTGGCGCCCACAACCGTGTTAGAGATTCTATCTATGTCTTGCTCTTGTTGAAGAACCTGGAAGAACAAGATATATTTATTTACATTGCGTGTTAAATGCATGCAATGACAACACAAAGAAAAATTGGGGTAATGGCAGGACTCGAAACTGCAACATCAGCATTCTGTGCCTTGTATTTAAATTTTTAATTTTAATTTAATAATTTGAATGTGTACATTAGAAAATAAAAATCGAAAGAAATTTCGGTTACAAAAGTTTTACATGTGTGTTTAAAAAATATATTCCTAGTATGGTGGGACATGGTAAGTACAGTCCAAATGATAATACAATGAATTTGCTACATTAAATTAGGTAACTTTGAATGATCTGAGCAACATTGAATGTATTTTACTCAACTTGCTCAGCACGACATGCTCAAGGGTAAATTATTATTCCTCAGAGCATCAAAGGAAGAAACAAAATTACCCTAAAAATTCAAAGGTTCCCAGTTGACTGAACTGAACAGTCTTTTTTTCAAAACATTAATATTTTTAAGCTGGTCGTTTCACTGGCTGTAATCTAATATAGTATTGTTAGCTAAATTATGCATGTATAAGAATTTCAAGCCAATCAGACCATTAAAAGTGGGTGAAATTTTACTTTTAAGACTTAACCTAAACAAATACATAAAAACAGTTACATGCAAAGTGAAATTAATCTAGTCTGTAAATATGATTTGATTTACATTATTGAATAATTAAAAATTTCATCATTATTAAAAATCATTAACAGGATAAAAAGTCCAAACAGATGGAATTTTAAATGTGTAATGTTTAATTTATTCCAACTTGTCTAAATCCCACTGAAGTTTTGTACTAAAAATTAAAAGTGATTTTTAAATACCTTCTCCGTGAATATCTCTTGTAGCTCAGCAATGTGCAGCACCTTGCTCTCGATCTGCCGCACCTCCTCAGTCATGCTGTTGAGTTCATTCAGCAGCTGGACGTTCTCCGACTCAAGCATCTGCAGTTCCTCCACATCTAACTCCCCCTCGTCTGACAACACTGCTACTTCGTTGTCTGTTAAATCCAACTGTCTCTTCGTATGGTCCTGCTCTTCTTCAACATCTTCATCTTTAATCAGTTTCTCAGTTTTAAGTGCGCTGGTTACGTGTGATTTGATCTGCGGCTGTTCCAAGCGCGAAAGCTTTCTCATGTCTATAGCTCTCTTTACTCGCAAAGCTTTAAGCTCACTGTGGATTTTACACACAGCTTTTAAATACGAGTCAATGAGGTCAATGGTCGCGTCCATGTATTCCCGGGTTTGCAGCGACACGGCGAGCTTGCGGTTGTCGTTCCTAAACTCCTTAAGGAGGTGTGAACAGGTGTTGATAATTCTCTGCGCCCCGGTGTCTATCTGATCCCTGTCAGCCTCTGTCATCTCATCTCCTGTTACGTTAAAGAAACTTAAGTACCTGTCCCTATGCTCCAGCAGAAAGTCGCGTAATCTAGTGATTTGCGAGCAAATGTCTTTAGCGGTGTGCATAAAACCATGTTTCGATTTCGGCCGAAGCAAGCGCTGTTTGTCCTCGCTCACGGGACTTTGTATACCAAAGGCTTTGTTTCGGGCTTTCAAAGTCTTTATGCAAGCTTTAAACAGCGGGGTTATATCCATTTCGAGACGAGATTTTCTATTCAAATAAACTCAACATAACACGGATTTACACGTACGGATTGACGTTTGACAGTGACAGTGACAGCTTGCTGATTTGTAATATTTTTCTGTTGTTATCCCATCCAAAACACAAAGGATGCTATATGCATACAACCATTTTTAATGTAAAAATAGTCATGACCGTCTTCATTATTTAATAATTTACAATGATGAATGATAACAGATGATACTTTTAATGTCTTTGAAAGGATGTTCATACAAAATCAAACCACTCGTCTTTAATTGAAGACTTCACGTCGCGACGGTGACATCAAACAATAAATAATAATAACAATACTGAGTTAGAATTTCATTTTTACACTTTAAGAGAACATTTTAATAGAATATGCATCATTTAGCTCTTAAAACACAATAACACATAGCTGTACGCTTACACCGCTTTGCCGTTTCCATCAACATAAGAAACAAATAATTGTCTGTGATAGCTAGTGCGTAACTAACAGCAAAAACATTACCGGTTTTTGGAAAATTAACATATGGCAACATCATTTGCGTCAATTTGCCAAAATTTCAGCATCCAGACCTTTTTTTTATCAGCCGCTGTCAAAAGTGTCAAAATAAATTAAATTTCCCCTTTACATGTGCGCATTGATACAAAACAAATGTTTATTTACTTTTCTTTGATAATATTAAGCTGTTCTTCAAATAATTACTATGGCTGCAGCCAGTAGCTCTAATCGCGTGAAGCATTCTATTCCTATAGACATTCTCGATGACTTGTGCAGGTCAGTACTCAAACTTTTGGAACTAAATGAAGTAAATCGGTAGTTGTTCGTTAGTTTGCCTTTCATATTTGTGTTTAACAAGCATTTTACTATGTTTGCAAGCAACATGACCAATGCATGTATTCGTTGCCTAATTGCACCCACCTAATTTTACAATTACCTACATGTTTTGATTTGTATCACTGTTGTTTACAGACTTGTTATATCCCGGCTTGGGTTTCATTATGAGTTACGCTGTTTACTTGTGATCATACTTTATTAAACTTTCTTCTCTTCTTTTTTAAAACAGTTTCTGCTTTTTCTATTAATGTAATATTTTTTAGTCAGCGTTTCCGCTTCATTGCTTTCCAGTGAAAATCGGCGTCACAAAATTAGTCATTCATTCTCCTAGCGCGTTTTTCCCGTTTCTTAGTTCTAATTACCCTTTGACCATGGTTCTAGATAAGCCAGCTCAGACTATTAGGTGTCATAAGATTATTATTAGCTTTCAAACCAATTTTTGCAACAAGCAAAACATCTTTTATTTTGAAATAAATTAGGCATTTTTGATACCTATTGTGCAACTGATTGTTTTAAACTTTCATGATTTTCACACATACTTATTATGTTTATCGGGACTTAAACGCGATAATAAACTGTTTTACTTCATAATATTGGATGATATATATTAAAAACTAAGTTTAAACGAACACCAAATACCTACTACTATTTTTTATTTCCAACTAGCTGACCCGGCGAACTTCGTACCGCCTAATTATTGGAGGCATATTTGCTCACCGTTTAGACCTACCCTGGACTACGACAAACATTTTAAAACCAAAATCAGCTCAATCGGCCCAGCCGTTCTCGAGTTTTAATCAGACTAACGAACAATTCATTTTTATTTATATAGATTTATCAACTGCAGAATAGAATGTTTTAAACTTTCGCGATTTTCACACATACTTATTACATTTATCGGGACTTAAAACCAACCAACCCTCCACTTCAGTCTGCTCGTGACCACGGCCACTGCAATGCGGCCGAAACGTCGAGGTAAATAAATAAACAGTTTATTATCGCATTTAAGTCCCAATAAACGTAATAAGTATATTGTGCAACTCTTATAAGCAACCACCAAAGCTTGCAATACTGGGATTAAGCACAGTATCAGCAATGGTGCTGCAAAGATATAATAATTTTATCATCTATATTTTAATGATTTTAATTCTCAATGTTTCCAGCCTTCAGGTTCACATTCACAGGCAGACTACAATCTAGCAATGTAAACTTTTTTTTAATTTCATCAAACTTTTATTAAAATCACAATAAAATTGCAAACAAAAATAACCTAATCCTTCCATTACCCTATTATTATTATTTTAGTTGGTAATGTGGCGAAACTGGCAAACGCAAGGGATGGAATGCTGATGTGCAGGTTCGAGCCCTGCCATTATCCAAATTTTTCATCATCATTTAAATTTATTTGAAAGTTGGAAAAAAATCTGAAGTAAATCATCTTCTGGCCTGCTGTGGCTACGGTTGGCAAAAGACAGAGAGAACTAGAGAAGGCTTTGTGCCTGAGGGACTCGCTAATTAGGACACTTCTCAACTAATTAATTCTCTTTTATTATACACCAACTTTGTTCCCTTTGAAATTGAACATGTGTCTAACTTTTGCCTGCAGTCGGTTCATCATCAACCTGCCGGCAGAGGAGCGCGGGGACCTGGTGCGCATCTGCTTCCAGATGGAGCTGGCGCACTGGTTCTACCTCGACTACTACTGCACCGACGACTCAACCAGCCTGCACCCCTGCGGCATCCGGGACTTCGCCGCACACATATTCCAGGTAGTGTTTCATCGAAGCTATATTTTCAGCCAAAACCAAAGCTTTTTCGGCTATCATAGTTATTACTCAATACCAATCAAATTAAAATTGTAATGACAACACAAAGAAAAAAAGTTAAAAGTTTCATATAGATGACACCGAGGGTGGTTGTACCCTTAAAATCAATAATGTAATGACCGTAAGACGAAGCACATTGAAAAATTCGCAGGGTAGGGCAACGGCAGTGTGGCGAAACTGGGAAACGCAAGGCACGAGATGCTGATGTTGCAGGCTCAAGTCCTGCCATTGCCCTAATTTTTCCTTGTGTTGTCATTACAATTTTAATTTAATAATTTGAATGTTAAAAACATTTTAAATAAAAATCGAAAGAAATTTCGGTTACAAAATTCAATACCAATCAACTAAGTTGTATTTTAAGTATGTACAAAAAACAAGTCACCTCTTTGGAAGCAGTCCAACTAAAACATAAGCCCTTTGGGCTACAGTGTAGTCATAAAAGGAGTAAACATTCATTTAATTTTTGCATGAGAAGTCATCATCATCATCTCAGCCACAAGAAGTCCACTGTTGGACATAGGCCTCCTCCATGGATTTCCAAAGTGACCGGTTGGAAGCAGCATGCAACCAGCGCCTTCCTGCCACCTGTATGAGGTCATCGGACCATCTTGTGGCTGGTCGTCCTACGCTGCGCTTGCCAATACGCGGCCGCCATTCGAGAACTTTTCGACCCCATCGGCCATCAGTTCTCCGTGCTATGTGCCCTGCCCACTGCCACTTCAACTTGCTAATCCGCTGGGCTATGTCGGTTACTTTCGTTCATAAGAAGTGATACCTCACAATGCAATCTTATTTCGGCCGGCTTGACCGTGGTAGTGTTACACTCTCTCATATTACCGGCGTGAAATAGTAGCGACAGATCTGGAGACCCATAGACCTAAGGCCCACGGGGGCTAAAGTCGATTGGGATCACTGTGTCCTGTTAGCGGCATGGATCATTTCCCACCAGGTGACCTGCATGCTTGTTTACTTCCCTATTACATACAAAAAAAAAACTTTATTTAACTTCGCCGCTAAGCAGCAGTGCTTGCACTCAGTGGCGTAACTATACCATCTGGGGCCCGTGGCAAATTCTTTTGATGGGGCCCTATCAGTAAAAAATAAAAATCGTCACAAATATTTTTGAGCTAGCGGGCTCTTGGGCCGGGGCTCTCTTGGGTCGGGGGCCCGTGGCATTTTGCCAGCCCTGCCAACCTATTGTTACGCCACTGCTTGCACTGTTGTGTTCCGGCTTGGAGAGCAAGACAGCTGGTGCAATTACTGGCACAAGAGGTATTCCATCTTAGCCCTCTGGGTTTGCGACGCATCTGCAGTTTCCTTGAGGTCGATGGTGTGACTTACTAGTTCGTTTGCATCCCTGTTCTTTACAAAAATACAATTCTTTGTGTCCAGCACGTCCCGACGTTGCGCGAACACCTGGCCAGCCTGGACGCGGTGCTGGAGAGCTGGCGCGAGTACAAGCAGACGGTGCCGACGTACGGCGCGATCCTGCTGGACACGGAGCTGTCGCACGTGCTGCTCGTGCAGTCCTACTGGACCAAGGCCTCGTGGGGCTTCCCCAAGGGCAAGGTCAACGAGGACGAGGAGCCCTGGAAGTGCGCCGCCAGGGAGGTGAGTGCCAAAACTGTCATGCCCGCCTTCCACTGCGAGCGGAACGGGCTCCGTAGGGAGTCCGTTTAACTCGCAATGGCGAACTGCATAGAAGCTCACTCTTATTCAGTGGAAGCGCTTATAGTTGAAATAGCTTTATCCAGGTTAGGCTAGTGAAGATGTTCAACCATTTACCTGAACGTTTAAGACGTATTACAGTCATTGTCAAATTTAAGAACGAATTGCGTGTTTGACTGAGAGAAATGTGTTATTACTCCGTTAAGGATTATTTTAACTATGATACCAGAGCATTGACCTAATAGATTTAACTAAGTATTGTAAATATATAAAACAAAATTTCCCTTTGTTCTTTGTTCTTAATATTGTAAATTGGACACATTTTAGACATATTGGACATGTAATTAATATTTTAAATAATAATGATAATATTTGCATGCTAGAACTGGCTAAGTGTGTACAGTCAAGGAATTTAATTTCCAGCCCACCTAAGGTTCAATATCATACAGCAAACTGTCACCATAAGAGCTATAGAGCAAGACGTTAGTTTGTCATATCGACCTTAATGCATTGCGAATGTCTGACGACATTTCAACGAAATGGGTAGGGAATTAAACTCCTTGACTGTACTGACCCTTAAAATAAGACCATTGTAATCCACACTTACCGCGAATAAATGAATCTGACTCTGATAACGGGAAGCACTTATGAATGTCAAAAAATTATCAATTAACTGTTTATCCACTGAACATCTTTCTTTACGTAGTATAAAATAAAGTCGCTATCCGTTCCTGTCTGTCCTTACATTTTCAGTTTTCAGCCGCCTATTCCTAAACCAGTATAAAATTTCAACTGTACCACTCAAAATAAAATAAGAGCCACTCAACTTTTCTCAGTAAAACAAAAATATTAAATGTATGCGCCACACCATGTTACAACATTATACTTACGTGCGTACAAACGTCATTGTTAGAAACATATACCTACGTGCGTACAAACGTCATTGTTAGAAACATTATACTTACGTGCGTACAAACGTCATTGTTAGAAACATATACCTACGTGCGTACAAACGTCATTGTTAGAAACATTATACATACGTGCGTACAAACGTCATTGTTAGAAACATTATACATACGTGCATACAAACGTCATTGTTAGAAACATTATACTTACGTGCGTACAAACGTCATTGTTAGAAACATTATACTTACGTGCGTACAAACGTCATTGTTAGAAACATTATACTTACGTGCGTACAAACGTCATTGTTAGAAACATTATACTTACGTGCGTACAAACGTCATTGTTAGAAACATATACTTACGTTCATTTTCCCAACTGGAAAATGAATGTAAGTGGGTCCCAAGGTGGCTCAGCCTAGTTTGGGGTCCATAGGATATTGTACCTACTGTATTTTTCGTATTTTGTTCTAAATAAACAATTTCCATTTCCTTTTTTTTTACAGAGAAAAGCGAAGTGTGTCCTATTTTCTGTAGTTTACTTTAAACGTGACTCCTTTTGCCTTCAACAGGTGCTGGAAGAAACGGGGTTCGACATAAGCAAGCTGATAAACAAGAACGACTACATCGAGGCCATCATCCACGACCAGATCGTCCGGCTGTACATCATCGCGTACATCCCACGCGACACTAAGTTCCAGCCGCGGACCAGGAACGAGATCAAGGCCTGCGAGTGGTTCCCGCTGGCCGACCTGCCGTCCAACAAGAAGGACATGACGCCCAAGGTGACATATACGCTAGGACCCAATTTCATTAATGCGACAGGCGACAAGTGACTGAAAATTCGATATACATTGCTTGCCCACTATGATGTTAAATTTGTACCGTTACTTGTCGACACAGTAATTTACGGCGAATTGTCACTGTCACCTGTCGCCTGTCGCGTTTATGAAATTGGTCCCTGTTGTGATTATTAGGCGTAGAACTTTTAGTGTGCCGTGGTTTTAATATACATCAAGTCGCTATTTATCTTCTTTACACATATATCATAAATGCTCTATAATGCGTTCAGAAACCGTAGGCAATGACCAGCATTATAACAACCAATATTATTATGAGAATTTTTCTAATTTGTTTCTATATTTGTTTAAGTTCATTTTTTATTACTTTATTTTAATGTGTACAGTCTATAGATATTTAATAGGTACCTAGCACTAGTAGCTAGAAGCAATGCAGGTCATTGCACTATGGCTTCTGAACCCATCATAGAGTACTTATGATATGTGTGTAGATAAAGTAATGTATGCAACTGTACATAATTAGGTCTTAAAACACTCGTGTGATCCTATTATGAAACTCACTGACGCTCGTTTCATAAAACCACACTCGTGTTTTAGGACCCCTCATTATGCAACAGTTGCATATAATACTATTATGATTTTATTAAATAGTATCTTCGATTAACCACACCAGTGAATAGTGCATGTAAATATAGTCGACCAAGAAATTGCTTGACCGCTTTTCGACCGTATTACAAAGGGATAAGGTGTAAAAGAGGTCAAGCAATTACTTACTTGGTCGACTATACATGACATTCGTGGCGCATAAAAACCTCCGCCAAAACGTAGCCATGGCGGACCTTGTGACAGTAGAGGCGTGCGCCATGTCTGAGTGTTGATATTGGATAGCGTGTGTATTCCATAGTTTGGAAGGTCTAGGTCAGGTCTCTTCCTGTTTGTCCTCATGTCTTCGGACACTTACATCTTCTAAACCACGCAACGGATTTTGATACACTTAGTTTTTTTATGAAAGGTTTTTATGCACTATAATATTCTATCTGATTGTACAGTCAAGGAATTTAATTTCCAGCCTACCTAAGGTTTAATACCATATAGCAAACTGTCACCATAAGAGCTTACTAGGGCAAGACGTTAGTTTGACAAATCGACCTTAATGCATTGCGAATGTCTGACGACATTTCAGCGAAATGGGTAAGGAATTAAATTCTTTGACTGTACCCGTAGAAAGCAGAAGTGAGTCATGTAATCATGAAGGTTAAAATGATGCGCTCACATCCCAGGTTAAAATGGGCGTTAGTCCCAACGCTTTCTTCATGGTGCTGCCGTTCGTGAAGCGCATGCGCCGCTGGGTGTCCGAGCGCAACCCGAAGGCTTCCGGCGCGCGGCGCACGAGACACAAGTCCTTGGGCGACATCGATCTCACCACCGTCAAGAACAAGGGCAAGATCTCACAGGGGCTCCAGAACGAGATAACGGACTACCAGGCTCAGAACCCGACTACCAGCGCCCCGCCGAACCCCACAAACCCTAAGTACACCAGCAAAGTTCACAAGAACGGCAGCGCTAAAAAGGACAGACGGACGAAGCGACAGCTGTTCACACCGCAGAACACTCACAGTGCCAACTTCTCTCCTGTTCAGAAGGAGAGGAGCCCGGAGAAAGAGAGCCCTGGTAAACAGGTCGAGGAAGATGTTTTTGTAGCGCCATCCTGGGCCAATTTCAAGTTTGATATGCAGGCGATATTGAACTGTCTGTATTAGTTGAGTGTCCTTAAACAACCAACCTGGGTTAAAAGAGTGACATATGTGAGATGTGATATGTTCTGGTTGTAGCTGTCGCGCCTAGCGCAGTTTAGGTCCGAAGCGTTGACTCCGGAGCATGGGCGTACCCAGCTTCTGGCCTAGGGGGGGGCAAGTCAGATGCTAGATTCGGTAATCTTCATCCGCTATCGTCGCGCGCGGTTGTTTGGCAATTGCACCGTGCATTTTGCCAGTGTCTACTGCGCGGTTTATTTTAAAAGTTAGCATAAAGCCCCGTTTACACTTTGATTAGTAATTAGGCGAGTTCGTACGTGTTCTGCGAGATTTCCAGGGGGGGCAGCTACCCCTCCATGCCCCCCCCCCCCCCCTGGTACGCCCATGCTCCGGAGTATGTTGGGCCAATTGTCAGAATGTCCAAGCCTTGATACTTCTAGCATCGGCGACTATGGCCGCGGTCCGAGTAACGTTTACATCGCTCAGATGTCATGTCAATGTCAAAATTGTAATTTGTTAGAAAGTTTAGACAACAGTGGCCCGTTTCACTAAGCTACAAGTTACAATTTGTACAAGTCTAAATCGGCAACATTGGTCAATAATGACCAATGGCAATGGGCATAATGACCAATGTTGCCGGTTTAGACTTGTAAAATTGTAACTTGTAGCTTCGTGAAACGGGTCACTGATGTACCAGTATGATGGAAATTCTATTTCCATAATATGATTATGAAGGATATTTTCATTCGTTTGTTCCATCCATTCCCCGCAGCTTTTGTGAAACCTGTACAGTTGGTAGAGGAAGTTGCACACTCGAAGAGGTCAAAATGGTCTACACAAGCTAATACCCTCTTAGATCGTATTGCGTTTTTTAAATGTATGATATCTGCTACTGACTGTACCACGTCATCAGCATGAAGGTTTGACGGTTGCGCTTGCGATCAGTCGCTGCATCACAGTCGCGCGTTTTCGCGATTGCGATTGATCTCGCTTTTGGAGCCATATGGTGGCGGTGACGGGATAGGGTATGTGCTAAACCTTTCTCATTAACAGAGCCCGGAATTTTCGCGGCAAAACAAAAGACTGTCGCAATATAGCTAGTGTTGGAAATATTATTTTTATCGGTATATCGATGGTTGTGTAATAGAAGAAAAAAACAGTCTAGGAAATAAAAAATACTCATTAAAACATGTTACGTGATAAATTATATAGAAACAGACGCAATTACTTTTTCGAAATCCACGTTAGTACACACAGCAGCACATGACATTTTATTTGGTTTGTAATAGTGATGGGAGTAGATGATCATTAATTTATATTGCAAGTCTTGTTTTGCCGCGAAAATTCCGGGCTCTTCTTATCAAACATAGACCCGAAGAAGTGTTTGTTCACAATATGTTAAATAATGAACAATACTCTCCGAAAGTCAAATGTGAGCTGGTAATTGGTTGTAACCGATACCGCCGTCGGGGCTGCTAAAACTTTTTTTTATTGATTAAGTAAAGAGTAATGCGGCCTCGTCAGAAATAGTGTAAATGAGCGTTTTTCAAAAATCTACATACGTTTTTTCTCAAGAGAGAGTATTTCTTGTTTTTTCGAACTCGTTATCGTTTAGATTACCGTGTTTGACTGAAAAAATATGTCTCTTTTTTTTTTTGTTCCATTACGTCACTTTTTATACGAAAGCAAATGCATGTAGTGGAATGTGTGTGGAGCAAGCGAGGGAAGTATGCCAGGACCTTAGCAGATAGCGTTCTGTGGTCTCTGCCTTCCCCAAACGGAAACAGGCGTGAGCTTATAACAATAATAACAATTACGTATCGTGACGTATTAGGAATTATTTTTCCACTGCAAAAAGTGGGACAGTTTTTTTTATGAATTCTGGTAATCTAAACGGTTCCGTATATAATAAAAGAAGACTCTTATTTTAAAAAGATGCGTAGGTTTTTTTAAATGCTTAAATACTTATAGCATGTTCACCCGTCGGCTGCGACAAGTCAATTAGTGCGGAGTGGGGGAAATTTTGAATATTAATTAAATTTGAGGGGTAAACGTATAGTCGACCAAGTAATTGCTTGACCACTTTTGGACCTTATCTCTTTGTAATACGGTCGAAAGTGGTTAAGCAATTTCTTGGTCGACTATACAAGTGATATCACCCCACAGACAAAGAGTAGGGAGGCGCGAGGCGCTACTCGCAACCGACGCGTAAACACTGTGTATATGTTTGAACTAGCGATGGCCGATTCCGAGTTGTCAAAATATACAATCGAGTCAACCATCGGCTCGGCATTTTAAAAGACAATCGACAGGTTTATCGATTGTTTCGGTTGTCGCATCAGTCATTCATCGATTCATCGGGCAGTTGGACTGGCTTAGTTGTTCACAAGCATCGAGCCCGACAGAGATGTTCGAACTGAGACAGTTGGAAAAAAAACCTCTCGCAATCGCCCATTGCTAGTACGCACTATATTCGCATTGTACTCATTGGTCTGTCAGTCCGTCACGCTCACAGAAGCCTTATATGTATGGATTAGGGTATATCATAAGTTGCTGATTGGCGATGCTAAAAGTATCAAGTGCTATGGACCCAAATACAACGCATCGGAACATTATGTGTTCGCGTAGGTCGGAATGGCCATCGTGTTTAGGCGATAGCTATGATCGGAATGACAACACAACTACTAGGCCGGTAATAAAATGTAGAAAAACTGATTGTTGAAGTTTTATTTCACTGTTACAATTTCTGTACTCTCAACGTATGATATTTATTCGAAGGTTACTAGATAGCGTCCCTTTTAACCTTAGACAATTTAGCCAAAGGACCTCGCAAGGCACGCATTCCCCTCTGCCAATGCATATTCTAGTTTAATCCACAACGAAGTTATAGGGGGTCGAAAATGGCCTGAACTGCTTCGAGAAAAGGATGGTACGGCCGTGCCGCTTTTTTTTTGCTTGACTTGGCGGGGGCACTGCCTTGCCCCCAGATAAGGAACGGTAATTAGCAACGATGGAAACGCTGGAGGATTACCGCCTTAAGGCGTCGTAAACTGTCGTAACTACCATGCTACCGACCCTGCGGCCCTAACATGACAGCCCAGGTTTAGTTTAACCCCTCCCTGCGTCTCTAACTAGTGTCATAAGAAAGGGACGCAGATAGAGATCAACTAAACTTGGACAGTCATGTTAGGGCAAGTAATTTGCTCTAACTAGTATCAAAAGAAAGGGGTTTTGCGGGTGGTAGGACCTTGTGCAAGGTTCGTCCGGATCGCTCCCACCATCTTACTCACTAATCCTGCCGCTAAGCAGTGCTTGCGCTGTTGTGTTCCGGCGTGGAGAGCAAGACAGCCGGTGCAATTACTGGGGCAAAAGGTATTCCATCTTAGCCCTTTGGGTTAGCAACTCTGCAATCTCCTTGGTGTTGCGGGTGTTTATGGGCGGCGGCGATCACTTATCATCAGGTGACCCACTTGCTCGTTTGCCTTCTATTTTGTCTAAAATAAAAAGGACGCACATAGACATTAATAAATAAATATCTTAGGACAATTAACACCAATTGACTTAGTCTCAAAGTAAGCAACTAAAGCTGCTTGTGTTATGGGTACTAGACAACGGATATACATACTTATTTAGATAAAATACCTCCTTAAATACATATAACAACCACGACTCGGGCACAAACATTCGTATTCATCATACAAACATTTGCCCCTCCCGGGAATCAAACCCGGTACCTCAAGCTTCATGGTCAGAGTCACTAACCACTAGGCTATGCGGCCGTCAAAAAAAATAAACTTAAGCAGTCATGTTAGGGTCACAGAAGCACTGCGTACAAGGCTTTAGATAACACTTCGCACGCTTAGAATTAAAGTGACCCATTTCCGAATAATACACGTCCCAAAATAGCACCTTAATTAAAAGACATAGGGTTTAATTTTGGGAAATATCATATTCAGAATTGAGTCACTTTAATACTAAGGGTGCGACTTATTCTTCCAATAATTCATACAAAATTAGCTGTTATCTGATAAATAACAGCTTTTATTTAGATTAGAAGACAATCGTATAATCACCATAATCTACACGGCACGTCTTTGTCGCGAGCTTGAGCAACTGTCATGTTGAGTAGCGTTTATCAATACGGGCGTCTTGCAGATAAAGCAGCCGTAACTAGTTTAAACCGGTTTTTCTTTGTCTGAATTCTTGATAGTGTCGCTGTGGAATACAAAATAATGAAATGCGTATAGCCTATATATGAGAAATGTCCAACTCTCACTCAAGCGACATAGTTTAAAATACATTGAACGAAGTTTTGAAAAAACTGGAACAAATTACCTTGCTACTCAGCGAAACCAGTGCCGTGCTCGTACAAGTTAGCTGCGTCTGTGCGACATATATATCTTCATGCAAAAACCCACTTTCTCTTCCACACGGAACAACATATATCACACAGACTCAACTACACACCACCACCACTAAACACTAAAACAACACGATCGACGCGCGTTTCGCCTCTCTACGAGGCATCATCTGGATCAGACAATATGACCGTTCGCTACTTGAACGAATGGCGTACTGAGAAACTAAAACATCATTCTTAATTTAAACTGGGTAGTTTGACGTGGGCCTTACGAGGCTTAGGAGTAAACCCAAGATATACTTTGTTTTATAAATAAAAAGACTGAATAAAATTATAAATTTAATTCATCTAATAGGACGACCGTTAAGTCAAATACAAAGAGACCACACATGCGACAGGCCGACCGAGAGCGGAGTATGTTAGACCTCTAACACGTTCACAGTTTAGTGTACCACAAATAGTACACCGCAGGCAAATCCCACACATGTGTACCACATATGGTACATGACAAAGTAGCCTCGTGTCCAGTGTACCGCATGTGGTACACAATAAAGCATTGTCTCACTTCTAGTGTACCACATATGGTACATGAAAAAGTAGACTCGTGTCCAGTGTACCGCATAGGGTACACAAAGCATTGTCTCACGTCCGGTGTACCACATACGGTACACGATATAGTAAACCTGTCTGTGTACCACATACGGTACAAGTGACGAATCCTTATTTATATCGACGAGGGGTTAGACAGTGCATGACGACGGTGTTATAGTGTGTGACATATTATATTTTTGTTTTTGACCTTCGTCGCTCGGCCGCCGCAATAGCAGCATAATATTTTATAATATCACATCAAAATACAATGGTACTATAATTCAATAATTTACTTATAAACCAAATTCTAGTAAAGCAAATTAAAAACATACCTCCTTATTCATAAACAGTTAACAATCTTTTTGTTTGTCCCTTTCATTTGAGGGTAAACGTCACAATGACATATAATAGTATTTTATGCAACTGTTGCATAATGAGGGGTCTTAAAACACGAGTGTGGTTTTATGAAACGAGCGTCAGCGAGTTTCATAATAGGATCACACGAGTGTTTTAAGACCTAATTATGTACAGTTGCATACATTACTTTATCTACACACTATATAAGTACTCTATGATGGGTTTAGAAGCCATAGGGCAATGACCCGCATTACTACTAGCTAGTAGTGCTAGGTACCTATTAAATATCTATAGGCTGTACACATTAAAATAATGTAATAAAAAATGAATTTGAACAAATATAGAAACAAATTAGAAAAAATCTCATAATAATATGGTTGTTATAATGCTGGTCATTGCCTACGGTTTCTGATCGCATTATAGAGCATTTATGATATATGTGTAGATTAAGACATTAAAACATGTTAACTAACAAACGTTTACGAAGCGTTTATAATAAGGGGGTAAATCAATATAAAAGCGAGTTTTACTTGCCATACACTTTGGGCAAGCGATTTGCGACTATGATCTTACACGCTATGTTACTAAGGTAGTCATTTGCACATCATAAAACCTACTGGTTTGTGCTGACATCATTTACCACTTCTTAAGAGGATCGTCAACCAAATGTTTCATATATTAATATTCTGATTCCGTGATGATAAAAACTACCGGTATAACTACCTGATTAGTAGGGTAAACACTTCTATTGTTGACACCTTAAACCTTATCACAAGCCAATAGCGACTCACAAATCATTAAAAATATATTTTTGTCCAAATCCAAAAAACCGTATAAAAAAACCGTTTTTTTAAACAGTAATAGCGATATACCAATAATACCAAGTTACAAAAATGAAAAGGATATTTTTTATTTGGTTTGAAATAAATACGATTCGAATCTAGATAAAAAAAATATTGAGAGTAATTAGTTAAGCTGACAGTATTGAAATTTAAATGCAATTAAGTATTGACGCCATACATTATGACAATGGTGACGTCACTATTGCTGTATAGAGCGCGACGCCAGCCCGCTGTCATTTTACTACTCGTGATATTTCGAAAAATAGTAATCTTAGAAAGAAGTCAAAACACGGATTTTCTTTTAACAAATCCTTAATTTTTTTTTAAATCATTAGTATACCGTATTCTGTAAAAACTACTTGTCAATGTTATATCGAGTGCCAATGCAAGGGATGTTTACCCTATCCAACGTGTCATAGAAACTATACATTTTATTTTATGTACATAATATAAACTATTCAAAATAAAATAGGGCTCACTCGGCATTTGTCTGAGAATTTTTTTTTTTTATACCAAGTAAGACAAGCAAGTGGGTCACCTGATGGTAAGTGATTACCACCGCCTATAGACATCCGCAACACCAAGGATATTGTGGATGCGTTGCCAACCCAGAGGGCTAAGATAGAATACCTCTTGTGCCAGTAATTACCGGCTGTCTTGCTCTCCACGCCGGAACAGTGCAATCACTGATGCTGGATTAGCGAGCAAGATGGTGGTAGCGATCCGGACGGACCTTACCACCCGCAAATATGAAAATAAGTATGTGTTACTAACAATGCACGTGCTGAAAGTAGGGTTTTATTTTATTATGATGTGTAAACAATTAATGAAACCCTGTCATATAAATATGCTTTGGCATAACACCTCGTTGAGTTTCTTGCCGGTATCTTCTCATCAGAGGTTTTTCCGAACCGGTGGTAAATTTTATGACATTCATAAGTGCTTCCTGGGACCAATTTCATAAACGCGACAGGCGACAGGTGACAGTGACAATTCGGTATACAGTACTTGTCCATTATGATGTTAAGTCTGTAAGCGTTACTTGTTGATACAGTAATGTACGGCAAATTGTCACCGTCACCTGTCGCCTGTCGCGCTTATGAAATTGGACCCTGTTAGCCTAATCTGAATAAAGATATTTTGACTTTGTAATATATTATATTTGTCTTTTGCTGAGAAAAGTCGAGTGGGCCCTATTTTATTTCGAGTAGTATTTGGGCCAAAATTCTTTTTAGTGCCTAAAATAAAGATGAAAATGTATAAACACTTTTACAAAATTGTAGATGTCTCGAAATATTTTCCTTGTAATATTACGTTAGTTCTCAACCCGGCCCTAATGTCTATTATGAATTTTCCCACCATCCTGGGTTTTTTATTACAGAAAAGTTTCATTTGGTACCCAAATTACCACTGCGTTACCAGTCCCCACGACCCCTCAAAAATAGTGTCCACTGCGTTACCAAATAATAGTTATTTTCTTATTCTGAGCCTAAATATTTTTATAACAGTCATCATTCGGGTATGCGTATGTCATTCTGGATTTAAAGATAAAATGTTATTTTAAGAATATCAGAATAAGTAAAAAATATACGTTAAAATGTACAAGGGGCGTTTTTATAGGCATCAAAAAGAATTGGCCCATTAATTTTATTTCATAGATAGGCACTTTCACCAATCTCTCCCGGCTCGCTCCGTACCCAAACACATTCTAAATCATAACAAAGTCACAGTACAGTAGGGGAAATATATTCACTCACCACCTTAGAACCCTATCGCAACGACGCGACGCGTTAAACGCCAGGCTATGTCATACAAATGTCATGCGGATGTCTCTTCGACTAGGTTCTACGGTGGTACGTGTTTCAATTTCCTTGACTGTACAAGGACACAATGAGACCAAACCCCTGTACCACAAAGAATACAGGTGCCACGATTTGACATAATTGTAGTTTTTCATACAAAATTGACACAAATCTGTTAAGAGGAGTGTGAACCCAGCGCTCTCCACACAAACGGCGATAACGTTGTCCACCCTCTAAACCTTAACCTATAGCCATGATTTTTTTGTATGTTGTCATTATGCCCTAGTACTAGGTTTGTATGTTTTTATTTTTCAAATACCTAATCTTTATGGTTTCAAAAATATTGACGCTTTTGTGTTTTGTATGAAACTCCTAAAATGCAAATATTGTCAAATTTATAAAGAATATTTAAAAAAATCAAAACATACAAACCTAGTTCTAGGGCATAATGACAACATACCAAAAAATCATTACCATAGATTAAGGTTTAGAGGGTGAAAAACGTAATCGCCGTTTGTATGGGGAACACTTTTTGGGGCTGGGTTCACACTCCTCTTAAATAACACTTGTAAGTTTTGTGGTGCAGGCCCCAACTCGGTTAATATTTCTAAAAATAGGACATAAGAAATCACGATTTTAGGGTTTCGTACCTACAGGATAAATCTCAGCTGTTCCTCCGTCTGTCTGTCTGTCACCAGGCTGTATCTCATGAACCGTGATATTTTTATAGTAACGTGTCCACCCAAATTGAATTTATCTCTTACCGCGCGTCTCTTAGCTTTGACGCTAGACCAACAAAAATATTTATAACCAAGCTTAACAGAAGTAATACCCTCCACTTCAGTCTACTCGTGACCACGGCCGTTGCAACATGGCCGAAACGTCGAGGTAAATTAACAATATTTTTATCGCGTTAAAGTCCCGATAACGTTGTAAATATGTGCGAAAATCGCGAAAGTTTAAAGCAATGTACTAGACAGCCGATTTGGCGCCCCGGGCCGTTTAGCTTTGGCGCCCCATTAAATGACGATGAAGTATTTCATTTTAGGGCGGCTGCCACCCCTCGCAGCCTGGCGCCCCGGGCTATGGCCCGAATGGCCCTAGGGTAAATACGCCCCTGACAGACCCGCAGGGAGGGATAAATTTAACTTGGGTACTCAAGGGTCGTGTTATTAACAAAAACATATTCTTAAGAAAACCCTGCTGCCATTTTCGAGTACCTTTTCCTATCTTTTACAAAAATATAACATCACTTTGCTATACTTTTACACAGATAATAGTATGATTATTTTACAGACTAATAAATGAATTCACTATGCTAATAATAAGATCATCTCCCTACGATAAAACTACATATAAATCTCTTTGAAAAATTACTATAGAGTCAATAATTAAAACATTAAGAAATACTCCTACAAAAGACATAAGTAACGAAAAGAGATACAAATGCGAACTTATCCCTTTCAGGGATCTCTTCCAGTTAACCTTTGAATGGATGAAAGGAGTATCATATTGTTATAATATATCGGTCCTTTACGATTTCTAACTATCTACAGTTAGACATGTTAGAATGGAACAAAAAATCTATTTACCTAAAATTAATGCATCAAACTTGGAATACAGTTTTTTTAACTGTGACAGTATCTTGATATTCCAAACCATAAGAACAGGATAAATAACATACAGAAACTTATCTTTTACGACCGCGATTAAACGAATTCCAACTTTATTCACACACTCAAAAAGTTCGCATAACTTCATACGCCTTGGGCAGTTCCTTAGAACGTTAAGGAGTGTGAACCCAGCCCCAAAAAGCGCTCCCCATACAAACGGCGATAACGTTTTCCACCCTCTAAATCTTAACCTATGGAAATGATTTTTTGGTATGTCGTCATGATGCCCTATAGCTAGGTTTGTATGTTTTGATTTTTTAAATATTGTACATAGATTTGACAGTATTTGTATTTTAGGAGTTTCATACAAAACAAAAAAGCGTCAATATTTTTGAAACTGTTAAGAAAATTTAAAAAATCAAAACATACAAACCTAGTTCTAGGGCATAATGACAACAATCATGGCTATAGGTTAAGTTTTCGAGGGTGGAAAACGTTATCGCCGTTTGTATGGAGAGCGGTGGGTTCACACTCCTCTTAACGCCGACGGAAGCTGAAGCTGTCAGCTGACGCCGACTCGTAACGTCCGACGCGAATTTGAAGTAAGTATAATTAGTAGCCATTTACGTGGATCAGTTCTCGTTCGAAACCTAAGGGGTGGCATGCGACAGAAAACTGCGATGATGCTCTGTTTTTGAATGAGCTGTAAAAAAAATTGATTGTGATAGCACGTCGGCTGGGGGATTCCACTCCGCACTGTAGGTTCGCTCGCCCGCCTTGTCTACGGAGTAGGCAAATCGCAGAAGGTTGTCGGCTTGCCGCGCGTCCGCTCGCTAGCCCCCGCTGTGTCAGTGTAATTGAAAACGAATGCCGCGCAACCCTAGCGTGTCGCCGGGAGTAGCGGGGGGAAGGCGGACGCGGGCGGCGCGTTCCTTTTGACGCGAGCCGATAGCAAATGTGTATAAACTAATACTAACTTTTTGTGCCTGTAAATAAAGTTACAATTCGTTTAATCGCGGTCGTCAAAGTCAAAGAAGTTCCAGTACGTTAGTATTTGTTCTGTGCTAATATGCAGCTTTTATAGCTTTTGTGCTACTTGGGTGGTACCGCTGCCTTCCTGGGCTTTACGAGTCCGCGTCCTCTCCGGCCAGCGGGCTGAAGCCGTAGCCTAGTCACTGGTCGTCGAGCCGGCGGTGCGGGTTTCGCGCCCGGCAGCGGCGCATCGTCACGTACAGCACGCCGCACGCGGCCAGAAGCAGCGGCACCGACAGCCCGATGCAGATCACGAGGATGACGAAGAGAGAGAAGGTTTCAACTGGCGGCGAGCCGTAGCCGAAGGTTGACGACCTAGGGATAAGAAATAATAGTAGTTTGGCAGTAGTAGTGTAAACAAACTGGAACAAATTACCTTGCTACTCCGCGAAACCAGTGCCGGGCTCGTGCAAAATAGCTGCGTCTGTGCGACACATATATATGTTCATGCAAAAACCCACCTTCCTCCGCTTCCACACGAAACAACATATATCACACATCATATATATATTTTGTTGTTTCGTGTGGAAGCAGAGGAGGGTGGGTTTTTGCCTGAACATATATGTGTCGCACAGACGCAGCTATTTTGCACGAGCCCGGCACTGGTTTCGCGGAGTAGCAAGGTAATTTGTTCCAGTTTGTTGATATGGACCTCCGCAAAGTAACGCCTGAATCTATTAATTATTTAGTAGTAATGTAGCAGCATAAACGGCCGTGTCTTTTGATTGCGCAGACTTAAAAGTTTAATTTTTTCACAGCTTCAAGGGACTACAGGCCTGAGTATTTGAAATTAATTTCTATAAGGGTTCCTTTTTTGACGTAATAGAGACACGAAAAAAAACAAATTGCTGGACCGCTCACTGGAATGCTAACCATCGTCTCGGTTTTTTAAGCTGACCTGACCAACAATCGCCTATTTCCAATACCGACAATAATGTAGTATTATTTGAGCGAGCTCTGCACTCACCAGGCGGTGTAGTTGTGCTGGCGGTAGAAGCCGTCGCCGGGCTCGCCGAAGGACAGCAGCACGTCCTGCACCAGCAGCTGCACGTTGCTGTGCTCGCGGTAAAACGCGTACAGCGTGCTGCGCGGGCGCAGGCTCGTCCTGCCAGGCCGCCCAGGTTTTTATTTTATTTTATTCATTTATTTAGACATGCCAACAGAACATAAACATGACAAGAAAAATACAATTGTGAGTTACAGACCATTGTGTATGCACCAATAGCAGGCACGCGACAGCTCAGACAAGGTATAGGGACAAGTCCCTAGTCCTTAGTGCAAGCACTAAGCCATTTAAAAAATATTAAAATTAAAACAAAACTTAAATGAAAAATGAAAATGAAAATGAAAAATTTATTTTGCAAGTAGGCCATATAGGCTCTTTTACATGTCTGAATCTACTAGCGCTTCGGAAAATGGAAGAATCTGCTGAGAAGAAACGCCGCAAGAAACTCAGCAGTTTATCTTTTTTTTTCTTCTCTTTTGAAAACAAGATTACAGAGCAATATACACAATCATAACAATAGTTCACATAAAGTGTGAAAAAAAAAAAAGATAATAAATAGCACAGCAAGCTTTAAGCATATTGAACGAACTGGCACTAGTACAGATTGACCAAGAGATGTATAGGGTCCCCAGGTCAAAGAAATTAGAATCGGGATGTATGTGGTCCCTGATCAAATACTTAGTCTAAATAACTTAGAGATGTATAGTCTCTAAGGGTCAAAACAAATTAATTACCTTAATCTATGCTTAGCAGAGGTGTAAAACGCCTCCACGGTCAAATTGTACAATATTACTTGGAGATGTATAGTCTCCGAATGTCAAAAGAATATAAGAATAAAAATATTCATGTCAAAAAAAAAAATTGGTGAAAATCCAACAAAATCAGTAATATAACAATAACAACTCAATATATGTCTATATTTAGTTATATATATAAATATAAATAAATAGACAACACGATGAAGTCTCCCACATCAAACCGCATTTAAGTACCTACATTTTAGGCTTTTTGAGAATTACATTAGTCTTTGCAGCATGAATAGCCCGGACCGCACAAACAGCACCCGATCACGAGTATGACGCGTATCTCAGCCATCGTCTCCCTCAACCATATTGCAGGGAAGGTGGCGACCCGATCAACGACGCCACCGTAAGCAATGCCCTTTAAGCGAGCATGACATACTCAAGCAGTACGACTACAAAAGAGAAATTGAATACGGCTCGTCTGGCGAGAAACATCACAATGTGCTCCAAAATAATAATTACACTTTAATAGGATGTCATACATAATTAATAGGAATAAAATTAAGTGATAAAAAAAAAAAAGATTAATGCTTAGAAATGTCACAAACATACAATTATTTATTAAAGTCAAAGATATTTAAATTAAATAGTGAACAGCCGATATTTAAATTAAATATTCACGCCTTTAGAACTGGCCAAGTCAAATCGTCGCATATATATTCGTCGACTTTGTAATAAGCTTTTTTCAATAGCGTGTTTTTAATATACCTCTTGAATGTATTTAGAGGTAATTCCCATACATCCACAGGCACTTTATTATAGAACCTCACGCAGTTCCCTAGAAAGGATTTGCTAACTTTTTTTAAGCGGAATTTGGGTACAAAAAGCTTATTTTTATTTCGTGTGTTGAAATGATGGACATCACACAGTTTCTTGAAGGAATTAAAGTTCCTATGCGTATATACAATTACATCATATATATATTGTGAGGCTACTGTAAGGATGTCTATTTCTTTAAAGCGTTCTCTCAGTGAATCACGAGAGCCAAGGTTGTAGATGGACCGAACTGCCCTCTTCTGCAGAACAAAAATGGTTTCAATGTCGGCTGCCTTACCCCAAATCAGAATGCCATAGGACATAAGGCTGTGAAAATAACTGAAATAAACGAGACGCGCAGTTTCCACGCTGGTGTACTGTCTGATTCTTCGTACGGCATATGCTGCAGAACTCAATTTATCAGCAAGATTCGAAATATGTGGACTCCATTGTAAATTTCGATCCAAAGTAAGTCCAAGGAAAACAGTTTCGTCTACTAAGTCTAGTCTCTCTCCATTTAAAGTAATCATTGTATCAACTTGGCTTACATTTGGTAGTGAAAATTTAACACATTTAGTTTTTGCAGCGTTCAGCAGAAGGTTGTTAGCTGTGAACCATTTTAAAACATCTATTAGGGTCTCATTGATGTGACTGTGGTCTTCTTGTTGCCTGTTAACTTTAAAAATTAGCGAGGTGTCATCAGCAAATAGATTAGCTTAATTGAGTTGTCAATCTTTTTAATGCCAAAACCGGATATATCCGCACTGTAAGTTCAACGCCAAAGACCGATATCTTTTTTTTTATGAAATAGGAAGGCAAACAAGCAAGTGGCTTACCTGATGGTAAGTAATCACCACCGCCTATAGACACCCGCAACACCAAACGGATTGCAGATGCGTTGCCAACCTAGAGGGCTAAGATGGAATACCTCTTGTGCCAGTAATTACACCGGCTGTCTTGCTCTCCACGCCGGAACACAACAGTGCAAGCACTGCTGCTTAGCGGCAGGATTAGCGAGCAAGATGGTGGTAGCAAAACCGCAAAACGCCTGAAGCTATTAGTTAGGTCCGCACACTCAAGGAAATTGAAACACGTACCACCATAGAACCTAGTCGAAGAGACATACGCATATATTGGACTGTAATCTGTTGAAAAGAGAAGAAAAAGGAAATTAAACTGCTGAGTTTCTTGCGGAGTTTGTTCTCAGTAGTATCTTCCATTTTCCGAAGCGCTAGTAGATTCAGACATGTAAAAGAGCCTATATGGTCTACTTGCAAAATAAATTTTTCATTTTCATTTTCATTCATGACATTTGTATGACATAGCCTGGCGTTTAACGCGTCGCGTCTGCGATAGGGTTCTAAGTAAGGTTACGTTATATATCCCCTACTGTACCTGTTGAAGTCTGAGACATGGACGACGGTGGAGGTGGTGACCCCGCGCTCGGGCTGCGTGTAGGCGACGGGCCGGAACTGCAGGAAGCCGCCCGCGCCGCTCAGAACGCATGACGGAGACTTCAGCTCGATTATCTGGTCACGTACAGACAATCAATCATACACGCAGGAAGGCAAAACATTTGGCGACCGAATAGCTTAGTAACAAACTGGAACAAATTACCTTGTTACTCCGCGAAACCAGTGCCGGGCTCGTGCAAAATAGCTGCGTCGATCGTGTAGTTTTAGTGTTTAGTGGTGGTGGTGTGTAGTTGAGTCTGTGTGATATATGTTGTTTCGTGTGGAAGCGGAGGAGGGTGGGTTTTTGCATGAACATATATGTGTCGCACAGACGCAGCTATTTTGCACGAGCCCGGCACTGGTTTCGCGGAGTAACAAGGTAATTTGTTCCAGTTGATATGGACCTCCGCAAAGTAACGCCTGAATCTATTAATTATTGAATAGCTTAGTAGTTAGTGGACACGAAACTAGAGGTTGTGGGTTCGAGTCCCACTAGGGGCAAGTGTTTGTATGATTACCTGCGTGTGGATGTCGTATGTATTTAAGTATATAAACATGTACTAGTTTATCTGTACATACGTTCAAAACTAAGTAAGTATCTTTGTAAGTTCTAAACTGAATATAGCAGCGGAAATTTTATCAAATAGGATTGTGGGTCACCTGATGGTAAGTGATCACCACCGCCCATACACACCCGCAACACCAAGATGATGGCGAACGCGTTGCCAACCAAGAGGGCAAAGTGGAATACCTCTTGTGCCAGTAATCACACCGGCTGTCTTGCTCTCCACGCCGGAACACAACTCTGCCCCAGCACTGCTGCTTAGCGTCAGGATTAGCGAGCAAAATGGAGGTAGCGATCCAGACGGAGTCCCACAAGGTCCTACCGCGCCGTACGACGCGGTAGGAGTCAGTTTAAGTCGTTGCTGTTTGTCCTTTATATACAACATCGGAAGGCAAACGAGCAAGTGGGTCACCTAATGGTAGGGCAGGGTAGACAACTGTCCTGTATTTCACAAGATGTCCCGTTTTTCAGCTATCATTTTGGCCGTGTCCTATATTTTAATAAAAAAAATGCAGGACCATACCACACCAAAAAAAACCTTGGTCCCTTATTTTTCAATGAATCCTGTAATTCTAGATCATATGTCCTTTAAAAATGAGCACTCAGGGTTGGTCATCCTACCTGGTAAGTATTATAAAAGCAACTAGAATTAAATTAAAACGATGCCTGTACAAGACATTTATTTCTCGATCACGTGACAATATCCGAACTCAATAGAATGTGCGTGTGACGAGTTGCGCGGCCGCCGGGCAAGTGGACGAGTCTTCTCCTCTCCGAGCCAGCTCCCACCACCACAGAATAAATAATAGTACTAACGTACAGAAACATCTCTTTTTCGACCACCATTAAACGAATTCTAACTTTATGATCAGGCACAAGAAGTTCGTATTACTTCATAAACATTCGCCAGGCGGCATGCGTCAAAAGGAATGCGCCGCCCGCGCCCGCCTTCCCCCCGCAATGCCCTGGCGCACCGCTAGGGTTGGGCTGCTTACTGTAATACTATCACACGCGACACAGTGAGCGGGCGCGCGCGCGGCAAGCCGGCAACCTACTGCGATTAACCTATGCCATAGGTCATGCGGCGAGCGCACCTACAGTGCGGAGTGGAACCCCCTGCCGCCACGCCGCTGGGCGCTGCCTGTGTGCGTGCAGCGACGTCTCTGTGCGTCTCCATCTAACAGTAGGTAAGTGAGTTAAGGCTGCTCACCTCAAAAACGCCCGGCGTGTGCTCGTCGTCGAGGCTCTTGGTCATGCCCCGCGCCCAGCTGGCGCGCCAGTCGTCGCTGGCCACGAGGCGCAGGCGCAGCGCGAACCGCGACGCGTTGTAGTCGCGCGACAGAGACAGGTTGGCCAGCCGGACGTCCAGCAGCGTAGAGTTGGCCGTGTGGATCAGGTGCGGCAGCTCGGCTGAGAACCCCTTGTACGGGAGGAGGTCCAACTGGAGAAAAGGTATCAAAGTCAAAATATCTATAGATAAGGCTTAGAGGAAGCACTTATGAATGTCATTAAATTTACCACCGATACGGAAAAATCTCTGATGAAAATATACCGGCAAGAAACTCAACGAGGTGTAATTTTTTTACATGAATGCAGCAGCCGTGGTCACTGGCTGCTGCAATGCGGCCGAAATGTCGAGATAAATAAATAAACAGTTTATTATCGCGTTTAAGTCCCGATAAACGTATAAGTTGTGGTGGTTGCTCTGGGTTGGCAACGCATCTGCAATCTCCTTGGTATTGCGGCTGTCGGTAGTGGTGATCAAATTACCATCAGGTGACCCACTTGCTCGTTTACGTTCCTCCACCACGCGGTAATTAAATAATACACTCCTATATACATATATGCAAAGGTTATTCAACACTAGACCCAAAAAGATAATTCCTAATTGTGTACAATTATAAGTCCTTATCTAATTGCTGTGACATAATTGGCATCAGTAATATCCATGTCAAGGCTTTGCCTAAGTTCAAACGATAATAGCTCTCTGGGTGTTGCGGGTGTCTATGGGCGGTGGTGATCACTTACCATCAGGTGACCCATTTGCTCGTTTGCCTTCCTATGTTGTATAGGAAATAAAAGAGTAAAAAAAAATCCGTTACGTGGTTTAGAAGGCGTAAACGGCTGAAGATGCGATGAGGACATACAGGATGGGACAATGACAATTAATTTTACTATAACAAACTGGAACAAATTATCCTGCTACTCTGCGAAACCAGAGCTGTGCTCGTGCAAGTTAGCTGCGTCTGTGCAACATATATATGAACACACGAAACAACATATATCACACAGACTCAACTACACACCAGCACTGGTTTCGCGGAGTACCAAGGTAATTTGTTCTAATTTGTAGAAATGGACCTCCGCAAAGTAACGCCTGAAGATATTAATTATTTTTTTTCTATTCAAAGAAAATAAAGATATAGATATAAATATAAAAATAGAGAAGATTACACTTTTCTTTGTGCTTAAATTCGTTTGGGATGTTTGGACATTACAGTTCGTTGAATTATCAGGTAAGTAATTTTAAGAGGGCTGTTTTGGGGCTGATCAACATGCTTTGGTGCCAATGTAGTATTCAATAATAATTTAATACTATTCAAAGACGTTAAATGAAAATCCAAAATGTTGTATTCACACCTCTAGTCACCTCTCTCGTTTTACACCTCTGCTAAGCATAAATTAAGGTAATTAATTTGTTTTTGACCCTTAGAGACTATACATCTCTAAGTTATTTAGACTAAGTATATATTTGATTATTATTATTTCAGGGACCATATACATCCCTATCTAACTTCTTTGATCTGGGGACCCCATACATCGCCTGATCATTCTTAACTAGTGCCAGTTCGCTCGATATGCTTAAAGCTTGCTGTGCTATTTATTGTTATCTTTTTTTTGTGTACCTATGTGTGTATGTCATGTACAGTCAAGGAATTTAATTCCCTACCCATTTCGTTGAAATGTCGTCTGACATTCGCAATGCATTAAGGTCGATATGTCAAACTAACGTCTTGCTCTATAGCTCTTATGGTGACAGTTTGCTATATGCTATTGAACCTTAGGTGGGTTGGAAATTTAATTCCTTGACTGTACTATTGTGATAATTATGTATATTGAACTGTAATCTGTTTTGAAAAGAGAAGAAAAAAAACTGCTGAGTTTCTTGCGGCGCTTCTTCTCAGTAGTATCTTCCATTTTTCGAAGCGAAATCAGACATGTAAAAGAGCCTATATGACCTACTTGCAAAATAAATTTTTCATTTTCACACGATCTGCACTTAAGGCTCAAACATGACGGCCAGTTTCATTTATCTTTTTTTTTATACAACATAGGAAGGCAAACAAGCAAGTGGGTCACCTGACGGTAAGTGATCACCACCGTCTATAGACACCTGCAACAACAAAGAGAGTGCAGATGCGTTGCCAACCCAGAGGGCTAAGATGGAATACCTCTTGTGCCAGTAATTACACCGGCTGTCTTGCTCTCCACGCCGGAACACAACAGTGCAAGCACTGCTGCTTAGCGGCAGGATTAGCGAACAAGATGGTGGTAGCGATCCGGACGGACCTTGCACAAGGTCCTACCACCCGCAAAATCTGTTCCTGCAGCTCTGAGTAACTGAATAACTACTGTCCCACTGAAAAACGGCGTTACAGCTATCAGTTGCAACGTTATGCTGAGTGGGGTCCATTATACGATGCTCGACACAACTTTCCTTTTTTTTTTCGTTGTTAAATTACCGTTTCGTAACCAGGCTTTTGAATATTTTGTATCATTCTCTCTCTTGTGTTGTGTCATGTGTTGAATGTGTAAATTACTGATTTATTTATCTTTTTCATAATAACAGATCTCAACATTTCTTTTTTTAATTTACCCAACGATAGGTACACAAAATACATCTTATCAAGTAAGAACAGTGAGCGAAAACCGCGAGCGATTTATCTGTCACTGTTTAGCAAGGCCGCGTGCCAACACCGTCTCACCTTGACGTCGATGCTGCCGTTCCGCCAGCGGCCGTCGCGCTGCAGGCCGCCCGCGTGCATCAGCAGCATGGCGGCGCGCTCGGTGAGCACGCTGTCGCGCCGCGCCCAGCGCGCGCCCTGCAGCGGCAGCGCGCGCCGCGGGCTGCCGGGCTCCAGGCGGCCCACGTCGTCCAGGTCGTCGTATTCCAACAGCTGTCGGTTAATTCATTTTGTTATAAAATAGGAAGGCAAACAAGCAAGTGGGTCACATGATGGTGAGTGATCACCACCGCCTATAGGGCTACCTAGAGGGCTAAGATCAAATAGCTCTTGTGCCAGTAATTACACCGGTTGTCTTACTCCACGCCGGAACACAACAGTGCAAGCACTACTGGCAATGCAAGCAATGTTGGTAGCGATCCGGACGGACCCTGCACAAGGCCCTAGGCAAAATTCCGCATTCACAATATACTGCCCAAGGGCGTAACTACCGCCGTATCAGCCGTATTAACGATACAGTGGCCCCGACAGAACCATAAAGTTATTACCCTCCATTTGGGCTCCACCGCAGTTGGATAGAAGGTCCTCGCTACAAATTTTGCTACAGGGCCCATTCAGGGCAAGCAACCCCACTAATACTGTCACCCAATCATTGCCTTAGATCCTAGAAGTGCTTGCCTCAAGACATGAAGAGCCAGCCGTCTCAACCACTAATAAAATAAAATGAATGAACTTTAATTCTACCACTAGCTACCCACCTGTCTTCGCAAGGATACTAACTGTATCTTAACTAGATGTAATGTACATAAAAACCTTTTGTAGAAAAATCCTCTAAATGACAGTGAAAACTGTATCAAAATCCGTTGCTCGGTTTTAAAGGAATAAGCAGCCAAGTATATCAGGACAGGCAGAAATGGATAGCAACTGTGTTCTATGCTACGTAAAGATGATATACAGTCAATCTGCAGCCCTAACCACCAGTGGCCCGTTTCACTAAGCTACAAGTTACTATTTTACAAGTCTAAACCGGCAACATTGGTCAATAATGACCAATGGCAATGGGCATAATGACCAATGTTGCCGGTTTAGACTTGTAAAATTGTAACTTGTAGCTTCGTGAAACGGGCCACAGTAGCTATCACCCTGCTGGAGGCGGCACTTTAGGTTTGTAAATTTGTATTCATGTTGTTTTATAACTTTGAATGGAATATTGTAAAAACCTAGCCAAAGAGTTAAATAAAAATACAAGAATAATAATAATTCTTAGTCATGAAATACTACAATTCAACGCAGAAACATGATTCACACTGTTATTATGATGCCAGCATGTATAGATTACCCCAATTGTACTTGAATCATCCATATTATATTTCATTGTGTTCTGCTTACATTACATCTGTTCAATTTATAATAGTGTTATACTTTTAAAAATCATAAATTGAATCTAGTGTCATTTTCTTAGGGTATCTTTTAGAATACACTAAATATCTAACACAAAAGATTATAATATTCGGTCAGCATCAGAATAAAAAGGCCTTTTTTTTTACGTGGTGGGAAAGCTTTATGGCTTCCCCCTGCCTGGAGCGGCTCGGGGGATATGTGGGACTCTCCCCCCAAAGTGGGGGGCATACCCTAACTAAAACCCACCACGGCGTCACCCTCAAACCGGCTTACTAGCAGGCGTCGTGGGACCTGGACCATGCTCCACTACGACGCCTGACCGGCGCCCCAGCTTAGATGCTGGGGCGACCCCACGCCAAAGAATAAAAAGGCCTGGCAATAACACATTTAAACAAAAAGTTTAACTCAAGTTCTAAAAATTTATATAATAAGGTTGACATTAAATCTATGGAAAGCTAAATCAGAATAACAAAACTTACCTCACTAATAGCCATAGCAAAGCTGTATTTGAGGTCCTCGGACAAAGAAAACGTAACCGGTTTATCTTTAACCCAGGCCACTGTTAACGAGGAGTTGACCCCAGCCACGGCATAGATGATAGTTGGTGTGCCCCTCGTGAAGTCCCAGAGCTGATGTATTGTGTCATGTTCTCCGACTGCTTTAATGTATACAAGTGTTGTGTTCTCTGAGCATGACGCACAGTCAGGGTTGAGTTTCGGTGTTATCTGCAATCAAACGATAATTAAATTAATAAGGATTGTTTTCAATCAATAAAAGTAGAACAGACTGTAGAGCAGTGTTGTCAATGCAATTTTTTTTATTACATATGAGAACACATACAAAGAATATTAAGTTATAATTATACTTTGAGCACATTATTTTAACAAGTACAGTTGCTGGCAAACATCTTGAGCATAAATCGAGTGGAGGGGTATGTTTGCACATACACATTTGTACTAGAAACAGCTACTGCGCAAGGTCAATGCTCAAGAAGTTTGCCTGGAACTGTCCTAAAGTTACAAAAGAAAACCAATTAGTAAAAAAAAATACTTATAACATAATAATTATTATCCTTTCTGTGTCTTCACATTTATTTTTTAGGTAACAAAAGAGTAATAACCAGCATTCTACTTCTCATCTACTTTAGAAATATAGTATAGTTCAGCTATGCTTAACTAAACTACTTAGTAATGGAATGGAATGTGTTTGTTTTACTTAGTAATGTTTGTTAACTATTCTCCGTGTGGTTTTCAATAAAGAGTATTTGTCTTGTCTTGTCTTGTCTTAACATATAACAATAAGCTATATCTTATAACAGAAAGTAAGCGAGTGATACCCACAAAGTGCAAAAAATCCTTTGTTCAGAATTTATTGACTCAATTATAAAGAAATAATAACGTTGTAACATAACAAAGGTTGTAACTACAACAAGGAACAAAGATTACAACGCAAATATAGTAAAACATAGTAAACAGGATGTTTGTAAACATAAGATAAAATGCATTTCCTTACCTTCCTATCCTGTCCACAAGCTAGCGAAATCAAAGAAACGACCAACAAAGTCCGTAAATGCATTTTAATCGCAAAAGGAAACGTACACTTCCTTTTAAAACAACAAATTCTGACGACTAATAAGTATCTTCTTACGGCTACAACACGCGAAAGTTCACAAGTCAATTGCAGCGCGATAAACGCGTGGCACGTGCGTTACTGACGAGAAATTACACAATAACTGTCTGGTCTGGTATTAGTTATCTCCGACCTCCGTTTTAATTCGATTCCGATAATAACAATGCACTCAAGGACCGATATACAAATTGATACAAATAAAACAATAATTCTGCGTCATGCGACTCATGCTTTTCATTATAACCTAACTTTATGATAATGTTATACTGAATTGCTTTTGCATATCAGTGGCGCTAGTGATAGAGCAAGTTCACCTAAATTAAAAAGAGATAGTGCATTGTTTATAGCTTAAGGACGGCTTTTAATCTTGGAAGGGTAGCGTCCGCGTCATTTCCTTCCTCACTGCCTGTCACTTCGACCACGTTCAGAAATCGTCACTGACGTTTCATTTCAACTAATTCCCAAACGTTTTGACGTTTTGATTTTTTCTATGGGAAATATGAACCACGAGAAACACAATAGTTTTCTATATAAGCATTCATTTTTCTAATATTTTTGTATTCTGCCATTTTTTGGGTGTATGTGAGATATTATATAGCAAACACAAAAGTATGAAATCGTTGTTGCTCGCACATTGTCATGGTCATAAATATCTATACAGATATGCCCAAATATTTGTAAACACCAACCTTATTGTCAGTGACATAGAGGTGTGTTGCTTTAGTCCTTCATCCAAGGTGTAGATATTTTTTGGCATTATGAGAATATATAAATATACATTTATTTGAATATAATCTAAGATATTTGACCTTGACTGTACAGCACTGTTCAAAATATTCAACCGTTATAAAAATTACAGCTACTTTATTTCTGAGTAATCCTAATTTAAGAATCCTTTCTCATCATGGGTCATTCGTTCACCTACACAAATCCAACACACACAAACAGAGAAAGAGAGAGAAAGACCGTTTTTTTTTAATTATTTTATAAAGACAATAACAATCGCAGATCAACTCACATAGTAAAACAAACGCGGATAACATAATATTTTTATTTACAGACATGATTATGACAAATAAAACATAATATTTAAACATCTAGTTCTAAGCTAGGTTTCTTGCGAGTCTCATCTTCGCTCGGAGAGTGTTGCCGCTTCGCATTTTTATCCTTTGAGTGTTTGTTCTGGTTCCGCAATGCTTTTGTCATTTTTTCTTCACCCACACTGGAAAAAGTTAAGAAAATTATTTTTTGAACAATTCATCGTTTCCGTGGATGGAACTATATCATTGGAATCGTGACATGGCTTCGATTAAAAAATGTCTCACAAGTCAAAGTCAAAATATTTTTATTCAGTTTAGGCTTACAGGTGGCTTACAAGAAGCACTTATGAATGTCATAATTGTCATACAATTTACCGCAGAGTCTCAAGTTGATAGTATCAAGGCAGCTCCACTCCAAATAGTCTACTTAAGTTTGATAGTATTCTCTTGTCTACTGGTCTAGAGACGTCTACTTAAGCCTAAAAAGACCTACAGACCAATCAACTAACTATAATAGACTAATGAACTAGACCAGCAGTCGGAAACCCGTGGTTGTGGTCACAGCAGGATCCTAACATTTATTGACGAAGGGTGGAGGGTCTGTGGGAAATTCGTCGGAAACTGGTGGAACATTTTAGTTGTTTTTTTTGGCGGGCTTTTCAACAGGGCGGTCATAAAATTTTTCTTCATTTTATATTTTCATACTATTTGTATATAATTACGTGATTTCTTTAAATAAGTGTAGCATAGTTAGATTATTGGTAAGTTTTTGTATATATTTAATTTTTAACTTGTGTAAACTGTTGTAAACTTGTAAATATGGAGATGGATGTTTTTATAGAACCGTCACCTCCCGATCCGCTTATTACATTAATCGAGGCAGCAAAAAAGGCTGAATTTGATGACTTTGTAACAGTGACCTCGAAAAGAAAGTCGAAAAAGAACGTATCCAGCCGTTTAACAAATTTTAAAGTTAAAGAAAAACCGCGGCAAAACGTAAAACCGGTACATACTGCAATGGCGGAAATGATTACGAGTCAAATTTCTGGTAATTCTCAGTCCCAATTGCCACCTAACACAACGTCCATACCTGATTCTCCTACAAACTCGGCTGCTTCTACATTGATTAAGGCTCGCGACAATATAACTTTTCGCTCATTTTATTCTGAAAGCGACCCTGGACCGTATGTGGTACATGTAGAATTAATAGTGGCCAATCCCGAAAGTAACAATGTTACCTTACACCCGATAAAGTTTGGACATTTTCTTTATCAAAACAAGATTCATAATATCCTGGAGGATGGTATAAAGCGGATTGGAAGGAATAGGCTAGAGATTAATTTCAAAAATGCTCAGGATGCCAATATGTTCCTAAAAAATGAGAAATTGACAAATGGGAATTACAAGGTATCTATCCCAGCTTACAATATTTGCAAGATGGGTATAACAAAAGGCATTCCAGTAGACTGGTCCCATGAGGATATATTGCAAAATGTAAGAGTTCCAGAAGGTTTTGGCCACATTATCCGAACCAGACGAATGAGCAGGAAAGTTGTCTCTGGAGCTGAAGTGAACTGGGTGCCCACACAAACAGTAGTTTTGACTTTTGATGGTCAAGCTTTACCGTCTAAGGTATTTGCTTTCTACTCATGCTTACCTGTAGAGCAGTATGTTTACCCAACTGTACAGTGCTTCAACTGTTGCCGCTTTGGTCATACCCGATTACAGTGTAGAGGCAAACCACGTTGTTTCAAGTGCGGGGATGAGCATGAGGGGCTATCTTGCACATCAGAGATTTATAGGTGTATAAATTGTAATGGCCTACATAAAGCTACCGACAGAAATTGCCCTGAACTCCAGCGACAAAAAAATATTAAACATTTTATGTCATCACACTCAGTATCTTACCAAGAAGCGGAAAAAAAATATGCTAAATCCAAACCTACATTTGCAGAAATTCTTACCAATTCTCAAAATAGTGAATCTAATGTCATATCAAATGTACCTACAACTTCAAACACTATTTCATACAAAAAAACCATATTCATGAAACCTAAAAATCCCGCCCCAACTGTAAAAGGTTACAACCAAAAAGAACATAATGCCATAATTAACAGCTACAATATCCCACCGCCAGTAAATGGTATTGCCAATCGCAAAAACACCAATAATCCTGAACCACCACAAATGGAAATTGAAACTCTTAGTGAATTATTGAAATCTTTAATTCATATTATAACCAATTCTCAAATACCAGAACACGTAGCAAAAAATTTAATTAACAATATTTCAATGACTTTATTTGATTGCTTTAAACATGGCTACGGTCCTTCAGTGGAACACTAGAAGTGTGCGCTCTAGAAACTCGGACATATTATTTTTGTTAGGTAAGTATAATCCCTCAATAGTAGCTCTATCCGAAACCTGGCTAGTTCCATCTTCTAGGTTAAAGATCTCTGGGTTTCATATTCTCAGGGATGATAGAAATGATGGGTATGGGGGCTCTGCCCTTTTGATAAGGAAGAATTGTATTTTTTCTTCTATACAGCTTCCTTCCTTTGATAACACCAATTTAAATGCTGTTGCAGCTCGCATTGGTAACATATCCTACCTCTCAATATACATCTCTCGTAAAGATATTACTGTTTTACCAATATTAAAAAAACTTATAGAAGTACTGCCACCCCCTGTAGTTATTGCAGGAGATTTCAATGCGCACCATTCTTTATGGGGCGCTCCAAACGATGACGTGCTAGGGGTGCAATTAGTTGAGCTATTAGATGATTTGAACTTGTGTATTATAAACGATGGCTCAGCTACTCGTTACTATATTCCTGGTCAGAATCCGAGCTATCTTGATCTATCCATATGTTCTTCATCTCTTTCTTCTCTTCTTTCCTGGAAACGTTTGTCACTGACTTATGGCAGTGATCATTATCCTATAATTTTAACTCTACCTGATCATGCTATTAAAACTGTTCCAAAATTACCCCCGTTACTTAAATATAAACTAACAAACTGTGACTGGGACTCTTTTAGTAATGATTTAGATCGAAAAATTCAGCAATATCCCGTAGTTTCCTTAGAAAATTTGAAAGAGTCTTACGAGAACCTTATTTCCAGTGTAATAATGACAGCTGACAAACATTTTCATTTAAAAAATGTTGCTAGGGGTAAAATGTCTTCCCCACCGTGGTGGGATAAAGAATGTTCAGAAATGATAAAAAAAAGAAATAAAGCTGAAAAGGATTGCAATGTAAAATTAAATCTAAACTCATTTCTTAAATTTAAAAATGTCACAGCTGCTACGAAACGTTTCCTAAAGAAGAAAAAAAAGGAGGGTTGGGGCAATTTTTGTGCCTCTTTATCTCCGGATACTCCTATTACTATGGTGTGGAACAAAATGCGACGATACAGGGGTTCTTGTAATAATACTGAGATCAGCTCTTTTAGTACTGACTGGGTAGAACCTTTCTTAAATAAACTTGCACCGGAATTTGTTCCGTCCCATTGTGAAATGCCATATCTTTATTATTCTCCAAACCCTTCAGATAATATTTTTACTTTAAGTTCACATTTTTCATTAACCGAATTAAAACTGGTTCTTAAGCGTCTTTCTGACTCAGCCCCTGGAGTTGACGGGATACCTTACTCTTTTTACATTCATTCGAATCAAGATACTTTGAATTACATTTTAGATATTATTAATATTGTGATTGACACAGGAAACATCCCAGATAGTTGGAAGCAACAGATAGTAATTCCTATTTTAAAACCTCACAAAGATCCTTCTGATCCCACATCATACCGACCAGTTGCTCTTTCAGTTACCATTTGCAAAATTTCGGAGCACCTAATCAAAAATAGATTAGAGTGGTACCTAGAAAATAAAAATGTCTTTCCTAACAATCAGTTTGGTTTTAGAAAGGGTAGAAGTACGCTGGATAGTCTTAATATTTTTACTTCTGATGTATTAATTGCTTTTTCCAACAATGAGTCTGCTGTAGCTGCTTTTCTTGACATTACAGCAGCGTACGATAATGTAAATCTTTTCCTTCTGAAACAAAAAATGCTCTCTCTCAATATTCCTGTTAAATTTATAGATTTTTTATTTAATTTATGTACAGGTCGATCAATATCCGTAAGAGTTCCTGGTGTTAATCTCTCTTCTAGGCTTATCTGGAAAGGTGTACCCCAGGGATCTGTTTTGAGTCCCCTTTTATACAACATTTATACTTATGATCTTGATCGGTGTGTTAATCCGACGTGTTCTATTCTTCAATACGCAGACGACTTAGTCGTGTACAATATCAATAAATCTGCTACCACAGCCGCCGATAGCGTCCAACAGGGTTTAAATGAGTTGTCACAATGGTTGGTCAAACACAACTTAAATATTTCTGCAGAGAAAAGTATCGCGGTTACCTTTTCACGGAGAAAAGTAAGCGCCAATATTAGTATATCTATAGGCAATTCGCATATTCCAAATTCAAATGAAGTGCGTTTCCTAGGTGTTAAGCTGGATTCCAAAATGTCTGGCCTAGCACATGCGAATCATTCTGCTACTAAATGTGAGAAAACTGTTAATCTTTTAAGGTCACTTGCTGGGGTATGGTGGGGTGCTCATCCCTCCACTTTGAAATTAGTATACAATGCTCTTATCAGAAGTATTTTGGATTACGGTACTGGTTTATGTCCATTAAGTAAGCAAGTTCAACAGAAGCTGAACCTTATTCAGTCCAAAAGTCTTAGAATAATTGCAGGTGCCATGAAAAGCACTCCTATAAACGCTCTTCAAGTTGAGTGTGGGGATCCTCCACTTCATCTTCGGAGACAGTTTCTTTGTGATCGTTTCTGGTTAAAATTAGTACAGTACGAACTACATCCCCTTATTCCCAAAGTAATAGCCCTTCATAATTTGATTAACAGTAATATATCATTTTGGCGTAATAAACCAGTTCCACATATAGTTAAGAGTTACAAAAAATTTATTGACCTCAGTTGTAGTGTAGTAAAAACATCCTGTCACCCCCTGTTTAAATATGATTATGAAGTGTTGACATTTGCTCCTTCAGTTTATACATCTATTGGCATATCCAAAGACACAACTGCGCCTGAAGTGAAATTGAACAAGTTTATTAGTGATTATGGAACCAACGCAGAATTATTTTTTACTGATGCCTCTAAATCATCTAGCCAAGATAATTGTTCTGTAGGTGCTACCTTTTTACAACATCCACTAGGATACTTTAGACTTTTTAAGTACCCCCATTTATATACCATTTTTTCTGGCGAAGGTATGGCTATAATGGAATGCCTCAATTTTATTTTAGAAAAGAAAATTCCCAAAGCAATTGTATTTTCTGATTCTTTGAGCTTTCTTGAGTCTATTCTTTCTAATCCGTTTGATAAAAATAATTTTTCATTCGTTTCATTATCGGTGAAGAATAAATTAAAACTTTGTGCGGACCTCAATATGTCAATAGCTTTAGTTTGGATTCCTGGCCATAAGGGAATTCAAGGTAATGAATCAGCTGACCAACTAGCGGGATTGGCTACTACTAATGGTAATTCTGAATTTTCGGATGTTTACAGCCAGGATTTACTCAGTATTGCTAAGTCATCGCTTATTGATAGTTGGAATCAGGACTGGTCTGACCCAAGCCAACAAAAAGGCCGATTTTTCTTTAACTTTCATCCCATAGCTAGTACGAAACCATGGTTTTCAAAATTGAAATTAAATAAGAAAATTACATCTATAATATCGAGATTAAGATTTGGCCACTGTTCATCTCCTGCTCATTTAAACAGAATTAAAGTCAGAGACTCGCCTCTATGTGATTGCGGAACGGAAACCGGCAATATAGAACATATCTTATTAAATTGCAGCTTATATAACGATCCATCCCTATATGATCTTCTTGTAAAGAACAAGGCTCCTCTTCCTTTTAACCTTTCCTGTATCCTATCTTTGTCTCATAATAAGTACATTTTATGCCTAACTAAATTCCTATCCATTCATAACATAGTATTATAGTATTTCCCATTATATATATTTATTTTGTTGCCCGTACCTCACGCCCGATGTAACCCTGTCCTTTCTAAAAACATCTTCCAATTGCTTAATCGTTCCCACACAAGCATACTCACCCCTTCACCGATCTCCTTACCTTACGAAGCCATTTGAAGAAAGAAATACGCATGAACATACAAATTTGAAGATTTTAACTGAAGACAGAAGTATGCAAGAACACTTAAAGGAAGATGCAATTTTGTTTTTGACTGAAGAAAGGAATTAGCAAAATAGAATATATATGAAACACGACGCTGGCAGAAATGGTCTCAAATAAGAGCACCGGTTGCCATGTACAGGGATTAATAATCTCCCTGTTTAAATAAGAAGAAGAAGAACATTTTAGTTACGCCACTGTCGGTTAGTCCAGTGTTAGGTACTCACTTGACAGCAGCCCTGGAGCCCGGGCCCCAGAATGGCGCCGGGTTGAACTGGAACCTCAGCTGGCCGTCACGGCGGCTGATAGGGTTGGCGTCGGGTCTCTGGCTGAGGTCTACTGAGCTCTGTATAGGTTGCCTCAGCAAGTATTTTGCTACTGGGTCAGCTTCTAATCTGAAAGGGTTATACATATTTAAATGACTATGCGTGGTAGAAGAACCTTGTGCAAGGTTCGTCCGGATCGCTACCACCATCTTGCTCGCTAATACTTCCGCTAAGCAGCAGTGCTTGCACTGTTGTGTTCCGACGTGGCGAGTAAGACAGCCGGTGCAAGTACTGGCACAAGAGGTATTAAACTTAGCCCTCTGGGTTGGCAACGCATCTGCAATCTTCTTGGTATTGCGGGTGTCTATATGCGGTGGTGATCACTTACCATCAGGTGACCCACTTGCTTGTTTGCTTTCCTATTTCATTTAATCTATATCTTATAATCCTATCGGTCTGGAGTGCATCCGGTGACTTTTGCTCACCAAAATGGCCGTTTTTCATAGAGATTCGGCCATTTTAGTGAACTTTAGTTATTTGGTGAGATTCAAAAATTGCACCCCAGCTGCCCTAACATGACAGCCCAGGTTTAGTTTAACCCCTCCCTGCGTCTCTGCCTAACTAGTGTCATAAGAAAGGGACGCAGATAGAGATAAACTAAACTTGGCCAGTCATGTTAGGGCCACTGGTCTCCCTGGCACAGGGGTGTAGCTTTGGTGCGAATCGCTCCAAATCTCCAAGGTACAATTTTACAAAACTGATAATACCTGCAGTTCCGTTTGCACAGAAATGCGCAGTCATATTTCCGACAGTAGCCGAAGCCGAACGTGTAAATAATCTACATTGAACTTTTTAACATAAAACTACTGTGAGACTCGGACATACGAGTAATAATAAAACGAATCACTGACTTATTTTTACGTCGAGAAATGCCCGACATGTTTCGGACCAGTCCGTGGTCCTTAATCATGAGCCCCCGCGGCGGTGGCGCGACGACGACATGTCGGGCATTTCTCGACGTAAAAATACGTGAGTGATTCGTTTTATTAATATATATTAAACTTTATTTCCAAGCGAAAATGTCAGAGAGTTGCTTGCTATGCATTGTTAGCTTTATCCCGCTTACACGATTCTATGAACAAGGCGGCGCACGCGCGATTTTGCCGCGAAATCGATCAACCAATAACAGCGCAAAATTTTAGCGCGCGTAGTGCTCTACTCAGCCATTGGTAGACCGAAGTTTTCCGCGACACTAAAATTGTTCTACTGCGCAGGTACAGTCAGCGTCAAATATACCAGAGCGCGCAAAGTGTCAAAAATATCTGAACTCGACTCTATTGTCAAATACGCTCGGGCGTGTTCAGATATTTTTGACCACCTTGCCCGCTTAGTTTTATTTGACGCTGACTGTACATCGGTACGAATTATTACTTTCGTAAAGTCCGACCGAAACTAGTTTTTACAACCGAAACAGAAAACGAAACCGAATTTCGGTTTCTTTTCTAGTTTCGGCGGAAAACCAAAATTTACTTCGAGGGCAATTCTAGTGTATATTTTTAAGTTTTGCTATTTTCCGCTCTAACATCTAAAATTTTCAACGCAAACCGCAGCGCAAAACAAACAAGTAACAACGCACGACAGGGAGCAGTTCGCGAGGTGAAGCCGTCACTTCACTACGCCAATCGCTCCTCGAGCCTAGTATCGGTTTCGGTCTTAGTCTCGGCAGATTTTCTGCCGAAACCGAAATTCTCCCAAACTCCAATTTAACGCCGAAACTCGCCGAAACCGAAATCAAAAGCTCGGTCAGACACTACTTATTACAGAGCATCTAGCACGAATCTTCTCGGCACGCGTTAACTCGCTACGTAACTCAGTGCGTCTCGTTCTAACCAGCCTAGTAGGAGACAGACACACTGCGTTACGTAGCGAGTTAACGCGCCTCTAGAAGATTCGTGCTAGGTGCGCAGAACTAGTGTAGTTTAAATTTTGTAACCGTTTTTTTTTTCGATTTTTTATTTTAAATGTTAATGTTAACGGAATGCTGATGTTGCAGGTTCAAGTCCTGCCATTGCCCTAATTTTTCTTTGTGTTGTCATTACAATTTTAATTTAGTGTAGTTTACTTGGCAGGTTTGACGGGATGCGTGGCCTCCCACGTGCGGATGACGTCCCACAGGAAGCGCGGCGGCGCGCTCGTCTTCACCGACATCTTGGACGCGTGCGAGTACGACACTTTGTAGCCGCCGTTCAATATGGCCGACCTGTGTCAACAAGCAATATGCATCGAGCAGCAAATGGGATAATGCCTGTCAAATTGTTGTAGATCATAAAAATTTTGTAACCGAAATTTCTTTCGATGTTGCAGTTATCTTATTTATGTTGTGGTTTTCTGGTCGAGATTGCCTACTGGCATTATGTTCGCCAATTGTATTTGTTTTTGTAAACTAAAACATAAATAAATGAATAATATTTATCAGGACTGGGATACAATATTTAGAAAATTTTCTTGTAGTAACAATTATTAAAAGCATACTGTATTAAAATAAACGTGTTCTTCTCTTCTTAGCTTTAAAACCAAAACATTTTGCAAATGAAACGCGTACTGTGACATCAAAGCACATGCCCGCTTTGTATGGAGTTTTGCTCATTGCTACTTTTCTACTTGTAATATTTCACAAGTAATGACCATAGAAAAAACTCAAAACACAGCTATCGTTCTACGGCTGAAGAGAGAGAGATGCGTGTACCAACCTCATAACCAGCATCGGCATGGTCTCCAAATGCACCCTGCCGAACAGCTTGTCCATCGTGTAGTACAGCGGCGCGTCCTGCAGCTCTTCCCGCACCATGGCCAGCACGCCGGCGATGCGCTTGGCCGTGCCGAACTGCTGCGGGCCGGCCTGCACGCGCGTCAGCACGCGGGACACGAACGCCTCGTCGTGGATCGGCGCTGACCACACCGGCCCGCCCAGCTGTGGGCACCGTTAGTTGTAATGTGTGTCTTACCTTTTCCTCCACATTGATGTTTAAGATCTTTGAGCGAGCGCCCCATGGTGCTCCTCTTTACTATCTACGGCGCATGCTTTGGGAACCCCTGTCTTAAGACTACTGTGTACCATGGTTCTTACTCACATGGTGCTTCTGATTGCAGTGCTCGCACGTCTCGCCCACCGGTGGGCCAGTGGGCAGGTAGGCCTTCGTCTGAGCCGGGTTCTTCTCGCTGGGGTTCGGCCTGAAGCCCCCGAGCGGCTGCAGGGTGATGTTGTCGCAGCCCACGCATTGGTATACCATCGACAGTTTACTGGAATTCATATAATTGAAAGACTTTACTAAAGAAGGAAAGCTGATTTTTTCTATGATTTATATACCTTTTGAAATAAGCAAGATTAGTAAAATCAGTGTGGGCATGCTTCTTGAGCGCTTCGTACAGCACTTATGATGTAACTGTTGACGTACGTATGCCAACACTAAAGGGCCATTTACACGGTGCGAGTTCTCGCATGCGAGTTGCATTACATTGCGGAGGTCGATCGATCGACCGCGTCATACCTCCGTAGTCTGCAATTCCGGTAATCGACGTTTGCTGATGAAACCCGAAACTCGCGAAGGTCATTTTAAAATCTCACGGCCAGCCCCCTGTACCAAACTCACAAGTGTTACAATTTGACATAATTTTTTAGTTTTTCTTACAATATGTGACAAATATATTAAATGGTAGTACTTGTAACTCTTTCGGTACTGGCTCACCTCGTGGTTTTCTTGCAGTGTATGGCCCCGGAGTAGAGCTTGACGAACACGCGGATGTAGAAGTCGGCGGAGATGCTGAGCAGCGGCACGATGTAGCGGCTGTACCGGTTGGCGTGCTGCTCTATACACTGCAGTAATATCCGCAACGCCTGCAAATTCAAACAACAACTCAACCCATGTTTGTTACTTTCTTATCTATAGTGTGGTTGACTGGTAGAGAATGCCTACTGGCATTAAGTCCGCCAATTGTATTTTATTTTGTAAACTGTGCAATGAAGCTTAGATAAATAAATGTAGCCGGATCTTCCTTCACGTAACGCTGCCGTCACGTATTATATAAGGTACTTAGAAGGAATTAATCCACCCTTTCGTTTTATTTTCTTTCCTTTAGTTGATTCGATTCCCATATGATTTAGTTTTAAAAATAAAATGAAGCTTACATGAAACAAAATTTCCTATTTACAATATTTAGAGCATTTTTCCTCTGTTTAGCAAAGCCATGGGACGTCCTGTATAGTGTTGGGTGTGAACATAGTATCAATAAACAAAAAAAAACATGGAAGTCTTTCTAGGGGCCAAAAATGCCTTGACTGCCTTGTGCCTAAGAGCTTTATTTGTATTTTCCTGACATGTGTCAAGAACTACAACGTATATACGAAATTTAATATTGTATACTACAAGCTAGGGTAGATACCATACCAATTTAATATACCTATATTCATGTTTCTCCTGTGTTTTGAGTGCATACCTAACTGACGGATAGTTTCTTTCAAGAAAGTCTTCCACATTTCTTATGTTCACTTCACTTCTAAACAACACTTACCATCTCATGACAGCACTTGGTCTTCAGACTGACAGCTCCATATTTACAGTAGCAAGTCTCCGGAGAGTTCCCGGCCAGAACAGCCATGTCTGTAGCCGTTACCAGCAGCAGGCCCCCGTCCTGAACACTCTGGACAGCTGAGTCAAGGAAGATAGATGGACAACCGTATGGATCCAGGTCTATGGCCGAGAACCGCTGTTGTGGGTGCTTGTGTTTGTACATTAAGATGCTGGAAGTGAAGTTGTGTTAAAAGATTTAGCTGTCATTGGAACCGACTTGATTATGTTTTAAAAAAACTGGTCAAGTCAAACACTTAAAACATAAGTAACATAACACAAGTGGACAGCTGTAGGCGATTCTGACACTAGCATCGCGCTCGATCGCGGTGTAGTATCCGACTGAAACCAGTTTTTACAACCCAAATCAAATTTCGGTTTCAGTTTCGGCGGAAACCGAAACTTACTTCGAGGGTAAATTCTAGTGTATATTTTAAAACTTTTGTTCGTTTTAACTCTAACCTCTAAATTGTTAAATGCACACCACAATGCAAAACAAACAAGTAACTATGCACGACAGTGGACAGTTCGCACGGGTGTTAAGCGAAGACGGCAGTGACACTGACACACTTCGCTGCAGATCCGCTACGCCGATCGCTTCCAAACGCAGCACGGAAGCTCAAGAACCTAATTTTGGTTTCAGTCCTAGTTTCGCCAGAATTTTTGCTGAAACCGAAATTCAAATTTAACGACGAAACTCGCCGAAACCAAAACGGTAAGTTTGGCCAGTGCGCAGGGCCGCAGATTTATCGCTGTATGTAAGTGCCTTAGTTTGTATATAAAACACGCGCGGTACCACAAACAACTCGGAAGCAGTTCCCCATGCGAAAGAAATGCTTGTCGCTCCTCGCACCGTGCCATTGTGAAAACCTCCATAAGCTCCCTAGCCTGTGCAATAACATAAAACTACCGTGAGACTCGGACATATTAATAAAACGGATCACTAACGTATTTTTACCTCGAGAAATGCCCGACATGCGTGAAAAATACGTGAGTGATCTGTTTAATTAAAATATAAATACAAATATTAATAATAATAATTGCGAGTCAGACTCGCGTGGAGAAGGTTCTGTCCAAGGGTTTTCGTGGTTTCACAGGTGCGAATTTGCATGTTCAACCCTGCATCACAAGAACTAACTCTGGACATCAAGGAGAAAAGATCGGTATTTCCAATTTTTTAAACATAATTTTTTGTACTCTTTCAGTATCAGTCTCTACCTCTACTATCTCTACCATCTCTTTTATTGACCAAGTTAGATTATTTGAAAAAGTTTAGAAATTAATTAAAAATGTATGTATGTATGTTTTAAAAATGAAATTTTTGGTAAAAATAGGACATCCAACCTTGTCCAGAACTGTTTTTTGCAAGTAAATTCCATCAAAGACGTCACTTGTCGCACATTGATTAGGTCACAACTCCAGCACAAGACTACAAATTCAATCTCCAGGACTACCAGGTTCAATTTTCAAAATTTTCCCACTTTGTTTTACTTCATAATATTGCATGATATATATTAAAAACTAAGTTTAAATGAACCTACTACTATTTTTACTTCCAATTTATCAACTGCAGAATTGAATTTGCAGATAGTTCAAATTAAAGAATAAAAAATCAACTTGTCTTACCAAGCATCATCATGACTAGTTTCTATAATGTCTTCAACTCCGTTATGCACAATATTAGCCTTTATAGTTTCAACTGCCTGTTCCGACAGATCATTAGCAATGATTTTATTGACATTGGGCACTTCCTTCGCATAGCGGATACTTCTCAGTCCGGTAGCCGATAATGCTTCTAGAATTGTTACCTCAACCTGCAATACAATATGAAAGATATGACAATAATTTACTGTTTTTTATCCATGAGAAAGAAAAAAATATATAAAAATCATTTTAAATAACTATGAATGATGTTTTATAAGTGTACCTATAAATTCAACTTAGCATTTAGTGTTTAGTTTTTAGTGAAGTTGATAGTTCTTACCGTGGTGCCCTATGTATTTTACTGTAATGCCCAAAATTAAATAAATTCAACTATATGTCCATCAATCATTAATGGAATTCTACTTCGAGGCTGCCCTTAAGTTTCCATGCAGTAGCGGCGTTAGGGGGGGCGCAGTTGGGCGACCGCCCAGGGCGCCGGATATAAAGGGGCACCGCAGGCGCCTTTTTTTTCATATGGGTTTGAATTGCAGTTAGGGGTGCCGTGTAAATCTCGCCCAGGGCGCTGGTAGTGCTAAAACCGGCACTGGTTCCATGACTATTGACATATTGAACAGTAATAAAATTCAATACTTTGCTTACATTTACACAGGAATGTTTAGTTAAAGACAAAGTACCAAAATGGCTGTGGTCTCACTGACCTAAAGGGTCTTTGGGAACCAAGCGTTTTTATTCTACCACCCCCATGTTACAATCAAGTTAAATAGCCAAAAAAGTAGTATATTGTCAATACCAACCTCTGGTACATTTTTGTCCTTATCTTCTGCATTATTTTTGTACTTTTTCTCAGCTTTTTCGCGTTTTTCTTTTTTATAATCTTCAGCAAAAACAGTGAGAACTGCTACACTCAAGTCTCTGTTGAACTCCTGAACTGGATTGTAGAATACCTTTTGTGTTGTCAATTTAATCTCGGCCTGGCCTTCTTTAATACACTTTGAAGCTGATGATGCTTCCATTCTCATAATGATCTATAAAAATATCTTAGTTGGGAACACAGTCAACATATAGGTTATGTTATGTTAGGTTGACGTATGCTTTTATGATAGCTTTGGTAGAACTCTGATACAAACTTGATGTGCCCGTGCTAATATGTTGCGATATGCTTTTGATAACATTAACTTGTAATACAAACAAACAAAAAACTTTGAAAATCACCACATTATTTTGACAACCCCACAACAACAATGCACTCGGCGGAGCACACTTAAAACTTCACAAAATTTGACAGTTAGCAGCGTCCCCTCGCGGCTGGAAGGAGAGTACAAAATTTAAAAAAAAACTATCTGTCACTGCTAGTCACTCGTGTCGAAGGCGGCCATTGTCAACTCTGGCTTTGGTCTGCTTGGACGTTGATGCGCTCTTGGTTATCTATTTTTGTTTACTCATCAAGGTTTTGTTCTAGCAAATTTTATGAAAACTTATATAAATAAGAGCTTTCATAAAATTTGTTGGAACAAAACTTTGATTGAGTACATTTGGTTCTAAAAATAACACACACGCGCAAGTGCGCATATACACGTTTATGAAATGAAATGAAATCTTTTATTTTCAGGCAACAAGGCCCATAAATAAATACCTGACAAACTAACATACATAAAAATATATAGACTAAAATACAATAGGTACAAAACAATTTTCATGTTGGCGACAAAACGGCGTGGCCCCGTCACTTCCGATGTCGCAACGTTTATGATGTTTATGTATATATGCCTATCTATAGCTAAACAAGTATACTGCATTAGTTCACTTCCCTGACACTAACAGCAGCACTTTCCATACATGCAAGTTAAAACCCAGAGTTGCCACTCTTCTCATTCTATATTACAATACTCTTTGAGTGCACTGCACTACCCTAGTAGCAAAGACTGGCAAAGAAAAAATAAACCCATAGAGTAAGTCTAAAATTAAGAAAAAGCGTGAATATATCTGATTCATTCACTCTTACGATATAACAACGTGAAGGAGTGAACAAACAGCCATTTCACACCATCTCTAAATTTTCTAGCGTAGACACTCAGAGTGGTCACTTTATCATTTCGGTCAAGTTATTATACTACAGTTTGAAAAAGTTTCTATCGAGTATTTAAATACCTTGTCGAGTAGCAGCTACTCTTTTTAGTCGCATAATATTTACAACAAATGTAAATCTCTAATCTGTGCAAATCAAATGTCAATGGCGGTTTGAAGAACTCTCGGTCCTCTCGGTTCAATTTATTAATATTCATATGGTTATCATTCGGTTATCGGAATAATTAAAGCTGGTGTTATTAATTTTGCGTAATGGCATGTTTCGTGCATGGGTGCAGTTCGCATTCGTCACGGTGCCTTAAAGGGAGCAATGACGGAGAACACATTAGCTTTCACGGGTAAGTATTATTTAATGTTTTTTGTTGGAATTCTGCATTTCGGACAGCTAGAATTATTATGTTCGTAAGGATATGGAGCAAAGATTCATTTGTGCTTGAAAAAATTAAGCTGATTTGTTAATTTTAATGATAATAAATGATTTGTTATTTCTCTAAGAGGTTATAGTAATTTGGGCTAGTGATGCGGTGCTTCTGACATCTTGTAAACAATATCGATAAGGTAGTCGCTCTCATGGGACACACACGTGGTGTCGCTTCTCCCCAACAGCTCGCCACAAGCTGTAATGCGTTATTATTAATGTTATTATTTCCTTACAGTTTTCCTAAAAATGAAGAAATAAAAGAGAAATGGGCAAAACTATTGAGACGACCAAAGGAATCAGTTACAAAATACAGTCGTGTTTGTTCTAAACATTTTTTAAGGAGCGATTTCTCGTGTCCTGAAGACCAGAAGAGGCGCAGATTGCTTCCAGATGCTCTCCCAGTATTATTTCTTGGATGTGACAGTAATATGACAGAAGGCGTAGCGCAGTTCACTGTAAAGGTAATTTCTGCATGATGTATATCTAATATATTTATTCTTTGCTTCTTTGGGCACTTTAACTCCTTCCTATATATCTTAGATGTAGGTGTGTCGGTTTCTATTATTAACAGTCAATTAAATGTTGCAACGAAGGCAGAATTACTGATTTCAAACCTAAATTACTTTTTTAAAATCAAATGTTTTGTATAATTAATTATTAGATTCAGAGGTTACTCTTTGCGGAGGTCAATTTCAACAGATTGGAAAAAACTACCTTGCTACTCCACGAAATCAGTGCCGTGAACGTGCAAGACAGCTGCGTCTCTGCGATATATTTTTTCATTTAAAAAACCCACCCTCCTCCGCTTCCACACGAAACAACATATATCACACAGATTGAACTATACACCACCACCACTAAACACTAAAACTACATGATCTACGTGCTTTTCGCCTCTATACGAGGCATCATCCGAATCAAATGGTACGACCGTTCGTTAGTTGAACGAATGGCATACTATTGTAAAAAAAAAAATATTTTGAGTAATAATTTTTATTTGTTTCAGGAAGAAAAAATGGAAACTAATGAATTTGAGTGTCAACAGAACCAACCATCAACGTCAGCCTGCCGCGATCCACTGCTGGATGTGATTACCCCGCAACCAACTTTTCGCAATCCAAAAGAGTCTCCGGCGTATGTAAAGCTATTAGAGACAAAACTAAAACAAGCAAGAAAAATATCGCAAAAGCGATTACTTAAAATAAATTCAATGAGACAGAAAATGCGAAGGTTAAAAAAGAGAAGCGATTTCCTTAATGAGAAACTTACAGAATTATTAGAAAAAGTAGAAATAGATGTTAGTTGAAAGATATTTGTTAAAGCAGGGAGTAGGGGATAATACATATGTCAAGAAAGAATACGATTTGTATTTAAAAAGATTTGCAGTATGTAGTAACTGGCTCTGTTAAAAGAAAAAGTCAGATATTTTTACTAAAACTGCCATATTTAAGGGACAGTAGTTGTTTTAATTCCTTCTTCCTATCCTAATCCTACTAATATAAAGCTGAAAGTTTGTGCGTGACTCAGATTTTCGTTACTTCACGCAAAAACGACTATATCAGTCCACCACGATCTCACTGATATCAGCGAAAACTATGCTTTTTTTGTTGTCCAGTAGACTATCAATGCATTTTTAGCAAATAAGTTTATTCTTCAATTTTCGCACTACAAGATCTTGGTCATTGATTTATATACATATAAAGAATATAATTACATTGGGAAAATGAATACTAATAAAAAATACTGTTTTAAATACTTAAAATGTAAAAATAATTTTGTTAATGGATTTGTTTAAAACATTACACCTCGTTGAGTATTTGCCGGTATCTTCTCATCAGAGGATTTTTTCCGAACTGGCGGTAAAGTTTCTGACATTCATAAGACGCTAGCTTTTATCGACGACATAAAGCATTTATCCCGTTCTAACCAGTATGCGTGTGCGAAAGGGACGAGCTTTATGTCAGCGATAAACGCTAGTGTGCTAGAGGGGCTGTAAGCCTTATCTGAATAAAAATATTTTTACTTTTGGCTTTTTTGACTCTTTACTACAGACCACCACTGGCCCTTTGGGATCGAAGGTAGGCATAAGTATTTTCATCAAAGAGACGCTTTGCTTGAGTTGAGCTGTAGCTTGTTACAAAGTACGAGATTTTAAAATAGGTATTTATCAAATATTCTTCATCAGTTTTCATCGACTAATGCACATCACTAGCAATTTTCAAAAAGTGTACGATACGGACTTGCATATGTCAAATCGAAGATTTGTTTTTTTTTTGTTTTTTACTAAGAAATTGCGTGCATTGATATGAAATAAATAAAATACACAACTCCAAAATCAGTACTTATTAGATACCTCTTGTGAGATAAGAATGAGAATCTATAGTTCTCTGCTTACACTATTTGTAAAAATTAAAGTATGTTTTGAACGAATCTAAAGGGATGTCTCTTCTTTAAAGCGTTCACTTTCGATTTTTTTTGCTTGAAATGATTATCATGAACTTTGAGTGAGAACTTAGACAAGTTTCAAATCAAAGGTCACGAAATCAGTTAAAATGGGGAATCTGGTAGACCATAACTAATTAATTTTTCTTCAAATGGTTTTTCGATTATGTAAAAGATAATCGAAAGGTGATTCACATTGTTCGTATGTTTGTTCACTCACTATAACTGTCATTGTCATGTCATTTGTCAGGTCAGTCGGCTCGGTTTTGAAGGATCTGGAAATATAACCTAAATCCCTACAAAACTTTGATTTCAAATGGAAATAAGTCTTCAAATCTCAGAATAATAACATAAAACTCTATAAAATGCATGCGGCAAACATTGTCTTACGTAATACGGTGCTTTTTAATCCAAATTTGAAAGCGTCGGCTCGCTTAGCTCGTAACGTAACCAAAGTTGCATCACGTAGTAAATCAACCTCGGGAATTGTTTCTGGCTCCGGTAGCAGTAGATTATGGGCGAAGAACGGTCGCGTGTGTAGTTACAGTCATAATTACGTGGCGCCGCCGCGTTCGTTTGCTAATGTGAGGTTGTTTTCGACGGCTAATAAGAATGAGCCCCCCGAGGAAGACCCTGAGATTAAAGACGAGACGCCGCTGTTTTCAAGCCAGCTGCCGGCCACGGTCGCCGTGCCGGAGGTGTGGCCGCAGGTGCCGGTCATCGCGATCAACAGGAACCCCGTGTTTCCCAGATTTATCAAGCTGATTGAGGTGATTGCAACATGATTTCTCATTTGTTTTTAAAAAATATACTCTGATATTCTCTGGCAAGGTTATAGAATGCAGCTCTGATTTTTGCGATACTAGTTTGATATAAATGAATATCTTATAAGTATCCCAATACACCAACTGACCTAGTCTCAAAATAACCAAAAATTTTACTATATCTCCTAAACTACAGATTCAAACATAAATATACAGATATATATGTATGTAAATACATATAACATAAACATCCACAATTTAGCTAAAAATATTCAAATTCATCATACAAACATTTGTCCCTCATGATAATTAAGTATTATCATATCAAGGAATCTAAAGAATTTTATTGCATTTGATAATTATATTTTACATTAACAGGCAGGGTAGGTTTATGTCACTGGTTCCCAAAGTGGCGCACTTCTTTGGGGAGGTGTGACAAAATGCGAAGAGGGGTGCAAACTAGATTATGTTCTGTGCATGATATTACTGGCCCTATAGTATTATAGAATCAGAGTAAGGGTGGTCCGAGAATATAATTTTAAACAAAAGGGGAAGTGTGACAACAAAAACTTTGAGAACCTATGGTTCATGTTATGCAAAATAAATATTCAAAACTGTACACCTATTCCTATCTCTTAAATTACCCACGTTGCCTAAATTTTATTTATCTTGAAAAAAAATATATATAAATATATATAGGGTATCACATAAATGCAAAATGACTAAAACTTTATTTCTAGTGGTGTACCATGATGGTAACTAAAAAAGTCAAAGCAACAGAATTTTGTTTTTATAACTTACCTTTGAAATAATAAAATATATGTAACCTACAGATATTTACCAAACTACATTTTTGTAGAAGTTAAATAGAGTAAAATAGTTTTTTAATAAATATATAGTACAATTATACAGAAATAACAGTATGTCACACATTTATGGGTAAATGGAAATAAAAGAGAATTTCATTTGTATGTGACAGTCAAGGAATTTAAATTCCAACCCACCTAAGGTTCAATATCATATAGCAAACTGTCACCACAAGATCTAACTAGAGCAAGACGTTAGTTTGACATATCGACCTTAATGCATTGCGAATGTCTGACGACATTTCAACGAACTGGGTAGGGAATTAAATTCTTTGACTGAACCTAATATTGCAACATCAATATACCTAAAGGATTTAGAGATATGGACGATAGATAAGAACTTTATGTCAAAGTACAAAGAGCACTAAATTGTTTACTGGCAGTAAAATATACAATACTGGTACCCCACTCATAAACCAAAATTATATTTGTAGATAATTATTAAAAACATATTCATTCATATCCAAAGAAGAAAGTAAAAACTGATTGTTTAGGAATTATAGCAATGCAAAGTTACAAACATTTTTAAGGCAAGTTTTTGTTATGTACAAAAGTTTTATTATGAGGGTAATTAGTTAAAAGCTGACAGTATTAAATAAACGCGATTTAGTGTTGGCTCCATAAATTATTGTGTTGGTGATTTCATACAATAAACCAATATAACAGATTTTTCTTTTAACATACGTAACATTGGGGAACTTTAACCCTAGGGGGCAACTTTGGCCCAAAACGGAAAAAAGTTTAAACTTCCTGCCACGTCGCACGTCAGGAGCTATCGATGTAGTTTGCGCCACTCATCGATAGATTGCCCTATAGGGTGGTCGGTAAAACAGTTTCACGTTAACAAAGCTGATTGGTCAATCCATCAATTAGGCGACAAGTTGATACCTGTAAACTACGCGAATTAATAATGCGCAAACTTTTTCACGAAACAAAGAAAGCAGGTAAGTTTAAGTGTTTGATTGTTATCAATCGTAATAGTTGTTTATCTGGGATCCTAATGTGATATAAATCAAAGAGCTTAAGTCATTTTTGTGTGAAGAATATGATAATTAAAATCACAGTATTCTTTGGCTATCGTTTTCGGGTATCTTTGACCCATGGGCCAAAGTAACCCAACGATTTTTTTTCTATTTCCAAATCCTATTTATCAGCTAAAATTTCTTTTTTTTATCTCTCAGACGTGCAAGGATACGTACAATTTATAAAAGGAAGTCAGGAAGTCGTAGTTACATACATTGATTACACAAACGAACAGTTACAACAATGTCTAAGCGACGTGAGATCTAAAAGTCATCTAAAAGTTGACCCAACGGGAAGCTTCGACAAAATAGAATATTCCTCGCAGAGCACTATAAAGAATAAACTAAAGAATAAACACAGCAACAAACCTGGCCACCCGACAATATTTACAGCAGAAGAAGAACAAGCATTTGTAGCCCATAATATTACAGCACTATCCGAATATGGGTTTCCGATAGGTAACGGTAATCGACCTCAAAATTATCATTACAAATTGCTTATCCTCACGTGGTAGACAAATCAAGCAGTTTAAAAATAACGTACCTGGTCATTTTTATGTTTGTTTTGGCAAAGTTTTAATAAAAAAAGCCATGTTTCATACATTTATTAGTTTGTGTCGATTGTTTCGAAGTTTTTTAGTGTAATAAAAAAATTATCGAGTACTATGTCTTTCTTTGATATGTGTAATCAATCTAAACAGTTTACATTGTGCTTTCATTGCAAACCGTTAAGTTTTACTACATGAAAAATCGAGGGTCAAAATAACGCGCTTCAAAGTGCAACTTTGGCCCAAATTTTACGAAATAAAAAAAAATACTTATGGGTTGTTTTATTAAGTTTTACGTACGTGCGTGAGTTGATCATATCCACAATTAAACACCTATGCCGATAAAAGAGTCATACTGCCGTTTAAATTGAAGTACTCAAACGAAAAGTAAAAAGTAACATTATTTTAGGACAAAGTTCCCCGATGTTACTTTTTAATTTTGGAATTTAAAAAATCATCTGAGTACCATATTGCAAACGAAACTTAATTACAAAAAAATCTGATAAAGCGCAAGTAGGAATGAGAACAGTGGTTTGTTTTACCCAACTGCGCGACGCAAAGGAGGGTAATTTTATAGTTCAGTAGTGACAATCATGATAAACACCTAATAATACAACAAGCTTAGAATAATAACGACAACAAGATGATTTGCTGTTATCTTTTTATTACACATACATATAATTATACAACAAAGTAATAACTTAGATTAGAATTTCGTTGTGTTTATTCTGTGTATTCATGAAAAAATGGTCTTGACGAAACTTTAAAGTTAAATATTTTATTACTCGCTAACCCGTTTGCCACCAAACATGCCTGAGAGCCAACTTGTTTTATATTACTAGTAAAAAAAATCGCAATAAATGTGATATAATATATGAAATGTATGCATGATTTTGTTTATTTCGAAAAACAAATTACAAAATGAAATAAAGAGATTTACACAGGCGATCCTTATACCAATCTCTTCCTGTTAACCTTTGATTAGATGAAAGGAGTATCAAAAAGGGACAGATAATAAGCAAGAGTATAATAGAAACAATGGAAAATATACCATACAATAGTATATTATTATACTAATAAATATAGTTTCCATTTACTAAACACAACACGTACACGTACTTTGGATCTAGAGCTATGAGGCCACAGATTGACAGACAGACAGTGACTTCAAGCTTCTAAAACTTTGAACCACATTAGAGTTGAAAAAAATAAGATTAGGTCTGAGTCCTAGAATAAATAATAGTAATTTGTTACAAATTCACGATTGCTGACACTGGGTTGGGTTATAGTCGCGTTTTGTGTTGTTTGTTTTATTTCTTTTATAAAGTATTCAGCACGGGCATTGTCTTTTTCACGATTGCTGACACTGGGTTCGCGGATTAGCTAAGAAATTGATTTCATTAGTAACAATTTGTTGATAAACATTCCAATTTCAGATTTCAAACCCAGCCCTCATCGACCTAATCAGACGCAAGGTGAAACTCAACCAGCCCTACGTCGGCATCTTCCTCCGTAAGAAGGAGGACGAGAAGTCCGATGTGGTGTCCAGTTTAGACGACCTGCATGAAGTGGGTGTGTTCGCACAGATCCACGAGATGCAGGACATGGACTTCAAACTACGGTTGGTCGTAATGGCTCATCGGAGAATTAAGATTACCGGGCAGTTTGTGGAGGATGAGATCGAAGTGGGACCAGCCGGTACGTATTAAATAATACTATTAAAATACATTTTTTTATACTTTGTGTACGTACATTAAGTTGAGTAGCAAGAAAGGAAGAAACTTGGTTCAAATACCAAGTTCCGAAATTTTACATCGAACTTAGCAAAACATACAAGCTGACATTAAATTACTCATTCTCACTTAGGACATCTAGGATGTGGGCTTAATCTCTATTGCTATATAATTAATTAATTTAAATGTGATGGTGAACCGTCTAGGTTTTGGGAATAAATATTAAGTTGGAGAAATATTGACCTTTGAACTAGCAAAAATTATGTTGGCATAAGTAACGTTTGTTTTGAGTATTTTTTTTATGCTGCCCTGAAAAAACAATTTTGTGGTGGCCGAAATGTCTATATTTCGCTAACGGTTTCAATAGTCTTAGTTTTTCGGCTATTTCGAGCGGCTATTGTCTAACTGTGTTACTCTAATTTCTCATCAATCTTATTATATTAGAATTAGAAAATATGTGTCTTCACTTCTGAAGTGATTAATAAATAATTGTCAGTTCAATTATGTATCTCAAATTATATCGCTTCAAAAATGAAGCCACAAACTTAACTTCACTTCTGAAATGATTGACATCATTTCAGAAATGAAGATCAAATTCCCCGTCTTTAACACTGAGTTTAACGTCACCCGTGAAGAATCTGACGCCGAAAGGAGAAGAAGGAAACACAGGAACTCGAGGAAACCGAAGCCAGACTCTACCGAGTCTGCTAAAGAAACCACGAAGCCAGTGCCTGACCAGGTCATGATGGTCAAAGTGGAAAATATGGTGCACGAGAAGTTCCAACAGACTGAAGAAGTTAAAGCGCTCACCCAAGAAGTTATAAAGACTATAAGGGATATTATTAACTTAAATCCTTTATACAGGTTAGTGGATCGAACTTCTAAATTGAGTTATCTTAGTTCCGCGAACCCAGTACTAGTTAAATTGTGCAAAATAGCACCACTTATTTTGAATACCTAAGGGCAACTGTTCTATCTGTGGACAGCTGTACCTGTGGACACTATCTAAATCTTAAAGCTCCTATAAAGGAGATCCTAAGCAGAAGTTGACTGCTCTGCTAGAAACCTCTTACATTTCCTTACTTTCCATGAATAAAGTAAGCAGCGATACCCTAATCAAGGGACCGCTCTAACAATGGTTTGAAGTTATAGGTAAAAATTTTAGGATCTGTTAATTCTGTGACCAGGGAGTCGCTGCACCACATGCTAGCCCAAGGGCAGAGGGTGGTCGACAACCCGGTGTACCTCAGCGACCTGGGCGCCGCGCTGACCGGCTCCGAGCCCGCGGACCTGCAGGCCGTGCTCGAGGAAATGGACGTGAGTGCCCAAGCGTAGCCATGATTATTGTTGTGAAAATGTAATAGCTGCCCTTATTTAACCTTATTACTGGTTAGCTACCGATAAAATGCGGTTAATAATGCTTCAATGTCCGACTGCGATCAAAAAAAGGGTACTGTTTTGTTGTTTCTTTAAGTAATTATTTTCATGAAGTAGTATCATATATCCGTGTTTTTCAATCTATGGATTGCGATCCCCTGGGGGATCCAGAAGCCATGCAAAAGAAAAATACTAAAGCGGAGTGCATTCGCCCGCTCGCCGCATTGTTACAGTTCTAGGGGGTCGCCAGAATCTTTTACTTATAAACGGGTCGTTTGTTTAAAGACATTGTGATATATCGTGCAGGACAGCCCTCCAAATTCGCTCATTTCAGATTCTACGCCGCAGAGAATCTCTAAGCAAAGACTCCAGTTTTCCTTCATAACTCTTTCTACTTGTATATTCAGATCCCGAAGCGGCTCATGATGTCCCTGTCGCTGCTGAAAAAGGAATACGAGCTGTCGAAGCTGCAGCAGAAGATCGGCAAAGAGGTGGAAGAGAAGGTCAAGCAACAGCACAGGAAGTACATCCTCCACGAGCAGCTAAAGGTATGTCGACTTTTGCTAGGCTTATCCCACCCATCGTTAGTTGAAGCCGCTTGATGAGTTTGAAAAAATTATCCTTCCATCAGATATACTCTATCTGATTGGTCAAGGCTGAGAGCTGATTGACAAGCATGTCAAATTCTAGTTGTAAACATCTCGCGCCACTGCCGCGCTATTGCAATAAACGATGAGCTTTACATTTTTGTTTCTATGCTATGTGTCTGATAAATTGTGACACACGCAATGCCAAAATCCGCGTTACATGCTTTCTTCCTGCACGTAGGATATAAAGTGTTACCTTTATGTTGATGATTATTGTTCACAAAATAGATTCCGAATAACTAAAGAATCCTGCCGACGTCCGGCCTGAATCCTGGTAACCTAATGCCCAAGGATACTTAATTCTAAGAATGAGAACTGTAGATCAAATCTCTTGGATCGCTAGCAGAGAGACTTCCTTGCGCATGCTCGTTACTGTGACAGCTATGTCACACTTATTGCATAGATATGCAATAACAGCCATGTCACACTTACCTACGCAGAAAATAGTTATGTCACATTTGTCTATGCAGAAAATATTCATGTCACAATTGCCAATTCAGAAGATAGTCATGTCACATTTATCTATGCATAAAATAAATGGTCGCGCCACATTAGTCTATGCAGAATACAGCCATGTCACACTTACCCATAGAAAACAGATCACACACTTATCTACGCAAAAACCAGCTAAGTCAGAAACGTATATATGCAGGAAGTACCCATTTCACATTTGCCTGTTCAGAAAACATTTGTCACATTTAGCAATAAAAACAGCGGCGTTACACTTACCTATGCAGAAAAATAGCCATGTCACACATATACAGTAAGGGATTTGCCACACTGGATCCGTTCTGCGGTCTGCGGTCAGGTCAAATTGAAATATGAATGAAAATCATATTGAAATTCATTCATTATTTGCCCCTGTTCAATTTGACCTGACTGCAGACCACAGAACGCATCCACTGTGGCAAATCTCTAAACGTTGGCGCAATGTTTTCCGCACAAGATGGTTAACTTACTTGTGTGGTCGTTTGCAGGTGATAAAGAAGGAGCTGGGCCTGGAGAAGGATGACAAGGACGCGATCGGGGACAAGTTTCGCGAGCGGCTGGCCGGCAAGGTCGTGCCCGAGGCCGTGCAGACCGTCATCGATGAGGAGCTCAACAAGATGAACTTCCTCGAGAGCCACAGCTCCGAGTTCAAGTGAGTCCGGAAGGTTGAATGCATGGGCATACCCAGGGGGGTATGCCCATGCATTCAACTATGTATGTATACATATTCACAGAATATGTATGAACTCTCCTAAAATTACTAATCAAAGTGTAAACAGGGCCTTATGCTCTATCTTTTAAATAAAACGCGCAGTAGATACTGGCAAAATGCACGGTGCAATTGCCAAAAAACGTGCGCGACGATGGCGGCCGAAGATTACCGAATCTAGCACCTGACTTGCCCCCCCCCCCCCCCCCCTAGGCCAGAAGCCCATGGTTGAATGTGTCAAACAGCGGTGTAAAGGACAAGCAGGCCTCTTTCGTACCTATTTATATATATTTGTAACTTTTGTAACTGGCCATTTTGAAACCTTGTGACAGCAGCCCAGCTTGAAGAGTATCAGGAGTTAGTTATCCGCTGAGGCTGCTGCCACGAGGTTCACCCGTAGATTCATGTAAAGTTTTAATTCATTAAATTAGTATTTTTTCTCAGTTTCCATCTCTTATTTATACAGTCCACCAGGTATTTCTCGGAAGTGGCTTCTCATTTTTATACATGTTTGTTCGTAGCAATTATAAATTGCCCAAACTTTTAGTTAATAGTAATAATTTTAAGATTGGAGAGAAAAGGAAATTACTTTAATTTTTCCATGTGTATCGTATACGTCCGTGATCGTAGTGAAGTATGCAAGATGGCGGCCGGACGTGCCCCGCCTTGCCTCACGCGCAGCTGTCAAATCAGACGGTGTTGCCAGTGGCAACAATGTTGTTGGCAACACCAAGTTCTGTCGGCACCCTTTGACATAGTCAATTTTGGGTCAAGTGTAAGCCGTCCATAAAAATGAGTAAATTTGATCAATATTTTTAATGTAGATCGACTTAGTTTTGTTTATGGATAAATGAATAGTATCTAAGGAAAAAATCTGAGCAGAAGAAGTCGGTCAAATTTAATTTACGAAATCTTTGTATTATGATGTGTATAGTGGACCAAATAATTGCGTAACCGCTTCCGAACCATATCCCTTAGTAATATGGTCGAAACATTATTAAGTAATTTCATTATCGACTGTACAAATATTCTGTGAAAATTTCAAGTGTCTACTTATTACGGTTTAAAAGATACAGCCCTGTCAGGGGGATTCCACTCCGCACTGTAGGTACGCTCGGCCGCCTTGCCTATGGCATAGGCAAATCGCAGTAGGCTGTCAGCTTGCCGTGCGCTCGCTCGCTCCCGCCGTGTCAGTGTAATTGAAAACGAATGCCGCGCAACCCTAGCGTGTCGCCGGGAGTAGCTGGGGGAAGGCGGGCGCGGGCGGCGCCTTCCTTTTGACTCGCGCCGCCTGCGCATGGTGTATGAAGTTATACGAAGTTTTTGAGCGTGTGAATAAAGTTGGAATTCGTTTAATCGCGGTCGTAAATTCTGTACGTTATTTATTCTGTGGCCCTGTGCCAGACAGATGGATGGACGAACGGACAGTGGAGGCTTAGTAACAGGGTTCGGCTGGTGCCCTTTGGGTACAGAACCATAAAAAAAAGTCTCTCAAGTGGACTCATTCGCTTCATGTGTCAGTGTGACCCGCTGCTACCTGGACTGGCTGACCTCCCTGCCGTGGGGCATCACGTCGGAGGAGAACCTGAAGCTGGAGGACGCGCAGCTCATCCTGGACGAGGACCACTACGGCATGGAGGACATCAAGAAGAGGATCCTGGAGTTCATAGCCGTCTCCCAGCGCAAGGGCAGCACGCAGGGCAAGATCCTCTGCTTCCACGGCCCGCCCGGCGTCGGGAAGACCAGTATAGGTAAATAATGTACAGTACACGGCTGTAAATATTGCACATCGGCTAGTTCGGCTTCTTATAACGTCATCTCTGTCGCGCGTGGGTGAGTAAATACAAATCCGAAACTAGCCGATGTGCAATATTTACTGCCGGGTACTGTAGATGTCGACCGGGTAGCTTAGTGGTTAGCGACCCTGACTATGAAGCTAGAGGTTCCGGGTTCGATTCCCGGGAGGTGCAAACGTTTGTATGATGTAGATTTTCACCGTAGCACTTTCAAATTTGTATCAGAAAATGCAGTTGTTAAAACCTGCATTTTCAAAACATGAATGTGGGAAACATAATTCCCGTAGCGTGGGAAAGGGTTAATAGTAGGATTTTAAAAATCCTTTCTTAGTGCCTGTTTACATGACTTTAGAGTGTTCATTATCTGTCAGTCAGTCGTGGAAGCCATTTAATTTTCATACTTTTAATTTCCATGCACAGTCGTTATTCAACTCTACTTGTTCACTTGTGTAAACTTTTACAAGGGAGCCGCTTACCGCGCTCTCGTACCGCTCGCACGAATAATACCTTCCCCGACACGGCACGCTCGTATCACAATGTACTATTCCAGCCCGCTCGATCGCGCGCGCGCTGAACCGGCAGTACTTCCGGTTCTCGGTGGGCGGCATGACGGACGTGGCGGAGGTGAAGGGCCACCGGCGCACGTACGTGGGCGCCATGCCCGGCAAGCTGGTGCAGTGCCTCAAGAAGACCAGCACCGAGAACCCGCTCGTGCTCATCGACGAGGTCGACAAGATCGGCAAGTCAGTGCTGCCGCTTTACCGTGGGCGTCACGCCGATGACGGATACATCTGTCGCTGTAGGCGTAGCGCCAATGACGGATATATCCGTCACTGTAGGTTCAACGCCAATGATGGATATATCCGTCACTATAGACGCGACGCCGATGACAAATGTATCAATTATAGTCACAACACCAAAAACGAATACATCAATAATGATACTTTAAAATATTTTTTTACAAGTGTGTCCAAATGTATGTACTTAATATGGCCGCGATAAAACCGAATCTGATGATATTTTTTAAATCCGAGTTTGTTTCACATTTTGGCAAAAAAATCTTCACTGGGCGTCAAAGTCGTATATATTATACCACGATAAACCGGAATTAATAAGATCCAAGATGGCGAATGACATTTTTGAATAAAATTTTACATGGGTATCACAATATGAAAGTTTTTCTGCTTTTCTCTGGTCGAAATGAAAACCAGAGTGTTTACCATGGATGAAACAGCACACATTCGAACTATCGGCGCTCTCACTCCTACGCGGAACATCTCGTCCGAAATCGGTATCTTTCATCCCTCGTTAAACAATCTACTATTGTATTTGAAACTTCAAAACCAACTCCGGTATCCCCAGGGGCGTGCACGGCGACCCGTCGTCGGCGCTGCTGGAGCTGCTGGACCCGGAGCAGAACGCCAACTTCCTGGACCACTACCTGGACGTGCCGATAGACCTGTCCCGCGTGCTGTTCATCTGCACCGCCAACGTGGTCGACCAGATCCCCGAGCCGCTGCGGGACCGGATGGAGCTCATAGACATGTCCGGTGAGGACCAGCAGGCGTATAAAGTCAAAGTCAAAATATTTTATTCAGATTAGGCTTACAGGTAGCACTTATGAATGTCATAAAATTTACCTATCGTTTCGTAAAAACCTCTGATGAGAAGATACCGGCAAGAAACTCAACGAGGTGTTATTTTTTAAATAAAACAATCATCATACACCACGGGGTGACCACATCCTGGAAAGTCAGGGAGACAAACTGGAACTGTAATTTGTTCCAGTTTGTTGATATGGACCTCCGCAAAGTAACGCCTGAATCTATTAATTATTTAATCTCAGGGAGGGTCAGGGAAAAGTTAGGGAGGCTCAAGATGGTCAGGGAAAGTGGGACATCGAGGGGAGCACCTGGAAAGTCAGGGAAAACTGAAGCTTGCTGTTAGCTTCACACGCTTTCCCAATCTTCGTTCATTAAAGTTCAGTCCTTTTCAATTAAAAAAAGTAAGCTGCGTTCTATAGACTAAGGTAGGTATGTATTTAGCTTCTTCCTAGATTTCATACAATGTTTTAATTTTTTTATATTTATATGACGCAACCAATAAATCTGATATTATTTTGGTTCACTTAGGAAATTAATTACTCTGTAACGAAAAAATATCCAAGGACTTTGCCTGTGTTCAGCCCTAGGGGATTTATTTATTCTGTTGATAATAAAATCCCCAGGTTACGTGGCCGAGGAGAAGCTGGCGATAGCCGAGCAGTACCTGGTGCCGACGGCGCGCAAGAGCTGCGGCCTGACGGACGCGCAGCTGGTGCTGACGGCTGAGGCGCTCACCAGCCTCATCAAGTCCTACTGCCGCGAGAGCGGCGTGAGGAACCTGCAGAAACACATCGAGAAGGTAACCGCGCTCTGGGTAGCTGGCACCGACTCGGGCCACGTTCCGAATTTGTAGCATTTATAGCGCTTAAGAGCGCTCAGACGCTCACAAGAATTAACGTGACATCATTTGGCATTCGGATTTGGCTTACGTCGCTAACACCACAGTCTATAAATAAAGCAGTACCGAAACTAGGCCTATTTGTCGACACCTAGATACCTATGCTCCAATCTTTAAAAAGATGGCGGACCGTTTTGGTGTGTACGTAATGACGATAAACGCAAAGCGCGTCCTAGAGGTGGGCGTTTTTAGAATAACGATGCGCGTTATCGATGCCAGGTTTGGATGCGCGCATCGGATGCCATGTGGTACCGATGACTGATGCCGATGCCATCTAGTTTTTGTCAACGTAACTGTCGATCGTTAGTGCGCATCGCATCATACTTCAAATAGCGCTGGTGAATCCCCGCAGTAGTAGAGTAGTCGACGTGCCTTCGCAACTGCCGTAGGTGTGAGCGAGATGAGACTATCACGGGGGAATCCTATTTCATATACCAATAACGAAACGAAAACACACACCACAAAACGCGCAACTAGGCGTATCGCCATCCTATGATACTTGGGTGACATTCATTTGGCATCGATGCGCGCATCGGATGCGTTTTATCTGATACGGATGCGCATCGATATCAAAAATATCTGAAAACGCCCAAGACTAGCGCGTCCACCCGTCTCGACGCGGCAGCCGCGACTGACAGCACCGCGAGAACCCCTTAGCGGCCGTGTCGACCGTGCGTCTGTGTGAGTGCGCCGGTTTCGAGCGCTTGTATAGTCGACCAAGAATTCCCTTGACCACTTTTCGGCCGTATTACAAAGGGGTAAGGTTCAAAAGTGGTCAAGCAATCGACCAAGTGGTCGACTATACGTAGATTCTTTACTATTTATGTTCATACTGTGCTAACTCTGCCTGGCATGAGCACCGTGATCGGAAACGTACGCGAAGTTCGTAAAGTCGAAGGAACATTCAAATTAAATTTAAAATGCTAATGACAACATAAAGAAAAATTAGGTTAATGGCAGGACTCGAACCTGCAACATCAGCTCCGTGCCTTGCGTTTGCCAGTTTCGTCACATTACGGCATTATTTATTATTATTAAAAAAAACGAAAAGTAAAAAAAAATCGATTACAAAAAAGTCGAATGGAGTTAAAAATTCACAATGCCTGACGTGTGGTCTGTGCCTTAATTAGAACGAGCGCAAAGATGTTTTCGATGCCTCAATTGTAAGTTCACCCCCTAGGTCCTTGCGGGCGCCGAATAAACTGTTTCTTTTTCTCCCCAGATATCCCGTAAAGTGGCGTACAAGATAGTGAAGCAGGAGGCGGAGACCCTGACGGTGGACGACAGCAACCTGGCCGAGCTGGTGGGCAAGCCGACCTTCAAGCATGACCGCATGTATGACGTCACGCCGCCCGGCGTCGTCATGGGACTGGCCTGGACCGCCATGGGTAACGACACGTTCGATAACATGTTTCACTACTGTCGGTTCAACCCTCTGTCAGGCAGAGGCGTTTTATCGACCACATACATTAACTTCGACTGTATTATCCATATCGATATAAGAAGACAATAGATCTGCTTACTTTTTCGGATTGTTACAAGCCTAGCGTCACCACTTTGCGACGGGGTGAAGCAGGTGAAGAGGGGCTTTCAATACTTAGCCATTGGTTCAACTTTAAGCAAGTAAAATATCAAAGAAGTACATTCTAATTTGTATCATCAGTCGTTACATGTGGATAATCATTGAAATGAGAAAACTATAGAACTGTATACAACGCAGTGGCAGAGTAGCCGACCATAGTCTATTTGGTAGACTACGTTGGATAGCCTGAATAAAACTGTATGTGCCAATTGTCAAGTAAACAGCTCTGCGTTTTGTACGTTTTAAATTGGCGTCATATTTTTATTCGTTCTGCTATCCGACGCCTGCGTCGCTGCTAGTTAGAAAATTTAGAAGCACTTTATTCACTTACGATAAGATTCAAAGTTGAACCGATGACTAAATATTGAAAGCCTCTCTTCACCTGCTTCACCCCGTCGCAAAGTGGTGACGCTAGGCCTGTAACAATCCGAACAAGTAAGCAGATCTATTGCTTATATCGATGGTAGCAATCATACGATACTAAAACCATCTTATCAATGTCAACGATCGCCCCCAGGTGGGAGCACGCTGTACATCGAGACGGCGCTCCGCAACGCGCAGCAGGACGAGAAGTCCCCGATGGGTTCCTTGGAGCTGACCGGCCACCTCGGGGACGTCATGAAGGAATCGGCGCGCATCGCGCTCACCGTGGCCCGCAACTATATGCACGTGCACCATCCGGGGAACACGTTCCTCAACACCAGGTCACTTATTTTTATGAAACAAATAAATAAATATCTCAGGACAATTCACACCAATTGATCTAGTCCCAAGCTAAGTAAACCTTGTGTTATGGGTACTAGACAATGGATATACATACTTAAATACCGGAGGCGAACGGTGAACCGCTCACTGTCCGTCCGACGGGGCCGACGCCTGAGTATTTTTCATGGTTTTTGCCCCTGGTCGATATTATTTATTTATTTAAACTTTATTGCACAAAAAATACAGAATGTACAAGAGGCGGACTTAATGCCTATTACATTACAGTAGAGCAGCAGACGGGGCTAAACATTTTGAGAAGTAAAAAAAAACTGCACAAACTCTTACTCTTTTTGACCGCTTCGATCGTATAGATATTACCCTCAGCAGGGGGGTTCCACTCCGCACTGTAGGTACACTCAACCGCCTTGCCTATGGCATAGGCAAATCGCAGTAGGCTGTCGGCTTGCCGCTCGCTGGCTCGCTCGCCTCCGCCGTGTCAGTGTAATTGAAAATGAATGCCGCGCAACCCTAGCGTGTCGCCGGGAGTTGCGGGGCGAAGGCGCGTTCCTTTTAACTCGCGCCGCCTGGCGCTTGGCGTATGAAGTGATACGAACTATTTGGGCGTGTTAATAAATTTAAAATTCGTTTAATGGCGGTCGTGAAAGAGAAGTTTGTGAACGTTTAGTACTAGTATTTATTCCGTGCCCTCAGTGCGTGAGTCTGACTCGCGTCTGGGCGACTTTCAATCGTATATATTGTAGTGGGTGGTGCAGCTGTTACTAATTAAAGACGTATTACACTCTTTACTTTTCACCAATTTTTTTTTTTTGACATGAATATTTTTATTCTTATATTATTTTGACATTCGGAGACTATACATCTCCAAGTAATATTGTACAATTTGACCGTGGAGGCGTTTTACACCTCTGCTAAGCATAGATTAAGGTAATTAATTTGTTTTGACCCTTAGAGACTATACATCTCTAAGTTATTTAGACTAAGTATTTGATCAGGGACCACATACATCCCGATTCTAATTTCTTTGACCTGGGGACCCTATACATCTCTTGGTCAATCTGTACTAGTGCCAGTTCGTTCAATATGCTTAAAGCTTGCTGTGCTATTTATTATCTTTTTTTTTTTCACACTTTATGTGAACTATTGTTATGATTGTGTATATTGCTCTGTAATCTTGTTTTCAAAAGAGAAGAAAAAAAAAGATAACCTGCTGAGTTTCTTGCGGCGTTTCTTCTCAGCAGATTCTTCCATTTTCCGAAGCGCTAGTAGATTCAGACATGTAAAAGAGCCTATATGGCCTACTTGCAAAATAAATTTTTCATTTTCATTTTCATTTTCATTTTCATACTTTTATTCAATCATTAAACATGTTTCGTCCCTAAGGTTTCTGCGTCGAGAGTCTCGTTTGGAACGGTGCTGTCCTACATTGCTTGCTAAATTCAAAATTATACATTTATAAAAACGGACAGTGTTCCAAACCGTGACGGTGAAGGCCCTATTACAATATATAAGAAACCCCCGCAGCCACATCCACCTGCACGTGCCGGAGGGCGCGACGCCGAAGGACGGTCCGTCGGCCGGCTGCACCATCGCGACGGCGCTGCTGTCGCTGGCGCTGCGGCGGCGCGTGCGCGCGCTGGCCATGACGGGCGAGATCTCGCTGACCGGCCGCGTGCTGCCCGTCGGCGGCATCAAGGAGAAGATCATCGCGGTCAGTGACCCCCCCCCCTCCAGCTGTAGCGCTGCTGCGGCGGCGCGTGCGCGCGCTGGCCATGACGGGCGAGATCTCGCTGACCGGCCGCGTGCTGCCCGTCGGCGGCATCAAGGAGAAGATCATCGCGGTCAGTGACCCCCCCCCCCCCTCCAGCTGTAGCGCTGCTGCGGCGGCGCGTGCGCGCGCTGGCCATGACGGGCGAGATCTCGCTGACCGGCCGCGTGCTGCCCGTCGGCGGCATCAAGGAGAAGATCATCGCGGTCAGTGACCCCCCCCCCCCTCCAGCTGTAGCGCTGCTGCGGCGGCGCGTGCGCGCGCTGGCCATGACGGGCGAGATCTCGCTGACCGGCCGCGTGCTGCCCGTCGGCGGCATCAAGGAGAAGATCATCGCGGTCAGTGACCCCCCCCCCCCTCCAGCTGTAGCGCTGCTGCGGCGGCGCGTGCGCGCGCTGGCCATGACGGGCGAGATCTCGCTGACCGGCCGCGTGCTGCCCGTCGGCGGCATCAAGGAGAAGATCATCGCGGTCAGTGACCCCCCCCCCCCTCCAGCTGTAGCGCTGCTGCGGCGGCGCGTGCGCGCGCTGGCCATGACGGGCGAGATCTCGCTGACCGGCCGCGTGCTGCCCGTCGGCGGCATCAAGGAGAAGATCATCGCGGTCAGTGACCCCCCCCCCCTCCAGCTGTAGCGCTGCTGCGGCGGCGCGTGCGCGCGCTGGCCATGACGGGCGAGATCTCGCTGACCGGCCGCGTGCTGCCCGTCGGCGGCATCAAGGAGAAGATCATCGCGGTCAGTGACCCCCCCCCCCCTCCAGCTGTAGCGCTGCTGCGGCGGCGCGTGCGCGCGCTGGCCATGACGGGCGAGATCTCGCTGACCGGCCGCGTGCTGCCCGTCGGCGGCATCAAGGAGAAGATCATCGCGGTCAGTGACCCCCCCCCCCCTCCAGCTGTAGCGCTGCTGCGGCGGCGCGTGCGCGCGCTGGCCATGACGGGCGAGATCTCGCTGACCGGCCGCGTGCTGCCCGTCGGCGGCATCAAGGAGAAGATCATCGCGGTCAGTGACCCCCCCCCCTCCAGCTGTAGCGCTGCTGCGGCGGCGCGTGCGCGCGCTGGCCATGACGGGCGAGATCTCGCTGACCGGCCGCGTGCTGCCCGTCGGCGGCATCAAGGAGAAGATCATCGCGGTCAGTGACCCCCCCCCCCTCCAGCTGTAGCGCTGCTGCGGCGGCGCGTGCGCGCGCTGGCCATGACGGGCGAGATCTCGCTGACCGGCCGCGTGCTGCCCGTCGGCGGCATCAAGGAGAAGATCATCGCGGTCAGTGACCCCCCCCCCCCTCCAGCTGTAGCGCTGCTGCGGCGGCGCGTGCGCGCGCTGGCCATGACGGGCGAGATCTCGCTGACCGGCCGCGTGCTGCCCGTCGGCGGCATCAAGGAGAAGATCATCGCGGTCAGTGACCCCCCCCCCCCCTCCAGCTGTAGCGCTGCTGCGGCGGCGCGTGCGCGCGCTGGCCATGACGGGCGAGATCTCGCTGACCGGCCGCGTGCTGCCCGTCGGCGGCATCAAGGAGAAGATCATCGCGGTCAGTGACCCCCCCCCCCTCCAGCTGTAGCGCTGCTGCGGCGGCGCGTGCGCGCGCTGGCCATGACGGGCGAGATCTCGCTGACCGGCCGCGTGCTGCCCGTCGGCGGCATCAAGGAGAAGATCATCGCGGTCAGTGACCCCCCCCCCCTCCAGCTGTAGCGCTGCTGCGGCGGCGCGTGCGCGCGCTGGCCATGACGGGCGAGATCTCGCTGACCGGCCGCGTGCTGCCCGTCGGCGGCATCAAGGAGAAGATCATCGCGGTCAGTGACCCCCCCCCCCCTCCAGCTGTAGCGCTGCTGCGGCGGCGCGTGCGCGCGCTGGCCATGACGGGCGAGATCTCGCTGACCGGCCGCGTGCTGCCCGTCGGCGGCATCAAGGAGAAGATCATCGCGGTCAGTGACCCCCCCCCCCCTCCAGCTGTAGCGCTGCTGCGGCGGCGCGTGCGCGCGCTGGCCATGACGGGCGAGATCTCGCTGACCGGCCGCGTGCTGCCCGTCGGCGGCATCAAGGAGAAGATCATCGCGGTCAGTGACCCCCCCCCCCCCTCCAGCTGTAGCGCTGCTGCGGCGGCGCGTGCGCGCGCTGGCCATGACGGGCGAGATCTCGCTGACCGGCCGCGTGCTGCCCGTCGGCGGCATCAAGGAGAAGATCATCGCGGTCAGTGACCCCCCCCCCCCTCCAGCTGTAGCGCTGCTGCGGCGGCGCGTGCGCGCGCTGGCCATGACGGGCGAGATCTCGCTGACCGGCCACGTGCTGCCCGTCGGCGGCATCAAGGAGAAGATCATCGCGGTCAGTGACCCCCCCCCCCCCTCCAGCTGTAGCGCTGCTGCGGCGGCGCGTGCGCGCGCTGGCCATGACGGGCGAGATCTCGCTGACCGGCCGCGTGCTGCCCGTCGGCGGCATCAAGGAGAAGATCATCGCGGTCAGTGACCCCCCCCCCCTCCAGCTGTAGCGCTGCTGCGGCGGCGCGTGCGCGCGCTGGCCATGACGGGCGAGATCTCGCTGACCGGCCGCGTGCTGCCCGTCGGCGGCATCAAGGAGAAGATCATCGCGGTCAGTGACCCCCCCCCCCTCCAGCTGTAGCGCTGCTGCGGCGGCGCGTGCGCGCGCTGGCCATGACGGGCGAGATCTCGCTGACCGGCCGCGTGCTGCCCGTCGGCGGCATCAAGGAGAAGATCATCGCGGTCAGTGACCCCCCCCCCCCTCCAGCTGTAGCGCTGCTGCGGCGGCGCGTGCGCGCGCTGGCCATGACGGGCGAGATCTCGCTGACCGGCCGCGTGCTGCCCGTCGGCGGCATCAAGGAGAAGATCATCGCGGTCAGTGACCCCCCCCCCCCCTCCAGCTGTAGCGCTGCTGCGGCGGCGCGTGCGCGCGCTGGCCATGACGGGCGAGATCTCGCTGACCGGCCGCGTGCTGCCCGTCGGCGGCATCAAGGAGAAGATCATCGCGGTCAGTGACCCCCCCCCCCTCCAGCTGTAGCGCTGCTGCGGCGGCGCGTGCGCGCGCTGGCCATGACGGGCGAGATCTCGCTGACCGGCCGCGTGCTGCCCGTCGGCGGCATCAAGGAGAAGATCATCGCGGTCAGTGACCCCCCCCCCCCAACCCTCACCCCCACCCCCGGCAGGTTCCACTCCGCACTGTAGGTGCGCTCGCCGCATTACCTACGGCATAGGTTAATCGCAGTAGGTTGCCGGCTTGCCGCGCGCGCGCCCGCTCACTGTCGCGCGTTGTGATAGTATTACAGTAAGCAGCCCAACCCTAGCGGTGCGCCAGGGCATTGCGGGGGGAAGGCGGGCGCCTTCCTTTTGACGCATGCCGCCTGCCGAATGTTTACGAAGTAATACGAACTTTTTGTGCCTGATCATAAAGTTGGAATTCGTTTAATGGTGGTCGTAAAAGAGAAGTTTCTGTACGTTAGTACTATTATTTATTCTGTGCCCCCGGGCTGTATCGCCGGAGATTGGATTGAAGATTTCTGGCTTCACACTGCCGCTCGCCCGTCGGGCTTACGTATTACCCAATTATTGGTAAATAGACGCGTCGCGTCGCCGCAGCCGCGCATTTCGCTCTGCATCATTTACTTTACCTAATTAATTTGCTTGTTTGTTTGTTTTGCGCCGACTCAATATTACTTAGATACATTAGTGTACGCTAAAGTTTTTTTCACTTTTTTGTTATTTATGGTTTTTGTGCAATAAAAAAATTACATAAATACTTATGTATGTGTGGAAATTCTTTACAAAAAATCTCAAAAGAATCAGTAAATTATGGATGTTCCTTTAATATCCTATTAACATTTCCAGGCAAAACGCGTCGGCGTGAACTGCGTCATCCTGCCGGAGGAGAACCGGCGGGACTTCGACGACCTGCCCGGCTTCATCAAGAAGGACATCGACGTGCACTTCGTCGCCGACTACGAGGATGTCTTCCGGATCGCGCTCGACGACCAGGTGTGACAGTTGTGACGCAGCAACGGTAGCTGTAGCAGTACCTATCTGGGGGTGATGCTGTTGTTAGAACGGGATGATTTTTGGATTTACAAACGCTGGAAAAATTCGCTCCGAAATTTCAATTAACACCACTGTGCACTCCATGGCTTCGTAATATGTTATGCCTGTCAAAATTTGACAGTAAATCTTTATGCTAAATTTACAATTGTCAAAATTCCAATACGTATGTGAGCTGGGGTCCAAAGATTTGAGGGTGGTGTGACCTCTCGTTTGTTCGTCTTTTCGTCGCTTATGACGGGTTCAGTCTACAACGAAACTATTAACAATATTTATTACATTTATCGGGACTTAAACGCGACAATAAACTGTTTATTATTTACCTTGACGTCACTTCAGTCTGCTCGTGACCACGGCTGCTGCAACGCGGCCGAAACGTCGAGGTAAATAAATAAACAGTTTATTGCCGCGTTTAAGTCCCAATAAACGTAATAAGTATGTCGCACGCTTAGTATTAAAGTGACTCAATTCTGAATTTGATATTTCTCAAAATTAAACCCTATGCCTTTTAATTAAGGTGATATTTTGGGACGTGTATTATTCAGAAATGGGTCACTTTAATACTAAGCGTGCGATGTGTGAAAATCGCGAAAGTTTAAAACAATATTAACAATATTGTCTGTAATTTCATACAAAATGTCCCTAAAACGAAACTAAATTACACTCGCATTAGTATTTACTGATAACATAAGTAAAAAAAATGTAGACTATAGTATAAATGGATTTTCGTTGCTGGCTGTACCACCATGAGTGTAACCAGCAACGAAACTCAAACTTGCGGAATTAAACGGTTTTTATTCCTAAATTCATTCCTAAATTTTGCGAATTTGCTAGCGTTGTAGCAATTTAAAAATCATCTCTAATGGCGAAAACATTTTTGACTTTGATCCTTTAAGTAGGATCTAATTGAGGGCTTCTAATAATCAATATTCCCTTTTACATATTAAGTAGTTAAGTAAAGAGCTGAAGACTTAAATGGCAAAGCATTTCGCATAAAGTGTTGAACAGACACCAAAAGGGTCACATTTCAATAATATTTTATTTATTTTGTTTATTTATTCATTATAATATGGTCAGCTTCGAAAATAATTAATAAAACAAGAAAATAAAAATGTCTACGAACGGTGGCAATTTGAGTTCGTCTAATGTTGTTTGAATGTTTACAAAAAATAATACCACTAAATAATATAGGTACCTCAACCTTTGAAAAACCTATATTTGCCAATGTGCACCCGCTCCGTGCACCCGCGCGACGTAGCGGACGCTCTAAGAGTCATTTAGAACCCTACACTTTTTAAAGTTTGGCTATTTAGTTAAGCGCGCATCTTAAACTGGTAATAGATAGACAAGTTCGTGTGCAAGTTTCGACGACCTTAATCGCCCATTTGTCACTCAATCTAAGGCCTTTATTTATTTATTATTTTATATAAACTTTATTGCACAAAAAAAACACCAAATGTACAAAAGACGGACTTAATTCCTTAAGGTATTCTCTGCCAGTCACCTTTGGGCATAATCATAAGTTGTGGACTGTGCCACCCCGCGGCCTATTATACTTACTTGTCCGTCTATCACCCCTATTATAGTTGCAGGCAAACAACTTGAGCATAAATCGAGCGGGGGGGCTAAGTTTGCGCATACACATTTGTACTAGAAACGGCTACTGCGCAGTCAAGGTCAATGCTCAAGTTGTTTGCCGGGAACTGTAGCTGTATCAACCAGAGACCCTAGCTAGCTTTTGTTGCGGACATAGCATGTATCCCTTTCTAACCAGTTAACGTGTGCGAAAGGGACATAAATATACTTTACGTCACCCCGGGCCGTAAGTAGCAATTTACCGCCCGCTACGCGAGCGGAAATTTCCACTTCCTGGCCAGGGGAAGACGTAAAATTGTGTACACACCTCGGGCGGTGATAAAGTAAACCTCAGGTCGCATGTTTATCGCGCTCGCGTTTGGCTCGTGAGCCAAGTTCCTGCGATCTGAGACATTCTTTATTTCATCACCCTCAGGATGTAATGTACTATTATGTCCGCGATAAAATCTAGTCTGTTATTAGTGCTTTTAAACATTGTTATCGAATATAGTAAAGTACTTATGGTGTGGTGTTCTATTGTTGTATGGATATGTATTATAATGTGTATAGATTGTTATTATACGTATTCTATTGTATAAATTGTACGTGTCGGATTTTTTTTATATGCTGAAAAAATGCCCTTTATATCGCAGTGTATGTTACAGACGTTGGTTTTTACAAATTGCATCAGCCCTAACTTGACTGATTAAGCTCAAGTTATCCCTCTGTCTTAAAAGACTCGTTAGATGGAGCTGCACTGAGGGATAAGATATCTGTCTATCAGTCATGTTACGACTGCTGAAGTATAAAACAGAAAGGAATTAGATAGGTCTTAAAAAGATTTATAAAAGCATTTACACTCTTGCCAATATAATGTCCTGCATTCTGTGTTTGTTTTAGCAAAATCAATTTGATTTGATTTGATATGATTCCTATACTCAAATTATACAAATACCGATTACCGAGTGAACTATACATATATATCGAACGTCATACAGTACAATTATTTCTAAAAGTACTCGCTAATCCAGCCGCTAAGCAGCAGCGCTTGCACTGTTGTGTTCCGGCGTGGAGAGCCAGACAGCCGGTGCAATTACTGGCACAGGAGGTATTGCATCTGCAGTGTCCTTGGAGTTGCTGGTATCTATGAGCGGGGGAACCACTTATCATCAGGTGCACCACTTGCTCGTTTTTTTTATATGCAACATAGGAAGGAAAACCAGCAAGTGTGTCACCTGATGGTAAGTGATCACCACTGCCCATAGACACCCGTAATACCAAAGATATTGCAGATGCGTTGCCGACCCATGGGGCTAATATGCAACGCCTCTTGTGCCAGTAATTCCACCGGCACGCCGGAACACAACAGTGCAAGCACTGATGCACAGCGGCTGGATTAGCGAACAAGATGGTGGTAGCGATCCAGACGGACCTTGCACAAGGTCCTACCACCCGCAAAACCACCACTCGTTTGCCTTCCTATAAAAAAGTTACTTCGGCTGTCATAGGAAATGCCTTGGTAAATACGATGAAGCGAATACAATCAATAAAATGGAACCCCGACTCACCATGGAACTATGTCAAAGTGAAGTTTTAAGTCAAATCGTAACATGTCTCTTTTTATTTCACTTTTTTTTTTTTTTTTTATGGCTTTCCCATCTCTAAGTTGAGATGGATTTTGCCAATGACGACTTTGACATTAGCCACGCCGCGAGACTATTGTACGGTAAGTAGGTTTTGACGGTTCGAGGGAGGTTTCGGGTAGGTTACCTAAAACAAATAACATTCGCTGTTAGTGACGACACAGACAGTACAGGACAATAACAATTATAAATATATGTACATTGTTTTAAAGTTGAGGGATTGAAAGGAAGTAAAAGTGGAAAAACAATGTAAATTTGATAATTACATACTTATTATTTACAATTTTATATCATGCGTTTGAATATACTTAATAAGACAGAGAACAAAGGGGGTGTCAGTGTAAGACAAAAGAGTTTGAAAGTTAATAGGACGCGGAATATCTGACGGAAGATACTCACTCACTTGTTATGTCAGTTTGACGACCTGTATGGCACAGTGGCACATGTGTCTGCTTCCTGTGCAAGCAGTCCCGGGTTCAAATCCTGGTATGGGCAATTATTTGTGACGAACACGAATGTTTCTACCTGAGTCATGGGTGTTATTTGTATTTAAGTATGTATTTATCTATATATAAGTATGTTTATCCGTCTCGTACCCATAACACAAGGTTTGCTTAGCGTGGGACTAGGTCAATTGGTGTAAATTGTCCCAAGATATTTATTTATTTATTTATTTGACACGGTTCTGCCGTGGGTCCAGCGGCGTAACTAGGGTGGGGCAGGCAGGGAATGTGCCCTGGGCGCCAAATAAGGGGGGTCGCAAAAAACTAAATTTACTAACTACCTATTTCAAAAAATACAATCCAAATTCATATACATGGCCACATAAAAGTGTTTTGAGGATCATTTAATCTTTATTGTAGATACATTTATTCCAGACATATTTGTGGTATTTTGTTAGGTTTTACATACATTACATTACATACAAAATTAGTAAAAAAAAGAAATGTGTGGGTATCTGTTTTAAAATAATTTACAAAGGGAAAGGGGCGCAGTTTGGATGCGAGCGCTGGGCGCCATTTTACATCGCTACGCCCCTGCGTAGGTCATGGTTCCATTATGCTAATAGTACATTGCTGGCTGTAGATAGAAGGTCGAGTATCGTGCAACGGTCCAAAGAAGCAATGTAATTCAAAAACGATTTTGTTAACGAAAGCCGAATGGCAGACTTAAATAATCGTACTGTATACTTGACCAAGTAATTGCTTAGCCACTTTTGAACTTTATCACCTTGTAATACGATAGAAAAGTGGTTAAGCATTTTCTTCGTTGGCTATACTTATAAGCATATTGATGTGAGTTAGTGCGACAGGGTTCTATTTCAGTCTTGTTATTAATTCAGACACTGTAACATAAAGGTTGTTGATCATTCATTATCGTAGATTGTATATTAGTAGGTAGTTAGATTAGTCCTGAATTTGTTATGTAAAGTTGCTTATAAGTATTTTTAAATAAATCTTAAGTATTTTATTTAGTAGTTTTTCTACAATCCTAATATGTACTTAGTCTTAAACTTAAAAAATGTTGCAGGTTCTAGTCCTGCCAGATGCTCAAGATTTTCTTTATGCTGTCCTTCAAATCATTTATTTACTTTATTTTATTAGTAGAACGAATCCCGTCTTACAGTAACCTAGCCAAAGAAAATTTTGAGCATATTTTAAAAGTTAAATATGTCGACAACTATTAACCCGTTTTCCTCCAAACATCATAGAAAACCATCGCAATGAAACCTGCTTTCAAAAAATATATCGCAGCGTCTCACCTATATCTAAATCTAGATCGTAAAACGTTGCCACTGACTGATATAGGGGCTTCCGACTAAGATATTTCCCTGCCATGTTTCCACTTTTTCATCCGTCAAAATGCGCTTGATAATTCAAGTTCATACTAATGCGGGTTTAGTTGGGGTGACTTGCTATTCAATAGACAGGGTGTCCACATTCTGGAAAGTCCGGGAAAAGTCAGGGAGGCTCAAGATGGTCAGGGAAAGTCAGGGACATCGAGGGGATCACCTGGAAAGTCAGGGAAAACTGAAACTTGCTCTTAACTCCACACACTTTCTCAACCTTCGCTCATTAAAGTTCAGTCCTTTTCTATAAAAAAATTTAGCAACAAATTTAGCCGACTTTTAAAGAGGGATTAGAGGGAACTATGAGAAATTGTCTATGCTCGAAAGGGATATATCAACTTCATAATCCATACTATATGCCTCCCTTTCGGAAAATGACACTTTCTCGCAGTTCAGTCTTTAAAGGTGAATTATATGTGTCTCCGATTGTACTGTCGACCACACAAAGATGTATGAGATGTGTCCACTTTTGCACCTTTGCTGTATCTATAAAAAGCGTACACTGTTCGTCTTTTTAAATTAACAATATTTGCAAAAAAAATAACTGAATGAAATTGAATAATGACACGTAAATAAACAATCTTTGATTTTTTTTTGTCAAATTGTTCGTTTGTGCGTGCATCACGCAAAAGATACTCATTGGATTAAAAATTAAAATAATATCTAACTGTAAAATGTGAAGTTTTCTTCTATGTCAATATTTAGTGTTCATTTCAGTAAAATCGACCCACAGGTTTAAAAGATATACCCCCTTATTCATAAACGCTTCGTAAACGTTTGTTAGTTAACATTTTTGTCTTTATCTGTCATTGTGACGTTTGCCCTCAAATGAAAGGGACAAAACATTTGTTAGCTTAAAAATATTGTTAAGTTTTTATGAATGAAGGGGTCAGTTTTTGAGTTTAGTTAGAAACCCCAATAGCTTACAGCATCAGCTTCATGTCCACGCAGACGATGTCGCAGGCATAAGCTAGTTACACAATAAGGTGCAATATTAGACACATCTGTTCGCAGTCGACCGTGCACGGGGATTCACCGCACGCGTCGGTTTGTCCGCAGCGCGCGTCCGAGCGCCTCAACTAATTACCGTTTTCACGCCAGATGCTGGACGATGACTATGCCAGCGCCACTTTCATGTGAACAGCGGAAGGGTTAACTAGATCAATAAACAATTTATTTATACTTCAGTGTTTTATTTCTACCTACAGTTATACAATAAAATATTTTGATTTTGATTGAACTAAGGAAGTAGGATACAATTTAGAATAACGATCGCAGCCCTCGTACGTTCACCAATGCGTGCAACGGGGCGAATGACGCTATGGCGCCTACTGCAAGTAAAAGCGAGACAGCTAATAGGGTGACGTAACTGCAGCTGTGCTTTTGTGTAACAAAGTGATGGTTTAAAATCTAGTAAGGACATATGTAGATATCGGTTTTTTTATGATATAGGAAGGCAAACAACCAAGTGAGTCACCTGATGGTAAGTGTTCACCACCGCCTATAGACACCCGCAACACCAAAGAGATTGCAGATGCGGCAACGACCTAGACCCAGAGGGCTAAGATGAAATGCCTCTTGTACCAGTAATTGCACCGGCTTTCTTGCTCTCCACGCCGAAACGCAGCAGTGCAAGCACTGCAAGCACTGCTGCTTAGCGGCAGGATTAGCGAGCAAGTAAGAGCAGTAGTGATTCGGACAGACCTTGCACAAGGTCCTACCGCCCGCGAAATGTGCGTTGTCATATTAATTTAGTAAGACCTTGAATTATATTTAATGATTACTTACTAGTAACGTATTTATAACATTATCGGGACTTTAGCGCGATAAATATATATTGTTGATTTACCTCGACGTTTCGGCCATGTTTCAATGGCCGTGGTCACGAGTAGACCAGGGCCATTGAAACATGGCCGAAACGTCGAGGTAAATCAACAATATATTTTTATCGCGCTAAAGTCCCGATAATGTTATAAATATGTGTGAAAGTCGCGAAAGTTTAAAACATTTTACTAGTAACGTTTTTACTATTAACCGTTACATTTCATTAATATTCGAAACTCATGCTACAACACACAAAAGCAACTTTCATCAAGAGATCAACGATGAAACGATTAGGCCCATGAACAGTATCCAGGTCATTTAATTAAAAAAAAAGTGACAGCTGACAGATCAGCTGACGTTGACATTGGAATGTCAAACAGCCGCGGTCTTACCGTCGCTCGCTCGCTCGTTGTATTGTATCGCATCTTGTTGTAACATTGCCTTGTGCGTTGCCGGTGTACCGAACTGTCGTGATAGTAATTAAATATACAGTTTGTGTACAGTAATGTTAAAACGAGGTAATTCCGCAACAGATATTTGTGGTAATGAGCAGACAGTTATGGACGCGGTCCATCCGCGGTTCTCAAAGAAACCAATTGTAGTTCTTAGGGGTACAGTATTATCAAAAATAATATAAATTATCGCGTTAATTATTAGTTTATTGCTTTGCTAAGTCCATTAATATTAATGATTTGTTTAAAAATGGAGAAGGTAAACTTTATCTAGATCTAAACTAACTTCATAATATGCGTAAAGTATACTCATAATTTGATATCAAAAATCCCCGTGTCCAGCTGATTTATTCTAAGATACAATTATTTGATTTAGCACCAGTCATTCTGCCATGTATTTTTTTTTATGAAATAGGAAGGCAAACAAGCAAGTGGGTCACCTGATGGTAAGTGATCACCACCGCCTATAGACACACCAAAGATTGCAGATGCGTTGCCAACCCAGAGGGCTAAGATAGAATACCTCTTGCACCAGTAATTATACCGGCTGTCTTGCTTTCCACGCCGGAACACAGCAGTGCAAGCACTGCTGCTTAGCGGCAGGATTAGCAAGCAAGATGGTGGTAGCGATCCAGACGGACCTTGCACAAGGTCCTATTGCCCGCGAAATGTATGCTGTCATATTAATTTAGTAAGACCTTAAATTATATTTAATGATTACTTAAACCATTTTTAAATAGACTGTGTAGTAATTAAATGTAATTATTAACCATATAAGTTACTCAGGTTCATATTTTATTGGAATGGTGCCATATTCCTTATTTGGTTGAATGATCAATCAAACAGGAAAATTAATATTAAATGTGCTGGTTTATTGTTTATTTATTTCTAACAAATTTGCACCTTAACAGCTAGAGTCAAAACGGCACACATTTACAGGTACTTAATCTAAATAAATTAAGGAAAATTTAGATACATACTGGTAAACCTGAAGCCTGTGTTGTGATTATTCCTTGATTCTATTGGCTAATAAGGATTTAATTCATGCATCGTTACGAGATTCAGGGGAACCATTATTCGTTACAAAATCCCATAGGAGGTTATTTCATTTTCTGATTTAGGCAAGTTTGATATGCATCAATTGTTTTCTCATTGGAACTCTTGATAGAATAAGTAGGTAAAAAAAATAGGTACCTATATAACTTTATTAGAAATTATAAAAATGATGCCATGAGCTAAGCTGGGTAGAAAAGCATGTGCCTAATAAATTTTTTGTAGAATTACTTGAAAATTATATTAGTTTTTTTGCAAACCAACTGATATAGAAATCGCGTGTTGAGTTGAATGTATACCTATAACAGACAGTTGTTACTGATAAGGCATCATTGTAAATGATAACATTAATGACATTGCTTTTTATTGCATGAATACATTAACTACTCTATCTGCTTTTAGCAAGCCTTTTAATCTCACATAATTAAAATACTTTGTATGCTTAAAGATATTTTATTGTATACTAAAATGAGACTTTATCATGCAAAAATATTTTTTTTAAATACTTCAACGTTCTTCTCCAGTTAACTTTAATTTGACTGTAAAACGCCGATTTGTACCACGTTTGAGCAAATAAATTACTAAATGTTGAAAAATTCATGAGAGAAAGGTTTAAAACTTATATTTTCGTATTTTTAAGGTTCCGTACCTCAAAGGGAAAAACGGAACCCTTATTGAATCACTTCGTTGTCCATCTGTCTGTCGCTCAGGAACGCTATCGCTATCGAGTTGAAATTAATACCAAATACTCAAATCTGTAGTCCCTTGAAACCGTAAAAAAATCAACCTTCTAAGTCAACGCAATTAAAAGATACGGCCGCTTATGCCGCGTGTTTCACTTAAAAACCTATGGGGTACTTCCCGTTGACCTAGAGCTATGAAATTTGACAAGAAGCAAGCTCTCACAGCATAAATAAAAATCCGAAAACCGTAAATTTGTAGTTAAAACACAAAAAAAAAGGATTGCTCTTACAAAGCAAAAATGTCGCTATCCGTCACTAGATGTCACCCATAGACGACCTGTGGACTTAATAGCAAATAAATTAACTTTCACGCCATCTACCGGGCTCTGTCATGTTTTTAGTTCTGCTATCCGACGCGAGTGTCGCTGCTTGTTGCAAACACCTTTTTAGTTACGATAAGATTCAAAATTGAACCAGCGGATTAATAAGTAGTTATTTATCGTACCCGGACATTCACCAACACAGCATATAGACGCCGTCGTTGGCAGGTCGAAACGACCAAGCCCATACTGCCACTGTAACCACCACTGTACTGTTCAATCTCTCTTAAGTCACACTAAGATTATAAAGCTGAGAGCTGGGTGGCTTAGCTTGATGAGCCCATGCCCTGGGGCAAAAAATTGGGGCCCTTAAATCAAATTATAAAAATAGGTATGTACCTAATTCTGGTGGTCGGGGAATATTTACGAGTAGAACTGCTAGCGTTAGAGGGATGCTGGCCAGGGGCCTTCTGGGCTTGAGCACTGCCTTGCCCCTGGGTGGCTACGCCACTGTATGTGACCACAAAGTACATAATACTGTGTGACTGATATTTTTGTTGCTTCTTGACGCTAAAACAGCTGGACGGATTTGGATGAAATTTAAAGCGGAGTTAGCTTATACCCTGGACTATCACATCATTTCCCTTAACACATATGATACTTTTTATTCCGTAAAAATGCATAGTTCTCGCAGGATAGCGATAAACGAATTCTACGCGAACGAAGTTGCCGGCAACCGCTAGCATATATGTACATACATAATATTAATCTTAGAAGTTATTCAGGCAGTCATCACACGAATTTTTTATTCCAGGGTTGAAAATAGCCTTGATCCAGCTGCCAGTTGGGGCTGACAAGACCAAGAATGTGGCGGCGGCGGTGAAGGAGATCCACTTAGCCAAAGAGCGCGGGGCCCAACTGGTGGCGTTGCCAGAATGCTTCAACTCGCCCTACGGCACTAGTAAGTCAGCATTGCGAGGGCCAGCGGGTCGATTCTTGACTTTATCGCCGATATCGTCGTTTGTATTTAGAGCGGTGGGTTCACACTCCTCTTATGGATAGGTTTTCACTTTTCAGAAAATTAAAATATATGTTCCAGAAACAAACATGCGTGTGCAGTTGTTTAGTGCTTATTTCTTTACGCAGTCGTATAGATTCGCATTGTTTGTTGCTTTTCCACGTATTTTCCTTTACACAGTGAGCGGATATTTGTGGCGGTAAGAGACCACTTGATTTTCATAAACATACCATTGTTATTCCTATTGATGTTTAATCGCGCCGTTGTTTAACCTTCGATTTGTTTCTATGCTAGATTCTTACTGTCAGGGGGGGGGGGGGGTAGTTGAAGTTCAGGACAGGATTAGACCACCACTACGCTTAGCTAGGGGGTTTAACTCCGTACTGTAGGTACGCTCGTCCGCCTTGTCTACAGCGTAGGCAAATCGAAGTAGGTGGTCTGCTTGCCGCACGCCTGTTCCCTCGCTTTCGCTGTGTCAGTGTAATTGAAAATGAATGCAGCGCAACCCTAAGGTGTCGCCGGGAGTTGCAGGGGGAAGGCGGACGCGAGCCGAACGAATAAAGTTGGAATTCGTTTGATCGAGGTCGTAAAAGAGAAGTTTCTCTACGCTAGTACTATTATTTATTCTGTGGTAAAAGCATCTATATGGTAAAGATGATGTATATTACAAGTATGGATTCGCAGAGTTTTTCGACCAGTACGCGGAAGAAGTGCCGTCTGGCGAGACGTGTCGGGCGCTGTCCCGGGCCGCGGCGGAGGCCGGCGTTTGCGTGGTCGGGGGCACGGTGCCGGAGCGCTGCGGCAGCAAGCTGTACAACACCTGCACCGTGTGGGACGCCAGCGGCAAACTGCTGGCGCAGCACAGGAAGGTAAACGCCTTGGTGGCAGATGTAGAGTGAACTGGTAATCGTATCGATAGGTACCAGTTTAGATCAGACTTGTTTAAGTTTCAGCTCATCGAAGTCCAGCTCCCCGAAGTGCCTAAGTAAAGTATTTCTGTATCAATGACGCCTTATGCATTGTAGTTTTGAATTTCTGTGTAAATATCTTGTTTTTCCGCGGGTCTTAGAGCACATGTAACGCCGAATTAAGGGGATGTATATTAAAATGTGGAGATACCATTTAACTTGTTTAAAAATAATTATGTCCGATAAATAAAAAGTTACATAAGGACAAACATTCATGCTTTCGCATGTCTTTCGTAAGTGATTGTTTATTTCAGAATTAGAAATGATGCTGCCTCCTTGACATTTATGTTTCATGTTTTGTCAGATGCATCTATTCGACATAGACATCCCCGGCAAGATCACGTTTAAGGAGTCCGAGGTGCTGTCGCCCGGCGACCAGCTCACCACATTCGAGTTCTGCGGCGTGAAGATAGGGCTCGGGATCTGCTACGACCTGCGCTTCCACGAGATGGCACACCTCATGGCTAACAAAGGTTACATTTAATATACTTATCTTATCATTAGACAAGGTTTTACCCGCTTCGCCTGCATGATTTTGTTTTGAATTTTACTGGAAATCACGAGATAAAAAGTGACCTCAGTTTTAATCCAGGACAGGACATGACCTATCTCTCTGTCAAATTTCATCGCTATCCACGCAGCCGTTAATGCGTGATTCAGGAACAGACATCCATTAATCTGAACATCATTAATAAATTAAACTTTAAATAAAATAAAATAAAATTCACTTCCATAAAAAAATTATAACACAAAAGTGGTCTTTGTCGACGGCCAAACGTCTCGTCAGTCAGCATGATGTCAACGATGACGAATCAGTGATCGGCGAACGTCCGCAGGCTGCTCGCTGCTGATCTACCCGGGCGCGTTCAACATGACGACGGGCCCGCGGCACTGGGAGCTGCTGGCGCGCGCGCGCGCCGCCGACCAGCAGCTGTGGGTGGCGCTGGCCAGCCCCGCGCGCGACGCCGCCGCCGGCTACGTGGCCTGGGGGCACTCGCTGCTCGCCGACCCCTGGGGCGCCGTCGTGGCCGCGCTCGACGAGCGGCCGGGGACCCTCGTCGCTGATATAGGTACCGACCCGGGCGCGGGCGACGCGACGGGCCCGCGGCGCCGGGAGCTGCTGGCGCGCGCGCATCGCGTGGCATTTCAATTTAATGATATAAATATTTGTTTTGTAATTGTCATTGTGTTTATTTTCAGATCTGGAAACGGTGGCGGAAGTGAGGAGCCAGATACCGATCCGGAGCCAAAGAAGAACTGACATTTACGACACCATCTCTAAGGATAAATAGCGAGTTTATTTATTTAGCAGGGCCCAATTTTATAAACGCGACAGGAGTTTATGACGGTGACGATTCGCCGTACATTACTGTGTCGACAAGTAACGCTATAGACTTGCAGACTTAAGCATCATGGTGGGCGAGCGATGTGTACCGAATTGTCACTGTCACCTGTCGCGTTTATGATATTGGGCCCAAGATTATTATAAAACACGTTGCGTCTTGTGAAGAACCAAAGTGTAGGTATTTATTGTTTTGGATGTGGGATACAAGATTTATGTACGGCGAGCTCGTTGCAATACGGATAGAATGTAGGCAGAATATAAGCTTTTTGGTTTGTTGCATTTACATAGTTTTAATAGAATGTATATTTTTATATCTTGCTGTTATTAAAGTTTGGACTTTCCGATATCACTGTGGTTTATTTTTTTCTCTAACAGTTCCAACACGTTGCTTGCGCATCCCCAGAACAGAGTTATTCCGCTTCCACCTGAAAATATACAAAATATGCGTTTTAAACAAAATATAACTAAGAGCTTAGATTGACTACCTATATGCCATGTGCGTTTGCAATCCATACATTTTATCAAAAAAGGATTGTAGAAGTGTGATTCATGCATATTTATTTAAAATCTTAGGCTAGGTTCTTACAATATTTTTATAAAAAGTAATAAATCAATATCAATTGGATCGTAGCAAATGGAAATCCGTGGTCTCTGCCTACCCTTCCGAGAAACAGGCGTGACTTAATGTATGTAGGTATGGTAAAGTCTGAAGCGGACACTCACCATGTCCGTAGTTGTGTATGAACAGTTTTCCTTCTCTTTGCTCCGCCTCCAGCCGGACCTCGTGTCTCGCGGGCCGGAGTCCCGCCCACTGCTCCACTAATTTGGCTCCCTTTAGCAAAAAAATATAAATAAGTGATCTGTTTTCGCGGTCTATTTAGTAGGGGCAACGGCTTTACCCACGAACCTGTGGACACTGTAAGTCTTAAAGCTTGTGGCGGTCGCCTTACACTGGCAACACCAGTGACGCCGTCTTCCTTGTCAAATGAAAAATAATAAGAGTTGCGCTTGCACAGACGTCAAACGTTATAATTAAATTAAGCTCAGTCATTGTAATTCTGTTACAGCCGTATAGTGTACATTTTCATAAATTACATGTGTGATATCGCTGTAAATCGGCTGTTTTATTGTTCTGCACACGTTAGGGTTGTGCAGCATTCGTTTTCAATTGCACTGACATGGCGGGAGCGAGCGAGCGGGCGCGCGGCAAGCCGACAGCCTACTGCGGTTTGCCTACGCCATAGGCGCCATAGGCAAGGCGGCCGAGCGTACCTACAGTGCGGAGTGGAACCCCCTTGCCTATACCTGATGTAAGGAAATTGCGACCACTCTTACTTTCAGCGCCGGAATCATAGTGCAGCATCCGTCGAGTATGAAGTCTGTGTCTTCCGGACGTATTTCCGTGTCGAAGTCGTTTGCCTGCTGCGTTCCGCCCAGCACACATGTTTCAGCACTGAAATAATCAAGCACAGTATGCTAGAGTCTAGAGTAGACCAAGGCGTTAATTCCAAGACTTATTATTTGCTGTTCGTAACTAAGTACTCGTATTACACAGTTGCTAGTTGCCACAACTAGATTAACAAACAATAGTCTAGTACAGCAGTAGTAGGTAGGTAGCTTTTAGTCCTATTTATACAAAACAAGCAGACGCCCGCGACTTCGGTCGCGAGGAATTAGTAGCATATGTCCGTCAGGGATAGTGTAGCTTTCTATCTGTGAAAGAATTTTTAAAATCAGTTCAGCATTTCTATGAATTACCACTGCAAACAAGTAAACGAACAAAAAAACAAAGTTTACTTCTTTATTATGTTAGAGGAGTAGCCTTTAAGTGTAGACGAGTGTAGGTTAAACCGACTAAGTGCGAATCGGACTCGCAAACGAAGGATTCCGTACAATACACCGAATACGCCAAAATGTACACAGCTATTGAACAGATGGCGTTGTAATCAAATAAATAATACAGTTATTCGACAAAAGATGGCGCTACAATCAAATGCAAAATGTCGGAAAGACATGTTTCTTGAAAGAAGACCCTTAAATTTTGAACTTTTTGTTTCTATTATTTGTTTTATAGCAGCTGTAGTAACAAGATTTAGCGAAAATTTCAAGCGGTAGACGCTATTACAGTTCAAACGATACAGCCCTGTGAAAGACGGACGAACAGTCTAGGCTTAGGAGTGGGGATTCATTAGCACCTTTTTGGTACCTAACAGACGTTCGCTTTGACATCCAAATCGTAATAAATTAATAATAATACAATACAAAAAACCCTGCCAAGAGCATGTCAAACCATGCTCGGTTCAATATACAGGGTGTCCCTAAAACAAACGCCAAAACTATAAGGGCTGATAGAACGCTCATTACCTATCAGATTAAGCAATTTTGACCATACTGAAAATTTCGTAGTTTTCGAGATTTTGGCACTTCTATAAAACTCATGGTTTGAACAAGTATTTCGAGTGCTCCGACACCAAATTTCGGGAATTTGTAAATCAACTGCACTTATTACAGATGAACTGTGCTATCGAATGCTATAATTATGTAATCAATCAAATACTTTTTGATGCCGCGATCCTGAGGCGGGAAAAAAATGTACACAGCCGAGTTTTAGATGTTTAAAATGTTTATCTGCAGTCCGCGGTAGCCTGCTCAAACGAATATGTCTGTGTGCTTGCGTGCATGTGCCTGTCAGTCTGTCAGTGTCTGTGTGTGTTTGTGCGCGTGCGCATGCGGTGCGTGTGTGTATATCACTGCAGTAAGTAGTAACTATTATCTATTCTGTGACCCTGTGAGCCCTACAACTATGATATTGACGATACGTACTTGGGTATGATGTAATGGCCGCTGGTCATATCCGTGAGTGCGTAGTTCAGCCACGGCCACGCAGCCTCTACCTAAGAAAAAAAAACCAATTGTGGACTAAACTTTTGCTTTGTACCTACTGCGGCCCTAAGATGACAACCCAGGTTTAGTTTAACCCCTCCCTGCGTCTCTGTCTAACTAGTGTCATAAGAAAGTGACGCAGATAGAGATAAACTAAACTTGGCGAGTCATGTTAGGGCCACTGAATTATATTGTTATCAGATGGAGTATATTGATTGCTACTAAAGACAATGTATTAGATATATTGATAGACTCCATACGAATGTATGGAGTACTAACCACTAGGCTATCCGGTCGCTGAACAGGCTCAAATTTACCCTTTTTTTAAATGGCTTCCTATCTCTAGGTCAAAATCGATTTCGCCAATTAAACCTACCCTTATAACTTGTCCCCTGATTGGATACACGCTATCGTCAGGCACGAGCTCGCGGGCGCCCAGCCCCGAGCAGTTGACCACCACGTCGAACGGCGCGAGCGCAGAGTCATGCAGTGACGTCACCGAGCGGCGCGCCAGCCTCCCGCCCGCGCGCTCGAACCGGCCGTAGAGGTACGCCAGCATGGAGGACGTGTGAGCAACAAAGGTTGTGAAAGTGTGACCAGCACTGGAATGAAGAGTTTGCCGGGCTATAATTTAAATTAGAACACAACAATAATAGGGTAATAAAATAATACTAAAATCATTTGAAGGCGTAGCTTTGCCCAGCACAACACAAAACATTGGTTACTAGTTTTCCACATCTCAGAGGTACCCTCTGCAAGGTCATTAAAGTACTAAGGCATAAGGCTTGTGTAGGGTACATACAATTCCTGAAAATATCACATCGCGGCTATTTGGCGATGAAAAGTAAATAAACTCCAACTCATACTTACACGTATTTAACAGAGTACAGACGACTCAGAGACTCCAGCTGATTTTCTTTAAGCGTACAAAAGCCGAGCACTGAGGTCGCCCACTCCGGTACCTTAATGGCCGCCGGTTGTCTGTGCAGCGCATACACTGGCATCATGCAGACTTTGAAGCCACCTTCCCGCAAGCCGACTTGAAGGAACTCGTAGGTCTCACTGCCCCATTTGCTATGCACACATAAATAAATAGGTAGGTAATTAAAGCTGATTGTCTTTATTTTTTCTAAACTTGGCCCATTTTTCATATTAATGTTTTTGGTAGGATATTATGCAGATTTTAGCCGACTGGCGTCAGGAGAGCTTAGGGTTATTTATAGAAAAGATGTACAAGCTTTTACTAAATTTTCAGAGTTGCACGTTAGTTTGTTGATTCTAAGTGCGGGCGTCAAGATGTTAACGGCGTCTCTTCACTCCCTTGCAGAGATCTGGCAAATTTGACGTCCATACTGGCCGATTTAGATACCAGGCTTAGCTAACCGCTGTATCAGTCGTATCAATACACAGGGCCCCCGGGTTACAGAACAGGAGTCACGCAGTGTGTAAGCAAAAAATATTTCCCCACAATTTAGGCTTCGCCGCAGTTGGGTGGAACGGCAAATTTCAGGGCCCTCTAGGGCAAGCTTCATACGCGTTGATGAGCACGACGATGATTGCACTGCAAAAAGATCAGAGGTAGATGCGCCATTTGGGGTGGGGAAGCCACTGAACCTTACTTAAGAAGATGCTCAGGTGTATTCTGGCAGCAATACGGGTACCATAGCCCCCCTGAGCCGTCGCCTGTCGTGTCGGGGCTCAGCTTCTCAGCTATCACCTCCACCTGTAATTACGCAACTAAATGACAGCAAGTCTTTCTTGCCGGTAAATACTAGGTCTAAAGAACTCCTCAAGAACACCAGAGGCAAGCTATTAACGCACGCTAGTCTTCGTAGCGGACGTAAAGCATATATCCTTTTCTAATCAATTAGGCCGCAGCGCCAGGTAGATGCGTGTTATCGTGCTCGACGCCAGCGACATCTATCGGGGAATATTATCGTCAATATTTCCGTACCTAATATTAGTAGGTATGTAATTCCATTTGCCGACAGATAGCGCTGGTGTATCAATATTTTAAAATTTTAGTAATAGTCAGTGCCACACACACGCACGCATGCGCGCTTGCTCCCATGTCTGTACTATTTTAAAATGTTAGTATTATTTTTACATGTTTAAATTTTTATAAGAATTGTATTCTCATAACGCACTCCTCCTCAAGATACAGGCTCAGCCTGTTCTTTGTTTTTCTTTTTTTTGTGTTTCTTAAGCAAATAAATAAATAAAATAAATAAATGATATTTGCCCCTGAATAATACGTATTCTGTGCCTGAACTGCTGTGACAGAACCGCCTATGTTTGACTAATGGCATCCCTTCCTGATGATGACAGTTAAACAAATAGCTGCAGGGATAAATTATTTAGGGCCGCGGCCGTGTTGCAAGCGACGAGCGGTTGCAGCAGCCGTTGTCCTGGGTGCCACTACTGCCACTGCTTTTTAACACCAGGGTAGAACATCAAAAATATTGGTCTAACCTAGGCCCCTGCAGGCAAACCAGAGAGGCTAGAGGCTTCTCGAGCGCACAAATGAAATTAAAAATGTTTCCTCCAGTGGAAACGGCTGAAAATGGGGCCGCGAAAATTGAATTGCCTATATAAACGCTCCGATCGACATGAAATCCGGCCCTGCAGCAGAGGGGTTCCACTCCGCACTGTAGGTGCGCTCGCCGCATTACCTATGGCATAGGTTAATCGCAGTAGGTTGCCAGGTTGCCGCGCGCGCGCCCGCTCACTCTGTGTCGCGCGTTGTGATAGTATTATAGTAAGCAGCCGAACCCTAGCGGTGCGCCAGGGCATTGCGGGTGGAAGGCGGGCGCAGACGGCGCCTTCCTTTTGACACATGCCGCCTGGCGATTGTTTACGAACGAACTTTTTGTGCCGGTTCATAAAGCTAGAATTCGTTTAATGGTCGTCAAAAAAGAGAAGTTTCTGTACTAAGGTAACGGCGCCTATTACCGTGGTACTTAAGGATGTTTTCAAACAAGTCCAAAAAATTAAGAGTATCAAAGCTACTTAACGACCGAGAATATTTTTTTTATTTAAGAGTGTTTATTGAACTTTCAGCGTAGTAACTTTTTTTACTTATTTTACTTATACTTATTTGATAAAATAATTATTGAAACCAAAATACCTAATTCTTCTATTACCGTGGTAATGGCTCGGCTGTGTTCTATTACCGCAAATTGAGCTTCCATTACCGACGGTATACAAAGCAGCAATTTTCTACCATCGGTATTAAGATTCAGACTCATGTTATGATTCGGAACTAATTAGCGAGGGTTAAAAAAAATATGGTTTTGGTTCTGTACATTATTGCTGTACATTAAGTTTTTTAAGGGTAAGTAAATAAAACGTTAAACATGTACAACTTATGACAACTACATAATGTGTCTACCTACTAATCTCCTTTATGGATCAGTACAAATGGAAAAGATTCCAACTGATAAGTAAGTCTCAATTTTATCAAATATACTGTACTTACGGTACCCTAAATACGATTTATTTTGATAAAAGACTGAAATGTCACTCGATAATAGACACTTTTTTAAAAGCCTATCACCGACCCAAACAAAAATTAAATGGATCGGCAATAGATTCCCATACATTCTAATACCGAGGGTTATGTGATCTAAGCATCGGTAATAGGCTTTATTTGGAGTGTTATAAAACCTAATTCCGACCCATAAGAACAATAACATACAGTTGTATTTACATTCAAGTCAAAAATAAAAATTACAAGCTTGGTATAAAACCAAAATTACATAACTGGTCAGTAAGTATATCATTTTATTTCAATATTTAAACAACTTGACAAAATAAGGGTTTCTATAGAAACTACAAAATCAGTACTGAAGTTTTTGTTAAAAATTAAGGGTTTGTTGAATACATTTTATACCACGGAAATGGTTCTTTATTAGCGTGACTAGATCAAGATTGGAATAACTGCAAGAACTTAACTAACCGGTCACACATACCCAAATTAAAGCACAAAGAACCAAAATCACAACTTTAACTAGTACCGTGGTATACCATGGTAATAGAACCCACAGCAAAAAATGGTGCCTATCACCGCTGTATTTTATTTTCCATTTTAAACGTATTTTCAGGCCAAAAAATATATAAAGAGTACTCAGAACTCGTGCAGAAAATTACAAACAACCATTTAAAAACCATAACATTAGTTCAATTGCCATAACCATTACGTAAAATACTAAATACGATTCCAGTTCACCTACATGTGGCGTCACGCGTTAGTATGGTACAACCTGTTCCTGCGCTGGCGTTGCGGAAACGGACGAATTGCAAGCTCTTTGTTTTATTTACACACACTAGCGCTTATAGCACCGTTAGTCAAGTAAATATGCTTCGTTCCTGAAAAAAAATTTTTTTAAGATATCAATCGGTTTGCTTATAAAATACGTATTTGAAAACGGCGCGGTGATGGTCGTCGATTTTGATACCCCCGGTAATAGGCGCCGTTACCTTATTATTTATTCTGTGCCTGCAGAAAGCTTAGCCTCCTCAGAATTCAGAGCATGCATTGAGAGGAAGAGACCGCTGGCCGCGAGTGCCGTGACATTTTAATATGCCCTGTTACTGTAACACTTACACTCTAACATGATCGGCCATATTTAGTTTATCAGAGTTTACCTCTGTGTGCGGCTAGCTGTCCGTAGCTCGACGTCTTGATTGCGCCAATATTGCGTAATTTCTTATGACACTGGTTTGACAGAGACGGAAGGAGAGATAAATTAAACCGAGGCTGACCATTGTTATATGACCTGGGCCCAATTTCATAAACGCGACAGGCGACAGGTGACAGTGACAATTTGCTGTACATTACTGTGTCGACAATTAACGCTACAGACTTACAGATTTAACATCATTGTGGGCAAGCAATGTATACCGAATTGCCACTGTCACCTGTCGCGTTTACGAAATTGGGCCCTGATGACCCTATAATTCTATAGTGTGTAAATGCGACTTCACACATTTGCTACTTGCCATGAGCGTACCCAGCTTCTGGCCTAGGGAGGGGCAAGTCAGATGCTAGATTCGGTAATATTCGTCCGCCATCGTCGCGCACGGTTTTTTGGCAATTGCACCGTGTATTTTGCCAGTGTCTACTGCGTGGTTTATTTAAAAGTTAGAGCATAAGGCCCCGTTTACACTTTGTTTAGTAATTAGGCGAATTTAAACATGTTCTGCGAGATTTCAAGGGGGGGCAGCTGCCCCTCCTTGCCCCCCCCCCCCCCTAGGTACGCCCATGCTACTTGCCCTAAACACCAAATGTATGAATACGCACGTGCACTTATCGAAGTGTAAGGCAGAGCCAGTTAGTGCAAAATTCTGCCACAAAATTTCGGATCCCTTAGAAAATCGTCGGTAACACAAAGGGTGGAGTGGCATAGTCGCATCAGCGACAAAGCTCCTTGAATTATTGAATAAAGAAAAAAAAACATTAAAGGGTCTGCTAGGATTCCTGGAAGACCAGGGTTGGCAAAATGGGGCATTTGGTTTTTGTTTTATGAAATAGGAAGGCAAACAAGCAAGTAGGTCAACTGATGGTAAGTGTTCACCACCGCCTATATAGACACCCGCAACAACAAAGAGATTGCAGATGCATTGCCAACCCAGAAGGCTAAAATCGAATACCTCTTGTGCCAGTAAGTGCAACGGCTGTCTTGCTCTCCACGCCGAAACACAACAGTGCAAGCGCTGCTGCTTAGCGGCAGGATTAGCGAGCAAGATGGTGGTAGCGATCCGGACGGACCTTTCACAAGGACCTACCACCCAAAAAACCAACGACTTGGTACTATACTTACGTCCAATTGTGGATATTTCTCCTTAATCTTAATAGCACAAGCGATGCCATTCGCTCCGGCTCCGATGACCCCCACTTTTGCCATGGTGCCAGCAACTTGAAGAGTAACCAGCTAACGGATTCGCGACACACGCCAGTTCCGACTGTACCGAGCGCTCCAATCAAATTCTTAACGTGTACTGTTCACATTTGTTGAAGTATTGATTACACGAAAACGATATTAAATATCTCGGGTCAACGGAAAGTAAACTTCTTAATCACTAAATATTTACCTTTTACAATATGCCTAGTTAATTAACTTGTTTAAAAAACATGTAGTTATTCTATCTTTGTTTGATGCTGATATCGGTAAAATACACATCTAAAATGGTTTATCAAGAGCATGTCGGGTCATGCTCAGTTTAGGGTTCCGTAGCCATTACAAAAAGCCTAAATTAATTTTAATGAAAAAAACATTAATATTCATTCTGTTACAGAGATCAAAAATAAGCTAGTATTTTCTTAAGGACACTATGAAAAACAAAGTTATTTCTGCGCTTGCATTGACATCAAAATAGTGTGTAACCGAAAATATCTCGTATTTCATTTAGCAGTAAAGCCTTTTGCTTTGTCAAGTAAAGTATTCTGACATTACATTGGAGCGACTGCCATCTGCCATCCGTACCTAACCCCTGCTACAGGAAACCAGATCGACAGGATCGTATTATAGATTAATTTTCATTTAAGTGCAGGTTTCCTTACGCTTTCCCTTATCGTAAGAGCGTTGGTTCTGGAGGTGCTAGGAACTTGTGGGTCCGTTCTGATCGCTACCACCATCTTGCTCGCTAATGTATCCGCTAAGCAGCATTGCTTGCAATGTTGTGTTCCGACGCGAAGAGCAAGACAGCCGGTGCAATTACGGGCACAAGAGGTATTCCATCTTAGCCCTCTGAGTTGGCAACGCATCTGCAATCTCCTTAGTGTTGCGGAAGTCTATGGGCAGTGGTGATCACTTACCATCAGGTGACCCACTTGTTTCTTTGCCTTCCCTTGTTGTAGAAAAAACTAGAGCCTAAACGGATGACATGGCAAATGCAATGTTTCTAAATGTCTTTCTAACATGCGCATCGTTCGCTTGTCGCTTTACGACTGAGGACACTGGTGCTATTTAACTCCAATTTGGAGCTCGCTACCGGAGCGCTTGTAACCTATCTAACTTTTTAAATATCATTGTTATTTACGGATTTTTCTTTACTTTATTGCTTTTTAATCCCGAAAGTATTATATAGAGTCTGGCCATCGAAACGTGATATTGACCTTGAAACAGAATTCTTTATATGGCAATACTCAATACTTGTCAAACCCTAGTACGTTGGTTGTCAAGTCGTGTCAATTTTCGGAATAACAAACGGTTATCTTGCGTTATTATGTCGAAACCTATAAAGAGTTCAGCTAGGAAGTTAATTTATACAATGATGTGTAAATTTAAAGCAAAACAAGAAGAGCGAGCCTCTGCTTTCCGCGAGAAAGAACGATATTTCCATGAAATAATCGCTGCCACAGGTTAGTGCACTGTAATGATTTTGATATTTGTTGAATAGTTTGTATACTCCATAGTTATTTCAAGATATATTTCGTTGGACTAAACATATTATTCGTTTAATTATGCTTTTGTTGTTGGTTTCAGTTTGAAATAGTATTTTCTCCTACATTTAGAGGTTATGTTCCGATTGTAATCGGAAAGGTATTTATTGCATGTTTTTTATTTCAGAGAGGATGAGAGATAAACTTGATGACAAAAGCTTAAATGAGTTGAATGATATTGGTAATGCTGTGAAGAGTTTACAACAACTAGAGGAAAATAGTCAACTCAAAACAGAAATTCAATTTGTGCAAGAAATTTCTGCAATGACAGGTATGATATTTTAACTGTAAATTAATAATTAAAAGTGTGTTAAAGTCCAAATTTATATAGCTATATATAAACAAGGAAGTCACATTTAGTTAAAAATAATATCTTTAGCGGAAGTGGGGCTACAAAGATGCAACTAGGATAGTGCCAGGATGAGGGAAAAGATCTTAAATAATATTATTAAGACAGTTCTTTTAGAAATGTATAAATGAGTGGACACTAGGTGACACCCTACCCTCACATTGGATTCTGATCCGTTGGCCAAAACAATTTATTAACCACACCACCTGCTATTGGTCCCGGGGTCGCGGGTTAGGAATGTAACACTTTACCACATAGGGATGATTAGTTAGATCACTCATAATATAATAGTGGGTTACAAAGTGATTGATGCTTCCAATAACCAGAAGCTGTTGGAACCGTGAATAAATCTGACTCCATTCGTATGTTTTACGTTTATTTAAACATTATAATTAATAATACATTAATTGTTTGAGTGATTCGAGTGACAGAGTGCCACGAGCTCTATATCTCTATAGTATGTCTTATAAAAAAGGTATCCCGCTCCGTGGAGGTGTTATCGGCGTTAACATACTCCCCCCCCTCGAGTAGGTTGAACCTCGAGGAGTAAAGACACTGGATGCCGATGTGGTAGATGTCTTCCACGTAGCCGATGATGCAGAGTACTTTGTAGTAGATGGTAGATATGTAGAAGGTATCGTCGCACTTGATGACAGAAGAAGGCGTCGTACACACTGTAGATGCTTCTTTAGGTAGTGCTGGTTTATGTATAGCGCGACGAACAGTGCCTCGTGCTGTTAGGACGGCAGCTACCCTGGAGATACTGTCATGTCCGGGATATAATTTTTGAATGCCCCATTTCATTGAAGAAACATTTGCTTCCTTGAGGACGACGATGTCAGTAGCTTGCAGTCTTTCATATCAATCAGTAGCAAAGATGGTAGCGCCATTGATGCTTTACAGATCAGGAAGTGACCCAGAGTTAACAGTCCCTAATCATTTGGATCTGATGAAAGTATTGTGGGAAATTGCGAGTTAAAAATAGCTTCAACTTGAGTCAATAACGTCGATAAGTTTATCAAATGGCATGTGTGTGTTACCTAAAAACTCTAGCAAGATGAAACTTGGGTGATTTCTCACGTATTTTTCACGATTACCCGAAATGCAGAGAATAAACTGGCGAGAATGTAAATTTTATACCTTCATTTTTCGCGACAGAAGACATGGCATCGTTATTTTTTTTTTAACGTTACTAATTCCGTTGCTCGTGCCTACAAAATTAGTCCATTATATTATTGAAGTATGCTTGGTTTCTCTCTGCAAGATATAAATTATCTTAGACAAAATAAACCATTCTGAAGTGACATCGCTCCAAATGCAGTGCCTTTGTCGAAAGCAAACGCTTAATGATAAATAGCATTTGGTAATCCTACAACCATCGCCTTTGCGGCCTAACGTTTCAAAAGAACCAGCAAAGTCCACTCTGCACACTTGGGAAAGAAGATTCGGTGTGAATATTGATTGCGGTAAGTTACCCATTGCTTTATATTATAGCTTTATTAGGTTTAATACTTAAGTTTAAAGATTATTGTTGAGATTGTTTACTCAAATATGAGAGCAAAGTGTTCTATTCTTTGCAAGTTAAATATATTATCCTAATAATCTTAAATTAGGGTTTAAAATATAATTAGATAAGTTATAATTAAAACGTTTAATATGGGCAAATACTCTTTGCAAGGTGGTGACCTTGGCTGAAGAGCTTGCTGCATTAGCATGAATTGTATTGTAGTTAGTGTTTAGAGTATAAGTTTTATTTCAGATACGTCACTGCTACTGCACAGCTCACTTGTAGTTAGTAATTCTTCTCTTAAAATTCGCAAATTGATCCTTAATGCCATGAGAGAATTTACATTTTATGTTTTGTGAGCTCTGAGAACCACCGTGACTCCCCCCAGTGGGACCAGCCACTATCCATCCTAGTTTAGTGTCCGTCAATACGGGTTTATGCTGTCCCAATTTGATCTGATTGGGTTCGATAAGGTACCAAAACATATCTGAGCCTAGTAAGATATCAACTTCTGACGGGTGATAAAAGTGAGGATCAGCTAGAATTAAATTCGATGGAATTCCTAACTGTGACTTCACTCTTATGTTCGGAAGTTGGTCTGTGATAGTAGGCACTATATATAATTTCACAGGCATAGAAAAACCATTATGCAATGAATTTATAGTAAGATCGCAATATTCGTTAATAGTTAGTGTTGAATCGTTGATGCCCGATACGGCACGATTAATTCGATTAAAATTGCAATTAATCCTTTGTTTAGCTGTTTCAGATATAAACGAGAGTTGGCTCCCGCTATCCAATAATGCACGCAAAGTATACGTTTTACCTTGACTTGTAACGTTGACAAGCGCCGTAGAGAGTAAAACTTGATCACTAGATATAGCAGACATCGTGAGTGACGCTTTAGTCTTGATTGGAACATCAAGTTGGGAAGCAGGTGTAGCAGAGGATGATGCTGTCTGGTAAGTATTATTTTTATTTTGTGTTTTCACGGTATCTTCATTATTTCTGTTTTCTTGAATCTGTATTTGTTTGTGTAAAATAGTACTATGTTTTCTTTTACAGATCCTGCAACATCCAGCGCGGCACTGATAAGTAAGATGACCGGGACGAAGACAGTTTTTGCATAACTTCCACTGACTCACCTGTAGATAACGCTCATCTACCGATAATGATTTGAATTTAAGACAATCAATTAATCGATGGTTTTGTTTACAGGACATGCAATTGTAAATAGTTGATGGCTTTTGAGAAAATGAAGCAATAAAAGACTTCGTCCTTGGAATAAATTGACGTTTTTCATTTTTTACATCCGACTTTGTAGAATTCACCGTTTCTAGAACGTCAGCCCTGTTACGCAAGAACTTGTAGAAATCTTCTAATATAGGGGACTCTTTAAATTCATTCCTATATTCTTCCCACCTTCTGGCAGTCGCGCTGTCAAGTTTTGTAGAAGCCATGTAAATAACAAGTGTGTCCCACTTGTCCGTGCATTCCCCAAGTGTTTTGAGCGCTTGTAAGTTTTTTGATAGAGAATCAATTAAATCGCGTATACCCTTATCCGATTCCTTTGACAAAGGTTTAAGGTTTACTAGGCATTTTAGATGTTGATTCGCTAATAAGCGTTTATTATCATATCTCTCACATAAGAGAGACCAAGCAATGGCATACGTGTCAGCTGAGACAGCAACTGATTTAATGACAACACTAGCCTCACCATCTAAGCAAGACTTTAAATAATGGAATTTGCATATGTCATCCATTTCATCATTTTTGTGAATGAGTGATAAATATGTATCACGAAATTCTAGCCAGTTATTTGTGTTTCCATCAAAAGGAGGAAGTTTCAAAGGCGGAAGCTTTATTCTGTTTATGCCACTGTGGCTTGAACCGCTTGAAGCCTCGTCCTTTTTTTGGTTATGCTTCCACGTTTCGATCAACTCTTGAGCCTGACCGAAACTACCATAAAATAAGTTTTCCGTTTCTTCCCTATGCTCTAATTGATTTGCAGATGAATCCACCTTCTCAATATTGTCCTGGATGCCGTCAAACTCATGGAGCACATTTTGCATTTTTGTTAATCGAAATGATAACTCGTTTATTTCGGCATTAGAAATTTCCTTCACACTCTTACCAACTAGAGTCGATAAGAACTTTTTAAATAATGTTAACCGGGCTCTAGTAACCCCTCTTTGTTGTACAAGTTCCTTTATATCACCCATTTTGTAAGCACAAGCAACGTAAATGGGTAAGGACGCAGGTATTAAAACAATAATATATTTACCTACTCACATTAGTAATAAGTTAATAACGATTCCATACCTTGAACTCGCAGTTTTAAGTGCACGTAAACAAACCAGTTTACCCTTGCCGGCGTAGTGAGACAGTAATAATAACTGTCCCGGCAGGTTGGTATTTATTCACTCGTCAACTTACTTCCGAATTCCGGTGAGATCTGAAATAGTCGGCAACTCACTTTGAAAATATTTGTTAAAACTGATCGTCGCGGCTTTCAATAGAAATGGGCTAGACCTAATTCAAATATTTCATTGTTGCAAGTTACAAGTATAATTAAATTGATATTGAAATCAAATGCAGCTTGCTTACAGATAATAATATCAGGCAATTTTAAAGTAAGAAGGGAATTCGAAAAATGGCTGACACCGCTTTCGCGATATTTGATATATAATTATTTGTATTCGACACTATCACCGTTGGTGACTCAAATTTAATTAGATGGCATTAAACCTATAAGGATTAAAATAGAAAACGGGTTCACTTCCTTCGGTATTTAGCTTCTTACTACGTGCCCTGTACTCGGATAATTTTCCCTTTGCTCCTTGTTTGCTCCTATTTACTTATAAGTTGCCTCTCAGTAGGTCCGTGTTCTTTACAATAATATCACGTCGTGGTCTCCAAATGTTGGAACCGTGAATAAATCTGACTCCATTCGTATGTTTTACGTTTATTTAAACATTATAATTAATAATACATTAATTGTTTGAGTGATTCGAGTGACAGAGTGCCACGAGCTCTATATCTCTATAGTATGTCTTATAAAAAAGGTATCCCGCTCCGTGGAGGTGTTATCGGCGTTAACAGAAGCTATACTGTTATTTAAACAATATAATGTATTTTATTTCTAATTTTCAGATGTTGGTACTGCTACTATCAAAAGAATAAAAAAAGAAGGACAGTTTAATGCTGGTGTTTGGAATACTCCCGGGAAAAAGCGTCCACATAAACCAACAGTTGCCAATTTGGATAGTTTTGACATTAACGTGGTCAGGCAGAAGATCAATCAATTCTACACAGTTAAGAAACAGGTGCCTACTTTACGTACCTTGTTGACAGATTTAAGAGAGAGCATTGAATTTACCGGATGTCGTGAAATGTTGCGAAAAATTTTATTATCCAATGGCTTCGAGTTAAAAAAATATATAAATGAGCGTAGTATAATCATGAAGAGATATGACATTGCAGCATGGAGGCACAGATTTTTGAGAGCCATTAGTAAATACTGCCAGCAAGAAAAGCCGTTAATTTATATGGATGAAACATTATATTCATCAAAATTATAGGCCAAAAAAATCGTGGCAAGGTCCATGTAGTAGCGGTGTGGTTGAAAAAATTTCCCCAGGGAAACGGTTCATTATTGTACATGCCGGGTCCGAAAAAGGATTTGTACCCAATGCCCTCTTGGTTTTTAGCTCAAAATCTCTGTCAGCTGATTATCATCATGACATGAACTGACAGAACTTTTTAAAATGGCTGCAAGAGAAATTAATCCCTAATTTAAGAGAACCAAGTGTAATAATAATAATGATTCTATGATAGTTGAAAGAATGTTATTTTACTCAATAAAATGTTTATTAATCATTAAATCAGTATGCTGTTTCACTTTAATACAGAATTCCTGTGGTGTAACAAATTAATAATTTCAAGTTTCTGCCATTTTGGCTTTTGTTTCATCATCAGACCACCTTACTGATATAGCTGATACCATAATGCTGCATTGACAATAAAATATTTTTGATTTTGATTTTTGTCACCTGGCTTACTTAAACACCAGGAACCGGTTCCATGGGCGCAATGCTCGAAGAAAGTTTTCGCTACATACGCATTTTCCCAAGTAGTCGGCTACGAGCTTAGCGCTACGAAATCTTTGGTTGCGTGCGACAGTGTTAAGTAAGTATAAGTACGCCAAATTCGAGCCTAACCGGATGTCAGGAAGTGGTTCTAGTTCTAGTACATACGCTAATGTATTACGGCTTTACATAAAATTTTAATGCGAAAGTATTAAAACTATTTAATCCTAGTTCACGTGGGGTTACCATATATATATTTTTTAAATTTCGCGGGCAATTTTCAGTATCACGTTTGGATGGCCAGACTCTATCTTTTACAGCTATTTCAAACCCTTAATCACGCTTTTCTAGTTATGGCTCAAACAGTTTCCTCTGACAGCATCAATTGAAATGACAGCAGTGACAGCCTTGACAATGACAACGACAACTGACATTTGACAAGTCTCAGCTTGCGCGATCGGTCGGAATCTTGTTTGTTGCGGGAAATCGAAATCTTGGCATCTTTGTTTTGATTCAATTGAATAAATACTTAGGAAAAAACAACCGAACACCAATTTTTAAATAAGCGATAAAATTTCAAAATGAAGTAAACACCGCTACTCCTTATGTTATACGTTACGAAAGGTTGAAGAAGGTTTTTATTTAAATTTTATGCTTGCAGGTTGACTGTTGACGGTTTATTGGTGTATTTTCCGTATGACTACATATATCCAGAACAGTATGCATATATGCTGGAATTAAAACGCGCATTAGACGCTAAGGTACGGTTGCATTCTGAAATAACATCAAATAATTTTACTTCGAAAAAATAAAGCTAAGCATTTTGAGGTTATGTCGGTAAGATTGTTTATTTTTTTGTTTCTAGGGCCATGGACTGCTTGAAATGCCTTCTGGTACCGGGAAAACTATCTCGCTATTATCCTTGATCGTTGCTTATATGATACAGAACCCACATCAAGTAAGGTAAGGCGGAGTGAAGAAAACAAACTGATAGTCTGTTTTCTTTCGTGATCTCTATTTATATATAACTAGCGGACGCGCGCGACTTCGTTCGCGTGAAATTAGTAACCTATGTCCGTAAGGGATAGAGTAGCTTTCTATTGGGGAAAGAATTTTTGGAATCTGTTCAGTAGTTCCAGAGATTACCCCCTACATACAAACAAACAAAGTTTACTACCTCTTTAGTATATTTGTGTAGAAGTGTAGATAGTGTGGATAAATCCTAAACTGGAAGAGATCCCTTAAAGGTATAAATTCGCCTTTGTACATGTTACTTATTTTCTTGTAAATTGTTATTTTTTATTATTATGTGAATAAAGAGTTTACATACATACATACATAAATACAGTACTCGAGCATATGACTGACGAGATATTACCCGACCACTGCAAGGCTACCTAATCTTGCCTTCTAACACTGTACTCAAGCGATGCTCGTACACAAACACGGTCGGGCATTGTATGTCACTTGCGTTGCGGGGTGAGGAGAATTTTATGATGCTAACTACTTTTTCTGCCTTGAAATGATATATTTCATTCTTTTATTTTGCAGAAAGTTGATTTACTGCTCTCGTACAGTGCCAGAGATTGAAAAGGTACTCGAGGAGCTGAAAAACCTCATCAATTACTATGAGCAGCAGCAGGGTGAGAAGCCCAGCCTTGTGGGCGTAGTGCTAAGTTCCCGGAAGAACCTGTGTATACATCCCGAGGTGAGATACCACACGATACGTGGTGGTCCTCCACTGTGCATTTTAAAAGCTCTTTTTTACCTCGGACGTGCAAAATCTGGAACGGGCTAGTGGCTGCGGTTTTTCCATCTTCCTTCCACATGGGTGCCTTCAAAAGACGAGTGTACCGATTTTTGCAAGGCCGGCAACGCACTAGCAGTCCTAATGGTGCTGGTGGTCCATGGGCGGAGGTCATCCCTTACCATCAGGTGAACCACTTGCCCGTTTGTCGGCTTTATTATTAAAGAAAAAACATTCAGGAGAAAAAAAATGTTGGTGTACCCTGTGGTCACCAGTTCCCATGGGCATTGATCACTTCCGATGATGTATCTCGATTATTAACCTGATGAGGTTCCATGCATGTTTGTTTGTCACAATAATCCATGCAAAGAAGCGTTGGAATGCTAGTAGTTTCCACGTACCAGAGAGTTTTTCAACTCAAATACAAACCTTAACAGGGTTGCCAACCGGTCATATTATATAGTCTTTTACTATATTTCAGCTGTCCGTACTATATACTGTTAAGCTAATATATAGTACGCAAATATACTATATTTCGAGCACTTGTCACATTACTAAAATAGATAGAAAAGAACAAATTTATACCATTGCCTTTTTTCACCTTTTCAAAAATACTATATTTTTTTGAAGCAAACTATATACTTTCTTAGCTTATTCTCAAAAATACTATATTCAACCGAAAAAATGTTGGCAACCCTATACCTTAGGTACTTTAGCTATTAACACTTTACCTTAGGTTCCTTAACCATACCCAGTGTAAAAAAACGGCATGTGATTTTGAACGAAAACCTTTATTCAGGTATCACGAGAAAGGGAGGGCAAACTGGTGGATAGCAGGTGTCACTCACTCACAGCCAGTTATATCCGAGACAGGCATGAACGGGACCCCGAGGTGCCAATATGTGAGTGCATTACAATGCAGTACATATAAGTGTAGAAATATGGGTCTGTCTGTATAAACAGTAGTAGGGATCTTACTGAAACTGGAGATTGTAAATTGAATTAACCAGAGACAGATTTGGACACGAAGCTCATGAAATGTCTCAACGAAGTGCCAAACAAATACACCTCCAAGAGCGGGCGCCAGTGTACTTACCCAGCAAGAAGTCAATCCTTGTATCATACACACACAATGTTCCGTTCGCGGTCGTTCACTGCGTTCCGTTGCAATGTTCGTTATAATCTTCTATTCAAAATGATCGAAACAGAAATCATTGTCAGAGATATAAAATCAATTCAAAGTTCCGACCTATTGTAGTTGGAGTCAAAACTCTGTAACATCCCTATACTGGAGAACCCTGTCGCAATAAAATAGCCAAGTAGATGCTACATCTCTCAATTTTGAGGTAAAAAAAAGTTGTAAATGGCTACCCTGAATAACTCCATCCCCTCAACAGTACAAAAGTTTTTCTGAACTGAATATCTGACATTCTTAAGTGCTTTTAAGGCCAGCCTTTGGCCTTTATAAAAAAAACCTTGTGCTCGTCCAGGCCAGTTCTACGAGGGTTTCAACCGCGAAGGCAAGGAGTCCATGCTGCCGTACGGCGTGTACACCATGGACGACCTCAAGCAGTACGGCGCCGACCGGAACTGGTGTCCTTACTTCCTGTCGCGGTTCGCGGTCAGTTGCCATCATGTTGCTGTGTCTGGGCTTCCTCTTAACCAGGGTCTCCCAACCTTTTCTAAGTGACCCATAGTGTACAGTGACGATAATCCACGGGCCCTTAAAAATAAACCGCTATCCAGAAAAAGGCCTATTCGCTAGCCTTTTCTTTGCCTGAAAAAATATTCGAAATTCGCCTTTTGCTTCTTGAGGCAAAAGGCGAATTTCGAATATTTTTTCAGATCTAAGATTTGGACAGTTTAAACGTTTTCACATTATCCGATATCGGCTTCCGATAACGAAATATCGTAAGCAAGTAAAATAAATTACATAAATCGGATCCAATATCTGGTATAGGAACCGGCAGCCGATATCGTACCGACTTTCAATGACGAAATGGTATCGGATAATGTGAAAATGCTCTTACACTCTTCTGTTTGTGCCGTGTAGCCAGCAAACTAGATAACCAAAATACTTAGTTGAAATTAAGCACAGTAGTTATGTATAGGCGCAACGAGAATTGAGGTACCTATGCAATTACTGCTACAAAAGGTGTTTCATCTTAGCCCTCTGGGTTGGCAACGCATCTGCAATTCCTTTGGTGTCGTGGGTGCCTACGGGCGGCGGTGATCACTCACCATCAGGTGAACCACTTGCTCGTTTACTTTCCTATGTTGTATATAAAAAAAGGTCACGCTCACTGCACGTCACGTGTGTAGGTACAAGAGAGTTTCGTTCGTTCGGTAGTCGTGTGTGTAATCGTTGACCTCAATTAAACTCGGGTGGTAGGACCTCGTGCAAGGTCCGCCTGGATCGCTACCACCATCTTGCTCGCTAATCCTGCCGCTAAGCAGCAGCGCTTGCACTGTTGTGTTCCGGCGTGGAGAGCAAGACAGCCGGTGTGATTACTGGCACCAGAGGTATTCCATCTCAGCACTCTGGGTTGGCAACGCATCTGCAATCTTCTCGGTATCGCGGGTGTCTGGAGGCGGTGGTGATTCCTTCCTATTTCATAAAAAAGAACTCCCGTTGCGTTACCTACTCCCGGCTCTGTCCTCCGCCAGATAATCCACGCGGAGATCGTGGTGTACTCGTACCACTACCTGCTGGACCCGAAGATAGCCGAGGTGGTCTCCAAGGAGCTCCACAAGGAGGCCGTGGTGGTGTTCGACGAGGCGCACAACATCGACAACGTGTGCATCGACTCGCTCAGCGTCAAGATCACGCGCCGCACCATCGACAAGAGCGTCAGCGCGCTCGCCAACCTCGACAAGGCGGTGGCTCAGTAAGACCCTATAAAATGTTACATTACACATGGAACCGAAAATGAATTGTTTTAAACTTTCGCGATTTTCACGCTTTACGACGTTGACGGGACTTTAACGCGATAAAATCATTGTTGATTTACCTCGACGGCCATGTTTCGACGGCCGTGGTCACGAGAAGACCACGTTAAAACACGGGCGTTGAAGTCCCGTCAAAGTTATAAATATGAACTAAAATGTAATTTATTTCGAAAGTTAGGCACATAATAAGGGCTAGGTCTTTTAACATGCCATGGTATCAAAATCCATTGAATCGTTGTATTATTATATTGAAAATCTATTTCGCACGCTTAGTATTAAAGCGACTCAATTCTGAATTTGATATTTCCCAAAATTAAACCCTATGTCTTTTAATTAAGGTGATATTTTGGGACGTGTATTATTCAGAAATGGGTCACTTTAGTACTAAGCGTGCGATTTAAAATCAACATAAGTATACATATATTATTGTCTATTGTTATATCATGCGTAATAATTAATGTCTTAAAATTATTCTCGTGAATATAAAAGTACAAATGAATGAAATAATTAATTCAGCATTGATAGTACGCTCGCATTTACCGCCTATATACAGCATCCATCATTCGCACACGCTAATTGGTTAGAAAGAGATATAAGTTTTACGCCCTCGACAAAAGCTAGCGTACTAGGACCTCTGATGTCCCCTAAAGCCCAATTTAAACCCATGTGTTCTTTTGAAACTCGTTAGAATCCGTGAGGAGGACGCGGCGCGGCTGACGGCGGAGTATGAGCAGATGGTGGAAGGGTTGAGAGAAGCGCAGGTCGCCCGGGAGACAGACCTGATACTCGGGAACCCCATACTGCCTGATGAAGTGCTCAACGGTAAGTATGTGGGCAAACCATTGAGTTCATTAGTGGCGTAGCGTAAATACTCTGATTTTACTCGTTCGGACTGGGACGGGAAAGATTTTTAACATTGTTACATATAACAATATAGTGTTCGAATATATGCGACGGAAGCATAGTCGCCAACGATAGTGTTCATACATGCCATCCGGGCCACGTTCCGTGATTTCGTCGCGTATATTTGAATACTATTTGTATATGTAAGGATGTCAAATATCACATCTCCACGCCTTATTACATAATTGCCTAGTATTGCCGTAATCGTTTATTTATTGACTTTTTGCTCGCACCCTTGAACATGGAACGTAGTTCAATTATAATCCCCAAAGAGCGTTTTCACATTATCCGATACGATATTGTTGTAAGGTCCGATAATCCGATACGGAATGGAGCGTGTGTAACAGCGTTTTCGCACTATTCGACACGACATCGTTATCGGAATCCGATACGACATCGGGGCAAGTAAATGTATGAAACATCGCAAATCCGACAATCTCACAATGTGTAACGGCATTTTCGCATTATCCGATACGACATCGTTATCGAAACCGGATACGACATCGGCAAGTAAAACGTATAGCATATGTTATATATACCTGACGTTCACACTGACTGAATCAATATCGGATCCGATATATTTCATACATTATATTTGTCCCGATATCGATATCGTATCGGACAATCTGAAAACACTGTGCGGCGCTGTCGGCAGAGGTGGTGCCGGGCAACATCCGCAACGCGGAGCACTTCCTGGGCTTCCTGCGGCGCTTCATCGAGTACCTCAAGACCAGGCTGCGCGTGCAGCACGTCGTGCAGGAGTCGCCGGCAGGTACCGCCGGCCCGCTTGGTGTTATACCATTTATACTATTCATTTCATTTATTAGGGCGTCCGCTAAGTCGCGCGGGCGCACGGAGCGGGTGCACGCCTATAGAAAAATAGTATGAGAGCGTCCGCTAATTCGTGCGGGTGCGGGTGTGGGCTTATACCATTTGTTCGATAGGCGTGATCCCGCTCCGTGCACCCGCGCGACTTAGCGGACGCTCTGACAGTTTGCAGATGTTATGCGGTCATCGGTACATGACACCCTGCTAGGGTATCAGTGTCATTTCTTAACCCATGAAATAACTACATTCTACATTAACTGATGAGATTCAATGTCACCAACTAGACAATATTACAAGAAATAGTAAATATCAATAATGAAATTTTCTAATGTCAAAATTACAAGTATCCGTACGGATACATCGCGCATTCGCCCTTTCTGGGAATCGAACTCGGAACCTCGAGCTCGGCGGTCGGGCCCGCCGACCGCTAGCTATCCGGTCGTCGAAAGCGTTCACCCTCGAACAAACGTTCGCCCAGGCTTCCTGAAGGACGTGGCGGCGCGCGTGTGCATCGAGCGCAAGCCGCTGCGCTTCTGCGCGGCGCGGCTGGCGGCGCTGCTGCGCACGCTGGAGGTGGCGGAGCCGGCGGCGCTGGGCGCGCTGACGCTGGTGGCGCACCTGGCCACGCTGGTGGCCAGCTACACCAAGGGCTTCGTCGTCATCGTCGAGCCCTTCGACGAGCGCACGCCCACCGTGTCCAACCCGATCCTGCACTTCTCGTGAGTCGCGCCACGCGGCTTTAATAATAATAAATAATAATAATAATAATATACACCTCTCTACCCTTAGCCTTCCGCACCGGTGTTGCCTCTGAGCCATTCTATATGTCGCTTTTAAAGGGGGCCCATCTAGCGGAGGGCGATTCACCGTCTGCCAAGATCACTTTTATTTGAGACATTTTTATTTGGCAGACGTCCGGATGTCATACGCAATAGCCCAGTCATTAGTCCATCGTTTTCCCCCTGTAGTCTTGTACGGCTTAGGTCCCATCTTTCCACAATAGTTTTTACGCCTGGCGGGGGCTGCCTCTGCTCGTGTCCCTATGATGCGGGCAGGGACAGCATCCGCCCGGTGTACCCGCCACATTTCATTAAATTGTCTAAAGGGCCTCTACGTGTTGGCTTCGGCTCCGCGCACGCCTCCCAAAGGTCCGGGGCACTATTGTCCCGTGAATGGGAAAGCCATACATAATAATAATATGAGTAATGGTGCCTCTCTTTATGTTGTCATTGAATAGCATTTTAAATTTATTTGAATGTTTAATAAATAAAAAAATAAAAATCGGAACTTTTCGATTACAAAAATTGATACAGTTTTCGCCACACTCGCTCATAGTGGATCTCATTGCCTCGTTTTTAGGCTCGTAATCAGAAATATTACACACCTGTTTTTTACTTAACATTACTGCTCTAGTATTTTATGACATCCCCCCGATTAAATTAAGTTTGTACCTCATTCCAAATTACATGTACCAGTCGATAAAGCATTCTTAATTTGACCAGGTAATACATTTTTTTTCAAACGTCGTATGAAACGCGTGTGCATTGACCGTTACAAACGCGACCCGTATCGCGCTCGCGTACCGCTCGCGTGAATAATACCGCCTCGAGTGTAAATACCAACGTAACACACTCGTATCATAATGTACTAATATATCATTTGACACTTGTTTTAAATATTCATATACGTGCAAAGTTTTCATCAGAGTAAAAATTTCATCATACACTTTCGACAAAAAAAAAATTTAGACCCCAATGTCTGTATGTTTAAAACATTTTGACGAAGCCTGGTGCTGAATTTCAGTTTATTTGCGTGCACATGTGTTTACTTTAAATAAAATTATTATATGCCAAAATCTAATTTTACTTTTGGAAAACGTGTAGGAGATAATTCTCAAGCCACTTCCATGGATGACATTTTCTTTCAAATTCCTATGATTACCTATCTCAGAAAAAATACTCACTATGTTAAAGACAATAGTAAATAGTTAACGGGATTGTAACCCTAGGGATAAGGTACGAAATAGGTTAAAAAATTGACATCAATGGGAGTAACACAAGGATTATCCAAAAATCCAATGAAGAAAACGTTTTCCAATACAATGATATTTGTTTGCAGCTGCATGGACTGCTCGATCGGCATGCGGCCGGTGTTCGCCAGGTTCCAATCGGTCATCATCACCTCAGGTATGTACAGCCAGGAGGGGTTCCACTCCGCACTGTAAGCACGCTCGGCCGCCTTGCCTACAGAGTAGGCAAATCGCTGTAGATTGTCGCCTCGCCGCGAGCCCGCTAGCTCCCTTCGCTGTGTCAGTGTAATTGAAAATGAATGCAGCGCAACCCTAACCCGAGTATCACGGTAGTTTTATGTTAAAAATTTACGAATATTGTTAGATGGCTTGTGTTGTCATCAGGTACCCTGTCCCCGCTGGACATGTACCCCAAGATCCTGGATTTCAATCCCGTCATCATGAGCTCCTTCACCATGACACTGGCCCGGCCCTGCATACTGCCCATGGTAAGTGCTGCAGCCGTCATCACGAGCTCATTTAATGGAGGGGAAATAATTAAAGTAAAGGTACAGATTGATTCACAAGAGCTGGCACGAATGGTATGACGAAAGTACTGTCACTTGTCACTGTGACTGGCAGTGTGGCTGCCGTTCATACAGGGGCCTCCTTTTTTTTTTATTGGAATAGGAAGGCAAACAAGCAAGTGGGTCATCTGATGGTAAGTGATCACCACCGCCTATAGACATCCGCAACACCAAAGAGATTGCAGATGCGTTGCCAACCCAGAGGGCTAAGATGGAATACCTCTTGTGCCAGTAATACTAAATGACAGCAGAAAAATGGCTCGACATGAGAATACAGGTTGACGCCAATGTTACGAATGCAAATTATTAGTTTACCATTTATAGTCATTGGATTTACAATTTTACGAGTAACTGCATAAAATAATAATTTATTATGTTTCGTTGCAAATAGGTTTTTTTTGCAAAATAATAGTATTGACAGCAGCGCCGTCGGTCCGACAGACTGACAGCGCGAGCGATTGTCGATTTGTTGTACTTTTGTTCGACTTTTGATGCGTTTTAGGTTAGAATATTGTTTACTACTTAAGACAAGTAAGGATGAATATGGCTTAGACCTTCGGGTGGTAGGACCTTGTGCAAGGTCCGTCCGGATCGCTACCACCATCTTGCTTACTAATCCTGCCGCAAAGCAGCAGTGCTTGCACTGTTCTATCCCAGCGTGGAGAGCAAGACAGCCGGTGTAATTACTGGCACAAGAGGTATTCCATCTTAGCCCTCTGGGTTGGCAACGCATCTGCAATCTCTTTGGTGTTGCGGGTGTCTATAGGCGGTGCTGATCACTTATCATCAGGTGACCCACTTGCTTGTTGGCCTTCCTTTTTTATATTAAAAAAAGGTGTAGAATCTTGCGGTGGTATCTAGGCTATTGTTTATTTACAGATAGTGTCAAAGGGCAGTGACCAGGTGACGATATCGTCTAAATACGAGACGCGCGAGGACGTGGCCGTGATCAGGAACTACGGCCAGCTGCTAGTCGAAGTAAGTACAGGTACGTCCGCAGCCACAACCAACGCTGGTCCCAACGTTGGGCCAACACGAGGCGACTATAGCCAGGGGGGTTCCACTCCGCACTGTAGGTGCGCTCGCCGCATTACCTATGGCATAGGTTAATCGCAGTAGGTTGCCGGCTTGCTGCGCGCGCGCCCGCTCACTGTGTCGCGCGTTGCGATAGTATTACAGTAAGCAGCCCAACCCTAGCGGTGCGCCAGGGCATTGCGGGTGGAAGGCGGACGCGGGCGGCGCCTTCCTTTTAGCACATGCCGCCTGGCGAATGTTTATGAAGTAATACGAACTTTTTGCGCCTGATCATAAAGTTGGAATTCGTTTAATGGTGGTCGAAAAAGAGAAGTTTCTGTACGTTAGTACTATTGTTTATTTTGTGACGCTGGTCCCAACGTTGGGCCAACACGAGGCGACTATAGGTTCCAGCGAGAACTAGACTTCGTTTCTTTTAGATGAAAAATGGTATAAACAATCGACCGCTTAGCCTAGTGGTTAGTGACCCTGACTATGAAGCTAGTGGTTCCGGGTTCGATTCCCGGGAGGGGCAAATGTTTGTATGATGAATACGATTTTTTTTACCCGTATCTTGGATGTTATATGTATTTAAGTATGTATTTATCTAAATAAGTATGTTATCCGTTGCCTAGTACCCATAGTACAAGCTTTGCTTAGTTTGGGACTAGGTCAATTGGTTTGAATTGTCCCGAGATATTTATTTATTTAATCTTGGTAAGTCTTTCTTTGCAAAAGTGCTACAGTACAATGTATAAATAGCCGTTTTCAAATAGATTATACTGAAATAAATACTGTAATATCTTAGTAAGTAACTTTTATTTATTATAAAATAGCACTTTTACATAGAAAGAATGAGAAACTCATATTTAAAAAACGAGGTACAGCCATCCAAAGCGGCTGTTATTTCGCCCGCCTTCGGACAGGGTAGATATTAACCATTATTTGTTTAATTCGGTTCAATTACGATTGTCTCTTAATTTGATTTAATAGAATAGAATAAATTTATTTCAGGCTGCATAGGCTCAAAGATAAATACCTTAAGAGGCGTGTGAACCCACCGCTCTCCATACAAACGGCGATAACGTTTTCCACCCTCTAAACCTTAACCTATCGCCATGATTTTTTTGTATGTTGTCATTATGCCCGGGAACTAGGTTTGTATGTTTTGATTTTTTAAATATTCTTAATAGTTTCAAATATTGACGCTTTTTTGTTTTGTATGAAACTCTTAAAATGCAAATATTGTTAAAGCTATGAAGAATATTATAAAAATCGAAACATACAAACCTAGTTCTAAGGCATAATGACAACATACCAAAAAATCATTGCTATAGGTTAAGGTTTAGAGGGTGGAAAACGTTATCGCCGTTTGTATGGGGAGCGCTTTTTGGGCCTAGGTTCACACTTCTCTTTAAGACCAACTTTAATATTTATTATACACAACTACCTAATAACTTAATTACTAGCACGTGAAATCTGTTTCGCCTGTTTATGCCTGTATGGTACAGTGTATGTTTGTCTGTGTGTCAGGTGGCCGCGTGCGTGCCGGACGGCGTGGTGTGCTTCTTCACGTCGTACCTGTACCTGGAGAGCGTCGTCGGCGCGTGGTACGACCAAGGTCAGTTGTTGCTGGACTTCATAATTTTACCAATTCACCGGTGACCATAGGGCTGGCTCGTTCCTCGGCCAACGTATCGGCGTAGCGATACAACGAGGAAATTCAGTCAGCCCTATTGGCAACGTACCTATTGACAGCGACTTAATAGGGGATATTTGTAGGTTTATGTTTCAGGTTTAGACTAGTTTTAATTTACTTGTTTTTATTTAATATCTTGTGTATCCTTTTTTCTTTCTTAAATAAAATTCCAATCGTTTATTTTTCGGCTACAGAAACCCCATAGGCATACCTTACAGACTGACATAGATAAAAATATACCCGAAATCATCGGAATACATCACCTCTCGCCGACCAAAACAAATGCCTACTGATGTGCAACTTGGAGAAAGTTCTTTAACAATTCAGGAAATTTTCTCATCGCAACTTAAGAAAGATTCCTTAGGCACATCAGTATGTATGTGCGAGTTGCAGTAACTTCTCAAAAACGCTAGGAAAATTTCTGATCGCGCCTTTAGGAAAGTTTCCGTAGGCACATCAGTAAAGATACGGGTTGCATTAAGGTCTCAAAAATGATCGGAAAATTTCTCATCGCAACTTAAGAAAGTTTCCGCACCCGCATCTGTAGGGATGTGCAAGTGGTAGTAAATTATCAAAAATGTTAGAAATTTTTCTCATCGCAACTTAAGAAAGTTTGCAATCATAGAGCGCGACCCTGCCTCGTTGGAATTGTGATGTTTTTTGTTTTTGTATCTTTTTCTGTATCTGTAAATATGCATCGGCTACATTAGTCAAGGCGGAACGCTACTCTACGTGCTCTTTGGTTTTACTTACGACTCTTAAGAGGAGTGTGAATCCATCGCTCTCCATAAAAACAGCGATAACGTTTTCCACCCTCTAAACCTTAACCTATAGCCATGATTTTTTTTATGTTATCATTATGCCCTAAAATTAGGTTTGTATGTTTTGATTTTTTTAATATTCTCAATAGTTTCAAAAATATTGACGCTTATGTGTTTTGTATGAAACTCCTAAAATGCAAATATTGTTAAATCCATGAAGAATATAAAAAAAAATCAAAACCTGAACCTAGTTCTAAGGCATAATGACAACGACAACATATCAAAAAATCATTGGCATAGGTTAAGGTTTAGAGGGTGGAAAACGTTATCGCCGTTTGTATGGGGAGCGCTTTTTGGGGCTGGGTTCACACTCCTCTTAACGCAACGTGCAACAGGCGTGGTGGCGAACCTCCAGCGGCACAAGCTGCTGTTCATTGAAACGCAGGACTCGGCCGAGACCAGCTTCGCGCTCATCAATTACATAAAGGTATGTTGGCTTTGTTAATCTTTATAATAGACGAAATATAGATTTAGATATTATTGTTTTCTAATGAGGCTGACAAGTTTTGATTGCCCCTAAATAATAAAGATAGAAAAAATAGACGAAACTGATTAAAGGTCTAATAAAAACCAGCCAAGTGCGAGTGGGACTCGCGCAGTATATGGTTTCGTAGTTGCCTGTTTACTCCTCAATTTGTAAAGCCTACTTAGCTGTGATAGTTTTCCTTTTAAGTTCATCATTTTTACAACTATCGTGAATTTTTTCCGTATCCAAAAAAAAACCATGTGTCTCTAACAAAGTTTTGCACTTTAAAGCTTAATAATTCACAAACGGATGCCCCGATCAAAAAACTGTTTGAGCTGCTTTCCAACAACACCACACATCATAGGGTAGACAAAAAAAAATTACATCCCCACTTCATGTGTAGGGGAGGTAACCTAAAAAAATAATTTTCAAAATTTTACTTCACCACTTTGTCGGCGTGATTAATATGTTTATCCGTGCCAAATTACAGTTTTCTAGTAGTAAGAATTCATAGGCTAGGCTGCGGACAGACGGACGGACATGGCAAAACTATAAGGGTTCCTATGAGGGTAGTCAACAGACTACGGAACCACTTTATAAGACAAATGTTTATTTGCAGAAAAAGGGTTAGTTACATGTCTTAATAGTATGTTAGATAATGGTCCATCTTTTCCAGCCGTATTCATTCAGCATGCAAATATAAAAAATGCCTAGTGTCCATTCATATTCCTCAACATGCAAGAATTTTCACTTAATTGCAAAATCATGAAGCTAAGTTTTAAATTTCATTTATCTACACACATATCATAAAGGCTAAATAACGCGTTCAAAAACCCTAGGAAATGACCAGCATTATTACAGCCAATGTTATTATAAGAATTTTCTTGTCTGTGATAGTAGGTAAACCTGTTCTTTATTGGTCATCACAATAACATAACCACAGGAACATCACAGGAACATAATTGTGAATAGTATCGATACTATCGATAGTAATCGGTTATAAAGTATCACTACTACCGATAGTACCGGTACTATCGACACTATCGATAGTAATCGGTTATAAAGTATCAATACTACCGATAGTACCGATATTATCGGTAGGCCTATCGATACTGTGACAATTCGAGGTCAACTATCGATAGCCAACGGTGCTAACTCGTGTGCAGGCGTGCGAGAGTGGGCGCGGCGCTGTCCTGCTGTCGGTGGCGCGCGGCAAAGTGTCGGAAGGCGTGGACTTCGACCACCACCTCGGCCGCGCTGTGCTCATGTTCGGCATTCCCTACGTCTTCACGCAGTCCCGCGTGCTGAAGGCGCGCCTCGAATACCTGCGCGACACGTTCCAGGTCAGTGATGCTAGTGTTGGAGCAACCTACATTACCTGTTTCTTGCGACGTCACGGACTTTCACCAACGCCCCCACCAGACTGCACCGTACCGCCGTAGTGGCAACACACCGAGTTCTTGTATTTGTTATTAACCAAAAGCTGTAAAATCAATTAAAGTAACTGTGTACTATCCTGAGGCTTATTCATTCAACGTTCCTAAAACCACTGAAGAGAGGCTACAATTGAGGAGTACCCAACACCTAGGTTAAACGGATTCTCGCCTTTCAGGCTACCACAGATAATTTTGGGCGACTTCAAAATGCCAAGTATGAAACTCCATGATCTGTGCGACTTCAGCGCAGAAATTGGGCGAATTGCAGACAAAAACGCCTGGCAACACTTCCAGGTGACCGCAGCGCCCGCGCGGGGCTCGTGACATCGGCACCGTTAAACTCTAAAGCTTGATTAACTCGGACACTGTGTTTAAACTTTTGATTAATATAAAAGAAGGAAGATACGTTCCCTTAAACGCTACATAGTCGAACTTTCGAACCTTAGATAAAGAATAAACCTAGATCTGACAAGTAAGTAATGGTACCATGACCGAAAGGGACAGCCGTATTCAATTCGCCGTAAGAGTAACAGAGATCGACTTACCCAGCTCCGTCGCCAGGATTCTTGCTAAAATTCGCAACAGGAAAAACACTCAGAAATGGGTGCCCCACGGCGGAGCTCCGTCGACTCACGACGTCGACGTCATGGTAAAATTCGTAACAAGGAAAAATAAACTGAAAAAAAAATTGCTTTGAAAGAGAGAATAGTGAATAAATTGTGTAACAAATCTTAAATAAGGGTAAAAAAACAACTCACTAAATGTCTCTTTAGCTTTTGTCTCTATTTGCACGATTCAATAATCCGTCAATAGTTCCTTTACCCTTTTTAACGAGTTTATTTTTCCGACAGATTCGCGAAAACGACTTCCTGACGTTTGATGCCATGCGTCACGCCGCGCAGTGCGTCGGTCGAGCGCTGCGGTAAGTTCACCACTTATGGGAACGTACCCATACTACGGGAACCATTTCTTTCTCTCTGTAACCACCCTTAGTAAAAGCTAAGACCCCCTCTAGTTTTCACGTAGTAGTTCATAAATATGGTTTTAAATCAGTTTTTCATAATCATAATCATAATCATAATCATTTATTGTTAAAACTGTGTACATTTGATCACATGTTGCATTTATACATTAAAAGTTCCAACAGCCAACAGACAGTAAAAAAATCATAATTTGGCTCCTATTTGTCTTTATTAAATATGGCGCTGACTCCAAGAGTGCGTGCATGCCTATTATTACAATTTGAATATAAGTTGAAAAAACGAGAAATTTCCCTACAGATATTGACTACGTGACAAATACCAAACAATACTGAGACTTCCTACTTTTGAATTGATAAAACATACAGTAAAGTGAATATTTTACTAATATGTAGTACATTATGATACGAGTGTGCCATGTTGGTCATTGCATACGAGGGGGTATAGATGGGAGCCGAGTGTGCAATGATCAATGCACACGCGTTTCATAGGACGTTTTTCAACAAACTTGCGAGGTCTTCGTTGGTATTAAAAAAAAATACTCTCCGGTAATCTGTCAAAGCCGTTTAAGGCTACCAGCGCAAGTTCATACTGAAAAAAAAGTAATGTTATTATTGTAGTGGTAAAACAGACTACGGCATCATGGTGTTCGCGGACAAGCGGTTCAGCCGCGCCGACAAGCGCAGCAAGCTGCCGCGCTGGATACAGGAGCACCTCAAGGACTCGCTCTGCAACCTCAGCACCGAGGAGGCCGTGCAGGTCAGTGCGGACCCGGCTCGGCCCGGGCAGCCGCTGTGGGCCCGACAGCGCGGCGGATAGGTGATGCAACGGGAGTTGAATTGAACACACAACTACAAAAATTTGAGAATTCAAATGAAACTCTTGTAAAATTTTTGTAATCGAAATTTACTTTCGGTTATTTTAAACATTCGAATTAAATTTAATTTGAATCTCCCGTACAGCGTGCGGGATCTCAACTCCCGTTGCGGTACCTGTACCTATCTTAATTCCATGTGTAATATGTGTATGTTACATTTTTTTTAGTGATTTGTACGAGTGCATCATGAAGGCATTGTTTTTATTTTTATACAACATAGAAGGCAAACTAGTAAGTGGGTCACCTGATGGTAAGTGATCGCCACCGCCCATAAACACCCGCAACACCTAGGAGATTGCAGATGCGTTGCCAACTCGGAGGACTAAACATCGAATGCCTCTTGTGCCAGTAATTGCACCGGCTGTCTTGGTCTCCACGCCGGAACACAACAGTGCAAGCACTCCTGCTTATTAGCAGGATTAGTGAGCAAAATTGTGGTACGAGTAGCAATCCGGACGAACCTTGCACATGGTTCTACCACCCATTTGCCCATTTGGTGGTGACCCAAAGTTCCTATGTTGTTGTAGAGTAAATCAGACAGCCTTGGTTATTGTAAGACTGGTATATTGTGTTTGCGAGGGTTGGAGAAAGAGAGTGCGCCGCGCTGCGCAGGCACTTATATAACACTATGCAGCGCCCTCTTTATTGAAGTTACAAATGGGTTTTTGGGGATTAGCGCCATCTCTGAGACGGGGTCTTAACTGCTAGGTTACATGACTTCAATCTAGCCTTAATTTGAGGCAGTGCATAAGACTCCCGTTAGATGGCGCTGAACAGTTGTATATAAAAACTGTGCTAAGGAACTGTGGTGTGTCCAGATCTGCAAGCGCTGGCTGCGGCAGATGGCGCAGCCGTTCACGCGCGAGGACCAGCTGGGCGTGTCGCTGCTGACGCTGCAGCAGCTGCAGTCGCAGGAGCAGCAGGACAAGATCGAGAAGCAGGTCATACTCAAGAACTGACGCCCTGACTGTTAACCGACAGTTTTTACTTTAAGCAGGATTTGTAATACGATATTAAATTAAGATTTTATTTTATCTAGTTTTTATTTATACTATCTTTTGCCCGCGACTTCGTCCGCGTAGACTGATTTAATAGAATCAAGCAAACGCGCACCCAACATGCAATCTGCAATATTTCCTGGACAAATTAATGAGAATTAGTTGCTTTGCTGCTCATGACGTCACATCGGCGTGTAACTCACTTATCACTATCCCGTGGGAACTATGCATTTTTACGGGATAAAAAGTATCCTATGTGTTAAATCCAGGTTATAAACTATGTGTGTGCCAAATTTCATCCAAATCCATTCAGTAGTTTTTACGTGAAAGAGTAACAAACATCCATCCATACTTATAAACTTTCGCGTTTATAATTTTAGTAGGATAGTAGGACTAGCGACCGGTCTGCCTACACGCGAGTTCTTTTAGGATGTAATTTAAAAACCTTCTGTAAAAAAATCTCTAAGGGCCTCCGCTAAGTCACATGGGCGCACGGAGCGGGTGCACACCTATAGAAAAATAGTATGAGAGCGTCCGCTAACTCCAATGATATTATAATGCATGGATGTACAGTGTCATACTAAATGACAGCAGAAAAACGGCCCGACATGAGAATACAGGTTAACGCCAATGTTACAAATGCAAATTATTAGTTAACCATTTATAGTCATTGGATATACAACTTACGTCTAACTGCATAAAATAATAATTTATTTAGTTTCGTTGCAAATAGGTTTTTTTACAAAATAATAGTATCGACAGCAGCGCCGTCGGGCCGACAGACTGACAGCGCGAGCGATTGTCGATTTATTGTACTTATTATTCGACTTTTGAGGCCATTTTTTAAACGCTGACTAGAAATCCATTATTTATAGGTCAGCGGCTAACTCGCGAGGGTGCGGGTACGAGCTCATACAGTCAAGAAATTTAATATCCAACCCACCTAAGGTTCAATAGCATATAGCAAACTGTCACCATAAGAGCTATAGAGCAAGACGTTAGTTTGACATATCGACCTTAATGCATTGCGAATGTCAGACGACATTTCAACGAAATGGGTAGGGAATTAAGTTCCTTGACTGTACTATTTGTTCGATAGGCGTGCGCCCGCGCGACGTAGCGGACGCTCTAAATGAGAGTGAAGACCGTATCAAAATCCTTTGCGTGGCTTAGGAGTGCGAGGAGTTTGCGGGTGGTAGGACCTTGTGCAAGGCCCGCCCGGATAGCTACCAGCATCTTGCTCGCTAATCCTGCCGCTAAGCAGCAGTGCTTGCACTGTTGTGTTCCGGCGTGGAGAGCAAGACAGCCGGTGTAATTACTGGCACAAGAGGTATTCCATCTTAGCCCTCTGGGTTGGCAACGCATCTGCACTCTCTTTGTTGTTGCAGGTGTCTATAGGCGGTGGTGATCACTTACCATCAGGTGACCCACTTGCTTGTTTGCCTTCCTATGTTGTATAAAAAAAAGGAGTAAGCGGCTGAAGATATGAGGAAAAACAGGAACGGATAGAGACTCTGTTTTATACTATGTGGAGATAAGGGCCAAAATTCTTTTTGATGCCTATAAAAATGTCCCTTGTACATTTTAACGCATATTTTTTATTTATCCTGATATTCTTAAAATAATATGTTATCTTTAAATTCGGAATGACACACGCATACCCGAATGATGACTGTTATAAAAATATTTGGGGTCAGAATAAGAAAAAAAGCTATTGTTTGGTAACGCAGTGGACACTATTCTTGAGGAGTCATGGGGACTGGTAACGCAGTGGTAATTTGGGTGCCAAATGAGAATTTTCTGTAATAAAAAACCCAGGATGGTGGGAAAATTTATAATAAAAATTGGGGCCTGGTTGAGAACTAACGTAATATAACTAGGAAAATATTTCGAGACATCTACAATTTTGTAATAGTATTTTATGCAACTGCTATATAATGAGAGGCCTTAAAACACGAGTGTGGTTTTATGAAACGAGCGCCAGCGAGTTTCATAATAGGATCACACGAGTGTTTTAAGGCCTAATTATATACAGTTGCATACATTACTTTATCTACACACATATCATAACTGCAAAAAACCGTAACATCAAAAACCCAACAAACAAGTATGGCGGCAATTCGATCTATCCGTCAAGACGAACGTTTTTTTTAAATCATAGACAAAAGAAGGAAGTCGCTATTGTCATGCCACTCGAGATCAAATGTCGTGCGTTTAAATTAAAAAATCATACTGAATTGACGTTTCCTATCGATAACTGTTTTAATATCTGTGGATACTAGAATAGAGACCAACTTGAATTTTGACAGCTTCCAAATTTAAATTCATAACGTCACGAGATATCGGTAATGTAATCACCAATAAACACAGACTACTAAGAGATACTACCCAATAAAGAACAGATTTACCTACTACCACAGACAAGAAAATTCTTAAAATAACATTGGTTGTAATAATGCTGGTCATTTTCTATGGTTTTTGAACGCGTTATTGAGAAATTATGATATGTGTGTAGATAAAAGTGCTTATACATTTTCAATTTTTTTTTAGGCACTAAAAAGAATTTTGGCCCATAAATACTAAGCTTTGGCCCGCGGCTTCGTACGCGTGGAGTTTGGAAGTAGGTATCTAGGCTTCTAGGTCATCAAAGTGAAAAATACACCGAATGTTGAGTTGGACCTCGAGCAAGTTTTTACGTGATGCCTGTACCAACATAAAGACAGACAAACATTATTTTTAACCATCGAATTGAAAAAAGTATAGAACTGTGTACAACGCAGTGGCAGAGTAGCCGACCATAGTCTATTTGGTAGACTATGTTGGATAACCTGAATAAAACTGTCTGTGCCAATTGTCAAGTAAACAGCTCTGCGTTTTGTACGTTTTAAATTGGCGTCATATTTTTAGTTCTGCTATCCGACGCCTGTGTCGCTGCTAGTTAGAATACTTAGAAGCACTTTATTCACTTACGATAAGATTCAAAGTTGAACCAATGGCTAAATATTGAAAGCCCCTCTTCACCTGCTTCACCCCGTCGCAAAGTGGTGACGCTAGGCTAGTAACCATCCGAACAAGTAGGCAGATCTATCGTCTTCTTATATCGATGTTTTTAACCCTTTGAACGCTTTCATATTTGAATGATGAAGTGATCACTCACACGCCAAGCACTGTTAATTGATGTAACGTTTAAACCAATAAAAACAATTCATAATAGATTTTATTCATGATCAAAATACATCTTCACTCCGGCCTTTTTAGTGGTTGTTGGCGTGGTGGGCACGACGACACACGACCACTTTATAGGTTCTTGGCGTTCAAAGGGTTAAACGCCAAGACCGATACCGCACTATACCTAAGTTAAACGCCAATGGCCGATATATCCGTCAACGCGTTTAATACAAAAGTGACCTACGTACATCCGCATAAGGTTGAACTTTAAAAAAATGGCGTGTGAAGAAATTCTGTATTTGGCGTAGCGTTATAAAGGTTAAGGGGATATAGAAATTAATATAATAAAAAAAAACAAAATGCGGTCAAATGTTTTATTATAAATTAAAACAAACTCTGCAAAACTGCCTGAGATTAAAAATTTAATAGTTTCTTTAAAACTTAACGTTATTTTCATCTTGTCGCACTTCCACAAGGGCGGTCGTAGGAAATGGTGCAAAATAGCTTACAACAATGACAGTCTATTAGTATAGCCTTGTAAAGCCCAACAAAAAAATGAGAACAATTTGAACTTTTATTGAGTGAGATAAAGCTTCAAATTCGACAAAAAAAAGTGGGCCTTACGAGGTAAAAGCGTTTAGTGAGAAAACTTAACCCCTTACAAATGGACATGCTCCACATCCCACATGTTCTTCCTTAAGGAGAGAAAACTTAATGTCTTTAATTTTTAACAATTTTCGCCGCCAAAATCGTAGAGTACGAAAACACAGTACGCCAGTCTTCATTGCACAAGGGATTAAATAATTAAAGCTGTGTACAATCAGGCGGCGAAAATTATAAAAATAAAATATAAAGTATGGAAAACTTGTCTTGTGCTTTAGGTTAAATGTTCACTGCTAAAATCTAAGCACAGAGAGCGCTTCTATGTGGTTGTGAGCAAAACTAGCACGGGATTTAAATGTCAAATTTCAAATATAGAATGTCTTTAAACAAACAATTTACACTTCTCAGTTATTTACGTTTACGTATACTATAGTTGTAATAGCGCAAAATGAGCACAGTATATTTAAAAACGTATTTTACTGTTGCAATAAAAGTATTATTATTATTATTATAAGCTCACGCCTGTTTCCCTTTGGGGTAGGCAGAGACCACAGAACGCCATTTGCTCCGGTTCTGGCATACTTCCCTCGCTTCCTCCACACACATTCCTCTCTTCATACATGCTCGGCGGTTACGGGTACTTCTAATTCTGCCTGTGTTTAGGACGTCGCTAATTTAAAAAAAAAATCAATCGCAATAAAAGTAACACGCGGAATAAACTATATTAAGTATAGCCAACTTCAAAATCACACAATAATAACTATAAGTCATTTACCCTCACAGCCGACGACGGACAAATCCGTCAGCGCATGCAGTGTAAAATTAACCTACGTGCATTCACGTAAGATTCAAACTAGTTTCTGACTTTGAACGGGTTAAACTTTGTTAATACATTTTTGGTTCAAAATGAGCTTAAAATTTAGAAGATTGTAGAATCTAGAGGGAAGCCTTTTGCCCAACGATGGGGTAAAGTTGAAGGCTTTAAAAAATCACTTTACAATCCATATACATGGAAAATGTGAGCACCCCAGAGGTACTCGCAAATAATTTACTATTATGTAGGTAAATCAATTGTTCTACGAAATAACCTACATTGAGGGCTGGTTTTGCCACTCTCTGATAAGTTCCTGTTATTATATCCAAAAGATATATGTGATACTCTCTCTGTTTATTCTATGGACACAAATAGAGATGGTATCAGGATATCTGTCAGATATTATATCGGAAAGTTATCAGAGAGTGGTAAAACTGGCCCTGAAGCTACCATACCATATAATACTACAAAATGGGGTCCCATCGAAGTACCATTGCCGTCAAGTATTTTTTTATCTATCCATTTAATTTTATACTGATACAATGGCATACAGCCAATCAGGGTAACTTTCAATGCCCTAAGTAACAGTGTCTGTATGTTTTTATCTACCTTCCTGCGGCCAAATAAAAAAAAAAAATTCTATAAAATTTTTCAAGGATAAAACATCCCTCAATACATCTGTCCACAACGAGTAAGGTGAATTGTGGTAAAGTCGATACTTGGGGGAAATTCAAAAATCGCGGTTTTTTTTTATTAAACAGAAAGTCATTTTATACTCTGGGTGCATTTACCAAAAATTCCATCCCATGTATCGACCTTGCCCCAAATCACCTTATTAAAAGAAGAGAGAACCTGACCAACTAGTTACACAAAATTACCCTAAAACTTCGAAGTTACCCTAATTGACTGACCTATGTATGTAAAACTAGGGAAAAACTCCAAAAGACCCGTTGTTACTATCTTCCCATAGTTATACGTGGATTCATAAGAGCTAGCGCCGAAAATTTAAGAAAATGTTATCAATTTAATAGACATTTCTAGCCAGCTCTTATGAATCGGCCTTTGTATACATCTTGTCATACTAATTCTTAGCCGCTTTATTAACTTAGTTTATACACATTCAAGTAATACACTGACGTTCGGGCAATCTTCCGGCTTTGTGATCATATCCGACTTGGACAGCGTTAGAAATTTGTAAATCACAGATAGGAAGTAATTCCTAATATAAGCGATATTATAAACAAACAAAGATTTTTGTCGCCTTAGGAAGGGGTGGGGGTCGACGTAAACCCCCCCCCCCCCCTTTCCGCCAAAGCAACGGCCTTGTTTGTTTGTCATTCATTCGTTAATGTACCGAGCATGTACATTTCACAGACAAGTGTAAGACTTAACATTATAAATCAATTTATGAGGCAGGCAACATTGCCTTATCCTACTTTTTTGTCCAATTGAAATAGTGCGTGAATGGTACTTAACTTGGTAACAACTCTTCCATTCACATAGCAGAGTCAGTGTAAGTTTTCTGTAAAAAAAAACATCTCGAACACGTTAACTTCTAAATTGTATGGAAACATTTTGTTGCAAATACGCGCCGCTAGAGGCGCTGTCTTTGCTTCCATAGTAATTGAGAAGTGAACTTTAACGCGTTCGTTGCGTTCACTGTAACAAAACTTACACTAGACGCTCATTTGATAGGCTCGTATACAAATTGGCTAAATTCCAATTTCACGGTCACGTAAAAACTCATACACTTGAAGTTTTAATAAAACTAAAAAACTGCTCGATTTATTCGAGTATTGAAAAGTTAATATTTGACGTGGCGTCAAAAAAATCTTTAAAAAAAAAGTTTTAGAAAAAAAATCTTAAGATAATTGCAAATTTTGGAACTTTAATACTTTCATGTGCGCATTTTATTAAATAATTTCCCCGCGATCTACGTGGGTTTAAAAATAATGGCATCCAATTAGATACTCACTCGTAGGTATTAGTAGAGATTAAAATGAGCCGGTTTCACTCGTGGTTTGCTTCAGCAAACAAATATTTGGCGTATAAATGAATACCAATTCTGTTTGAGAGAAAGAGGCGCGAAATAAACCCGCCTTTGATACAATGTCAATTTAAAACTAAAATCTACTCGGCAGTCGTTCACTGATCTGACGTGACGAGTAAAACTGGAATTTTTCGTTTTCTTTCCTAAGTCACCGGAACAGAGCACCTAGCACGAACCTGTATGACGCTACGTAATTTAGTGCGTCTCTTTCTAACTAGCGCTGGAGGAGAGAGACGCATTAAGTTACGTAGCGGGTTACGGCGTGACGATAAGGTTCGTGCTAGATGCACAGGGTTAGTTAATTGGTCGATTATATTCAAAAGTAGAGCGTTTTTCAGAGATGGAAGCGCTGAGTATTACACAATGTTGTTTGTCGGTAATGTTGGGTCGAATTATCATTTCTAATGTTTCAGCTGAACAACAAGTGGTACTATTTGTTTTAGCTGTAATTGAAAATATTTCCGATTTTTTAATGAATCTGAGTAGGTTCGTTTAACAATTTTGTTTAACGAAAATGGTACAATTATACTAACAATTACGCGAAAAGAGCATTATGTACAAATACGTCTCGGGAGACATCCGGTGAATTTTAGGGTTTTTTATTCGCCTGTAGTAAATTACTACAGGCGAATACAGGCGAATCTCACAGCTTCGCGGAATAAAAAGAAAATTGGGAACGATCCGGGGCAATCTATGTCAGTATCTATTTTCCAATTTATGCTTCTTCAAAAGAAGCGTTTAATTTTTACCAATTCCAGAGATAACCCAGCGAGCCTTCTTCTGCGAGCGGGCCGCTCGCGTCGCAATTTCACCCCGTGCTGAGCGTCGACATCCTGAGGCTGCGGCCTCAGGGCTTGGCGTGCTTGCCGGGCGGCTTGGCGTGCGCGTGGCCGTGCGCGGCGGGCGCGCGGCGCCGCGCGCGCAGCGCCGCCCACAGCGCGCGCGCCGCGCCCGCGCACAGCTCCGCGCCGTCCGCCGCCGCGCACACGCGCGCGTTGCCCGCCAGCGAGTTGCACACGTGCCTGCCGACGGGAACGGGACCTCGTGTGAACATCGTTCGAACGGACGCGCGTTCTGACGCGGCAGCTGATGGGCCGTTACGAGTGTACCGGAGTACGACGAGGCGGAGGAAGATGGGTCAGGAGCACGTACCGCACGCAGTGGTAGGGCAGCGGCTGCGAGCACAGCCAGTCGAGGCCGGCGTCGCCCAGCGCGGCGCAGCCCACGAAGCGCGCCGCCGCCTCGCGCGCCACGAAGATCACCACGCGGTGCCCCTCCTGCGCACGGACGACACGCGTCGTACAGTAACGTTTAAAAGCGGAATCATACGAGATTGCCAGACGCGAGGCGCGGAACGCGGGCCGACCTGCCTGATCTTCTGCAGCTTGCTGAGCGTGGCGGGCGCGAAGGGCGGGCCGCCCGCCGCCTCGGCCGCCTCGTCGGCGCGCGCCACGAAGTACCTGGCGCGCACGCAAACGTCCACACGTTACATTCGAGCCCGACTTCGACGTTCATTTACCTGCGAAACCCTTGGTACGGTTCCGTTTCACAGATCAGCGTATATAAAATGACTGACAGACGGCGTACAGGTGACGCAGCGCGAGTCGAGGCGAACGGCTCCATATAGACGCGAAACAATTTTCTTTAAATTCAAACGGCCATCTTTGGTGCGCACATGAAAGGGTGCGCGACCTCGACTCGTCGCGGTCCCTGCGCGATCCTGCAGCTAGAGATTCAAAGCGAGCGCTGGAGTGACCTGGCGTTGGGCTCCCCGACGTCGGAGTACTTCTCGATGTTGGCCAGCAGCGTCTTCCCGTTGGGCGACACGGGGCTGCGCGGCGCGCCCAGGTGCTGCGGGTGCTGCGCGTGCGGCGCGTGCGGCGGCCAGGCGCGGCGCGGCTCCGCGTAGGGCGCGTAGTGCTTGTCGTGGCGGTACTGCTCCTCCTCGGCGCGCGTGCGCCAGCTGGGAGCCTCCACCGTCAGCGGCATCGGCCGCTGCCCGATGCCCGACGGCTGGTTCAGCCCTGGAGGACGCCCACGGAAAATACGATCACTGAAAGACCGTCAGCGATCGGACGGCAGGAATGTCGAGGTTTCTCTTGGAACAGAACTCGAGCGTATCATAGAGATGGTGTCGATTTACGCGACAGAATTTTTCGTAGTCTTTGGTCATGGGAAAGCCAGGAAAGAGAGCAGTCCCAGCGGATCGCGCTATCACACTAACATTATAACGCTGGAAATTCGGGTGCGACTCAAATATTTGTCACTCCTTCACGCTAAAACAGCTGGAAGGATCTGGATGAAATTTGGAACGGAGATAGATTATACCCAGGATTGACAGGATGGAATACTTTATTCGTAAAAATGAATAGTTTCGCGGACGAAGTCGCGGGTATCGTAGCAGTTCTATAATCGCAGGGATCGTCAACGGACTCACCGACATTCTTCTCCTCCGCCGCCAGCACGTGCACGCAGGTGCTCAGGATCTGCTCGTCCAGGGGCGTCATCGGCTTGGCCGGGTTGGACATGCGGCGGATGACCAGCGCGCACAGCTTCTGGCGCAGGTAGTACACGGAGATGGCGTCCGACGCGTCCGCCGTGAAGGCCATCCAGTCGTCCAGCGTCAGCACGGCCGTGTCGGGCGCCGCGCGGCCCTCGTCCGCCTCGCTGTCCGAGTCGCTGGACAGGCCGGGCGGGTTGGCGCGCTGCGTCAGCGCGCCGGGCGGCAGGCGCAGCGGCCCGCCCAGCAGCGCCACGGTCAGCGGCGTCACCAGCGTGTTGCAGCGCACGAAGCAGAAGCGGCCCGCGCGCGAGATCTCCTCGAACGCCACCCAGTCCGTGGGCAGGCCGCGCACGGACCTGTGCGAGCCCGCGACGCCGTCGCCGCGGTGCAGCGTCGAGCTGGGATGGAACGCCACCTTGACCTCCTTCGAGGTGCGCAGCGTGCTCGAGTCGCGGTCCACTCGCGCTATGGACGGGTACAGGCCGCCGACCAGCACGGCTTTGACGACGTGCCACTTCTCCGAGTTCAGATTGACGTCCTTGATGTCCCCGGAGCCGCGGGCCTTCACCAGGCACAGGGCCCTGAGCTGAGCGAGCAGCTGCGCCCTGTACCCGACGATCATCTCCATGGTGGCGCCGCATATCAGGTTCTTAGCGCAGAAGGCGCGCTCCGAGCCGTTCGCGCGCGCGCTCTGCCACGCCTGGAAAGCCCGCAGCAGCGCCATGTGGTCCGAGTAGCAGTCCGCGGCGAACTCTCTCCTCGCGACGCTCCCTCGCTTCCTGTTCTCCGGGTTCATCGATATCTGGAAGGGCTCCTTGTTGGCCAGGCTGCACACGATCGTCAGGATGGGGTCCAGGCACTTCATGACGCAAGCGTACAGCAGCATCTTGCCCAGTTTCGGTTCGACCGTCAGATCCAGCAGGTGCTGGCCGATCTCCGTCAGGTCCTCCATCGGCGTCAGCGCCCCGATCGTCTTCAGCAGCGTCACGGCGTTCCGGACGGCCAGGAAGGACGGGGGTTCCAGCGCCTTCGACAGAAAGTCCGCGATCGGAGTGTTCCCCGGCGCCAGCAGCTTGGTGTGGAGGCACAGCTCCTGGAGGGGCACCCGCAGGATCTCCGGGATGGAGTTGAGCGGCAGCGTCTGGAACCTCCGCTTGGAGCACAGGTGGAAGCAGTGGCCCGGCTTGGTCCGGCCGGCGCGGCCGGCGCGCTGCTGGCAGCCGGCGCGCGACGTCCACACGCACTGCAGCGAGCACACGCCGCCGCTGGACTCGTAGTACTTCTCCTTGACCTTGCACGAGTCCACCACGTACACCACGTCGTCGATGGTGATGGACGTCTCGGCGATGTTCGTCGAGATTATGATCTTGCGGGCGTTCGGCAGCGGATTGAACACCTTCTTCTGGTCGAGCGTCTGCATGTTGCTGTGCAGCGTGAAGATCTGGTACTTGAGCGCGTTCATCTCCGAGCAGTTCTGCACGAGGTCCCGGAGCGTCACGATGTCGTCGTAGCCCGGCAGGAAGACCAGGATGCTGCCCTTGGGCAGGTCGATGTGGACGTGCTTGATGAGCGCCAGCATCAGGTCGTGGTCGATGAAGTCCTCGGACACGGTGTGGTGGTACACGTCGAGCAGGAAGCGCTCGGCCGCGTCGTCGCGCGCCGCGCCGGCCGGCTCGGGCGCCGGCGCGCCCAGCAGCGCGGCGCAGGCCGCGTGGCCGCCGCCCAGCGCGTACTCGCGCGCCGTCTTGCCGCTCGCGTCGCACAGCCCGGGGTCCGCGCCTGCCCAGGGACAACACGTTCAACCAGGCTTCGGATACGAGGCTAGGAGCTGACGGCTGGCTCTCGCCGTCCGTACGGTATGAAAGTTCAGATTCGAGCATAATTAAAAGCAAAAGTGATCAAAGTGGCCGTATGCCGAGTATCAGTTCCCAGCGGGAGTATACCCGAGAATCGAGGTTACGCTTTAGCGCTTTAGCTCGGAGATGAGACAACCCACCGATCTGCAGCATCTGGCCGGCCGTGTCGGTGAGCCCGTGCGCGGCGGCGGCCATGAGCCCGGTGCGGCGCGAGCCGCTGCGCGCGCAGTTCACCGGCACGCCCTCCGACAGGTACATGTACAGGATCTGGCAGAACGAGTCCTGCGGGGCGCACACTCTCGTCACTTATACACGCTAACACTAGATTAACATGAACGCCACAGTTAACGCAAACTCGAGCTGATCGGATAGCTAACGAGCGAGCGAACGGCCCGGCAAGCGGTGTATCGCTCGGTCGAGCGCTCGTTAAATAAGTAGAAACATCGAAGCCTTCCGCCGTGATTTCGCTAGCGATATATAACGCTGATACGCGACTGAGTCCTACTGACAGGCCCATATAAACATTGACTGGCCAAACAACGACGGAAGACCACTCCATATGCTTCTTAGGCTATGACTCTACAGAGGATCCAAATTGATAACAGAACCGATGACACGGAGTGTCATATATTTCATACCATGCATTAACTATTCATAATTGAGACTTAGCCTTGTGGCAGCTGCTCTGTAGTACAATGAGCAAGGCGCGGGGCGACTCACCAAGCTGCCCTCCTTGAAGCACTCGTCGAGGAACTCGTCCATGTCGGCCTGCAGCGCAGGATCCAGCGCCGGCTCCTCGTCCTTGCCCTCCTTGCTGCTGCCGCTCTCGTCTGGCGGCTTTTGACCTGCGAGAACAATGAGGATTTCGTAATGATGATTGTGCCAGATATTCTATATCCATTATTAAAGCATAGGAGCTGTATTAAAGCATAGGAGCTGCAAAAATGCATAGTTCCTGCGGAATAGATAAACAAATTGCATGCAGATGAAATTGCCCAGCAACTAGTTGTAAAATTAAAGAAAGCATTGTAAGTATTGTAACCTTCGAGCTGCGACCAGTAGCTCTGCCCCGTTTGCAGCTTGTGCTTCAGTTCGCGCTCGGCCTGCACCATCTTCTTGGTCCGGTACTGTGTTAGCTTGAGGATGTCTTCTAGATAGTAGCGCTGGACTTCGTGCAAGCGGCCCGGGATCGTTATCACCGGGCAGTTGTTGAAGTATCTGGAATGTTCGTCAAATGCCATCGTTATCTCCACGCTGTTGATATCCAACTGGGACTAAGTCTCGTTTAAGAAAGTGAGCGTACTTAGTTCCCGAATGGATTCAGTGAGAATTGGGAGCGCTTTCCACTCTATTCAATCGGTAAATGTACAGTCACTGTCAGGTGTATGGGAGTGGGTAAAGTCCTCAAAATATCCGAATGCGCACTTTAACGCCTTTAACATATTTTTGAACACCTTGACAACTCCAATAAGTCTTATGGTGACTGTATAAATTCCATTCGCAAGTTGCTTAACATTGTTCCGGTACCGCCCTATGACCTCACTATGCCATCTTTCTATTAAGCCATTGGCCAGTGGCACTGCGGTGCGCCAATAATAGTTACCTGGAAAATATCTGCGTGTCACAAGTGGCGGACATGAGTATCAATTTGAGGTCCTTGCAGCGCGGCAGCGCGTCGCGGAGCGCGATCAGCAGGAAGTCGCTGAACTTGTCCCGCTCGTGGACCTCGTCCACGAATACGTGAGTCACGCCTGGACAGAGATCGGAGACAAATGAAGTAATTGAGCATAAGCATAGTACTTGAAGAGAACATGTGAAGAGAAAAAAGAAAATAATTAAACTCTGACTTGTTGCTTGCCTTGCTTTTGTCATTCCCTATTGCCTTGTATTGTCCATATGTTTTGAATTGTTTTTATGTTTTGTGACGTCTAAATGTCTTGTGTCGGTCTCTTCCAGGGTCTACAACCGGCACTCATCACTCAACCCCATTTCGGCCCCAATTTTAAAACCGGTCAATCACGTCATACACTACGCTGTTTTCAGGAGTCATTGGCAGTAATGGTCGCTACCCTAAAAGCGACCGGTTGCCATTAACAAAAAAGTTGAAGTTGAGAAAAGAGGGAAATTGGACTGACGCCAATCGAGGTGGACCTGGTACTGGTAGCATATGCTCCACTAACCGGAGAGCTGTGTGTCGGTGCACATGAGCGTCCGCAGCAGCAGCCCGTTGGTGCAGTACGTCAACACGGTGCGCGGACTGACGCGCGACTCGAGGCGGATCTGGTAGCCGATGGACTGGCCTATCTTCTCCATGCGTTCGTACGCCACCTGCCAAAGACAGCCATGTCATCACATCAAACAAACCTTTTTTGAGCTGGTTTCCGTGTCGTGCCACTCACCCTCTCGGCGACGGACACTGCGGAGAGCCGGCGCGGCTGCGTGCAGTATATCCGGGCGGGCTGCGCGCGCGCCTGGCACGCTTCCAGCACGAGCTGGGGCAACTGCGTCGTCTTGCCGCAGCCGGTGGCGCCTGCCACTATCACCACCTGCATGGCGCAATAAGCGATCATCATTAACAAGGAAACCAATTGAAGTGAACGCCTAGACAGCCATGAGAAGCAGTTCATGTCTTGAGGTCTGGATCTGATGAACCAATTTCAACACCTTTTTAGGGTTCCGTATCAAAAGGGTATATAGGTATAGGTTCTAGCGGGCTGGTTTCCGCAACTCGACGGCTTGAAAAAGCGCCTATTTTGCGTGATGATTGGGTGGCCTCCAACCCACTCATCACGCAAAATAGGCACGCTCATGAACCGTCATAGTTAGACAGTTGAAATTTTCTCAGATGATGTATTTCTGTTGCCACTGTAACAACAAATACTAAAAAACAGAATAAAAAAATATATTGAAAGGGGCACCCATACAACAAACGTGATTTTTTTGCTCGTTTTTTTAGATCATGGTATGGAACCCTTCGTCCGCGAGTCCTACACGCACTTGGCCGGATTTTTTTTCTATTTAAAATTTGAATTAAGCAAAATGGTTCTAGTTGTCTTTGGAGGCAGAAAGTAAGCAGTTATCAAGATATTTTTTTGATAAATTGAAAGTTTTTACTTAGTGTAAAACCTGTTAAATGTTAAAAACTTAAATATCAGCCAATTTATAACATTGTTGGTAGATGTCTGTTATTGATAGGATTCTGTATTGCGCGTAGCTGACAGGTCAACCTTAGTGCAGAGTGTATGCAGAGGCTTCAGTATTTGCTGGCACTCACCTGGTTGTGTGTGATGGCGTTGAGCAGTTCCTGCCGCTGTTCATATACAGGCAATTTCTCTCTGAACTTAATTAACTCTGGATTGTATGATGTATTTGGCACCTGGAAAAAAAGAATCCTCAAGTTATTTTTAGTTTAAGCTTGTAATAATAATACCTAAGCATGTGTGTGTGTGTGTGTGTGTGGTCTAAAGGGCTGCAAGAATGTAACATGATGTTTTACTGATGTAGTTATGTAATCTTCTATATAAATAGTTGCTTTTTTCTTAACATTAAAAAAACCACCAGCTTATGTGCAAAAATAGTTTGTGATTATCTTTTTTAGTCAATCTATAAATTAATATATTTAGTATAGTTATGTTTGTTGAAATTTCTTTAAAAGTACTTATTGCATTTTAAGAAATAATCTATATAAATAAAAATGAATTGTTGTTCGTTAGTCTGATTAAAACTCGAGAACGGCTGGGCCGATTGAGCTGATTTTGGTTTTAAAATGTTTGTCGTAGTCCAGGGTAGGTCTAAACGGTGAGCAAATATGCCTCCAATAATTAGGCGGTACGAAGTTCGCCGGGTCAGCTAGTTTATAATATATGTAACAAATAATAATGCAATAATGCATGTAACAAATAAACTGCCTGCATCATAAAAGAATCATGGAACAAGTAACCCTAATGTTCACTCATATGTATAAAACTTTTATAAATTATTAAAAGTTAAACAAATAATATTTAAGCAACTGAAATCAGAGCAAATTGAATGCTCAGTGAGACACTCACTTGAGCAACTCCATTATTCAGCTGTCCAACAGCCTTGTGTGCTAGCTGCGGACTCCGCTCCTTCTCAGGACAGCAACTGAGGTCATCCTTCTCCTTGCTGGTGATCGGGAACGCATTGAACAGCTCCGTGATGCTGCATCTCATGTTAGAGTCCAAGATTAGCTTTGCATCGTTCTGAATGATCGTGGAACCAACCCTCTTGTATATCGTGAGGTAACGGTTCACACCTAGAATGTGAAATAATTATTCGTAAAACGAAATGTATTTACAAGATTGATAAATCTAGCTAAATCTCAATTAAACAAGTAACCATCAGGGCCCTGTTGCATCATAATAGTTTGTAACGAGTAATACAAGCAGAAATATCTTTCTATTAGGAGTTGAAAAGAGACTTCCGCTTGTAATACAAGTTACAAGTTGTTATGCAACTGGGGCCAGGCTGGATTTAAACAAGTTTTTTTTTTCATGCATCACATTTGATTAAGGAATGCCCATGTGTCTTTGTTTTGATTTTTATTTTATTTATTTATTTGTATTGCTTTAGTAATTAAGGTGTAATTTTATATGCTGTTAAGGAACCTGTTAAAATAATTACTAAGTAATGATAATAGCAACAAAATAATACATCACACTGATTTAGATGTTTGTTTATTGTGTAACTGATAAACTAATGAGTCATCAAAGATCATTAAGAGATTGGGTGATTAGTGAAATGGGGCTAGGTATTCCCAAATATCTACCAACCAAGCGCTATACAAATCGTATAAAAGCTGTATAGAGGTGATTGAATTTATGACTATGACTATACTATATAGCTACTATACAACTTTTACAGAGCTTGTGTGCTACTTTGGATTGAATACAAAGTTGAAATAGTATTGACATAAAGGAAACATATTATATGCATTTCATATGGTTTGTAAACAGTAACACTAACGCGTTAAATATCGTAAAGCAATGTAAATAGCGCTCTAATTAACTATAATTTAACCTCTATTTTTTTTTTACTGAAAACTTACCTTTCCCTCGCGATTTGGACTTCAAGCCCAGCTTGGCAACCGTCTCGTGGATAAACCCTCGCTCCTGCGCCGACAGGAACGTAGGAAACTTGAGTTCTGTGTCATTTTCATCGCTCAAAAACTTATCAAGTTGGATTTTTAGAGCTATGCTCACAGACTCTGCTATAGGGAAATGCTTGTTCCCTAAATTACGCTTACCCTTTTTAGAACTCATTATTAACTACTAAACATTAGTGAGAATAACTGCCGAGCGTAGCATTAGAATGCTATTTCAAAATTTTATGAAAATGTTTACAACAAATAGCAAAATTCGGCACGACTGAAGTCCTTTCGCGTCAATCAAACTGTACGGTACCATAGACAATTTTTTTTTTAAATAGTTTTTTCCTCTAGAAAAGGTAAAGCAATCTATGTAGGTACAGCTATGTTTTTAACAAGAGCAAAGCCATATCCACTCTTCTTATTACGTCCGTGATGCTAAATTCTAACGTAGACGGGACTTACTTAACAGAACAGAAACCAATCACAAATATTTTCTCTTCTATACATATATCCATATACTAATAATAAAGACATGCGCATTTTAATGTCATTGTTTACCATCAATATTTTCGACATAGCTGCGCCTTGGAGTATTAAAAATGCCTCGACTTTCTTACTTATTATGCATGGCTGTATGAGTATTGGTTTTTATGCCTGTTTCACAAAAAAAAATGCAAAATTAAAACGTCAATGTCAATTGTCAATGGTCAAATAAGTCCACAGATAAGATACGTTCTCGTCTCGTTTTGCTTTTGTCACTTTGCGTGCACTGCACAACACATGGAGTTTTATTATTTTGCAAAACGAATTGCAATATATTTTTAATGTGTATAAAGGAAATTCATTGACCACCAATTATGTCGAAGAAAATCCAGCATTTGATTGTGGACACCACAGCATTTATCAGAGCAGCTAACCTGCAGGATATGGCTGAAAACATGTACACGGTTCAAGAGGTAATTGATGAAATAACGAACGACAAACAGCGTAGGAAACTTGTCGTGCTGCCGTACGACCTGAAGGTTAAGGACGTCTTCACTGAAAACATTAAATTTGTCTCGGATTTTGCAAAGAAAACTGGTGACTATACGAGCCTCTCTGCCACCGATATTAAGGTTATGTCGTTGGCCTACCAGATCGAGAAAGAGAAAGTAGGCGTGGACCATCTGAAAACTGAACCTACTATGCAGAAAACAGTTAAGGTCACTGGACTACCTAATCATACTTCTACTCCTGGGAACAACACTGCTGCAGCTGGAAACAACGATATAAAAGAAAAACCTGCAGCACCAGAGGTAAAGGTTGATAGTGATGCCCCCAAGCCTGCACCTGTTGACTGGTCCAAAATAAACATACCAGGCACTAATGGGGCTAAACAAGGCACTGATTGGTCCACCATAAAAATAGAAGGATCAGATGCAATCCACTTTGATGTACAAAACTTACTGAACGATAACATGAAAGACCAGAAACTGGCAGAGGATATAGCTGAGCAAATAAAAAGCATGGACATGAGAGACGAAGATGAAGTTGATAATCTAATGGCTAAAGTGTCTGATGAAGAATCAGAGAGTGAAGAATACTCAGACTCTGACAGTGATGGGGGAGAATGGATAACACCTGGAAACTTAGCAGAGAAGAAAAAAGAAATGGACATGGGAGAATTTGAAGATAAATCTGTTGAAGTAGCAACCATTACCTCAGATTTTGCTATGCAGAATGTGCTGAAACAGATTGGCTTAAACGTCACAGCTATAGACGGACGTATTATAAAGCAACTGCGCACTTTCATTTTTCGTTGCACAACCTGCTTCAAAACCACCAGCGTGATGACTAAACTCTTCTGCCCTAAGTGCGGGCATGCCACCTTAAAGAAAGTTGCAGTAAGCATAGACGAGGAAGGCAATCAACATATCCACATAAATGGAAGGAAACCGTTAACAGCACGAGGTAAAAGGTTCAGTTTGCCCACGCCAAGAGGCGGCCAGCATTTCCAATACCCCATTCTCACAGAAGATCAGCATATTCACAAGAGATTTGCCACGAAAATGGCGAGGAACAAAACAAACGCCCTGGACCCTGACTACACTGCAGGATTCTCTCCCTTTGTCATGAAAGATGTTAACTCCAAATCAGCAGTACTCGGTGTCCGAGCCAATAAGCAAGATGTCAAATACTGGATGAAGAACTTTTCGAAAGGAAAGAAAAAATAACACAGTTTATAATAGACACATATTTAATATGTATAATTTATGCAGTACAGTTGTATGATTTAAGATTAAATCCCTTAACCTAATTTGTAAACAATAACACTTATTTTTTGGCCAACTTCTCTTCGAAAAACTTGAATACGGAGTTCATGCACGAATATGACGTCATCTCGTGTTTTGGATGCCCTGAAACAAAAATAGAAGTCACCAAACAGTCCACGTTTATAAAGTACGCCTACATGCAAAAGAGGACAATACTCTATTTTAGACTCCAGGTGGCAACCCTACTCGTGGGCACAGAATAAATAATAGTACTAACGTACAGAAACTTCTCTTTTTCGACCACCACTAAACGAATTCCAACTTTATGATCAGGTCCAAAAAGTTCGTATTACTTCATAAACATTCGCCAGGCGGCATGCGTCAAAAGGAAGGCGCCGCCCGCGCCCGCCTTCCACCCGCAATGCCCTGGCGCACCGCTAGGGTTGGGCTGCTTACTGTAATACTATCTCATGCGACACAGAGTGAGCGGGCGCGCGCGCGGCGGGCCGGCAACCTACTGCGATTAACCTATGCCATGGGTTCTGCGGCGAACGCACCTACAGTGCGGAGTGGAACCCCCCTGTCGTAGGTAAACCAGCTAGAGTTAATTAAGGTGAATGATTACACACAACTAAACATCGCCATACAAAACAAATGAACACTTCGCACCCTTAGAATTAAAGTGACTTAATTCTGAATATGATATTTCCCAAAATTAAACCCTATGTCTTTTAATTAAGGTGATATTTTGGGACGTGTATTATTCAGAAATGGGTCACTTTAATACTAAGCCTGGGACTTGTACGTACATGACATGCGGCACTGCGCGTGACCTCAACGATCGTTGCGTTACCCATCCCACACAAACTAAACGTAATAACACATACCAGCAGAGACCATGGGTATTTCCTGCTCCCTCGTTGGCATGGGCGCGTCCAGAGGTTGACTTGAGGACACCCAATTCTTTGCATTCTAGAATAACAGTTGATCGTGTTACAAGGGGGATAAGAAAAGCAATTACAAATAGAGACCATCAAAGCCCGAGCTGTATGCGAATGTAATACTATCCGCTTTTGTTGCAATAAATTAAGAATATTAATGGTTTCCTCCTTATCTTATCTACTAGGGGTCCTTTCAAATACACTTCGACCCAGTGGGATCTTTTGTGTATTTACCCCTCCTTCGCACTTAGTCCATCGCTTTTTCCACTCCCCCATAAAGTGGATGATGTGGTTTAGCGGTAGTGCTTTAAATTTCCTCCACTTGGAGTAGTTAAATGGCAATATCATCTTATTTACCGCGGTACATAGTACCACACTCTCACAAAATACCAAAATAAAGCAGTAAGTAAAATTATGTAACCGAAATTTCTTTTATTTCTTTATTTCTTTGTGTTGTAATTACATAGCATTTTAAAGTAGTAAGTTAATCGCCGCCACTACAATTCGCAGATGGTTATTTTCAAATTTAAAGTTCAAGTAAAGTCGAGTAGTTAGGGCTCTAGAATTATAACTTTTTCAACACCACGTCAAATACGTACAGTTTTACCAAAAATATATTGGGCATGGGCAGTATTCGTTTGCGCAGAGAAGCGCAGACCGGTTTCCGACGGTAGCCGAACGTGTGAATAATCCATATTGTACTTTATTTGCAAGCGCAACTGGCAGAGTATTGCTTGCTTTGCATTCTTAGCTTTGTCCCGCTTACATAATTCGGACACTGTGGCGCACGGGCTGCCGCCATGTTGGTGCGAAATCGATAGACCAATAAAAGCGCAAGAGTTTGTGGGTGTCTTATGACGGAGGAAACAGCCCCCCACGTCATCCTGGAATGCGAGGGTGTGGCCGCACAACGGGCTGAAATCCTCGGAACCCCGGGGTCGCTCCGTGAAGCCTGCGGAGATACCAGAAAGATCCTGCGCTTCTGGACGGAGCTTGACTGGCTGGACTACTAGCCAGCAATGCTACGCACAATGGCCTGATTGAACGGGCTAAGTGCAGAAAAAGGAGCCCACAACCATATAACCATATAAGCGCAAGAGTTTAGAGCGCGTAAAATTCCACTTTATCATTGGTAGATCGAAATTTCTCGCGCTACTAAAATTGGTCTACTGCGCAGGTACAACGTGGCACAATATATTTTTGGTAATACTGTAAGCCGGCATTCGCACGTCAAGCAACATTTCTGTTCTTTGAACATTTTGCAATAATCGAAGTTTCAAGGCCCCTCTCGCACACGCATACTGGTTAGAACGAGATAAATGCTTTATGTCATCGCTAAAAGCTAGCATGCTAGACCCCCTGTTGATTGATATATTAGTTTTTGACACGGAACTAATATTTACCTGTCTAACATAATCTGGTATACTTTTACTGGAGAATCCGTGAACAGAGTCGGTCATAGCGATCCCTTTCACTCGCTTCTTGAAGTCCGCTTTGTTTTTCATAGCGAGGTCCATAGCCACCACTCCACCGTAACTGTGAGCTACGATCAGTATGGAGGTCGCTTTAGTCTTGGCTATATATTTGTCCCAGACGTACTGTGCGTGCTCGTCCGGCGTCCCGCTCTTCGGGATCTTGTTCCCGCTTATTCTGTAGTTGTCGTTCGTGTTCATTACGAGTACTCCGTAGCCGGCGGCGACCGCTCGCTGGATGTAAGGTATCTGAGTGCCCATGTCTATATTTTCGTTGATGATTAGGCTGGAAAAAAACCTTTCATTACCTATTTTATTTTTAAATCAGACCATGTTTGTAAATAGATCCATAAATAGGTTAAAATAGCAACATAAATCTGCGGGTGCGCAGATTTAGCGTTCTAGCACTCCAGTGCGGTGCCAGTCTGAGAATCGCCTTATACTATGTCTTGCTTCGTGGAAAGAAAACAAAAGAAAAGAAAGAAATAAATATCTTGGGACAATTCACACCAATTGACCTAGTCCCAAACTAAGCAAAGCTTGTACTATGGGTACTAGAGAACGGATATACATACTTATATAGATAAACACATACTTAAATACATATAACAGTCAAGACTTGGGTACAAACATTCATATTTATCATACAAACATTTGCCCCTCTGGGGAATCAAACCTGGAACCTCAAGCTTCATAGTCAGGGTCATTAACCACTAGGCTATCCGGTCATCAAAAGAAATACATCTAATGACTTACGATCTAGCCCACTGCCCAGCCCGAACTGCGCCAGAGCCATGTATCAATACCACAATCGTGTCTTTCTTATCATACTCTTTAGTGGCAAATACGAATGTGCCCGTGGCAGGCACAGTGTCCTTTGGTACTTGGAGCCTCATCATGTCTTCCTGGGTCTCGAGCAGATGGTAGACATAGTCGGTGACAGCCATGCCTACTTCTTCGTAGTGTACTTGGCATTCCTGGTGCTGGTCGCTGACGTTGAACTGGAATGGTTCGTCTCCGGGCACACCGTTTACTAATTTCTTTAGTTCACCATCTGAAATTTTTAAATGTGATTTTAGGTTTATGTGCAATGATAACTTTCAGCAAAGATTTTTATCAATTCTAAACAGACAGTTTCTGCTACTTTTAAGTACTTGATTAAAACAAAGACGATCGCGTGAGAAGTCAGCATTGCATTGTAAGGATATATGTTAGAGATGGGCCGAGTACTCGGTTGAAACTCGGTACTCGGCGTACTCGGCGGGTTTTTTGATACTCGTACTCGGCCGAATAACTCGGTTTGAATGCCGAGTATACTCGGTTTAAGAAAAGCAATATATTTAGGTAGATATTATTCTATTAAAACAACAGTGTTAATCAAAAATTATTTATTACTAATTTAGGAAACCTTTGTCAATCTCAATTAATAAAATCAAAATCAAAATTATGCTAATGAATGAATAGTAAGTAACTGGTAGTTGAAAGGCGCGGGCGGGGTGAGGGGTGTATCAACGCGAGCCGGCCGCTCGACCGGCGCGAACCTGTTTGTATTTGTTTACGCGCGCGAAATGGGAATTTGATTGAACCGAGTTACTCGGCCGAGTACTCGGTTAAAAAGAATTGAACTGAGTAAAACTCGGTACTCGTTACTCGGCAAAAGTGTTACTCGGCGCATCTCTAATATATGTATACCATATTTGTTCTAGAGGATTTTTTTGACACCATTAAATTTGTTAAGTTGGATTTGTTTTAAATGTACCACTCTTAAAAGTTCACAGTTTTAGTATAAGCTTTAGTGCAAAATTATTATTAGGACTAATCTTACAAGGTATATAAAAAAACCGTTATACATATAAAAAAGAAAATTCAATTCAATCAAACCTGTAAACATGATCCTGGACATGTACAAACACCCTTGGCCACCCTTTATGCCTCTTATCTCATATTCGTTCAGGATGGCTTGATTACAGTTCTGCAGTAATGTACTATTATTTGCTTTGTAGCATAATGGGCAATTTCTGAACACAAGAACTTACTAGAATTAAATCCGTAGCCCAGGTCCCTCAGAGCCTCCTGGGGTGGCTTGTGACCCGGCAGAGTTGCCCTCTTCACACTCATCTGGATCATGGGGGCCCACGGACGGAACAAGTACCTTGGAGAACGGAGCAGACTCTGCAATTTCGACATTCTACTGAAAATCAGAATTTCTATAGGTATAGTAAAATTTCAAAGCTCATATTTGAAGGGTACATGGAAAAACATGTTAAGTCATTTTATTAAAATGCGATTTTAATCTCAAAATGCAGTTTGAAACTGACCTATAAGTAATATCATTGCATTGGTTTGAATTTGAAATGAACTATTCATAAAATTAATCCATATAGCCCTACACCAGAGGTTTCTAGCAAGACATAAATAGAATAGAATTCATTTATTTCAAGTCATTTCGACTCATAAAGTTACAAAATAGTCATTACAATTTAAATTTACATAAAATAATAATACACAATAAAATGTCAGACAAACACAATTCAATAAAATTTAACACAAACTCAAATTAATGTATAAGATCATGCATAAAGGAAAAAACGTTGTAATAAACAAACTTACAAAAGCTAAGTAATATTTACAGTAGGTAGTGCTTTTATAAAAATAACTTTTAATGTTTAGAATAATAAAATAAACAATAACATTTTGGGGCTTAAAGTAAAATGAGTTTCTAAAATTCTAGAATGAAAAATCTGGCTTAGGATTGCATGCAAAGAGAAAAATATGAAGAAGCCCCAATTAGCATTTTATGTGTAGTGAAATTAAAGTTTCAAAGTGATCAAACTACGGAATAAATCAATTATGAAAGACTGTTTGAACAAAATGGTAAGTGGTAAGTTTAGTTTTTTTTTATAAAGTCCTAGGGTAGCCAGGGGGCCTAGCACGCTAGCTTTTATAGATGACATAAAGCATTTATCCCGCTCTAACCAGTATGAGTGTGCGAAAGGGACGAATGCTTTATGTCAGCGATAAACGCTAGTGTGCTAGAGGGGCAGGGGTGTGTAGCTACAGTCAAGGAAATTGAAACACGTACCACTGTAGCACCTAGTCGAAGAGACATACGCATGACATTTGTATGACATAGCCTGGCGTTTAACGCGTCGCGTCATTGCGATAGGGTTCTAAGGTGGTACGTGAATATATTTCCCCTACTGTACATGATTCAATATTAACTGTCATGCTGCTACAAATACTGTAAACTCCTCAATTTAACTTACTTAACCCACTAACTCTGGGAAACTTACTTTACTGACTGATTGTAAGTATTGTAACACAAGTTATCACTTTCGTTCATAATCCGCCAACATAATAATGATATTTTTCAATTCTCTTTTGTTTTGTTTATGAGATTTTGATTATGGTCCGCGAGTTCCAGTTTGGAAAGGTTTAAGAAACCAGTGTTAGAAACCCTGAACTCTAGGGGAATCAATACAGCGTACAGAAGTTTAAAAAAATTGCACGATTGCACTTTACTGAAGGCAGTCGGGTTTTGTACTTACATTAGTCGCGTTCCCTTCACGATAAATGGAATGTAAACTGTTATCACATTAATATAGTGCTGGTCGGCTTTGATTCTTGACACTAATGTGTTTTTTTGGCTCTTAGAAAGTTGTTATTATCAATTATCTTATCATTCTTGTTTTGTTTGTAGACTTTGTAGTGGTTGGTCGGTCTCGCTCGACGGTCAAAATCATGTCCTGTCAGTGAAGTGGTGTCACCTAGCCACCTTGGATGAAGGACTAAAGCATGGATATAGCCTCAGTACTTGTCAAGTGTACATAGCCAAAGCTGTCAAAATGGTCACCTTTGTGTGCGTCAAGGTAGTAAAACCTGAAAATTAATAAGAAAAACGTAGAGTATACTACCTTAATGTATACATTACCATAGCCAAAGGTGACCATTTTGTCTATTGGTCGTGTACAGGGTGTCAATTGAAGAGGAGTTTAGAGTATGTAGTCATCTCTTTTTGACACATTGTATTGCCATTTAAAAGTAAAGAGATCAGATAATAAAATATCGCTTTCAATTTTAACACTCCTTCTATGCTGTACTATTTCTATGCTAGCCACGCCCATTTGACATTGACATTGACAGTTTGTCAAATGGGCATTGTATAAAAAAAACATACTTTTTAATTTACTTTCTCTCCGAAACAAGAAAAGGAGACTATATCCATACAGCCATAACATAAATGACACGATTTATGATTAACGTTGAGAAATTATTAATGACATGATAATAAATTCTGATCAGTCATAACTACACATCGCTGATCGCTGATGGTCCGTAAACTTAGCACTCCAGTTGAAAAAAGCCATAAAACAATTGTAAATTGTGGTAGATAATGCAAATTATTAAAGTAACAAACTAACAAACCTTCTTTTATTGCATTACAACAACATAAACAAGTACACAAATTACAAGCAAGTAAATGCGTATTTAGATCATCTATTACTTTCAGAATATCACTGCAATCGATTTGCAAATAACACGGTATTATCTGCGTAAAACCAGTCTTACAGTTGCTTACAGCTGTAAACATTGATCACACATCTATCTCACTATTATCCACCTGTTTATAAGGACCCACTGGCTGTATGGTCATAGTACTTATGCATGCTCATAATTGGACAAAAAAAAACAAGATAGGAACGGGAAGTTAACAGAAAAAAATTAACCCGGGAATGTTAAAGTTTCGTGAAAGTATTGGACTTTGTTTTTAATATTGTATTATTTTTTTATGGATTTGGTTTGATTTATTGGATTTTATTAACAAAGGAGCACGCGATCTTATCTATGCACACAAAGTTGCTTAGCAGGTGCAGTCCCGTAGAAAGATGTGCAGTCCGGCTATATTCATGTCAATGGCAGTGACACAATATTTGTCCAAGTGTGAGTTGGACACATATTGTATGGTTCCGTATAAAATATGATATTTCTCATAATAATTAAATTGCATTTTTCAACGTCATAAGTCGTGACGCGATTTTTTCTTAGACCAACACATTACGGATTGCAAATCTAAATTAAAAAATATATTATATCAGTATATAATTTACTTTGATTGAGCAGGCTATCCTCGCTAATCCCGCCGCTAAGCAGCACTGCTTGCACTGTTGTGTTCCGGCGTGGAGAGCAAGACAGCCGGGGTAATTACTGGCACAAGGGGTATTCCATCTTAGCTTTCTGGGTTGGCAACGCATCTGCAATCTTTTTGGTGTTGCGAGTATCTATAGGCGGTGGTGATTACTTACCATCAGGTGACCGACTTGCTTGTTTTCCTTCCTATACCATAAAAAACAAGGATTCAGTTTTTTGTATTCGTGTAAATGATTTTTTGATAAGATTCAAGTTATGAGGTTCCGTTGGTTTTTTGTGGAGCAAGTAGCGTTGCCGCAACAGTTCCGTTATAAATTTCTAGCAAAACCCGCGGAATATTGCGAAACAGTGTGATACTGCAAAGTTTCTGCGAACGATTGGCTTAACGGTTACACTGTTTGGTTATGAATGAACTCATTACTCGTAGTCTTCTTGTTTTTTTAATCGATTTTATTTTCAACATCGTGCAGGGAATGCTTGTTTAAGTGCCAAGATGTGGTTGCCACTGTATGCTGCTCATGAAGCATTACTTACTACTTAGGTATATACTTAATTGCATTTATTACCTGGAGTGCGATTTTTGAATCTCACCGGGTGACTAAAGATCGCCAAAATGGCCGTTTTTAATAGAGATTCGGCCACTTTGGTGAGCTTTAGTGGTGACTTAAGCTCACTAAAGGGGCTGAATCTCCAGGTGTGGTGAGATACAAAAATTTCACCTCTGTTATCTATTTACAGGTGACTTCAAAGAAGTCCGGACGGAAGCATGCAGGGCCCATAGCCTGATAGAAATAGGATATTATAGCTATTAACACGAAGTATATAATGTTAACAACTATTATTTAGGCAAATATAATGAACAATGTTAAGTCAGCAAGAAGCTAATGTTCCGTGATAATGTTACTGTTAAGTTTTTAAGTTAATACTAGTATAAATGTATACTTTGCAGTGCCCTTACAGGTGGGGTTGCCACCTTTTTTTAGGGACCTATTCCGATGTAAGTAGATCATCAAAAATGGAAAAATTACACGACTATTGTTTCGTAACGCTCTTTCTGTTTATGACGTCATTGTTTCTTTCAAAGTACAGAAAAGTATTAAAATTACATTAGTAGATAAAAAAAACGTGCTCAAAATGAAACTATTTGCATGATGGTGGACGTCCGCCTTTTGTGATGGGTTTAATTGAATCTGCTTGGTAGTGTAACAATTGAAAAAAAATGAAGCGAGTGATTTCAAAGTATAAAATAGCTAGGTGAGAATAAGATGGCGGAACAGTTTATTTTAAGCTTTTTTTTATCTTATTGCGTTTGATTTGAACATTTTGTCTGTTCCCATATTTTACGAACCAACTACACATAGGGGTAGGGCGGGGCAATTCTCGTGTCCGTAGAGATGAAGTCACACTCGAGAAAAGCCTAAAAGAGCTGTCAGATCCCTTCAAAATCTATCATTTTTTGACACATCTCGAATGTGAGATGAATCTCGAAGAGCGCCAGAATTGGGGACCAGGGCGGGGCAATTAAAGCGTTACTGTTTGTTGAACGAAGGAGACGCACATATGAGAACCGTGTGTGCCATCTCTTTCGTTTTATAGACACTTAAAACTGAATGTAAAAGAGACATATTCTTTCTTTAAAGCTCATAAAATTATACATCTTTTATTATTACTTTAGGGGTAAGATGGCGATGCCTTCAAAATTACTAAGTTTTAGAGGTTTTGTAAGAAAAAGTGTCTAGGAGATAGAGATGGAAGCACGTCTAATTCGTGTCATATTTCTATCTCATTGTAAATCGTGTTCAGAAAATAAATAATGAAAAATCTAAATCTCGAAGAGTAGTTAAAGACTTTACTAAAATACTGCATTGCATGCATCCTGCATACTTTGTCAATTGAGTTACTTTTTATACTACCATGTATTCAGCGAAGGGAAACATTGTGTCGAAATCTGCACACATTGTTAAATCAATTCATCCTGTTAAGCTAAGGGAGACGCAAAAACCCCCATAAGTTCAAAATGTACTAGAAAGAACCCATGGGAAGAAAGATAACCTAACTATGCAATAGTTCGGCGTCCTCAAATGAATAAACCAATTTCTATGTAGTATTTTGACAAGAAAGTTATATTTTTATGTGAAATGAAATCTAAATAATAGATATTAAGGCATGATAACTTTAGTCTCATTTAGTGAAATGTAATAGGTATTTCTTTTGAGATAATAAATTTCTTTAACCCCAAATAAAATGAAATTCGTCTGTATGAGCAAATTACAAAGAGATTTACGTCTTAAGTAGGCAAGATATGAGCCACATGAGATGAATATACATACGTATATGTATATTGTAAAATAAATACATATAAAGTAAGTACCTAAGTGTAACAGTGTAGGTACATTGAAACAATGACGTAACCATTCTATTTCTATTTTTAGCTACACCAAACCGGATTTTACTCAACCACACACGCCTATAATGTCTTGTTATCTAGTTAGGTTATGTTCTGATTTACGAGTATTACAATAATACCGAAAATTTACCCGAAGCCCCTAACAGGACGTTGGAGCAAGAGACACCAAACTGTGACCCTGAGTACCCTAACATTATTTTTATTTTATTTATTTTACTATCAAATATGTTTACAAGGCATTACAGTAAAAAATATATTTTCAAATAAAAAAATATACAATAAAAAAAACTAATAGGTACACCTAGAAACAAAAAAAAATGACCGGTCTTTGTTTAAATCCCGCCCTGCGTCTCTGTCAAACTAGTGACATAAGAAAGGGACGCACATAGAGATAATCTCAGATAAACTAAGCTTGGGCGGTCATGTTAGGCCATTAAAGTGAGACTGGGCGGGCATAATGTATGAAAGCTGCTGAAACTCTGTAAATAATATTAATTTACAGGAAAAAGAAAATAACATGTACAACGATGAACTTATTCCTTCCAGGGATCTCTTTCAGTAGACTTTTAAGTGATTCAAAGGACATTAAATTCCGAATGAATGAAAAATGAAAATGACCACTTCTGATGTGGAGTAACAGTCGTTAAATTAAAAAAAAATGGCAAATAACAAAAAGGCGCGTTGCTAAACCGATCGTAATGAAAGGTACAATTATAGTTTAGCACAAAATTTTGAGTACCTAAATGAAAATGTATGTATCCAGTGTCATCTTAAAAGTGAAAAACTCACAGACATAAAACCTAACATATTTAGATACAAATAGGCAAACACATAACTACTCTTTCATGGCTGCACCGAGTAAAAAAGATAAGAATTTTAAAAGCGCAATGGGTGTGTCCTCCATACTTTGTATAGCTCGCGGCCCCTGCCGAGGTTAAGTGTGAGTCGAACATAACAACTGGGTTGCGTATGGTTTTGCGGTAGGATTTCTCTTTGAAGACACGTGAAAGGAAGATAAGCAATTTTGATCTCTATTCGTGTGGTGATAGGATTGAAAGCCAAAATTACATTTACGCTGTTTATTTCTGAGAGTTATAAGTGACTTGTGACTGGGATATTTTAGCTTTAATTGCAGTAAAAACGTGCGTATAAATTACAACACTTAATTATTATACCTATCTGCCCACTGCTACTATACAACGCCCAGCAGTGGGCGTCTTCCGGCTGATATGATAATAACGATTTATGCTTCAACTAATTTTCATATACCTTACATGAGAGTAGTAAAATATAGTAACATTTAGAATTCCCTGATTTCCGTCATCCCATTTATTCAGTACTTGTTATTTATAAGCGTAGCCTTACTAGGTAAACTAGTTAAAAATCCAACTTTGTTTTATTTCTTAATGCATCCGTAAGTATGGGTCGATTTATAAGAGCTGGCACTGAAAATATATGAAATTGTCATTAATTTCTTAGACATTCGGTGCCAGCTGATGCCAGCTGTTATGAATCGACTTGTAACAGTAAGACGAGCCGCAGTCATCTTAATAACCACCCATGTTTTAATTTATCCGTCCCTGCGTCCCTCTAACCTACTAAACAAAACATTGGTGGTGGTTTTGCGCAGCTGGCTACAAAATTATACAGCAAATAATGTGAAGTCATGAGTTTGTGTAGTGTTTGTTGATTCATTTGAAAGCGGAGGAGGGTGGGTTTCAGACATACAGCACTGTTATTGCGGAATAGCAAGAGGATTTATTCCGATTTATGCGCCTAAAGTATATATTTTAAATATTTTATTAGTTTTGTGCGATTTTTTTCAGCGGAAAGAATCAGTCATATTACAATTATAACGAAGCAAACAAACCGCTCACAAATAGTTTTATTCGGCGTTAGGGTGGGCGATGCGCTCATATTTTTTGAATATGTACCTATACAATACAAATGATGCTGACCATACAAAATAGTTAAACGTACTTACTTAATAACAGTTTTGTAGTTATGTGCCTGTTTTGTATCGATATTCCGAATTTTTACAAAAGCGTTTTTTTTTCACAAGAATGACTTTTTTTTTGCACTGACTAATTGTTCCTTGAGATCTTTGTCTCGTGTATTTCTATTGAGTTTTAATGGAAGTCAGCTTTGAACAAAAAAAAATCTGCAGCTGAGGACTTACAACAAACGGACATGAGTTCTATATTACTAGCCCTACCGAACCCTAAAAAAATCACAAAAGAAAGATGACTCGATAATTACTTTTGTTATGTGCCAGCAATCAGCATGCTATAGATAGAAGTTATATTGTGATAATCTATAGACAAAGTAACATTTAAAAAAATATCTAAGTTAGATTATGAAATGAAAACTCAGACATAAAAAAAAGTTAGGCAGGTGTATGAAACTTAACCACTATCCAATCAAAATTCGCAAACGGTACCCACTAACGAGGACATCGATATTTTCGATTTAATTAATCTTGACGTTATTTTAAATGCTTTTTAATGAGTTTAATTACTTTAATATGATTTAATTATAAACGGTTGATGGCATAAGGATTGATTAAACATTTTCAACAACTCAATTTAAATGAAGGAACCCTAAAAATTCTAAAATCAATGTGTATACGCCGGAAATAAAAAAGTTTTACGTGTCTTACTTTGGTACCAACCAACCAAGTTAAGTTAACCTAAGTTTTGATACAATGGAGTTGTTGAAACAAAAAAGCTTATTTCATTTTGTCCAAAACCGCTAGGCAACTACTGATAAAGTAGGTTAAAGTACTTACGTAAGCTCGTAATTGCATTATATACCTACCTACGTTCTCTTTACGTTCATAGTAAAATACCTAAACATTTGATATCTACTTTTTACTAGTTGCCGTCTCGCTCGCTCATGCAGGGAATTATTGTTCAAGGAATGCGCGCGTCGACGAGTCTCGCTACACCCTGGACCTAAGGCGGAAATTTGATTCTATTCAATAACTCGAGCACCTTCCCTCAACGCGTTAGAGTTCACTTTGGTTCGTGCACTGAAGCAAGCGCCGCCTTATTAACGAACGAACGCGGTAGCGAGACTAGCTGCGGTGACTACTTTGTAAAAGTACATTCATAAATTTTATTATTACTGAATCGGATAGTTTGCAGGCTTTTTCTGGTGTTCTGTTGAAGTTTATAATCAGATTTTTTTTTAGTATTTTTTAAAAATAATTCCGTCAAGGTTTTAATGAGTTTAAAGTTGTTTCAGTACTAAATTAGATTCGTAAATTAAGGAACTAAATGGAAAGACCTTGAGAACTAGTCTCGTGGGGAGTACGGATACGTCATCGACGGGAAGTTTTGCAGTTATGTATAACCGCTAGCAGGCCCCTGATTGGTCGACAAAGCCTTGTCGGCGGCCATTTTGTTCGCTTCTGAGTCACCAAAAGGTGAAAAATGTAGGGAATTATTACGCACTCCCCACGAGACTTCACAACGGTATTGGGCATTTCCCTCGTGAACACAAAATTTGGGTTTCATGTTCCCTACCTACCACAGCGTGGATGAATTATTATTCCTTTTTCTGGGAAAAACTAAAAAAAACTAGTTTAAAAATATTTACGCCGATCCGTCAGTGTCGGAAAAAGTGATTTTCATTAATTAAAGACATCAAGTTGCGAGAAACTCTGTTTTCCGGCCCAAGTTGTGTCGGCTGGTGGTCGACCCAGGACGGACTCGGACGCGGCCTTCAAATTCTAATGTAATGTGAAGTGTGCGTACACGGGATTTAATAATATCGATAAATACATGTGTTTTACCTAACTGTCAAAATAATAGTGAAGTGATCAGTGTACGTTGCGGATTGTTTACGTAGATGTTGACTGAGAATTGTCAACGCGGTGCGGCAGGATGTAGCCCGAAGTATAGGCGGGCCTGAAGGAACGACCTAGTGTTTCTGTATTATTTAGCGTCGGCTGCGCGTTAAAATGTCGGAGACAACGATGGTGAAGGTGAAGACTGAGCGGCCGGATGAGGCGGAGATTCGGGAGCTCGCCGCTAAGATGGTCGAGGCGAACAAGGCGAAGGCGCTAGCGGCTTCGGCGGCGGCGGCGCGTCCCGGGCCCGTGGGGCTGGGGGGCGCGCCGCCCGGCCCCGGCGGCCAGATGGGCATCCTCAACTTCCTGACGCGGAAAACCGGAGCTCCGGTCGACACGCGCCCGCCAGTCGACCCGGAGAAGAAGACGCCAGCCCCCGACGAGGCCAGCTGGAAAGGCCACTTCGGCTGGGACATGCTGGGCAAATGCCACATTCCGTACATCTACCGCTCCGGGGAGAAGTATGTGGCCGTGAGAATGGTCGAAATCAAACTGTTAAACAAGTACCTGAATTACCTACACGCCGACATCTACTCCTGTACGTGTATAAGGAGTTACTACATAACTGAGATCGAAGCGAGGCTGCTGAATGAGATTAACAGCAGGCATTGCGACGGCCAGTTCGGTAGGGACCCGTTCACGCAGAAGGATTTAGTGGTACGGCTGTTGGACGCTTACGAATTTTATAACTTCCTAGACGTATGTTACAATAAGTTATTAAGAGGCACTACGAACAGTAAAGACAAGTGTGGTTTCATCCGAATAAACAAAGAATCGGTAGTACCTTACACAGTGCGTGACGGACAGAAGTTTGTGCCCCTGTTCTACTTTGAAGGTGAAACGGACAATCTTAAGTTAAAAGCGGACCAGTTGAAGGGTTGGGACTTATCGTACCTGAAGTTTTGCTGTAAAGTGCAGGGGATACGGAACGAATTGTTTGCCAGTGAGACATGCTCGGTGATCAGTTTATCAGACATTAAGAGTTACTTCCCGCCGGGGACGGAGTTTGAGGAGTACTGGCCCAACAAGGTTGTTGATTCGCAGCTCCTCATTTCAGCAAAAGGTAAGACAACTTATCACACACTTATTTTTTTTTAAAACAAACAGGCGGAAAATTAAACAGGAAATTAATAACTTTATAGTAAATACAAATACTTGTTTTGTGTCCAATTGTCAACTAATTTTCGTATAGTATTCTAACCTTATTTCAACAATCTCCGCAAAGAGAGTTTGAGTGTTTCTCTAAGCCCTGTGTACAGTCTCCAAAATAACCATCCAATTGGACATTCTAATAAGTAAACAGACAGTTGGACTAAAAATTTTAAAAAGCCAAATCGAACTCCCTTTAGCCACTTCAATGTAGTTTCAATAAATAATCAGTTTAATGAATAACATCTTATATATTCTGTAAGATATTAAGTCTGCAGTTTGTACATTTTTTTGTTCGTTTGTTTAATAAAAGTTAAATTGAAACATATATCTATCTGAGTCCCCTCACGGGGCTGGCATTCAAAAATGAAAAGTACATTAAAATCCAGTATTTAAAGAGTTTAATGCTAAAACTAATAAGATTGTCTTTAGCCTTAAACTTTTCTGATTAGCCACATTGTTATGGCATACTTTATTCTTCACAGGGGCGTATTTACCCTAGGGCCATCCAGGCCATGGCCCGGGGCGCCAGGCTGCGAGGGGCGGCAGCCGCCCCTAAAATGAAATACTTTGTCGTCATTTAATGGGACGCCAAAGCTAATTGGCCCGGGATGCCAAATTTTTAAATAAGCCTCTGATTCCTCATTGTTTCATGGTGTTCAGCCACCTATAATGTTTTGTATGTCCTCAGCATTTCTTAAAACAATTAATATTTGTTTATATTTCACTAGCAATCCGCCCTGGCGTCTCACGGATACAATTACGATGTAAAGTACATAAAAACCTTCCATAAAAAAATCTCTAATTGCCAGTGAAAACCATATCAACCCCCTGGAAATCTCGTAGAACATGTATGAACTCGTCTAATTACTAATCAAAGTGTAAACGGGGCCTTATGCTCTTACTTTTAAATTAACCGCGCAGTAGACACTGGCAAAATGCACAGTGCAATTCCCAAAAAACCGCGCGCGACGATGGCGGACGAAGATTACCGAATCTAGCGTCTGCCTTGCCCCCCTAGGCAAGAAGCAGGGTACGCCCATGGCTGAAGATATGATGGGAATTGAGAACAGACAGAAATGGAGAGTGACTTTACTATGTATCACTTTCACTACATAGTATAAAGCATAGTGAACTCTATCCTGTCAAAGGTAAAATTATTTTTAAAAACTGCATAAATTCGGTTAATCCTCGACTCAAATGCTTAAATAACATTCTAACCCAAAAAATCACCTTTTGTATCTTTAATTAGAATACCTTAATTTAAAATCTACCATGAGGTTTTTGCAGAAAATAATTGCGAGGAAACCTGCACACACCTGCAAAGCAATTTAATGGTGTGTGGGCAGTTCCCAATCCGTACTGGGCCTCCATGAGAACTACTCCAAGCCCTCTCGTAAGGAGGCATAAGCCCAGCAGTGGGATGCATACAAGTTGAAGATAGATGGTTCCTCAATCATAAACTACTAGTTTGAGTTAGTAGACATGTAGATCATGTCCTAGATTTTTTTTCTCTAGAATTTTACTGAGGCTTTAGAGTACTTGTGTGACTATGCCAGCCTCATGAGAAGACTCGGAAAAAAACCTCAAACAATTTCCCGCCCCAAGCCAGAACTCCTGACCGTAAGAGCGTGTCTGAAGAATTTGTATATCTGTACCGCATCTTCACATAATGGGCTACTCAGGATCGTATTCACACCCCTGTTACCTAGGCTGGTGATCTAGATACACTCTACGACCTGTGTCCTAGATTAAAACATAGTATGCTGTTTGTCCTAGGAAAACACACAGTTCTTGCAGGTTGTCAACTAACGAGTTCTATACAAATGGAGTTGCGAGTCCTCATAGTAAGACCAAAGTATATGTGAAACAAAAACATAAAAATATGTATTAGCCATAGCATCTTTTAATAGTCATCATCATCATCATCTGCAGCCGTGATAAGTCCAGTATTGGACATTGGCCTCCCCTAATTCTCGCCATCTTCTGCATCTTGTTGTGCTTTTAATAGTAGGGTTGCATTAATTGTTTACGCATAAAATTAATACAATAAAACCCTACTTTCAAAACGTGCATGAGTAGAAACACATACTTATTTTTATAATTTCATTTGACTGAGGAAATTCAAGCGGGCCCGATTTTATTTTGAGTAGTTTATAATAATTCTGCATGCTTGTGTCAAAAGTGCGAAATCTAGGCTTTTACACTATTATAATAAAGAGGTGAACTTTGTACCTATGTAGGGGGCAATCTCAGGAACTATAATACAATACAATACATCATGCTTTATTGAATACCACATTACAATTTGACAGAATTACAGATAAATTTTAAACATAGGTATCCAAAAGGGGTTCTTATCGCTTGAGAGCGATCTCTTCCAGACAACCTTTGGATAGAGATAGAAGTTAAAACTAAGATGACAAGATGGAACTACTGAACCGATTCCAAAAATTCTCTCACTAATAGCAAGTGACACCCTCTGACGGACATAGGCTATTAATTCCACGCGAACGAATACGCGTGCGTCTAATAGTGTTATATTTATGTATTAAGCTTATAAGAAATGCAGTATATTTATTCTTGAACCTATTCAATATCAATTTCAAAGCCTTTTATTTACTAATATAGGAACAAAGTTGTACATAATAAAGCTATAAAGCTAAATTAAATAGTCAGGATTCCTAATCAGCGTGTCCCTCAGACACAGGCCTCCTCCAGCCTCCTCCAGCCTTCTCTAACTCTCTCCATCTTTAGCCAAACATAGCCATAGAGGTCCAGATGCTTTTTTAATGTCGTCTGACCACCTGTGGCCCGTTTCATGAAGCTACAAGTTACAATTTTACAAGTTTAATCCGGCAACATTGGTCATTATGCCCATTGCCATTGGTCATTATTGAGCAATGTTGCCGGTTTAAACTTGTAACTTGTAGCTTAGTGAAACGGGCCACTGATGTTCTGTTTTTAACCAATACATCAATAATAATATCAAAGAATAGTAATAATATGATTCCATATCTCTTATCTAATCTATAAGTGAAAATTTACTTCATGCTCACTTTTAAAATCAATAATAAAAATAAATTCAATACTCATACTGCTTATTTTTTTTAATGTTCCTATTTAGACGAAATTTCTAATTAATTACATACTAATTAATTAGTACGATTCAGCAAAAATGTTATACCCCTTAATGTTAGTGGATAGTAGTTTTATGAGATAAACAGTAATCATTCGATTAGGAAGAAATACAGTTTTTTATTTGTTTATGATGTCAAACTGCTAAAAAAGCGTTAAGGGCGTATTACACACTACTATTCACTATACTATAGTATAGTGACTATTAAATTTTATAGAAACTACTATACATAAGTAGAACCTAAAAGTCTTAATGTGACAAAGTTAAGAGTACGAGCAAATTGGAATTTCACTGTTCTAACTAGAATGGTACCTCCCTAAATCCTAATTGGGCTCCCTGTTATTTATAAACTTTACTTGCTATCTAGATTTGCAATTTATTTACATTTAATGTAATTTTAACAAAAATATGTAAAAAGACTTAAAAACTAAATAATACCAAAACTTTTAAATATTATTTTATTTTACCAATAAATAAATGTTCTGGTGGCAGTCGAGCAAAGAAATAATTACAGCTGGTTGCAAGTCATTAGTTTCCTTTTTTTTCAATAGATGGCGTTAGTAACAATTGACGAATCCTTTCAAGTACAAAAAACACTGGGTACTATCTAACTACCTAATACTAGTAGTCAATAGTCGCTTAAAGTTCACAAATTACCTTTTGGAAACTATGACCAGTAGCGCCATCTATCCGGAAGAAAAAGTAACAAATGCGATCATGTGCTACCTGCATCCACACTTAACGCACGCTTTGAGGTGGTTGCTGTAGCTAAGGTTACCAGATGGAAAATGTTAAAAGTCCCGATAATAAACCTGCTTTGTATCCAGATTATATAAAAAAAGACTTTTTTATCTGAAAACCAAAAAATCCCGAGTTTTCCAAAGGATTGGCGCAATCCTGTCAAGACCAAGAGCCTTAAAATCCTTAAATTTTAGGACAAATCTGAGGTTTACCATCATTTCACAAACTGATCATGTGGCAAAATGCTTTTGTTTCCATAACTGTAAATATTTCTGGATTTTTATGAAACAACCCTCACCTAACCCGTAGGGTTCTACGAAATGATCCTAAAATTAATCCTAAATACTTTACAGTTATCAGAAACAATTGCATGTTGCCAAATGACCAATCATCAGTTCGTGAAATGAATCAGTTTGTGAAATGATTGGTCTCGCTCACGCAAATACGTAGATGTAAAAATAAACAAAAATAAAAACATTTTGAGCATTTGAGTCATATAGTCATATGTTACATAGTCAATACCTATTTCTACTATACCTATAACCTATACCTGTAATTATTAAGAGTATTTAAAAAATCAAAACATACAAAATTTTGTAACCGAAATTTCTTTCGATTTTGATTTTAAATGTTTTTAACATTTTTCTTTGTGTTGTCATTACAATTTCAATTTTAATCAAAACATACAAACCTAACCCTAGCTAGGGCATAATGACAACATACAAAAAAATCATGGCTATAGGTTAAGTTAAGGTTTAGAGGGTGGAAAACGTTATCGCCGTTTGTATGGAGAGCGCTGGGTTCACTAACACTCCTCTTAAGAGGTCACAGCCACTGCTAGGGGTTACGAATGGACGAATCTTTCGATCAATAATATAAGTAGTTCAACGAACAAAAACCTAGACTCATTCAGTGTTCCCACTAGTTTCCAATCGTCACCTTTGTTTATATACCACATCGGTGTATGCGGCTCGCCTGATGTAAGCAATTTCCTCCGCCTATGGACTCTCCAGGGGAATTGCGCATGTTGCCAAATCGGCAAGAACTTTTTTTAAATAGGAAGGCAAACGAGCAAGTTGGTCACCTGATGGTAAGTGATCACCATCGCCCATAGACACCCGGAACACTAAGGAGATTGCTGATGTGTTGCCAACCCAGAGGGCTAAGATGGAATACCTCTTGTGCTACAGTAATTACACCGGCTGTCTTGCTCCCCACGCCAGAACACAACAGTGCAAGCAGAGCTGCTTAGCGGTGAACCGGACGGACCTTGCACAAGGTCCTACCACCCGCAAATGCCTCTTTTGAAGACTGATGGCGATTGTACAAGATATATGACCGCTGTTTAACATTTTAGTGCAAATAATCACGGCTTGTGAGCGACAAGCCTAACAGTTGACCCCAAAATAATTGAGAACGAGGCTAAAAGGAAAAAGAAGGTCGCTGCACTTTGTTAAGGCTCCGTTTCTTTTCTTTAACATAGTCGTGTGAGATTTTCCAGTTAAGGTCATAATTATTGCAATGAATGACATAATAGTTATTTTTATTACCTGTAATTTATCTAATCCAGTCCGCACACTTGTCTTGTTGATTGGCATTGGTACTTCTTTAAGGGCAAGGCTACACCGGTCGCGTACACGTTGCGTATGCAACACGGCTCCAAGTAGCTTCGTAGAGCTGCAGCGTGCAGTACGAGAGCTGCATACACATCCGATGTAGCTCGGCCATAAAATCATATTGAGTTCACGTGAAATAAAAAAATAACTAACCTATGCCGCCGAATATTTTTTTTGCTGGACATAAAATATTTCTGCTGGCAAAAAAGTAAATTCGCCGACCGAATGTTTACTCCCTAGTAAAATAATTAAAGGGTGGTTGACAATCACAGATATTTGGCCTTGAAAACCGGACGTGGATGTTTTCGTCAGGAATCATTTGTTGCGGCTTCGCATGGGTATAATCAGTACGTAATGTACATAAAAACCTTCCATAAAACAGACAGACGGCCAGACAGTCAATAAAGAAATCCTATACGAACAAAAAGTCTAGACTCATTCAGTGTTCACACTAGTTTCCAATCGCCACCTTTGATTTTTTATATACCACATCGGTGGTACACAGGCATGCGACTCGCCTGATGTAAAAAACTTTCTTTTCACCATCTTGCTCGCTAAGCAGCAGTGCTTGCACTGTTGTGTTCCGGCGTAGAGAGCAAGACAGCCGGTGCAATTACTGGCACAGGAGGTATTCCATCTTAGCCCTCTGGGTTGGAAACGCATCTGCAATTTCTTTGGTGTTGCGGGTGTCTTTAGGCGGTGGTGATCACTTACCATCAGGTGACCCACTTCTTATTTCATAAAAAAAAACTCCCAGGATTAGTCCCGATTATTCCAGCACTTGTGGCTAGCGAGTTACTTGTTCAGGCAAATGTGCTTTCAACCCTTTACCAGGCAGGCCACAATGAACTAGAAGTTTCCTCAAAAAATTAAATAGACTCGCGCTTGTTACTAATAGGACTTAAATTTAGCACCTACTTAATCACTACCTCTAAACATTTAAATTACACGATGTACGCGCGTTTCGTCTTTACACGAGGCATCATCGGCAGGGAGGTTCCACTCCGCACTGTAGGTGCGCTCGCCGCATTACCTATGGCATAGGTTAATCGCAGTAGGTTGCCGGCTTGCCGCGCGTGCGCCGGCTCACTCTATGTCGCGCGTTATGAGAGTATAGTAATCAGCTCAACCCTAGCGGTGCGCCAGGGCATTGCGGGTGGTAGGCGGGCGCGGGCGGCGCCTTCCTTTTGACGCATGCCGCCTGGTGAATGTTTATGAAGTAATACGAACTTTTTGTGCCTGATCATAAAGTTGGAATTCGTTTAATGGTGGTCGAAAAAGAGAAGTTTCTGTACGTTAGTACTATTATTTATTCTGTGTCATCGGGATCTTACTCCCGGAAATTTCAGTTATATTGTAATCCTATTTGAGACGTAACCTTAGTTCGGCAGCCAGACCTCGCTGCTACAAATAAACCCAAGGTCTTCAAAAGTAAAGTCCTTGACCAAAATTTAGGTACATACCTACCTACATAACTTAAACTTATGAATGTCGAAACTACACCCTCTATATGTGAATGTTAAAGCAAAATGGCCTTTATCACCACAGCGTTAAGTGTGATTCATTTAATGCTTGTCAATTGTAAAGGTCAGACGACACTATACCTACCTATAATACACTGAAGATTTTTTTGTGCAAATTGAAGGACGTTTTCAATGATTTTTTAAATGCGTTTGTATGATCCTTTATTATTAACGTTATATGTTATTTAGGTACTTGTAAGATCTGGTGGAGAAGTGTGTGTATATTTGTATGAAAGCGGTTAAAACTGGTTTAAAAAAATTCACGCAACAATATAAATGCGGAACGATTTTAACCGAGCCGTTAAAAATGTATTTTTGGTTATTAACGATTAACTGACCGAATTTTTCCCGACTGCCGACAGAAGGTAGGGTTATGATTTTAGAGTATATGTATGACTCGCGTTTGACCGGTTTTTTTATAGTATCAGTTTGTATTATTAATGTTTTAGTTACGTTAATTGTTTTACCTTTACGTTAAATGACTTAATACAATAAAAATACTACGTACCCTTTTTTAGGTCTCAGTCGGATAATAAACAGTTATAACTGTATTTTATCGGTATCTAACTGATTTGTTAAATAACGGTATCTTTTTATTAAACCGCGATTAGAATAGTATTAAAGAGTAACGTCAGCACACTCTCATTTCACAGAGTTGCGTCAAGCTTCATTCCTATATCTGAGAAAAAAAAATTTTTTTTTATGAAATGGGAAGGCAAACAAGCAAGAGGGTCACTTGATGGTAAGTGGACACCACCGCCTATAGACACCCGCAACACCAAAGAGATTGCATTTGCGTTGCCAACCCAGAGGTCTAAGGTGGAATACCTCTTGTGCCAGTAATTGCACCGGCTGTCTTGCTCTCCACGCCAGAATACAACAGTGCGAGCACTGCTGCTTAGCGGCAGGATTAGCGAGCAAGACGTTGTGCTGACGTTACTCTCCAATACTGTTCTAATCTCAGTTTAATAATACCTATACCTACGCACTAACCATACCAATATCTGTAAATCAATCAGTATGCTTCGGTTTGTGCATTGGGAAATACAGCTACATATTTAACAAACTATCTTTTGCCCGCGACTTCGTCCGCGTAGACTTGTTTAATTGAATCAACCAAACGTGCACCCAACATGCAATCTGCAATATTTCCTGGACAAATTAATGAGAATTAGTTGCTTTGCTGCTCATGACGTCACGGCGGCGTATCACTCGCTTATCGCTATCCCGTGGGAACAATGCATTTTTACGGGATAAAAAGTATCGTATGTGTTAATCCAGGTTATAAACTATGTGTGTGCCAAATTTCATCCAAATCCATTCAGTAGTTTTTAGGTGAAAGAGTAACAAACATCCATCCATACTTATAAACTTTCGCGTTTATAATATTAGTAGGATGCTTTAGTTTAATACTTGTCAACGCGACCGTATCAGGTACGCGCAGGTACAGGGGGTTCTTTTTGAGTTTCAAGCATTCGTTAAAGTAAAGTTTGGATATTAAACGTTTTATTTCGGTACGGGAGACACGCTCTACAATCGGTTGCTTTTTGATCGACTTCAAATTGCTTTTTTAAAATTAAAAACGGATATCATACAGAGTTCTTTTACCGAAGGAGGTGCATACATAAACAATCATAACCATTTCAAAATCGCTATATGTATAGTATACCTATAATATTTGAGGAGTTCCCTCAATTCTTTATGTATCCCAGCATTAGAATTGGATTTTATAGTCAGTCTCAGAATCACACAGAATAGCTAACGCAAAGAGCTCTGTTATTCTATCTTTAAATGTAACAGCGCACACGCAAGAAAGATTGTGCCCTACCTCGACGTTGAGCTCGCCATGGGGTGCTTAGAGAATCACCCCCCAGGCACGATCCACTTTGCCGCTATTTACGTCTGCCGATTGGGTACGAAAAGCGCTGAACTGACTGAGCGATACGTGACATTAAAATTCGTAGTGGCTTACGGATGTTCAGATTTTCAGAAAGTCAAACTCGACAGAGTTCTGAAATGAAAATAGATTGTCCAACGGATTTACGTCCAATTGGAAATATGTCCATTTTAGATTGGATGTACTTTATTACTTGTCTTCTAAAAACACTTAACAGCCATGAGATTTTAAAAAAGAGTATTTGTCTCTTCCGACCTTCCAACAGTAAATTCACTAATAAATCGATAAAATCTCTTTCTTCTCTTCTCATCCCATAAAATCAAGAGTTCTGACCCTCGAAATGCCCTTAGGCTCGATATCAGGCGGCGGGCAGTGGACGCGAGCGCCGCCCGCGCCCCCGCCGGGCGTCGCCGTCGGCTCGGGCGTCAACCTCGGAGCCGTCGGCGGCGCCTCGACGCGCGGCCGGCGCCCCAACACGCAGCGCCACGCGCCGCAGGCCGCCATGCAGATGCCGCACGCCGGCATCTCGGCGGCGGCCGTGCAGGCGCTGGCCAGCGGCTGGAGCTTGCCCGGCACGCTTACCCAGGCGCAGACGCAGCAGGTGCTTAGGCTCGCTCAGGTTTGTACACGCACGCAGCGGTCCGCCGGCTCAAGGCCAGGCAGAACCTATCGGCGGTGTTGAGGGTCAAAACTGGTCAAAAGTGTGGCGAGGGGCTTCATGGGATTTCTTGATGTCCGCTAAAGGGGAGGGAGAAAGTGCAAAGTACACAAAAGCCTCGTGCACATGAGATTGCTTATGCATATTAGCAACGGTCTAATCAATTTACTGTAGTTGCTAGATTCTAGCAAACAGATTTGGAAGTAATCAATACATCAAAATAATTGTGGGCATTTTCTAAGTAACAAGGAGATGATATAATTAGCTCAATTTAATCCTCAAGTCGTATTACGGAAGCGTATAACCTGTGTATCATGTGACGAAAGCTGTGATATTTTTATGCCTCCGTTTTTTTAAGAATGTTTATTTGTATTACTAAACAAGCGGACTGACTGATTCAAAACTTTACTGCGTATTAAAAAAAGAATAAAAACGGCCTTTATGCCTAATGGTAACGTCATTAAGAGTTGGCAAAGATCTCAAGGGTTTTCGGATTGAGAACCTCAAATCTTTTGTTTGGCTTTGGTTCTAGAGCTAGAAAAAACACTTTAAAGAAACCGTTGGCATTTTTGGTAAAGACACTTTGAGATTTTGATCATCGGATCGTCGGCTTAATCTAAAATCTCTTTGCTTTTGTACAAGCTATCGATATTTACCAAAAAAATCTGGGCATTCAACAAGAAAGTCGGTTAAACGCTGACCGCTCGTCTGATAGCGTGACGTGGGTTGTTGTATGGAAATGGGAGACAAATGAGAATGGGTCACCTGATCGGAAGTGATAACCGCCGTCCATGGTAACCAGTGACCGCAAGAGAACTGCTGATCCGTTGCCAGCCTTTAGGTTAATAGAGGTTCAGTGGTTCTCCTGATCTCTTACTCGTCATATGAAACGCACTAGCAATCTGCTTCACGTTGGTAATATATGGGTTGGGGTTTAAGATTTCCTATTCGTTTTTTAATTTATTATGATGTAGTTGTATAATTTAGCTTCTATTTGTCACAGGCGCAAGTTGCAGCGCAAGCGCAGGCTGCGGCTCGTTACAGCAACGCCGCGATCGCGGCAGCGGCGGCAGGCATGCCGCAACACCGCTCGCAACACCAGCGTAACGTTCAGGTGAGGTTGCGGCACAGTTAGCGTAACAGATCGCGTAACAGCTCGCGTAACGGAGTGTTTGGATGATGGGTACCATTCTGTTGGATTACAACAAAACTGATTTATGACTGTTCGCCGTATTCAAACAACGGATAGTTTTAACTGCCAGAGTTGTTAAATTTTACTGTTAAAGTTTACATTAAAGAATGTACCGCGTCTTTCCTGCGAAGAAATAGTGACCGAAATGAAACGGAAGGTTTACTATTTCGATGTAATTTTGACGCGATATTTTATTAGACTATATTCCTATAAATTGCTATAAAATACAAATAATCTAAATAAATCAGTGGTACAAAGCAAGCCCATTTTAGACCTGCTAAGCGCAACATCGGCGCTCTCGTCTTCGATGCCGCGCGCTATCTCACTCTCGCGCTAGCGTCTTCAAACGCGTGAGCGTGACGGGACTCGTCTCGACGTCGAGCTCGTCGCTGTAGCGCTTAGAGAATCACGCTGGTCCATCGAAATTGATCCTTATTACTTTATTCCTCTAGGCTAGTAGTAGTATTTTAGTTATGAGTTATTTAATTAGTCATAACGCGCGTAATGATTGATTGAGGACAAAATTATGATTAATATATAAAAATCCAGTGGCGTCACACAAGCATAAGAAAGGGGAAATTTGTTTTTCTCATGTATGCCACAATTCGCGACCACAAAATACTACAATGCGTAAAAAAAAATACAGTTAAAATTTCTTCTTTTCCTTCAAAATAAAATTGTCACTTTTTTGTCGTCGAATTCTTTAGTCTATTTAGTGTTTATCTCCTATTTTGTTGAATGTGTTATGCAGATTTTTGGTCATGTGCTTTATTTAACTTGTGTTAGTTCAAGTTAAATTTAAAATTATGTGTGTAGGTCCAATGACAGTGATAATGATAATGGACTAATGTCAATAACAATAGCTTGTAATAATAAAAAAAACACAACAAAAGCACGATTTTTTTTAAATAGTGTACGCATCTTCTTGTTGCTATAAATGTAATAGAAAGATTCTAGTTCGACATTATTTTTATTTAATTTCAAAAGTTTCCTTCAAATGCGATATTTTTAGGGGCTCGTTTAATGTACAGGGGGAGGTCGTCTATTTATTTCCATGTCATGCCATTTATTCCCATCGTCCCGGTCTTTACTTTGCATTTGCACGCGTCCAATCGGCACCTTACTTTATCAGTGCCACGTAAAAATATGTTTGTTTTTATGATTTATTCCAGTTTCCGAACAGTGCCATAACAATGGCGATGGGCCAGCAACCGCCGCCGCCTCTAGTGAGGAGCACGGCGAACACCTCCACTATGAAGTGAGCATTTTTCACTTATTTTGTAGCGCTTTACGTTTTGGGAACAGCCTGTATGTTATCTTAATGTGCGGTCGCCATCTTTCGTGGTTCAAATAATTGAATATTTATAACTAAATGATTCGAAAAAAAAAGTTTTTTTTTATAAAATAGGAAGGCTAAGGAGCAAGTGGGTCACCTGATGAATTTAATCTTTCTCTAAGTGTAAAATAAAGAATGTAACTATTATAAATCTTCTTTATTTGAGTTCGTTATATACTACGCTGACCGTGGATTAACAGTGGTATAAAAGAAAATTTTACACAAAGTACAGTCTTCTTAAAAACCAATTCTTCATGTTAGTAAATTAGGTACAGAATTAGAATATTGGTTTTTTCCTCGAAAAATGTTATCTACTTAATTAATAGTTATTACAAATTAAAAGTAAACATAATATTGCGTAATTCACTTTTAAATTTCATCATTGTTGACCTTTTTCAACGTTGTCACGGCTCAATTGGTCGATATTAAATTATAGCTTTTATTAGTGTATAATAATAATAATAATTCAAGTTATTTGTGGTCCCGTCGCAGTTTTATCCTTTGCTGGTCTCACGTGACCATGAGAATAGGGAATGCAAACCGGTTTACCGTCTATCGAAAAACCGGTTTGCATTGGTTTTGACTTTTGCATTCCCCGCGTAAGACGAGGCCTGCAGCGGTAATACAATCGTTTATCGTTGTCATGAAGCGTCCGTCTCTTTCGCATATGGCTACTGGATAGAAAGGGATACATGCTTTATGTCCGCGATACGCTAGCGTGCAACCAATTTCATAAACGCGACAGGCGACAGGTGACAGTAACAATTCGCCGTACATCACGGTGTCGACAAATAACGCTACAGACTTAACATCTTAGTGGACAATCAATGTATACCGAACAATGTATAGCGACAGGTGACAGTGACAATTCGGTATTAATTGCTTGTCCACTATGATGTTAAGGCTGTAGCGTTACCTGTCGACACAGTAATTTACTGCGAATTGTTACTGTCGCCTGTCGCGTTTATAAAATTGGGCCCTGGTGTCTCGAAATATTTTACAAAGAGCGCGATAAAAACGTCTAAATTATTATTATATGTAATGATATCTGCTCGGTTTTTATTAGATTAGGTACACGCTGTTCTGGAAAACTCCGCTCGCCATTGTCTTGACACTGTAAGAAAATAATAAGCCCACTACAAACGTGACCCTAAAAATAGATAACTTTTGTTTAAGTAGGTACCTATTATTTTGTTTTCTGTTTGTCCGGTAGAAACTTTAGGTTTATAGCAAACGAGGTTTGTGCGAACGTTTTTTGAGTATATTTTGTGATGCGACTTTGTCGTTTTAAGTTGCTCATTATGAGCATAAAGTTGAATATTATAGTTTCAATTGCACCATTTTACATTACGACATGGAGATAAGATAAAACAATCTTATCGTTTCCACTATGGAAATCTCCAAAAACAACTTGAATTAACACGCGCCTTAAATTGCGTCTCCATGAGAAAAATAAATCTTTTTTTTTTAACCGATAATATGTTTTTAGTGGCAACCCTGTTGATTCTAAAAATAATACCATGGGTAAAAAAATGGACGCTCTGAAAATGTTATTTCTCTCTTACAGTTTTTGAAGTTTTCGAACAGTGTAGCCATGGTTTTTATACAATTCGTAACAAATACTAACAAAGGATAACGATTTTTGAGTCAAAAAATTCAAAATATTTTTATTCAGATTAGGCTTACAAGAGACACTTATGAATGTCATAAATTTACCACCGGTTCGAAAAAACCTCTGATGAGAAGATACCGGGAAGAAACTCAACGAGGTGTCAAATGAAGGCAATAATGAAGTTTGATAGATATATAGATTTTGAGGGTTGCCAAAACATGGTGTTAAATTTTCTGTGCTTGAACCGTCTAATCCATTGAAGTAATAAGTACATACATACTACTACTACTAATAGAATAATATTAAATTTACCTTGATAATAAACGATCGCTTGCATCCTCCAGTTGCAAGTACACATTAATTCGATGGTCCAGTCTTATGGCACGTGTAGTCAGGGTAGTTACGCTCGACCGCCTTGTCTATGGCATAGGCAAATCGCAGTAGGCTGTCGGCTTGTCGCGCGCCCGCTCGTTCGCCCCCGCCGTGTCAGTGTAATTGAAAACGAATGCCGCGCAACCCTAGCGTGTCGCCGGGAGTAGCGGGGGGGAGGCGGGCGCGGGCGGCGCGTTCCTTTTGACTCCTGCCGCCCGGCGCATGGTGTGTGAAGTATTACGGACTTTTTCACAGTGTTAATAAAGTTGGAATTCGTTTAATCGCGGTCGTAAAAGAGAAGCTTCTGTACGTTGTTTATTCTGTGCCTCCAGTTGCAAGTACACATTAATTCGATGGTCCAGTCTTATGGCACGTGTAGCTATTTCTCTTGTACAATGGAGTTTTCTTTACCCACAGTGTACCGCCGCAAGTGACCGCGTCGATGAATGGCCACTCAACCTCTCACAACGTGGACAATCGCAAGCGGCTTACTCCGATACCCGACATCAATATTACTGGCAACCATACGCCGTATAAGGTAAGCTAAGCTTTCCTGAAACTTTTAAACAGAACGTATAATTTTTAGATTGGCTCAAAAAGACCATCCAGGGCCGTTAAACAACCAAAGTAAGCTATAGAACAGAGCTTCCCATGGTGTTTGAGCGGCTCTGCCTAGAGATGCACGTATCAAAAGCAGCAGAAATAACTCGTCCTACTCCAGTATGTACACGGATCTCTGGCCGTGCGTGGGTTCAGTACGTTTTGGATTCTTCATCGTTATCCGTTCCCTGCAAGTCAGCCGTTACCTCCCGTGCGCCTACCCGCATCTAGAGCGCCATACGTCTCAGAACTGGACCCCAATTCTGGCACTCATCGAGATTCATCTCGCAATCGAGATGTGTCAAAAAATGACAGATTTTAAAGGGATCTGACAGCTCTTTTTGGCATATGTCGAGTGTGACTTCGTCTCTACTGACGCCAGAATTGCCCCGCTGACAGTGTGCGTTGTGCGGCTGGCGCCTCAGGCACAGTATAGATATAACCAGTAAGGAATCTACGTACAAACGCTCGGAACCGACGCACGCACACAGACGCACGCTCAACACGGCCGCTAAGGCTGCTAACGCGACTGACGGCCGCCTTAGCAGCCTTAGCGGCCGTGTTGAGCGTGCGTCTGTGTGCGTGCGTCGGTTCCGAGCGTTTGTACGTAGATTCCTTACTGGTTATATCTATACTGTGCCTCAGGCGCGGGAAGGCACGGTGCGAGGTAGCTTTGTAATGCCTATCCCCCTTATTCATACTCGTCGCATAAACCTCTGTTAGTTAACATGTGTTTTGTCTTTGTCTGTCATTGTGACGCCCTCGAATGAAGGGGACAAAACATTTGTCAGATTAAAGAGATTGTTATTTTTTATTTAAGACAGAATTCTTTAGTTGCCGAGAATGGGTTACATTAAGTTGGTAACAAGAAATCAAATAGACTGTGCAGTAGCAGCCGCAGTATTTGAATGCAAATATACCGTTTTTTCATTTTGTTGATCACATCACAGATCGGACAAAAGACAAAAGAAAAAAATTCTTAACCTAAACTCAAAATAAACCAATGTAATCTTTATTACTTGATATTGGTTTTGCACTCAAAAATTTCTTTAACATTATAAAAACACAATTCATACAGCCATTTACACAGTTTGTTGCTGAATCGATCAAGGGGAAATACTTTTATATCTCTTGAAAGTTTATTAACAATTTTAAAACATAATAATAAGAATCACTAGTCGTTCGTTTGCATGAATAAGAGGGTATGAATTTTTGAATCACAAACCACTGCGAGCCGGATCGGAGATGCTCGTGGGCCCAGTTTAGACTCGACCGTGAGCCGATGTGACCCTCGCCCGCCCCCGCAGGTGCAGAAGGCGCTGGTGGAGAACACGATGGTGCCGTGCATCAACGCGAAGCCCTACCAGTACACGGAGCTGCTGATGACGCTGCCGGACCTGGCCAGCCACTTCTTCCCGCGCGTCGCGCTCGCCACCTGCCGCGCCATGCTCGACGCGCTCGGCCTCACGCTCTACCGCCCCAACTCGTCAGTATACCACCATACCACCTGCCCATTATATATATACTCAACATAGGACAACAAACAAGCGAGTGCGTCACCTGATGGTCACTTACCGAGGAGATTGCAGATGCATAGCGAACCCAGAGGGCTAAGATGGAATACCTCTTGTGCCAGTAATTGCACCGGCTGTCTTGCTCTCCATGCTGGAACACAACAGTGCAAGCGCTGATGCTTAGCGACTGGATTGCACAAGGTCCTACCAACCACAAAACCATACCGCGAAAGAAAAATAGGGACCGACCGTCTGTCTAGTTCGTACTTAATAAAGTAAATGACCGACCGCCCCCATGGATATACACACCTGTTATGCCTGAGGTATCGCAGGCGTGTCGCCTGAGAATGAATAGGAAGAGGAATTTTGGCGTCCGCAGTATGATATCCTTATGTTTTTATTTCCAAAATTACAATCGTTCGTAAAAGAAAACCCGTTTGTGTTTTTTCCTACTTTTATTGTTTTTTGAGAAATTGAGAGACACGCCCCTGCCACTCGCGTCACCATCGCAATAATGTATGGATGTATGGAATCGGCACAAGAGCTCCTTTATTTTAATGATAGCTTTTAAATTGTTAATTTAACAAAAAACTTTCTACCTCTTTTTATCTGAATTCTAATTAACATACTTTTTTAATACAAAAAAAAAAATTATAATTTTTGTTTTTGATGATCTACAACAATGTTACATTTACGGTCTGTGAGTGAAATGCCGTATTCGACACCCACCGACGTGGTTCAAATGGAACTAAAGTCTATTTATATTCTTCCACAGAACCCAGCTCCAAGTGCTGCGCAACTCTGGCAAGTGCAAGTCGGCGGCGGCCGGTGAGAACGGGCTGGCGCTCGTGCAGATCCGTGACGTCATGCAACACATGCCGCAGTTCAAGTACATGCTGCGCTCCGGGCTGGCGGCCGACGAGCCGCACGCGCCGCCGCGGCCCGCGCACGCGCCGCAGCCGAGCCATGCCAAGCGCGCGCGCGCCAACTGAACACTGCAACGATCAAGAGTTCTACAGATGCCGTGATCTGGTGGATGTTATGGTCAGATCGGGGGTGTCGTGTGGAGGCTTGTCACCTGATATATCTCTAGGATGAGACGAATCAAGGCCCGACCAAATCAGACATCGGATAATGTCATCTGTAAATCCCGTTTGATTTGATCTCGGAGTATACGCCTCGCGCTGGGCATTCCGTCGCCTCTTGTGAATGCAGTGTCGCTCCCGACGTCGAAGCCTGGGAAGACAACGTTGAGTTCACCGATGCATCAAAGTTTGTGTGCGTTATTGGCAATTAAAACATCGGAGCTCGTGACTTGCCATGGTACGGATGAAGCGTCATTGTCAACCCTGGGAACTGATGTTGAAGACCACTCTGCTATGGATGGCCCAGCAAAGACACTGAATGGTGAAGATATCTTGTCGCTTGTACACGAACCGTAGCGGTTTTATTGAAAATACTAGCCACATTTGAGTTTGGCGGAAGGAGTGACGTTAGTCCTAGCAATATATACTTATATTGAAACCATGGTCAGAGCATTAGCTTATAATTTGACCTAGTTTGGCGTGATCATATCTAGAAGAACGAATGAAGTCCTTGACGATATGGCTTAGCATAATGCTAGAAGATGTTGATGTTCAGGCCTGGAATAAAATAAAATTTTCTGTTACACAAATTTCCGCCATCATACTAGGGTATGCAAAAAGTATTTGTATCAGGATACAAAGTTTTGTTTTCCAAAGCGACGAAGTTATTTTACAACTTAAATAGAGTCAAACCTCGCTAGAGTCCGTGATGATAAACAAGATTCAAGACATTCATAAATTCATTAATATAAGCTATTGTCTGAGATTGACCTCTTCATGCCAAATCTTTCACTTATAGTTGCGATTAACAAAAAGGTTTGCGACTGGCAAAGTGGTCTGGAAAATACAACTAAAATTATTGGTATGTTCGTGTTCGAAGAAAAACAAGTCAATAGCGCGCAGTTTTCAACTCTTCACAAAACAGAATATTGAGGCGGTTGAATCTTTGAGTGTGTGTGTATAAGAGCAATAAAATGTTTCGGCGGTGTGAGTGTATGTAGACTTAAAGGTGTTTGTATGAGACTGTGCAAGAGACTTTTAGGATGGGGCTTCCTGTGTAGAGACGATACACGTTACAATCAGTAACTCTCACCAGTGATTATCAACTATAGTTAGTTAATAATTTAATATATCATTAGACATTGTCAATTTTCAATAAGTTGTACAAATTGTATCATACTTGTCTTATTGTAAATCAGATCTAATAGCGTCTGCAACGATACTATTTAATAGAAGACTGAGATTTATTTTTACTTAGTTCATACGAGAACTGTATGTAGTTGAGTGATTTTTTGGTTAGTTTCCATATGAAAAAATCTTTTTTGAGTCGTGTATGTTGTAAATACTATTTCGGAAATTCTGCATTTGTGCAGCCTTGTTACTTTGGGCAATATGTTAAATTAAATTAAAAAATATAGGATACCATTAATATAAAGCTGTATATTAATATATTTATTGTAAAATATTGCTTAGTTTATCTGAAGCTTGAACGCATCACAACTAGATATAATTCAGTCACACAACTGTCACATATTAATGGACACGCTATTGTAACACCACATAACGGAATCGCCGAGTTATAAGCTCCTTATAAACTGCGTCTGGTTGTTGTGTGGTGACATAAGTATCGGGCATCAACTCTGTACATTTTTTTGTGAAACTGTTTATCTAAATTTTAAAATGACCAAATTTCAGTGAAATTTTACCAGTAATGTATTTAACGAAGAATTAAAATTATAAATAGAGATTGTCTTCAGCACTAAACTTAGTATAATCGGTGCATTCTATATCTTTTCAACGCTTACACTTAAAAGTGACCTAGCAATAAGGTTCAACTTCGTTCCTCACAAAACAGTTTGGTTTGTCGATGAGTTTTGTATTTAACATGGCGTTGGAAGGGTCAATTGATTCAATTTGTATTTAAATAAACGTTTGCCTTTCACCGGCATTCTTGTGCAAGAAGTCACTGACCTAATCTTAACAATTGCAATTAATGACTTCTTACATTTATAAATGATTATCTTCAAATTGACTTTGATTAAAGCTAAGGCCACATGGAAGGCACGCTTGGCGGCTAGCCTCGATAGTTGCTTAGATGATATTCTAGTGAATGAGTGTGGTGAGCTGTGACGGTGGTAAACTGCGAGCTTAGCGGCGCGACTTGCGCCTTTACTGTCAAGAGAAATGTTAGTTTTGCCTCACGTTCCAAGTCCAGTGGTATGCAAGGCGGATCTAGCGTTAGACTCAGTCGGGGGGATCACATGGTGAATGTCTCGTCAGGACAGGCTCGTAGGTGGAGTGGAAAAATTCTCATTAGTCGACCTAGCCCCGGCTCAGAGGGTCATGACTCCCCCGCCTGGATCCGCAATTGAGTGGTATGCATATATCACCTGCCTCAGAAGTAACTAAACACACCTAAGACATTCGGTAAACTTTGAACTAAGTCCTAATAATGGTATGGGTGCTAATAAAGAGATAAAAACAAAATATGGATTACATTATATTAGTATTGCATACAGAATGGTCGCTCACCCCCCCGCGCGGGATTACGATTCCGCAGCCCCCGCCCGCTTGGCGCAAGTTAGCACGCACACATAGTTTCTTATACGAACGTCAACTTGCTCATGTAGTGCTAACTACACGTACTTTGTACGCCGGAGCCGCGCTGTTCTCTAAGCGTGCCACCTCTATGTTGTCTTAGCTGAAACGATTGGCGATAAAATACCATAAATAAGAACAGCTCACTAGTTTTATCGCGCTCATAAAGGCACCCGACCCTCTCGCACACGCTTACTGGTTAGAAAGGGATGTATGCTATATGTCAGCGATAAATGCTAGCCTGCTAAGGCCCCAGATCTTGGTCTCTGACTCGCCATAGAGCAATGAATTAGTTTTAAATTTACCATAAGATGTATCCAGTTGGTTCCTATAGATTTACAATATAGGCGAACCCTTGCAAGGTTTCTGATCACAACTTAATTTATATGAATGTTAGTTTAGTGTAATGGGGAGGGGGGAACAGGGTGATTGGCTGCCCTATGTAAAGTTCAAGTGTATCAATAAAGAGAAATTTTATTAGCTCAAAATGTCTTTTTACTCATCACCAAGTTGACATTACAATTATATATAGGAGCAATTTATTGTATAAAATTGGCTGGAGATATTTTTTAAAATAGATTTTGAATTTTTATATATTTTTTTTTAATTTATTAAGTCACTTGAGTCTGCAAAGGGCAACTGCTAAGTTCTGCTTAACCTTTTTCAAATAGTCAATACGGGTAACTTTCTTTGGACTTTCTGATAACTTCCAAAACTAAATTAACATTTAAAGGTTTAAAAAAATAAATATGTTAAATGTTTTCCTGTGATATATTTTTATTAATCGGTTCTTTAATATTATCTCCCCTTTGACTTATCCATCAGCTATATTTAAACGTTTCATTTTATTAAAGGCCGGTTACCACTTTGTTTTATAAGTTGAATACTGTATACTACAGTCAAAATGCTCAGAGAAAACAGGCGAAAACTTACAAAACTGTATAAAAATAAAACACATACAAGCATTACAGTGGCTAACAACACCGGAAAAGTTTTTTTCTTTTTTAAAGAAGGCAAACAAGCTAGTGGGTCACCTGGTAAGTGATCACCGCAGCCTATAGACACCCGCAACACCAAAGAGATTGCAGGTGCGTTGCCAACCAGAGGGCTAAGATGGAATAATTGTGCCAGTAATTGCACAAGGTCCTAGCACTTCCAAAAGCAAAGTTTAGTTTAGTTGAGTTTACTTCTATGTGCCTATTATGACACTAGTTTGACAGAGACGTAGGGAATGATAAATTAAATTTGGGCCGGTTACGTAGGGGCCTGCGTTCCTCTTAAAACAAAAAATGTGTTGCAAAGTTATCTTATTTTTTTTATAATTTAGTTTTTTCGAATTTACTTATTATTAGCAACCATAATGATAGTCTCAGTGGCTCTAACATGGCTAGGATAATTTATCCCTCAGTGCATGCTCGGGTCCCCCTACCCCCCTCTGCCTGTATACGCTGATGGCAACATTTCACTTGTATTGTAGCACGTATTAAGTAAATACATAGTATTTAGTATGTGACCATGTACTTTAAATACATTTAACAAGTAATTTTGGTTTAAAATAGAGCAATGTAAATGTGAACTAAGTTTATTTATGTTAGCTACGTCTTTGATACTTATTATTAAGTAGGTACAAGCTTATTTATCTTTTGTTTCATCGAGCGTCAATTGTTGTATGCAATATCCCTTTACTTAAAAATATTCTGAAAAGTGTTTTTTTAATGAGAATTATGCGTAATTCTGTATTTAGTGAAAATAAAAGGATTCTTTATATTTAGTGATTTTCATTTTTCTTCGTTTACCCAGTAAATGCAATAAAATCGGACGACTCGTAATAAACTTTTGATCCGAGATTTTCAAACGTGGTTTAGCTACTTTGGTTATTTTGACATTACCTAAGTCAAAATAAATAGGTATCTATGTATCTAAGTATGTACAGAAAAAAAACTAGTTTTCATTTATTTATGTGTATTTATTAACTGGTTTGAATTATATCTCTGCACGCACGCAGAGCGATAGGCGGCAGGCCCCCAATTCTGGCGCTCATCGAGATTCATCTGACGTTCGAGATGTGTCAAAATATGACAGATTTTGAAGCGATTAGACAGCTCTTTTTGGTTTATCTCGAGTGTGACGTCATCTCTACTGACACCAGAATTGCCCCGAGGTACCTATGCATCGCATTGTTTTATTTTAGCCTAAGCCAAGTGAAAATTAAGGGACAAAATAACCTCGAGAAACCATAAACATGGGATATTCCGTTAAGGTACCTGAAATGAAAAATATAAATAAAAATTCCCATTAGGTAGCTAAATATGTGGTTTAAATCCATATCTACTTTTTGAATGTAAATGTCAACACAAATTAAATAGAAACCCAAAAGCGAAAAAACGTATTGGTACGGCGATTTAGTTTGGTAGTCTCGACTTCATGGTAATAAATACCATACATCTACCTCTGCATTCCGGAATCCAAATAAACAACATGATCATCTTTTATTTAAAACCGGTTAAACTAAGCAGCAATGGCGCCAACGTTAGCAAGTAGAAAGAAAATAAACATGTTTTTTCAACCGACCTTAGTATTAATAAATAAAAAAAACACTTTATGAGTATGAGATACAGTCTATTTCACTTTGTTGTTAATATTCAAACGACGTGTTATTTAGCGAAATAATGCTGATTGTTGTCGTTGAACAATTTTTGTTACATGACAACTCTAATGACCAATCAGAAAGCCATATTGGTGATTCTTTGCTTTTGTGATTGGTTCATTTTGACGCTTGATTGAATGAAGTCAGTCAACTCGGCTAAGCTAATAGACGGAAAAAAATGGAGATTTGCATTGCATAGATTTCTGTTTCTTTACTAATAATTGCATAGTTTTAAGAATAATTAAAGTGAAACGTGGCGTTATTTCGATAGAAATATACTCTTTACACTAATCTTAAGTCGCTGGAACGATGGGAGCTTTTCCGGAGTCATACTTTGGTCATTTCACTAATTGTTACTTTCATTGTATTGTTGTTTAGTAATTTGTGTTAGGATTTGTCGTTTTTCATTCCATTTTGTATATCTGTAGATCATTTCGCATTGTATTGTCATTTGTCTAATAGTTAGGGTAAGGTTAGGTTCACGATGAACATCCAGGTGTGTAGGGACACCTCAGACGCTGTGGCGCTGTATCTGCCGCAGCGTTTGTATCTGAAGTCGTTCGCCAGGCTAAACATTTCTATCCAGCTCCCAGCGCACAAGGTCCACGGGAAATCCATCTCCAACTGGGAATTGATGGAGAAATTGCGAAAAATGATCCAACCTGACGCGTTTTCGGTGTTAAAAGTGTCAAAGCATAGTTCGGAAGTGATACGGTTTGACGCCGAGTTGGAGAACAGAGAGAAGTTAGAGCGCGTGCTGTCGCGGCTCGAAGATCGAATAGTCCAGCTCAATGACTACCCCGACCCGCTCAAGGTGAAAGTGGCTGAAACGAAGTCAGACTTCCCGAGCCGCCATACCTGGGACTCGTTCTTCCGTGACACAACAGACATGGACGAAATGAAACCCGGAGAGCGGCCGGACACAATACACATAGTCAACCTCCCCATCCGTTGGTTTGTACATGAACGGGATCGAGACGAGGATGCTCCACCCTCTGAGAGCATATTAAAGAAAGTATTCGAAAAATTTGGAAGCATACGCCAAGTGGATGTGCCCGTGGCTGATCCGTTCCGCCTGCAAATGAAGGCAGCGATGCGAGGAATCACAACACCTCCTTCAGATCAAGCTCTGTATTTTGAAGCATACGTACAATTCAATGAATATGTTGGCTTTGTACGGTGTATGGATGCTTTACGAGGCAGGAAGTTGCTAAGAAAAAGAGACGATATTGCGGAGTGGTGCGGTATACGGGTAGACTTTGATAAGACGAAGCATATGACTGACGCAGCTGTGAAGCGGCGTGCCATTGTGAGGGAACGTCTCTCGTCGCGACAGAGAGCTAAGGAAGATGAAGAGAGAATGGAGAAAGAGAAGGTCTCCAAGAGAGAAGCTAAGGAAAGGTGAGAAGGCATATATTTATGTGTTCATTAGTGTCTTATTTATTTTTTATGGTTATAAATGTTGTCAAAAATGTTGAAAAGCACTTTCGTTTTCCAATTTGACTGATAGAAAATTCCATACAAATTGTGAAAACTTTGCACATGAATTGAATAAAATAGCAATTTATTTCTTCAAATGGGGTACATGGTAAGAATTCTGTTCAGTTTGTCCTGCCAGCTTTGCCATAGATATATTGAGGTAGTTAAATACTTAAATACATATTCAAATAAAAATATTAAAACTCACAATTTAACTTAGTAGCTATATATAGCAAAAATTTAGTTTGTTAAAATAATTAATTACACTGCAAATTTTTATTATTCTGTCATACCAACTTGTTCAGGAGTTTCATCAATCATGTAGCTTATAAACACACATCTATCTTTTAAGTCTTTTTAGGGGGTGTCCATTATTTACGTTAGCTCAAAATCTCAAGTCAACTTTGTAATTCGGAACACTTCAGAGCAGAACTTTTTTAATGTAAAATGAAGGAAAACGTAAAATATTGAAAAAACTTTCATTTCCAAATTATGGTGGCAATCTCAAATGAGGGGCATCTTATCAATATCTCACCAAAGGGTCCCTCACCTCCCTCACCTTAGCCCGAATAAAAATGTCCCATATTTAATGGACACCCTCTCACCATCTATTCCAGACAAAAAGAAACCGTCTCACGTATAATTTTCCACTCTTTAAGACAAAAATACGAGCACGCCGAGCAGGAGAAACTGCAGAAGATGAGAGAGAGAGAAGAGAGAAGGAAAAAGAAGCAGCTTGCCAAACTAATGCAGCGGGACGATGTAGATCTCAACGGGAAAGTGGCTGAAGAGAGGAAGAAGTTGCTTGAAGCACAGAAGAAGCTTCAAGCTATGAGGCTGATTGAGGAACTGTTCAAGAGGATAGAGGTAAGAGTTAGGTTATGCTGTGCTTTTGATTTGATATTACTGAATGCTGATGATGTTTTAAAGCTTTAGTAATTAAGTCTACACTTAATAGATTGATACATTTTTTCTGTTGGATATTATCTATTACTAGCTGACCCGGCGAACTTCGTACCGCCTAATAGGGATGTCTCCTGGGTTAAAACAACAAGATTCTAATTAGTCCGTCAGTTAGATTATAGAAAAATACTCGATACGTATTTTTTTATTTGTCCATACGAATAATATTGACAAAGATACAGCACATTCAAATTCAGGAGTAGGGGCTCGTGACGTCACTCTTTCGTAAAAATTTTACGATATAATGACGTAGCGCGAACTTTCGCCGCTCTGTAACTTTGTTATTTTAAGTTTTAGAAGCAAAAGAAAAAATACGTATCTATTTTCTGGCGTTCTAAAAGATGGACTAATTATTATTTTTTAGTCAACATCCCAATTATTGGAGGCATATTTGCTCACCGTTTAGACCTACCCTGGACTACGACAAACATTTTAAAACCAAAATCAGCTCAATCGGCCCAGCCGTTCTCGAGTTTTAATCAGACTAACGAACAACAATTCATTTTTATTTATATAGATTTATGGAAATGAACTAGTTCTTTATAAAACCTATACTATTTATAGGTGAAGAACTTAAGACAGAATAATGTATAACTGTATGTAACTGTAATTTGTTCAAATATCACTGGGTAAGCATTTCTCTTTTAAGTTTTTCGTCTATAGATTAAAACTCTAAACAAACACGCACAGGTATGCGACAGGCGGTGCCAACATGAAAATGAAATGAAAATGAAAATGAAAAATGTATTTTGCAAGTATATAGGCTCTTTTACATGTCTGAATCTACTAGCGCTTCGGAAAATGGAAGATGTTGACTTGTAAATTGGCTTTACAAATAAATTTATGAGTTATGAATTATGATACTACTGAGAAGAAACGCCGCAAGAAACTCAGCAGTTTAATTTTCTTTTCTTTTCAAAACAGATTACAGTGCAATATACATAACTGTCACAATAGTACATGACATACACACATACACAAAAAAAAGATAACAATAAATAGTACAACAGGGGTTGGAAGGCATTTCTAGCTCGCTAATGTAACGTAACAAAACAACAGTTAATGCAACGGCGTGTATAAAAGAAACTCGTGCCAGGAAAGTCGTGAACGTTCGTTAAAGTGGTTGTTGTTCGGTTCCAGTTGCGTCCGGACCTCCAGATGAACGGGCGCTCGATGCCGGGCGAGCGCGCGGCGCGGGCGCGGCTCGTGGAGCGCGGCAAGCGGCGCTGCGAGGACGCGCTGCAGGCCGCGCAGCACCGCTTCCAGCAGGCGCTCGACGGTCAGTCAGCACGCCCAAATTTCTTAAGGCTCTAGAGTCCCACTGAAAACCAGCGTCTCGACTTATCTCGATTAAAGGGAAAGGATTAAGGGTTGTTTGTTAGTTTTTTTGTATGTAGCGGGTAATCTCTGGAACTACTGAACCGATTTCAAAAATTCTTTCACCAATAGAAAGCTACACTATCCCTGACGAACATAGGCTACTAATTTCACGCGAACGAAGTCGCGCGCGTCCGCTAGTATATAATATAGGGCTTTTTGGTTATTATTCAATACAATTGGGTCCTGTAGCACAGGAAATCCTAGCTCAGGACCCAAAGCCATGAGTATTTGTATTACTTTTGAATAAATATATTTCACTTCATTTCATTTCATTTCAATTAGGGACAAAACATAGCAAGCACTTGAAGTGCGCGTCCGGTGCGCTGTGTTCTGTGCGCTTCGTTAAATTATATGTGATGAATTATAGCAAGTGGCCCAGGCTTCGCCGCAAACGGTGCGCGGTGGGCGCGCGCCCGCTATGCGTCTCTTTTGCGGTCTAAACGCTCGTGAACAATCTTTTCTCTTTTTTCTTTGTTTTTGTCGTTTCCTCCATAATAATAAAATTATAATTGTAATTACTCCACCTATCATGTTGACGGCTCCAGAGTCTGTCAAAAAGTGGCGTCATCCTAGCCGCCTGGTCGCTGCGTATCTTCGGCAGGCGCGCGGATACCCGGCTCCCGAGGCGCTACGCTCGGGGCGCTTGTTTCGTGCCTTAGTCCTAAATAACGTATGATCTTTGTATTCGGGACTAGATATGTATAGTGATATCTTGATTGGCATATCTTCCAGGACGCATAGTGCTCCGCTCGGCGCTGGAGACGAAGAAGCCGCGGCGCGAGTCCTCGCTGAGCTCGGCGTCGTCGGACGGCCGCGAGCGCCGCGCCCGCGTCAAGGTGGAGAGGCTCACCACGCCCGAGCGGGAACTGGAGTACTCCAAGGCTGCCGGTACGTTAGGATCTACGTAGACAGACTGCATTTCAATGGCAATCCAGCTGCAAAATTGCAGTTTAGCTCTCTATTGAGCTATTAGTGTTGCACGGTCAAAGAATTTAATTCCCTACCCATTTCGTTGAAATGTCGTCAGACATTCGCAATGCATTAAGGTCGATATGTTCAACTAACGTCTCGCTCTAGTTAGCTCTTATGGTGACAGTTTGCTGTATGATATTGAACCTTAGGTGGGTTGGAAATTAAATTCCTTGACTGTACAAGGTACAGATATTCTGATAAAAAATGCCTCTAATTTTTGTCAATTTCACTAATATTTCAGTGAACACTGTTTTTTTTGGAGCTGTTTAAACGCTTTTGAAATTAACTCTCCCATGCAACTCTCTTGCAACCGCTAATAATACTTATTTTCCACTATCCTTGTACATCTCTCGTTCCAGGCATGTACGGCATGCACGCGCCGCCGTACGGCTTCGGGTATCCGTTCGCCGCCGTCCCGCCGCCCGGCTACCCGTTCCCACAAAGTATGAGTATGGTTGCAGTGCTCCGACTGAAGTTACGCGCTTCGGCTGTCATCGGGTCCCGAATTAGTACGAGTATGGAACTACCCGTCCGCTATTGGTTGGCCGTTACATCCCGCCGCGCCTCCCCGCGCCCGTGTGTACATAGGTGACGCAACGCGAGTTGAGGTAACGCAGCGCTGCTTGTCATGTATGAACTGGAGAGTTTCGTTCGAATTTTCAGATTTTGTTTTGTATGGCCAGGGGGGTTTCACTCCGCACTGTAGGTACGCTCGACCGCCTTGCCTATGGCATAGGCAAACCGCAATAGGCTGTAGGCTTGCCGCGCGCTCGTTCGCTAGCCCCCGCCGTGTCAGTGTAATTGAAAACGAATGCCGCGCAACCCTAGCGTGTCGCCGGGAGTAGCGGGGGGGAGGCGGGCGCGGGCGGCGCGTTCCTTTTGACTTGCGCCGCCTGGCGCATGGTGTATGAAGCAGTACGAACTTTTTGCGCGTGTGATTAAAGTCGGAATTCGTTTAATCGCGGTCGTAAAAGAGAAGTTTCTGTACGTTAGTACTATTATTTATTCTGTGGTATGGCGTTGCGTTACCTATACGTAGTACGGGCGTCGCTTGAGGCAACAGCTGACTTGTAGCGGACGGATAGTAATGTCTAGCCGTCCTCGCGTTGTTACTACTCCCGAGCTGTCACCTTTGAAGCTTTTCAGAGTCATCCTCTCAGAGAAGTTTGACAAACGATGCTTGACAAATGTCATTGCATTTAGGTAACGCAGCGATAGTTGAATGACGCACACGACTACAAAGCCCCATACAGAACATAACAAAAATTTGAAAATCGAATGAAACTCCGGAACGCATGCAGTAGTCTGCGTGACCTCAACTAGTTGCGTTACCAATACTTGTGATAGATAACCAAATGATAGACGTCGGGTTCGCCGTAAATTAATTGGTTCCGTATTCGTATCTATGCGGATGCACGAAGACTGCCGAGGCGCAGAACTTTAGTCGGAATACGGTATTGTTATAAAACGGTTTGAACAACCCTAGCCATAATTAGGGTTGGCACGGTCTTTGAGAAATTGAATAAATATTACCTGATAACGAATGTCGCATCGCATGTCTTTGTTGACACATTAATTAGAGAATAAACTTATTATCTGTTTTTTAACACTTTTAATTTGATGTAACAAAGTAAAACATAATAAACTCAGATTAGTTCTAAATTACCACCTACTGTGATGTGCCAACCCAGAAGAAAGTTTTGTAGAAATAACATGCATTTTTATAAATATAATAATTATATTTTATTTCAGCATGGGGCGTTGACAACCCTATCACAAGTTTGTGTTTAGGGTTGTCAATGCCTCGTTTTAATAGAAAAAAACTTTGATTTTTCAGGTTCCTAGGTCACAATCTAGGTTTCACGTAAAGTTTGAGAAAACTTACATATATATTATTTGTATACGCGATTTTAAATAAAACCGAATTCGCATAACAAAGACTGAAACCGATATGCACACACAAAAAAAAACATCGCGATTAGATGTGCAGATTATTTCTAGTTTTTGTTTTTTGTTATGCCTTTAAATACTATTCTATAAATTATATAAAATGTATTTATATTTCACAATTTAAAAAGTTTAAATTAAAGTAATTTTAATACAGCAATAATCTTAATATGCCATAAAAACAGTTAACACATGACCCGTATAGTCAATTTCATTATTTGAGTTATGTTTTAGTATAAATAAATTTATGATTATCAATTTTTTTTCGTTTTCTGACTTTCGTTATTTTGTATTTTAATTTAATAATTTTTGACCACGCCTAGTGTTAGTACTCGTAAAATTTCTTATAAGATACATAATTGGTATTTTATTAAAAAATAATTTTATTGAGAACTAACTGTAACAAAACTGTTGTTTAGTCATATTATTATTAAGAAAGGCAGTGCGCTTATCTCAAGGTGTTTTTCCTTTGCAAAACTTAGAGCAAGTTTCACATTCATAATTCATAAATATATTTAAACTATTTTTTATGGCATATTAAATCTACCTAATTGCTTTATATTGTACAATACTTATAATGACATCGTAAACAGCAAACTTCTGTATTCTGCCCTCGTACTTCTCAAAAAATCGGTCAATATCCAAGAAGGAGAAAAACGTTTTTATTTATTTTTTTCGTATGGTTTGGGATGTAAATGCAAATTCGTACGACACTTTGTATTTCATTCCTCTTTTACCTGTTATGAATCTGGAACCGAAATTGGTATCTTTCATCCCTAGTTGACCAATCTACTATTACCTCAATATATGTGTATTAATTGGTTCTTTAACATACCTCCCCTCCGCCAAATACAAGAATGTGAACGTTTAATATTATTTTAAGGCCGTTCAATGTTACCTTAGGGTTTAAAGTTACCCGCTTTGACTGCACAAAAGGTTTCTCTTGAGGTATTGTTGCGATTTCTCGAGTAACGGGTTGAGGAGCTTGATCGTATAATTTTAAGATGTCACCGCTCGCGGCTAGCACCAGTTTTGTACACTACCTAATCCGATACTACCCAGCTTCCATGTACTACCCGGTGCGGGGCCAGTACTACCCGCCGCCGGACGGCTACACGCGGCGGCCGCGCGGCCGGGGGCGCGGGCGCGGCCGCGGCGTGCGCATGCCCTACTTCGAGGGGCCCGACGCCAGCCAGCAGTACTACCGGTGAGTGCCGCACTGCCAGTCGCCGTACTACCGGCGCGGGGCCGGTACTACCGCCGCCGGACGGCTACACGCGGCGGTGTACATATCAAGTAGTAAAGTCAAAAATTGAGCCGAGTTCTTAAAAGCAGGTCTGTTTTGTTTTATGAAATAGGAAGACAAACAAGCAAGTGGGTCAGCTGATTGTAAGTGATCACCACCGCCTATCGTAAACCCAAAGGGCTAAGATGGAATACCTCTTGTGCCAGTAATTGCACCGGCTGTCTTGCTCTCCACGCCGGAACACAACAGTGCAAGCACTGCTGCTTAGCGGCAGGATTAGCAAGCAAGATGGTGGTAGCGACCCAGACGGACCTTGCACAAGGTCCTACTACCCGCAAAAGGTCTTTTATAAAATCGAATCTTTGCTGTTCTGTCCTCCCAGTGCTATAATCAGTCAACTCTTTCAACTCGCAGGTACTTCAAGAAGCTGACGGAGTCCGAGCACCACGGCGGGCGCGCGCGCTCGCGGCGGCGCTCGTCGTCGCGCTCGCGGTCGCGCTCGCGCTCGCGCCGGCGCTCGTACTCGCGCTCCCGCAGCGACAGCAGGAGCCGCCGCAGCCGCAGCCGCCGGCGGACCAGGAGCCGGAGTCGACGCTCCAGGTGAACTCTCCTGAAGCTCCAGATGACGATGTAGCTGAAACAGTGTTAGAGGGTTATTGGGATCGACTCTGTCCTTTAAGGCGAGGCTTAGATCAAGCGCGACCCATATTGTTTTGAGTCCGGCGTCCACGCGCAATTTCGTCGGCGATCATACTTACTGTCGTCGTCGAAACATCGCGGTCGCGGTGTAGGGTGGAGAGGAGAACGGAGATCATTGGTTCACTCCCTAGCTAGATTATAGCTATACTGTAAACAGCTGAGTTATACGAGACGTATATACGAGAATTCTTTGTCCTTGGCAAGACGACAGTTCAGCGGCACTCGCTATTCCATCCATTCCCGGATATTACGAAGCCAAAACTTCTTGCGCAAGAAGTTAGTTAGAGAGGCACTAAAAGCAGAAGAAGATGAGAGAAATTGAGAAAGAACAGTCGTTCGTCTATCACGACTATATGCTATTCGCTTTGAGGATACTCTAGCTTTGACACAGTGTCCATTTCTGTGTTCCAGATCCCACCACAGTCGCTCGCGCTCGCGGTCCCGCAAGTCGCGCTCGCGCAGCCGGCGCCGCTCCCGCCCGCGCTCCCGCTCCCGCTCCCGCTCCCGCTCGCGCTCGCGCTCCCGCCCGGCGCCCGAGCCCGCCACCCCGGCGGTGGCGCCCCCTCGAAGGTCCAAGAGCTGGTCTCTGCCCAAGGAGGGAGAGCAACAGAAGGAGTGGTCTAAAAGCCCAAAGGAACAAAAATAAACTCTATTTCTATGTTGATTTTGTTTTATTTTTCTTAGTAATACTTTTAGTCGAACTAGCACTAGTAGCTAGTGTTTATCGTGAACATAAATCGTCAGTCTCTTTCGCACACGCTTTTAGGTTAGAAAGGTTATATTACACTTATGTCGCGACAAACACTAGCGTGATAGGACCTCGGGGGCCCTTATAGCTTTGCGATGTTTGTCTATCTGCATGTTACACTCTCCTTTTCTCGCAAACTTTAAAATCTATAAAGCTGAAATTTCGCACACGTTTTCCAGGCATAAGAACAAAGAGCAAAATAAGAAAAAAAAATTAGGATATCTGCATACATGTAAAGTTTTAAAACTGTAAAGCAAGGGGAAATATATTTTTTAAACTTACAAATGTATGTCCCATAAATTTAATATATGAGCTGGTCATCCCAGATAGGATTATAGGATAGGTTTGGATAAATTATCAGTGTGAGTATAATATCATTTTGGGATCTGAGGGACCGTTTCAGAGTTTAATATACTCTTCCATGCTACACAGTGTAACAGCGAGCTACGTGTAGTCGTGTATACATTAACCTCCTTATTCATAAACGCTTCGTAAGCGTTTGTTAGTTAACAAGTTTTATGTCTTTATCTGTCATTGTGACTACCTTCAAATGAAAGGGACAAAACATTTATTAGCTTAAAAAGTTTGTTAAGTTTTTATGAATTAGGGGGTAAGAGTTCAAGTTCGCGTTAGAAATTATGCCGACAATCCACAGTTTCATCACCCATTTCACCCTTTTAGTGGTAGATTTTAAAATAAACTGCCTATATCCGTTTTGGGTGTCAAAACATCCCTGTCCCACATCCAAATTGCAATTTGGTTTATCCGTTCAAGCGTAAAAGCGGGACAGGAAAAGACAGACAGACAGACTTTCGCATTTATTATATTCTTACCTAGTTTGGATTCTTACGTAAAGTACTTGCGGCCCTCTATGACCATAAAGGGCCGTACATAGAGGTAAATTAAACTAGAGCTGTCGAGTAAGGGCCATTGAAGACAGTTTTGTCTACCTATCCTAAAAATTAGATAGGATTATAGTTAGCCGTTAACAGCTAAAAGTACACATTTCCTGTCCGCGCTTAATCAGGCGATAAGCGTTTTTAAATTAATTTTATCGCTGGATTAACATTTGTATAATCCCCGCTATCGGTGACGTGGGGAGATACGGTGTAATTACCCGTCGACTAATTACTTTAGTTGCAACTTGGACGACTGAACTGAAAGATGAAGAGCTTCGCGTTTGTTCTGCTGTGTGTGCTCGCCGCCGTGCAGGTAAATAAGTTCATTCATACACACTAATTAAAGGTTTGGGTTTCCATCGCAAGAGTTACAGAGGTCAGGGGTGAAATTTTTGAATCTTACCAGATGACTAAATCTCACCAAAATGGCCGAATCTCTATGAAAAACGGCCATTTTGTTAGCTTTAGGCACCCGGTGAGATTCAAAAATAGCACCAGGTTGTAGTCGCTCCAATGTAAAATGACCTGTGAAATCTAGATCATAGTCGAAAGTGTTCTGAATGAAGAAACTGGAAAAAGGGTTAGGAGTACCTATCGTGTACTAGATTTGTTTAGGATTTAAAATGTATCGACTTATTTTTTAAATATTTGTTTGAGACTTGTAGCTATGGAGGAGCGGGGCTTCCTGACACAGGTTTGCATACCTACTAGGAAGCTCCAATCGTTGTTGTCAAGTAGACTTAAGTTTTAAAGAAAGAAACAATTTTTCATTTTCAAAACAATTTTTATTGGACCAATGGGGTGATTTTGAACTTTCCAGCGCTCGACAACCCAGCCGTGTGCCAATCAGTGCCGGTTGTAATATACGCTCGCGTATTTGATTGGCCCGCGACAGGCGCATGTCGAGCGCACGAAAGTCAAAAATCGACACGGAAATATTTATCAAAACGTTTTTTTTAATGCAACATAGGAAGGCAAACAAGCAAGTGGCGTATGTTAGCTATTGCGGCTCTGTCTAATGTCAAAGAAAAAGGATGCTCCGAGGCATAAATTAATTCCGGCGGTCATAGTAGCACCTCACAGTGAAATCCCGATATATGGTTTTTATATAAGGGGGAAAACAAGCACCTGTGTTACGTGATGGTAAGCAAACTCTGCCGGGAATGGACACCTGCAATACATAAGAACTACAACCGGGTGGCCGGCTTTTCAGTGGCGGCTCGCTCTTATGGGGGCCTCGCGTGAGCACCCCTTGTGTGCTAACTTGAAGTCAAACGGATTGAACTGGGAATACGACGCTTACTGAACGAAAAGCGCCTCACTTATGGGACCTGACCTAAGTCTAGTCCTGAAATGTTTTTTTCTTATGAATTAGGAAGGGAAACAAGCAAGTGGGTCACCTGATGGTAATTGATTACCACCGCCTATAGACACCCGCAACATCAAAGAGATTACAGGTGCGTAGCCAACCCAGAGGGCTAAGATGGAATACCTCTTGTGCCAGTAATTACACCGGCTGTCTTGCTCTCCACGCCGGAACACAACAGGGCACGCACTGCTGTTTAGCGGCAGGATTTGCGAGCAAGATGGTGGTAGCGATCCGGACGCAGCCTTGCACAAGGTCCTACCACCCGCAAAAGTTTACAGTTTAAAGTTTACAGTGTCAGCGTTACAGTTATGACTGATAATTATGAATTTTAAAATTTATGGGTGACAAAGTATTGCTTGAGTAGGAAAACCATAGGCAGATAGGTAGGTACAATCGGCAAGGAAGTCAAAATTATCTGAACTCGCCTCGCCATTGTCAAATACGTTCGGGCGTATTTGATGCTAACTGTACTTGGCAGATGTCTTGGAATAATTGTCCAAAATGTTACCGTGCATGGCATAGCTGCGGGGGTAGGTGAACTTTCAAAGCATTGCCCTGTTTACTCCTCGATTCTCTTGTCAGCCCGCGGCGACGCGCGCCCGACTCCCGAGGCTGCGTCAAATCAAGAGAAAAGCCAAAAATGTGGAGCAGGAAGCTCGGGAATTTGGTTAAATTTCCTTTTATTTTCTTCACGTAAAGAAGCGACATGCGCCTTCCGGCCGGCTTTGTGTTTCTTACTCTTATACTTCATTATAATTTAGAACAAGTTACACTTCACTATACATATACTACTCAAAATAAAATAGGGCCTACTCAACTTTTCTCAGTAAAACTCCCGCTCAACGGCTGCCTGTGTGAAGATTAATATTTTCTTATCCATTTTTTGTTTTTAATGACACAGTTTTTTTTATTCCCACAGAGAGAGATAAATTAAACCAAGGCCGATCATTTTAGGGCCAAGGTCTCCGGTATATTAACATGCTCTTACCAATACAGGGGGCCTAGCACGCTAGCTTTTAACGATGACATAAAGCATTATCCCGTTCTAACCAGTATGCGTGTGCGAGAGGGACCAAAGCGTTAATTAGCGCGATAAACGCTAGCGTGCTACTATAGCAGCACTGTTATTCTCTTAGCGCATCGGCTTCGGACTCGACGTCGGTGCATCATCCTGTCTTGCTCACTCGAGCTAGCGCGCAGAGCTAGACAGGGCGCTGCCCCAGCGTCGAACTCGTCGCCGTCTTCGCCGATGCACTAAATTGTGACGTGCCAGTGATCGAAAGCTTGTATTTGACAGTTGTATATAAAGAAGAGTTGTAAAATATTAGTTTTTTTTTGATAATTTTATATAAATTAGGAAGGCAAACAAGCAAGTGGGTCACCTGATGGTATGTGATCACCACCGCCTATAGACACCCGCAACACCAAAGAGATTGCAGATGCGTTGCCAACCCAGAGGGCTAAGATGGAATACCTCAAGATGGATGGATGGTAGTATTATAAGAACCAACCTAACTTACGGTATTAATTGGTAAATTAAAAAAATGGGTATTAAAGGGTAATACCGGAGTAGATAACGGTATCAAACAAAATAGATAGACGATCTTTAATCTGTTTTCGTAGGGAAACACATTCTATTTTCTTCAACCTCAATCAGTAAATAGCTTTTTTAATTTAAAACCGACTTCATGCATAAATAGAGCTTCTGATGAGCCTCGTGTTTGTGTAGATGGCGATTCATCCTTTAATTTCTCCAATCTCCTAAATATATAGACACAAAATATAAACACACATAGGTATATATATTTCATATAGTGTAATTTGTTTCTTAGATTTAGGAACTGGATTTGTTCCCGACCTTATGTAATCGGTTTTGGTTTCCGCGATACAGGGCTATAGAGCAGAGTGCGGTCACCGCTAAACGACTAATGTTTCACATTATCTTTCTTCGAAATGTTCTGTTAAATGTAATTTTTGTTGATAACATTATTGTATGTACCTTTTTTGTTTAAATAAATATTCTTATTCTTATTTTTATATGTTAGTATACTCCAAATTTAAATGTAATTAGCGGACGCGCGCGACTTCGTTCGCATGAAATTAGTAGCCTATGTCCGTCAGGGATAGTGTAGCTTTCTATGTGAAAGATTTTTTGTAATCGGTTCAGTAGTTCCAGGTATTACCCCCTACGTACAAACAAAGTTTACCTCTTTATTATATTAGTGTAGATAAACCAATGTCTCTATCCGTCTCTGTCTGTACTCTACTCATAAGATTATATCTTCGGCCGTTATTCCTAAATCACGTGACGGATTTTCATACAGTTTTCATTATCATTTAGCGAATTTTATACTTTATATTGAAGGTTTTTAAGTACATTATATTCTTATTGGACTAGGTAAAGCCGGGGCAAATCGATAGAAGAGTATAAACTAACGGCGTTTACAATCGTACGGTGACAGTTATAAAACATCTGAATTGGGAACACTGGTTTCGGCAACCATTCTCTTAGAACCTAAACTCAATGACTTGGAAAAACCAAAATACAATAGATTACTCCAATTACAAAGACTAACTATCGATAAATAGGTGATTGAAGAGCTGTTATCAGGAATTATCTTGTATCAACTAACACTACTAAGCTACTTAACTCTTAGTGATTAGTTGATGTAGTTAATAATGAAAAATAATTAATACTGACGAAAATATATGTACTTATTTTGGTAAATTACGAAAGTATTTACCTGCTGCTGTCTTTTGTTTAATACATATTTCTGAGTGTCTGGACTGCCCCATGATAAAACACTGGGTAGGGATCATTACTGGCCAAATTAAGTGATGATTCTTACCCAGTGTCGCACAAATAACAATAACACGAACTCTTAACTTATTTATCATTTTGTCATTTCTTAATAATTTTCAATTCAATTAATATAATATAACGTAATGTAATGTAATCCAATCTAATTCAACCCCGTAATTTAATGTATATGGGTCAATTGACCTAAAATAAATATTTTTTATTAATTGCTTAAACATCTGATTTACAATGAGTACATAACATACAGATGACATGATTTGTTAATCGTTATGGTCAACCAGAAGCAATTTCACGTGGCGTCGAGATGTCACCTGATAAAGCACTCGACAAGTTAGATCAATGCCCGACCACATCAGGCATCAGACCCCAAATTCTGAATCCAGATTTTATTTCTGTCTACATGTACATATAAACACTGTCGCATGAAGGCATTGCAGTGGTAATATATAATTAGGCATTTGTAGTGAAAATGAAAAGTGATAATGACATTTATTTTGGGTGGCCCAGAGACCAATATGATAGACTGTATAGTGGTATAACCAACTTATTTACCTACCTAATTAGGTCTGTATTGTTCTAATGTTCAATTACTTACGATGTTATTTTTGTTCTAGGGCCGGAGTACTGGTGTTCAAGGTAAGTTGTGGCTAACACCACCGCCTAAGTTTATATAAGTCGACTAAGTTTGAGATATTTAAAAAACTACACCTCGTCGAGTGTCTTGCCGGTCCCTACTTATCAGAGGTTTGTGGAGGTAGGTCACAATAGAGAGATCTCTCCCCAGGCGGGTGTGCCTGGGGCCGAAGCAACCCGAACCGGCGGTAAATTTTCTGACATTCATAAGATTTGGAATTTGACTTGAATTTACTTTCTCCATCTCTGTGGACTACGGTGCCTAAGTTAATCTGTGTGTTTGACAGTCAGAAACCAGCGCACCGCGGCCGCCCTGGGCGAGAACCCGTGGGTGGTGCACCTCCGATTGGCCGTGTCCACCAGCGGTTTCCTGCAGACCTGCGTTGGCTCCATCATCGATACTACCTGGCTGCTCACCAGTGCCGCCTGCGTGCACGAGTGAGTGGACCATATACACCTGGGGCCCTAACTGACCGGCCAAGTTTTATTTATCTCTCTGTTAGTCTCTTTCTTATGACACTAGTTTGACAAAGACGCAGGGAGAGATAAGTTAAACGTGAGTCGGATATGATTTAGATTTATTTATTTGTTTGTGAAACACAGGTTGTGAAACACAAAACAAACGTCACATTTAAACTGTTTCTAATAATTAAATTAGGAGCATGCATTAATTAAATAAGAACATGTGCAGGGTAAGTCTCAATAGAGAGATCTCTCACCAGGCAGGTGTTATGCCTGGGGACCGAAGTCCGCGTTACGAAACTTCGTTAGCGGGATCAAGCGCGTCAGTTGGTTTCTTCCATTCTAAGCTAGATGGCACTAGAGTCGCTACAAACAGATAACATTAAATTAAACCAAATAAATAGATGGACCTGGCTGTGGCCCTAACATGACCGACACAGGGTTGACTTATCTCTCCCTGTGTCTCTATTAAGCTAGTGTCGCAAGAAAGGGACGCACATAGGTATAGATAAACTCAGATAAACTAAACTGGGCCGGTTATGTTAGAATAATAGAGCCCCTAATCATCCTTCCAAATTCCTTGCTTGTTAATCCTGCCGCTAAGCAGTAATGCTTGCACTGTTGTGTTCCGGCGTGGAGAGCAAGACAGCCGGTGAAATTACTGGCACAAGAGGTATTCCATCTTAGCCCTCTGGGTTGGCAACGCATCTGCAATCTCCTTGGTGTTGCGGGTGTCTATAGGCGGTGGTGATCACTTACCATCAGGTGGCCGACTTGTTTGCTTGCGTTCCTATTTTAGAAAAAAAAAATTGTTTTGTAACCAAAATTTTCGGCATAAAAATGGATCTTATATGAAATATATATTTATCTTATTATGAAAGAGTAGGAGGTAGTAGAGTAGGTAAGGATAAATTATTTTAAAGTTTCTCTACACGTTCTTACATTTTATTTTCTTCTCTTCTTCTTCTTTGGCGTAAAGGCTGTTTAACTAAAGACTGTATAACAGTAATTCTGCAGCGTATTCGCCGTTCCTCATTACCGTTCTTTCATTAATTGTTGAAATACAGGTCTACAAACATGGACTTTAGGCAAGAACAGAAGTTGCACTCGGAGTTGATACTAGTTTCAGCAGAAATTGGTGCTAAACGTTTACTAAACGCTAAACGGTATTTCGTCAATTAATTAAGGAACGGTAATTGATTAAGGAACGGTGAAAACGCTGGAGAATTACCGATAAACAGGCTCCTGAGGAGCTCTGCTTATCCCAAATCTTTGGTTCTACGCATTTGGGAGGCAGAATCTCTTGGGATGATATATTGCAAGCAAGGAATGAATTGACGATTTTTTTAAAATGTATTGTCCTCGTTCAGTGCCCGCTTCATCTGGGGCCGTTTCGCCGCTATCAACGTGATCGAACCCGAACTGGTGTTGGAGACCAGCGCCGTGCGCGTCCACCCGCTGTGGAGCCCCACCGAGAACAACATCGCCGTCGTTGCGCTCACCCGAGTCATCGAGACCTCACGTAAGCCAAACTGGGAATATTCATTTTATTTTGAAATACCAACTAAAAAAAAACCGGCCAAGTGCGAGTCGGACTCGCGCACGAAGAGTTCTGTATCATTATCTATAAAAACGGCAAAAAAACATGTCTGTTGTATAGGAGCCCCTTAAAATATTTATTTTATTCTGTTTTTTAGTATTTGTTGTTATAACGGCAACAGAAATACATTATCTGTGAAAGTTTTGACTGTCTATCTATCACAGTTCACGAGATACAGCCTGGCGACAGACGGACGTACCTACGGACAGCGGAGTCTTAGTAATAGGGTCCCGTTTTAACCTTTGGGTACGGAACCCTAAAAACTACAATAAAATCTTATTCTAAATTTATCCAATGGTAAAAAATTGTCCCAAATCGTCACCAACAGGAAGAGTGCCCAGTAGGCCGGCAATATTGCCCCGTTGGATGGCAATTTAATGCTGATTCTTTTTTTATTGCCCAGCCAGTTTTGACAGCAGAATATCATTTCATTTATCATTTTCAAAATTGAAAGCGTAATTATAATAGCTGACTTCTTTACTTTAAATCACAATATAATGTCCCGAAAAGTACTACGTACCTCCTCCTCTTCATTAGACCCCTGTACAACATGAAATATCAAAATGATCTCCTTTGGTACATTAATGAATATTAAAATGAATTTTTCGGTTTCAGCGAACATCGCTCCGATCGCCCTGCCCGCCCAGGACGAAGACATCGGCACCTCTGCTAACTACTGCGCGTACGGCGCTAACGAAGACAACAGTACGTTAACTTAGACTTGTATATAAACTTATAGAGCTCTTTTAACTTAACAAATATCGCCACAATTACTATACTGGTCGGGTTCTCGTAACTATCATCATCCATCCAAATCGTTTTATAAGCAACGGAGTCAATAGAATAATTTAGTAGTGTAGTGATGTGCCGACGGAAAATTGCCAAAACTAAACTCTTAATGTAAGAACGTTCAGTGGCCCTAACATGACTGGCCAAGTTTAGTTTCGTCCCTTTCTTATGACACTAGTGTGACAGAGACACAGGGAGGGGTTAAACTAAACCTGGGGTGCCATGTTAGGGCCGCTGAGCATCTAGTGTAAATTGTGACAATAAACGCAACGAACGCGTTAAAGTCTCCCCAAACCAATCGACGCGGAATCGGCTAAAGCGGTGTGGGGACCCTTAGAGTTATCTTTTCAATTACTATGGAAGCAGAGACAGCGCCTCTTGCGGCGCGTATTTGCAACAAAATGTTTCCATACAATTTAGACGTTAGGTAACTAGCTAAGGCGTTCGAGACTTTTTTAACAGAAAACTTACACTAACAACTTGCAACTTGCCTGTCCCTATACATAATAAACGAAGTTGCCAACTCCAGTAGGCTTAACATGACCAGCCAACAGCCAAGTTTAGTTTACCCGAGTTTACGTCTATGTGCGTCACAATTTCTTATGATACTAGTTCGACAGAGACGTAGTATAAATTAAACCTGGGCCGGTCATGTGAGGGTCACTCAACGAGTATATTATTACCGTGTTCTATCCCTCAGCCCCCGGCGACTACCTGAGCTGCTGGGATGTCGACGTCGTTGCCCTCAACGATCTGGCTATAATCGGTGGAGACGACCTCTCCGTCACTGAGGTAAGTCCGAAAGTAGAATTGTGCAAACTCGAAAAAAACAGAACTCTAGTTAAGTTGAATTTTGACTCGAATTCATCTGAATTCGAGTTAAAATTCACGTGCGAGTGCGATGGCGCATGTATAAGTGTGTATGAAGTAATACGAACTTTTTGAGACTGTAAAAAAGTTGGACTTCGTTTAATCGCGGTCGTAAAAGAGAAGTTTCTGTACGTTAGTACTATTATTTATTATGTGACTGAAGACCTAATAAAGTACAGTTTTATAAGCCTGTGTAAGCCTGTGTGTTTTCTAATAAATAATAACATTATTTGCACATTAAATTTGAGTTTGTGTTGCAGTTCGACTCCGGCGCACCTTTGGTGGAAGACGGAGTGCAGATCGGTCTGGTATCTCAGGCGGGTGAAGGCGAAGGCACCATTTGTAAGATCACCACATCATGACTGAGAATTATATCCCTTATGTGTAAATATTTGACGACGGATAGCCTAGTTAGTGATCCTGACTATGAACCTAGAGACAGCGGGTTCGATTCCCCTAGAGCATGTTTGGTTTATTTAAAAATATTTTTGTATCAAAAAGTAGCTACTACATAACTATAGCAGACATCTACAGATAGCTATAGTTATCAGCTGTGCTAGAGGGACAGCAAGCCTTAAAAGTTTGTCTATAAATATATGTATGTACTAATAAGTACAGTTCGCAATTTACTTAATATCCGATTCTCCCTGGAAGCGTCAAAACCTACAGCTCATACAATAGTCTCCCGGCTTGTCTAATGAAAAAGTCGTCATTGGCAAAATCCCAGAGATGGCAAAATCATATGTAATTTTTAAAAAATCATATAAAGGACAAGATTTTCCTTGATTTTAACGGTCGCTTGCGTCTTCCAGTTGTACGTTACAATACTTCCATGGCCACTCGGGCATAGACTGACCAACACTTGCTTTGTCCTCAGTGTTCATTCGCACCAGCGCCCACATCGACTGGATCGCCAGCCAGACCGGCCTTGACCTGGGCCGCGTCCAGGCCCCCGAGGCCCCCGAGGCCCCTGAAGGCATCATCATCGTTGACAACTAAACACGAAGTCAATAAACGTATTTTGTTATGAACGTGTTGTTTTTGTGTCAACTCCTTGTCATTCAGCTGTTTGTTTTGGTTGGCCAATGCTCTTTCACATTGATATTTATTTTTTTCAATACAAAGTCATGTTCATTTTATAATGGAAGTACGATGTGGATAACTCAGTCTATGACGGGTAAGGGCATACAATAATCAAAACTAAGAACTAGGCATATACAAAATTGTATATTAGATGCAGGTACTAGTGCTATTTACCTATTAAATATCTATAGACTGTACACATTAAAATAATGTAATAAAAGATGAATTTGAACAAATATAGAAACAAATTAGAATAATTCTCATAATAATATTGATTGTTATAATGCTAGTCATTGCCTACGGTTTCTGAGCGCATTATAGAGCATTTATGATATATGTGTAGATAAATTCATTTACATTCATAAGACATACAGTACTTCCAGTTTCTTAATGGCTTCCGGCAGTCAATTGTTCTTGCGTCTGACAGTACATTTGTTGTGACAAACTAGTGGACTGTAAGAATAAGAAAGATGGAAACTGTAAAATAGTAATTTAATTAAATGAAATTGCGGATGGAAGGACCTTGTCGAAGTGCAGTCTGAATACCGTCCACCATCTTGCTCGCTAATCCTGCCGCTAAGCAGAAGTGCTTGCACTGTTATGTTCCGTTGTGGAGAGCAAGACAGCTGCTGCAATTACTGGCACAAGAGGAAATCCATCTTAGCCCTCTGGGTTGGCAACGCATCTGCAATCAATTGCGGGTGTCTATAGGCGGTGGTGATCACTTACCATCAGGTGAGCCACTTGCTTGTTTGCCTTCCTAAATAAAAAAAAGTTATTAATGTACAATATGGATGTACAGGTGACCTCGTGGCAGCAGCCTCAGCGACGGCGAACGACGGACTCCTGATACCTCTTCAAGCTGGGCTGCTGTCACGAGGTTCCACAATGGCCAGTAAACAAAAATAAAATAAAAATAAATAAAAAATATCTTCGGACAACTAACACCAATTGATTTAGTCCCATAGCTTATAATTTTGTGCCCAAAGTAAGCAACTAAAGCTGCTTGTGTTATGGGTACTAGACAACGTATATACATACTTAAATAGATAAATATATACTTAAATACATATAACAACCACGACTCGGGCACAAACATTCGTATTCATCATACAAACATTTGCCCCTCCCGGGAATCGAACCCGGTACCTCAAGCTTCATGGTCAGGGTCACTAACCACTAGGCTATCCGGCGTCAAGGAGCTGCCTTGTATAAATATACAAATACAAGGAGGCCTGCTTGTCCTTCACATTTGTCACACGTGTTTCAAGGGGCCACGAAGATTACCGATAGCTCTTAAGGAACTGGATTTACCGTAAAGTACGGGAAATAAATTCACGTACCACCTTAGAACCCTATCGCAATGACGCGACGCGTTAACGCCCGGCTATGTCTTACAAATGTCATGCGTATGTCTCTTCGACTAGGTTCTACGATGGTACGTGTTTCAATTTCCTTGACTATACATATTATTAAATTTATCTTGTCATCATTTAAGTATGAAGAAGTCGTCAATAGCATTTTTAACATGCGGGTTGTAGGGTCCGTCCGGATCGCTACCACCATCTTGCTTGCTAATCCTGCCGCTAAGCAGCAGTGCTTGCACTGTTGTGTTCCGGCGTGGAGAGCAAGACAGCCGGTGTAATTACTGGCACAAGAGGTATTCCATCTTAGCCCTCTGGGTTGGCAACGCATCTGCAATCTTCTTGGTGCTGCGGGTGTCTATAGGCGGTGGTAGTCACTTTCCATCAGGTGACCCACTTGCTTGTTTGCCTCCCTATTTAATAAAAAAAAAAAAAATTAACAATTTCCTATTAGCAATGTCAAACAGATTTATCGTATAAAAAATTTCGCTTCAAATTGGCATCTTTCAGCCCCTCGTTAAACAATCTACTATTGTAGGTGATTATCAATTTTCGAATTTGGGATACCGTTTTATTCTGGTGGGTATTAGTTTTGGTTGGCCAGCGCTCTCTATAGATTCGTTTGCGAAAGCCAGTAGTTATAATTCTTCTACGCTACGTTTGTAGGTCACAAATCGTCTCCACATTCTGATCTAGTGAATGGCGTACCAATAAGAAAGTATTTCGGACCCCACTACATCTCCATAAGACACATTTTCTTATGTCATTAGAAATCGTGTCTCGGATGACGAGTTGATTTTATTCTAATGCATGGCAAGGAATGTGATCTGTTTTACTCGACTACGGCAAAGTCAAAAGGAAGGGTTATGTTTTTGACTCTATTGGTTGTTAAATTATTTTAAAGTGTGATTTTTAAACAAATTTATGACGTTGACGTGACTTTAATGCGTTAAAATCATTGTTAATTTACGTTTACGTTTCGGCTATGTTCCAATGGCCGTGGTCACGAGTAGAATAGACGGTATATTGCTTGTTAATTTAGATGATTTTAAAAAAAACTTTGTAATTTTATTTATTAAAAAAAAATATACACTTTGTTGAGTTTCTTGCCGGTGTCTTCTCAGACGATGTAAGATCCGGATGCCTATAGAGTAAGGGGAAGCTGGAGGTCGGTAACGGATCAGCGATTATTAGCGACAATTAGTTTTAAATCGCTCGCTATTACTCGTCTTCTAACTCCAACTATTTTAAAATAAGGCAACAATTAATAATTAAAATTAAATTTAACTTTTTATAATATATATTATTTTATTTTTTATCTGTTATTATCATGTGTTATGTACAACTAGTGACCCGCCCCTGCTTGGTACGGGTACAATTAAAAAAAAACTTTCGTAAAAAATCTCTAAATGATATTAAAAAAAAACCGTATCAAAAAGTAAGCGGCCGAAGATATGAGGAGAGATAGAGGCGAATATAAGTCGGGAAACGAGAGGAACGTCCTTACCAAAGACCCTATTTGCAACAGAATACGTTTTATTTTGCTTTGGCACGTGGGCCTTCCACTCATTCACTAACATATTTCATTATCACCTAGACCAGAGGTTCCCAAAACTTTGTCATCCACTTATTTCTTTTTTACCCGACTACGGCAAAGCCAAAAGGAAGGGTTATGTGTTTGTGTTCCGCAGACCCCTTTGGCTTCCCTACAATGTTTTTATTATAAATCTATATTTTTCTTTTTTAACAAAATGGACCATTCTTCTTCGGTCACAATACATTCACCAAACAAATATTACTATTTAGAAAATACTGAGGATTCTGTGTAATTTAAAATATTACACTCGTACACAGTGAAAAAAAATTAAAAAAAAAATACTTTTAACTATTTAGATATGAAGGTATCATTGACTTACGTTTCTTGGAAAAATTATAGAGAGCATACCTCATGAACCTTACATTTTTTTCTCTGACATTGGATCCATTGGGAGTTAAAATCGACCCCTGTGACTGACACAACACACGAAACACACATGTCCGACCAAGTTTACATTATCTGAGTGTATGTCTATGTGCGTCCCTTTCTTATGACACCAGTTTGACAGAAACATAGGGACGGATAAGTTAAACCGAGGCTGGTCAAGTTAGGACCACTGCAGCAATGGGGGTCGATAGAGACCACTTTTTTTTTTATGAATTAGGAAGGTAAACAAGCAAGTGGGTCACCTGATGGTAAGTGATCACCACCGCCTAATATAGACACCCGCAACATCAAAGCGATTGCAGATGCGTTGAAAACCCAGAGGGCTAAGATGCCTTTTGTGCCAGTAATTACACCGGCTGGCTTGCTCTCCACGCCGGAACACAACAGTGCAAGCACTGCTGCTTAGCGGCAGGATTAACGAGCAAGATGGTGGTAACGATCCGGACGGTCCTACCACCCGCAACCACCACTTTGGGAATCACTGACCTAGACCAATGTCTATTACATACTGTTGCATGGCAACATATCGATATATTTTAGTATGTTTTATAAAAATTGTACTGGCAACACTGCCGAATTGTCATTTTGAAGAAATACACAAGTTTATATCAGCTCCGGTATATTATTCCGAAAACTATAAATAAAGTGCCCTAAAGCTAAGGAGCTGTTCTTTAACCTGACGCAGTCACTAGGAAAAACTGTCGCACTGCGACATATGGTCAATCGAACCTTGAAAATCGTAAAATCAGTGACCGGCGCCAGAGCAGGCGCATTCATCGAAGCAGAAAAACGTGCGATAATACTACACGGCATAGATGCGATCAATTGCGGCCTGCAGCGCTCAACATTCATCACCATTCAACAAATATTTTTATCATCTCTTCGAGTTAGAAATCTATCATCATCACTCAGCTATAGTAAGGCGTACTTCCGGCGGCCATTCCCCAATTCCGGGAATTATTCGTGGAACAAGGACGACGCAAATTGCATACATCCGGGTGGCAGCACTGTTTCCGGTCGCGTCTGCTACAACGTACAACCAACGAACGAGCCCCAGGAAAGGAATTCCAAGAAGACGCCTCGCGAGCGAAATAGTGGAAAGCTTTTATTTCGAACAATTTGTTTAACATTTTTTTTGTAATTACGATAGTTAACCAGTGTTGTTAGTTACATAGTTCGATAAGTACGGCATCAAGATGGGGTCGGAAGAGAAATTGGCAGAAATCGTGGCGGCACGTGGCCACGCCAAAGGCTCCATAACTCGGCTATTGAACTACACAGCGGGTGAGTTGAGTGACAAACCTCTCACAGAACTTAGGATTAAGCGGGACAGACTTTTACAGGTCTTTGCAGAATTTGAGATCGCTCAAATTAAGATAGATTGCATTAAGCCTGATGATGGTCTAGCCAAGGTGGAAGACAGCTACTACCTTATTTTGCAAAGGCTCGATGACGCTATTGCCGCGCATCAAGGCCTGAACGTGGCGCCAGCTCCTTCCTCCTCGACTAGACGGCCATCAGTGCACACAAAGTTGCCAAATATAGAAATTGCCAAATTTAGTGGTAAATACAAAGAGTACCAAACATTCAGTTCTCTTTTTAACTCAATGATTGGAAACAATCCTGACCTAGACAATGTCCACAAGCTGTACTACCTGAGAACGCTGCTTGAGGGCGAACCATTAAAACTCATTGAAAATTTAGCGCTTATTACTGAGAGCTACCCAGCTGCTATACAAATTTTAGACGATAGGTACAACAATAAATTCCAAATTATGGCTGAACACATAAACAATTTGTTGGACTCTAGTCCTATAACTAGGTCGACTGCAAATGGTATACGAGAGTTTGTGTCTAACATTAAACAACAAATAGCTGCGCTGCAGAATTTAGGGTTACCTATAGAATCCTGGGATGTAATCTTAGTCATTATCCTTTGTAAAAAGTTGGATATCATTACACACCGCGCATTCCAACTAGAACGAGATCCCAAACTGGAACCAAAACTCAGTGAATTGATCCAATTTTTAGAAAAACGAGCACTTGCGCTGGAGCTTGCAGACCCTGTCACAGCTGCTTATAAAGGGCAGCTCGAGAGGCCTGCAACTACATTTAGGCCTGCATGGAAGGCTGCGACGGTGGGAGCAGCTCCTTCGGCGGCACCAGAGTTGGCTTCACACCCAGCTGTGGAAAACTTAGTCCCTCCAGCTGACAAGACCTGCGCATACTGTAAGTGCCCTCACAGATTATTTACTTGCCCCAAATTTCAACTGGCAAAGCCTAGCGATAAAATGGAGTTTGTGGAACAGAATAAATTGTGTATAACCTGCTTGAATCCACATGGAGGCAAGTGTCGGTATCACTTTAAATGTAATTATTGCAAAGGCAATCACAACACATTACTTCATAGTGAGACTGAGGCCCCGGTCTCCAACCCTGTCTCACTTCTAACAAATAAGCAAACAAACCATGTTCTTTTGCCCACAGCCAAGGTTAAACTTGTCTGTCAAAATGGCAAAGAGATACAAGTCCGTGCGCTGCTGGACACGGGTTCACAGGTATCCTTTATCACTGACGCTACCTTACAGATTCTAGGCTATGTACCTATGAAGAATGAGACCTCCATTATTGGCATAACACATGCTGAGAATAAAACTCATCTCTCAGTGCAACTGCAGGCACACTCCAATGCATATCCATTTTCTATTCCAGTAGTTTGTCATGTAGTAGAAAGGATTACCATGAACTTACCCCAGCACATGATTGACATGACAACATTTAATATGCCCCCTGGCCTGAAGCTTGCGGATGACACTTTTAACATGCCAGGAGATGTTCAGATGTTAATGGGAGCCGATATCTTTTTCCAGATCCTGCTGCCAACCCAGCCTGAGCCCCTGAGCCAGCCTGCCTCTGCAGCACAGCCTCCATCTGCATCTCCACACATTGTCAACACACTCTTCGGCCACATTGTAGCTGGTAACATAAATGTTTTAGCCAGTCAACAATCAACCAAGGTAACAAGTTTATTCTGTCAATCATGCGAAACAAACATTAACGAAAATTTAACAAATTTTTGGAAAACGGAGTCTGTACCCGAGGTATTCAATGAAACAAAAGAACAGGAACAATGTGAGAAGATTTTTCAACAGTCTGTACAATTAAAAGACAACAAATTTCAAGTGGCAATGCCATTGAAACTCCCATTGGCTAGTATCAATGATACATTAGGCAATTCCTTTAATTATGCGTTGAAACGATTTTTAAACTTAGAAAAGCGGTTTGCGAAAAATGTCAAACTATTTGAAGACTATAAAGCATTCATACATGAATATCTGTCTTTAGGGCACGGGTCTTATGTCGATATCAGTCAGTATGACTTCGAGAACGACCCCCTGTACTTTCTACCTCACCAGCCAGTTATAAATGAGGATAGTAAGACAACCAAATTGCGTGTTGTATTTGACGGGTCCATGGCCACAAACAAGAAAGTGTCGCTTAACGACCTACTACTCAACGGTCCAGTGGTCCAGCGGGAGCTGTTTGAGGTGTTACTCTTATTTAGAGTAAATAGCTTCATTTTCATAACTGATATCAGGCGCATGTTTAGAAACATCGAATTAGACCCGCGACAAACTCCGTTGCAGAATATTCTGTGGCGAGATTCGCCCAACCAAGACATAAAATGTATACAACTTAAGACAGTTACGTATGGTCTAAAAAGTTCCTCTTATCTTGCCACTCGGTGTCTTAAAGAACTAGCTGATAGGCATAGAGATGAATATCCGAAAGCAGCCTTTGTGCTGGACAATGCGTGTTATGTAGATGACATTTTAGTGGCTGATGACAATTTGAACAGTCTCATTGAAACTAAAAGGCAATTATCGCAATTGTTAAGCTTGGGAAGCCTTCAATTGCATAAGTGGGCTTCAAATGCACCCGAAATCCTAGCAGAGGTGCCTATGGAGAAAAGGCAATTTGATGATGTTAGTTTTCAAGACCAAAGTTTTAAAACTCTAGGTGTCAATTTTAACATTAGAGATGACTGTTTCAAATTTTCATCGCCTCAGCCAAACAATGACGTAACTGCCACCAAGCGACAAATATTGAGCTTTATAAGCAAATTTTATGACCCTCTGGGACTAATAGGCCCAATATTTGTCAAGGCCAAATTAATTATGCAGAGCTTATGGGCGGCAAACATCAGCTGGGATGCACCCCCACCTACAGAAATATACAACGATTGGCAAGAGTTTATGAAAAGTATTTTTCAAATGGCAACAATAACCATACCAAGAAATGTTAGCATGCAGGGCCCTATAGTAATACAAATTATTGGATTTGCAGATGCGGCCTCTTCTGCAGCGTATGGTTGCTGCGCCTATCTGCGGGTAATCGATACAGCGGGCAGCGTAAGGATATCTCTGCTCAGCTCAAAATCACGAGTAAATCCCCTTAAAAAGGCTTTGACTATTCCTAGATTAGAGCTAAATGCCGCATTGCTGCTTACTAAGTTGGTAAACAAGATCCATGACACACTCAGTTTAAAATTAAAAATCGATGAGGTTATTCTGTACTCAGATTCCCAAGTAGTGCTGTCATGGATCAAAACAGACTTGACAAAGCTGGACACCTATGTTGCGAACCGAGTGAAAGTAATACTCCAACTCGGGGACCAGCACAAGTGGCTGTACATACGGTCAGCAGAAAACCCAGCAGACTGCCTGAGCAGAGGTATCATGCCGCACGAGCTCACCAACCATACGCTGTGGTTTCAGGGACCCAGCCTCTTGCACAACAAAGATCATGTGTTTAACGCTTACGAATACACGGCCCAGCCGTTATACGAGACCGAGTCGGTGGTAAAATCTGTGGGCACGGAGCTAGTAGCCTGTACTGTCACCCAACCGCAGGTGACAGACATTTTTGATTCTTTATTAGAAAGGGTCTCGAGCGTTACGAAAATGCAAAGGGTATTAGCATACATGATCCGATTCTGTTCAAATTTAATGACACGCAGTTCATTGTATACCGCGAGGCGGAATAGTAACTCTCATTCGTTTCACGAAGAAACACTTTTGTATGAAGCAAAACGTTGTGCATTGCAGTCGATACCAGGTAGTCCTTTTTTAACCACTGCAGAACTCAACAACTCGCTCCTATTAATCATTCAGCATGTGCAAAATATAGAGTTTCAGGTCGAGATAAAGGCGCTCCGCTCTAATAAGCAGATTAAAGGCAGCCTAGTAAGTCTCAACGTCTTTATCGACAAATTGGGTACGTTGCGCGTGGGCGGCCGCTTACAAAAGGCCATGATCCCGTACACTCAGCGTCATCCTGCGATTTTACCTAAAAACAACAAGCTTACGGATCTGATTATTAGAGAGCAGCATCACAAGCTCTTACATGCAGGGCTCAAATTGGTATCAAGCGGCTTGAGTCAGACATATTATATAATTAACGGTCAAAACGAAATAAAAAGAATTATATCAAAATGTGTGATATGTTTTAGGCTCAAGGCTATTGCTGCCAAGCAGCTGATGGGCTCTTTGCCTAGCGACCGGGTCAATCCGAGTCGACCCTTCGAAAAGGTGGGCGTCGATTACTGTGGTCCTATCTCTATCAAGCAATCGAGAGTGAGGCGGTCACTGGTTTCAAAGGGATACATAGCAGTATTCGTATGCTTTGTAACAAAAGCAATCCATTTGGAACTAGTGTCCGACCTGCGAACTGAAACATTTCTCGCGTGCTTCAAACGCTTCATAGCGCGTAGAAATATGCCCACACAGGTCTATTGCGACAACGCATCCACATTCAAGGGCGCGAAAAACCAGCTAGACGATCTATACAAATTGTTTAATTCGCAGACCCATCAGTCACAGGTCCAAAGCTATGCAGCGATCTTGGGTATCAATTTTAACTTTATACCTAGCTATAGTCCAGTGTTTGGGGGCCTTTGGGAGGCTTCTGTCAAAAGCACGAAGCACCACCTCAAGCGGGTGATCGAGCGAGCCGTCCTTACATACGAGGAGTTAAATACTGTGTTAGTGCAGATAGAGGGTGTCCTTAACTCGCGTCCATTGACCCCAATGTCTCCTATCGACAAGGATGACTTTTCCTTTCTCACTCCGGGTCATTTTTTAACAGGAGCTCCTCTTAATAGCTACCCAGAACAAGATATTAGCTCAACGCCTACCAATAGGTTAAAATTTTGGAAATTATGCACAAGTATGCAACAACAGTTTTGGAAGGCATGGTCTAAATCTTATCTAAATATGTTACAGAACCGACCTAAGTGGAGGCAGGATCAGCCCAATATTAAACCTGGTATGTTGGTATTGCTTGTAGAAATAAATATTCCTTCCCTTCTCTGGCCTACTGCAAGGGTCACCAAAGTCTTCCCTGGCACCGACAATAAGGTTCGTGCTCTCGAGGTAATCACTTCCAACGGCAATAGGCATGTAAGGTCTGTTACTAAGGTCTGCATCTTACCTATTGATCAATAGCAAGAGGAAGGTTCGTTGCTCAACTCGCCTAGATATACCTATACAGGGTAAAGATACTATTTAGCATGATCTCCATTTAATTATAAAACCTATTTTAAATATAACATTTGTTACTCAACTCACCAGCATGAATGTCATTAGCTTAATTTTAATGATAAGACTGACTGTTTAGTATGTTAAATATCTCGGTAAATTTTTAATCCTCAAAATGATTGTGTATTGTGTTACCTATCTCGGTAAAATGTTATTTTAAGACTGACTAAGTATTGTCTTATCTAATACTTATAACTAACGTTGTTTAGGCAATGTTTGTATAAATACTATAATAAGTAGCAAGTTGTGTTCAAAACGCAGATTGAATGTAAAGATGCATTATTATGTTATGAGGCTGTGCTGGTATGCACACTGTGATTTATTTAATAATCTTAAGAAGAGCTGATATTCTTTTATGTTTTGTTACTTTGTCTTAAGAATAGTTAATATTCCTTTGGTTTATTCCATTGTTGGAATAGTTAATGTGTCCTTTCTTTATTACCTGTCTTAAAAATGGCTAATATTATTTTATGTTTTATTGTTTGTCTCAAAAATTACTAAGACAATTTTATGGTTTGTAACCTGGTTATTGGAGCAATCCGTTTTCTATATCTGTTGTTTAGCTTCTTATTCATAGAATGATAATTCGAAGAATTTAAAATTTATTTGTATACAGTCCACTAAACTTAATGTTGTCTTCTATGAGGGGGAGCTATGTTGCATGGCAACATATCGATATATTTTAGTATGTTTTATAAAAATTGTACTGGCAACACTGCCGAATTGTCATTTTGAAGAAATACACAAGTTTATATCAGCTCCGGTATATTATTCCGAAAACTATAAATAAAGTGCCCTAAAGCTAAGGAGCTGTTCTTTAACCTGACGCAGTCACTAGGAAAAACTGTCGCACTGCGACACATACATAAAGCATGAATCCCTTTCCAACAATGCCAGTGCGAAAGAGACGGCTGTTCGCAAACGAAAGCATACTCTAGGGCAGTTTCATCAATGGCGTCTATGTGTAAATAGTTTGTGCAATTCGGGTTAAGATGAGCGGACCTTGTGGCGCAAGAATGGACCCCCGAGACCAGAGACGGATTCTAAACGCAGCCGATAATTCTTCGCACGATCCAAATTAACATAAGAATATTTAAATAAAATGTTATATATGGGTTTTCGTACCATGCAAAATATAATCAGCGTAATGAAATTAAACAATTTCAATGGTTTATTTTAAATACGTATATTGTAACCTGAAATTAAATGACACGTAAAAAAGAGTTTGAAACTTCAGTTACAAAGTACACGATAAGTATAAAAAATTCAAATTGTTTCATTTTAATGTCTGCAACGCACGAAAGTATAGGAAATTGTTAATAGTAGAGCAAGTTGGGGTAACACTGAGGTAAAGTTATGTCAAATTTCAATTTGATACTTTTAATTGTTGCTGAGAAAAGTGGGTGTGAACTCTAGTCATAAAAACCAAAGTAACTGAGTTAAAATCGAAATAAGTTATATCCTTTGGCGGTCAGTGAGGGGCCTATAGTGAAATATTATTCGGTGTGCGTCCGTCTGGCCTAATTTTAGTCTATACAAAGAAAACGTAAACTATATGTACCCAAAACATAAATTGTATGCCACGGGAAAGAAGAAAAACACTTTTACTGTGATTTTGACTGCAACTTCAAAAATAAAGATTAAGTTACATACAAACTGATCTGTTTATTCTTTTAAATGTATCTTTCACTAACTTTTTTTAAGGTCTCGGAACGAGATAAAGATATTGAAACTCTGCAATTTTATATTGAAATTGTTGAATCACTATTTAAAGCTGAGTGATCCGAGTGATTCCTTTCTTTCAATATGCCTGATTCTCGCGGTAGTTTGATGGTAAATTTTAATAGATAAGTAATTTCTATTTAGTTTCTTTTTATATTTTGCTCACGATTCCTAACTTAAGGGAAAATATATGAGTCGTGCACGAGCACAACCGTGAATGACTTATACGATATTTAAGAGGATGTGCAAGCAGTTAGTTATCCAGTAGGTACCTCGGCGACCGAGCTCGGCAAAGACAGATGTAAAAACGATGAGATCTACCTAGATCGATTTTCCATCCACTTATACGAATATAAGCATTGTAAGTTTTAATGAAATTGCTAGATCCGCTTTCGATAAACATGGTTACATACAAATAAATTAACAAATATGGTAATATTGCTCGGAAAACCGATTTGAAACCAGCTCTCGTTTGCCTCTTCGAATTTCTGGATAAAAAAATAGCTTTTAGATTTTTTAAAAAAGCCATTTTTTAGTAACACTGTACTCGAACATACTTTATTTATAATTTTAAAAATACTAAAAATAGAGTTTAAATGGGCATAGAAATTTTCGTGTCTTTCCGATATACTTAGTTATCAAAGTTGATTGAGTTTTGGAGGAGGAAAATTAGAGAATACAAAACACGATTTGCTAATATTATATGCCATTTGACGAGCAACTGTCCGGGGTGGCGGCAATAATTTGCAGTTGCAATAAGAAACTCACGGGCGTTGCGTTGCCTTAATTCATTTTATAGTTGAATCCTCTAGGCACGATAACCGCAGCTTATGGCACTAGAGTAAATTCCGGTATAATAGTAAACCTATTGCGTCTCTGTAGAACTTTCTCTATTACAGCATCGAGTTGCGCTGGCGTTTGTTAACGCATTTGGCTTTTGAGCACAAACGTTAGACGAGCGGGCGCCATGACACCGTTCCAAATTCGAAATTGACAGCTGATTTTTTCTTAAAATCGAACAAAACGGCCAGTTGTAATTTTTTTAATCGAGTCGCGTTGTGTTCAATTTGGATTACAGTGGAGTGAATGAAAAGTGAAAAACAATTGGTAACGTTAACATTGAAAACAATCCATTGATCTGCAGTGATGTATTTGTGAAGTAACTCAAACTATGCAGAGATAATAATATGTGGATATTAAATAAAATGTAATGACAGAAAGACTAAACTAAAATAAAAATGGAGAAAGATTATTTTCTGCTAGTTTAACTCGGACTAAGATGATTGAAACGTGACCAAAATGTTCGGGTTCAAACGTTCCTCAGTGCAGTTACTAGTGTTAATCTCCTGGTGCATGGAATATTGGACATTCGGATACGTGTTTTTGTGGTATATATTCACGTGTGCCGCGTTGTTTGCAGGCGTTTTGGTGGTTTTGACATACGATCATGATTACTGGTCGGATAGGGGGATTTTCTCTCCCCCCGCTTGGCCTCTGGTGGGACACATCCTATCTGTGGTCCTTTTTAAAGAACAAGGCGGCATGTGTTTCAGGAGGATCTATAATAAGTACACACATCTAAAGTTTTTAGGTAAGTTGGGTTTTTTAAAATCTTTTTGAACTATGTTCTCCACATTTTAAATTATCCTTCCATGCGTCTCTGTCTAACTAGTTCCATAAGAAAGTCGCACATAGAGATAAATTTAACTAGTCCGGTCATATTAAGGCCACCGGGTGTTTAGATATGGGCATATGGAGTTCCAATCCTTACAAATAATCACACTAATATTATAAATGCGAAACTGTGTGTGATTTAGTATTTTTGTTATTTGTTCACGCTAAACCGGCTAAATGGATTTGGATGAAATATCTAATAGAGCTAACTTAAGAGGAGTGTGAACCCAGCCCCAGAAAGCGCTCCCCATACAAAGGGCGATAACGTTTTCCACCCTCTAAACCTTAACCTATAGCCATGATTTTTTGGTATGTTGTCATTATGCTTTGGAACTAGGTTTGTATGTTTTGATTTTTTTAATATTCGTTATAGATTTGGCAATATTTGCATTTTAGGAGTTTCGTACAAAACAAAAAAGCGTCAATATTTTTTAGTTTCAAAAATATTGACGCTTTTTTGTTTCGTTTTGTTAAGAATATTCAGAAAATCAAAACATACAAACCTAGTTCTAGGGCAAAATGACAACATACAAAACAATCATGGCTATAGGTTAAGGTTTAGAGGGTGGAAAACGTTATCGCCGTTTGTATGGAGAGCGCTGGGTTCACACTCCTCTTAAGCCTGGCTTAACACATAGGATAACTTTTAAACCATGCGAGCGAAGCCACGGGTAACAGCTAGTAGTTAAATATGGTATCATATTATTATGTTATTATAGGCAGCATCTCTAGATAAAGAATGATTATATCAGCATGTTTAGAAAAATCTGGTGATAATGTTAAAAAATAAAGATTGTGCATTTTATCAGCCAGAATCATTATGTATTTTTAATACGAGTTCGTTCCGTTATTTCATAAAACTAAATTATTATAACGACATACAAAATGATGCACATGTAAAAATAAATTAAACTTGAGGGTCAAATTAGACTCAAACCTCGCTGCAATCAATCCCAGTGCATTGTCTTACTATATTTGGTTCTATTTATTTATTTAAACTTGATTGCACGCCACAAAAACGATCGTGACATACTAAATGTCTTATAAAGGCATTCTCAACCAGTCAACCATCATGTTAAACAGAAAATAAATAAGTGCAGAATCGTGACAAAATAAAACAAGAATAACACGAATAAGTACGATCCCTATCTACGCTCTAAAAACATTAAAAGAAATATTTTTTTTGGGACAATTAACAAATTAACCTAGTTCCAAATTAAGCAACCAAAGCTTGTGTTACATAGTTTTATAGATAAAATAGCGATCGGCCCCGGCTTCGTACGGATACAATCGGGATGAGATGCACATAAAAACCTTTATCTACACACATATCATAAATGCTCAATAACGCGTTCAAAAACCATAGAAAATGACCAGCATTATTACAACCAATGTTATTATAAGAATTTTCTTGTCTGTGGTAGTAGGTAAATATGTTCTTTATTGGGTAGTATCTCTTAGTAGTCTGTGTTTATTGGTGATCACATTACCGATATCTCGTGACGTTATGAATTTAAATTTGGAACAGCTGTCAAAATTCAAGTTGGTCTCTATTCTAGTATCCACAGATATTAAAACAGTTATCGATACGAAACGTCAACTCAGAATATTTTTTTAATTTAAACGCACGACATTTGATCTCGAGTGACATGACGATGATGATGATGATGTGTGTGTAGATAAAGTAATGTATGCAACTGTATATAATTAGGCCTTAAAACACTCGTGTGATCCTATTATGAAACTCGCTGACGCTCGTTTCATAAAAACACACTCGTGTTTTAAGGCCTCTCATTACATAGCAGTTGCATAAAATACTATTCCTATAAAAATCTCTACATAACAGTGAAAACCGCATCAAAATCCGTTGCGTGGTGTAGAAGGAGAAGGCGGCCGAAGATACACTATAAGAATTTCGGACAGACGGGAAAAAATAGCGATTTTACTTTATAGTATGTAAAGATATATCATGACTTAGGTTCAATTAGGATGTAATGAACATAATAACCTTCCAGAATAAAATCCCTAAATGACAGTGAAATAATAGTATTTTATGCAACTGTTGCATAATGAGGGGTCTTAAAACACGAGTGTGGTTTTATGAAACGAGCGTCAGCGAGTTTCATAATAGGATCACACGAGTGTTTTAAGACCTAATTATGTACAGTTGCATAAATTACTTTATCTACACACATATCATAAAGGCTAAATAACGCGTTCAAAAACCCTAGGTTATGACCAGCATTATTACAACCAATGTTATTATAAGACTTTTCTTGTCTGTGGTAGTAGGTAAATCTGTTCTTTATTGGTCATCACATTACCGATATCTCGTGACTGCTCGTGACGTTATGAATTTAAATTTGGAACAGCTGTCAAAATTCAAGTTGGTCTCTATTCTAGTATCCACAGATATTAAAACAGTTATCGATACGAAACGTCAACTCAGTATGATTTTTTAATTTAAACGCACGACATTTGATCTCGAGTGACATGAAAATAGCAACTTCATTCGTTCGTCTATGGTTTAAAAAAAATGTTCGTCCTGACGGATAGATCGAATCACAGAGTACTTTTTTAATATACATGGCCGCCATTAGTTGTCATTCTTTTTAGGTTTTTTTCTGTTACGATTGTTTGCAGTTATGATATGTGTGTAGATAAAGTAATGTATGCAACTGTATATAATTAGGCCTTAAAACACTCGTGTGATCCTATTATGAAACTCGCTGACGCTCGTTTCATAAAACCACACTCGTGTTTTAAGGCCTCTCATTATAAAGCAGTTGCATAAAATACTATTATCTACACACATATCATAAGTACTCTATGATGGGTTCAGAAGTCATAGGGCAATGACCTGCATTGCTACTAGCTACTAGTGCTAGGTACCTTTTAAATATCTATAGACTGTACACATTAAAATAATGTAATAACAAATGAATTTGAACAAATACCTATAGAAACAAATTAGAAAAAAATCTCATAATAATATTGGTTGTTATAATGCTGTCATTGCCTACGGTTTCTGAACGCAGTATAGAGCATTTATGATACATATATGTGTAGATAAAATCCGTAGCGCGGTTTAGAAAGAGGAAGCGGTTGAAGATTCTTCATTATTCTTTATTCTTTATATATTGCGTCCATAAAATAACAAATAAAACTTAAATGCTAGAACATGGACCCTGTTAGGGTATAGCAATGTATTACAGTTAGGTACAGTCAAGGAATTTAATTTCCAACCCACCTAAGGTTCAATAGCATATAGCAAACTGTCACCATAAGAGCTATAGAGCAAGACGTTAGTTTGACATATCGACCTTAATGCATTGCCAATGTCAGACGACATTTCAACGAAATGGGTAGGGAATTAAGTTCCTTGACTGTACTTACAATCTACTTCTAGACTTTTTTAAGTAGGAATTAATTATTACAATTACAACTATTATAACAATTATGTATGAGCTTCTGCGTGTGTGTGTGTGTGTGAGAGAGAGAGAGAGAGTGTTAGTGTGTATGTGTGCGTGTGTACGTGTTGTGAGATTGTGTATTTTTGTGTGTTTGCGTGTGTTTTAAACAGTATGAACCAAATGTTAATTATATCGATATTAGGACAGACGTACGAATAACGACTGTATATTATGTGAAAAAGATAAACGAGTACTTATCTCTTAATTTATATAATTCTTCGGTACGTGTGTTTGTTCAATTATTCCGGAAGGGTTTTGAACTCCGTCATACCTTGTTAGATGAAGGCTGCATTAGATCCGGGCACAGCGTTCACTCTAGAAACTTGTCAACACTTGTCCACACTGTACAGTAGTGGAAATTATTCACGTACCACCTTAGAACCCTATCGCAATGACGCGACGCGTTAAATGCCAGGCTATGTCATACAAATGTCATGCGTATGTCTCTTCGACTAGGTTCTACGGCGGTACGTGTTTCAATTTCCTTGACTGTACACACTCTGGCATTTAAAAAAATAATAATTATGAAATGAAAATGGTCCGATGACCTCATACAGGTGGCAGGAAGGCGCTGGTTGCATGCTGCTTCCAACCGGCCACTTTGGAAATCCATGGAGGAGGCCTATGTCCAACAGTGGACTTCTTGTGGCTGAGATGATGATGATGATGATGATGAATTATGAAATAGGAAGGCAAACAAGCAAGTGGGTCACTGATGGTAAGTGATTACCACCGCCTATAGACACCCAACACCAAAGAGATTGCAGATGCGTTACAAACCCAGACGGCTAAGATGGAATACCTCTTGTGCCAGTAATTACACCGGCTGCCTTGCTCTCCACGCAGAAACACAACAGTGCAAGCACTGCTGCTTGGCGGCAGGATTAGCGAGCAAGATGATGGTAGCGATCCGGACGGACCTTGCACAAGGTCCTACCACCCGCATACAGCACCGTAAAGACATTTCTCGAACCTTCCAGGCACGCACCAGTTCTTCCAGCGCACGCTGGTCATTCGTGACCCCGCGCTCATCAAGCGGGTGTGCGTTACCGACTTCGCGCACTTCGTGGACCGAGGGTTCTTCTTCAATGAGGAGGTGGACCCGCTGGCTGGCTCGGTGCTGTTCCTGCGCGGCCAGGAGTGGCGGCGGCTGAGAGCCAAGATTTCGCCGATATTCTCGTACGTATACTCTATAGTCAAAGTCAAAGTCAAAATATTTTATTCAGATGAGGCTTACAGGTAGCACTTATGAATGTCAAAAAATTTACCACCGGTTCGGAAAAACCTCTGATGAGAAGATACCGGCAAGAAACTCAACGAGGTGTAATTTTTTAAATAAATCAAAATTACAATGTTATTTAATTTAATTCGTCTCGTTAGTATTCTCTCTTTACTCTAAGTATATACAGGATGGAAAGTTTGAATGCCATATGGATGGCAACTACCTTAAATACGGAAACTAGCCCATTCTGTGTAAAGCAGACTTTCCTTTATTTTTAAAAACAATAAGTTCTGCATATATGGATTAATGAAAAATTGCGTGTATTAGTCGGGACTAGAACCGGTGAAATGCGACAAAAAATAACATGCTGTATTTTATGATGCAGATCGAAAGGGTCACTGATAAGATTAATTTTTCTCTAAATAACCAATACAATCAAAATAACGGAAGGCCATGAAAACGAACAATTACCTTTTAATTTTGTTTTCACCCGTCACGTGAAATGCACCGCGACTACTTTTATTTCTGTTATGACTAGGGATCGGAAATTCGGATACATATTTACCTAAACTTTGGCGGCGGCGTTGTTGTTCAGTTGTATGGAGGCGGACTCAATTTTAATTTATTAATAAAAATCCCGGGATTTCTTAATAAACAAATTAATTACGCCAACATAACTTCATATGAAGGTAGGTACTTTCATTATCTATTAAAAGTTATTTTCCATGGACATATTTAATACTTCTTATTTAATTTACCTGTAACTCATTTTGTAATTTAATTAACGAACTTGGAGGAGCAAAGCTTACAACAACATTAAAAATCAACCATAACCTAATCATATTTGTGAGGTATTACAGTCTCAACGCGTTTTATAGATTCCCGGAATCCCGGAACTTGTATGATTAAAATAATATTTTTAAGAAGCCGACTCCATATTTTTTTAACATTTTCCGGGATTTTGCCAAGTTTAGGTAAATATGTATCCGAATTTCCGATCTCTGTTATGATGCAGATCGAAAGGGTTACAGATAAGGTTCATTTTTCTCTAAATAACCAACACAAATAAAATAACGGAAGGCCATGAAAACTAAGACATACCTTTTAATTTTGTTTTCACCCGTCACGTGAAATGCACCGCGACTACTTTTGTTTCTGTTATGACAGTAGCAACGCGACGCCTCCAGTGAACGTTAATTCTTCTAAGGGTCATAAATGAACCCATACGGCATACCAATGGTCTAGCAATGGTGATGGGTGATGCGGTAATGGTGATGTTTATGTTGAGATACCAATATTAGTTTTGATTAGTTTTAGTATTTAATAGTTTTAATATTTGTTTTTTTTATGAAATTTGATCTCGGTATAAAAACGTGTAATTTGATATTTGAGCAAACTCAAAGTCAAAGTCAAAATATTTTATTCAGATTAGGCTTACAGGTACCTAGCACTTATGAATGTCAAAATTTACCACAATGCAATTTATGATGTAATTTTATATTGACTGAATAAATAAACTAAACTAAACTAGCTATTAAATTTTTGTAACCGAAATTTCTTTCGATTTTATTCTTAAATGTTTTAACATTCAAATTATTAAATTAAAATTGTAATGACAACACAAAGAAAAATTAGGGCAATGGCACTTGGACAATGGACTTGAACCTGCAACATCAGCATTCCGTGCCTTGCGTTTCCCAGTTTCGCCACACTGCCTCTGCCATACCCTGCGAATTTTTCAATGTGCTTCGTCTTACGGTCATTACATTATTGATTTTAAGGATACAACTACCCTCGGTGTCATCTATATGAAACTTTTAACAATAATGTAATAACCGTAAGACGAAGCACATTGAAAAATTCGCAGGGTATGGCAGAGGCAGTGTGGCGAAACTGGGAAACGCAAGGCACGGAATGCTGATGTTGCAGGTTCAAGTCCTGCCATTGCCCTAATTTTTCTTTGTGTTGTCATTACAATTTTAATATAAACTAGCTATGTTATTAATTTACATTCTGATTATTTTGTGTACATTTAAGTGCTTGTGACATATCTGACTGAATTCTTCGAAGTAGTCTTGCATGTTATTTTAATATTCACTGAATGCCTCTGAACTTGTTTTATATACCTACATGTTTAGTGTTAGCATAAAATCATGTCTACAAGTATTTATTAAAATTCTGCTTTAATGCAAATACGTTTTGTTACCCAACTGTAAACAACATCTAATATGCATATTTAAAAAAAATGCATGCATATGCAAATGCAAGAACAACATGAAGTCAACGAACAGAATAATTATCGTTATTTTATAGTTGAAAAACGGGATTTATTGTGAACATTGGCATGTTTTATTTATTAAACTTTTGCAACGGTTGTGGTTATGAGCGGTGTCTCGTTGCGACCGCAACGCTGTGGTCAGTAAAATAAGCAGTTGTAAGATCTGGTCCCGTTGCCAGGAGGGTTCCACTTCGCGCTCTAGGTACGCTCGACCTATGGCATAGGCAAATCGCAGTAGGCTGTCGGCTTGCCGCGTGCTCGCTGGCTCGCCCCCGCCATGTCAGTGTAATTGATAACGAATGCCGCACAACCCTAGCGTGTCACCGGGAGTAGCGGGGGGAGGACAGGCGCGGGCGGCGCGTTCCTTTTGACTCGCGCCACCTGGCGCATGGTGTATGAAGTAATACGAACTTTCTGAACGTGTTAAGAAAGTTGGAATTCGTTTAATCACCGGTAGTAAAATAAAAGTTTCTGTACGTTATTTGTTCTGTGCCGTCGCTGTAGGTATAGAAATAGTAAAAACCTCTAAGGCTTCCATTAAGGTTGATTATTTGGTCACGGCGCTTAAGTCAACATATGTATTTACGGAACGCAAGCCAGCTACTTCACGCCGATATTATGAATTGGTACTACTCTAGCCGAGCCGGCCCATTTGTAATGGAATCAGCAATTTGGCGGGTGGTAGGACCTTGTGCAAGGTCCGTCCGGATCGCTACCACCATCTTGCTCGCTAATCCTGCCGCTAAGCAGCAGTGCTTGCACTGTTGTGTTCCGGCGTGGAGAGCAAGACAGCCGGTCTAATTACTGGCACAAGAGGTATTCCATCTTAGCCCTCTGGGTTGGCAACGCATCTGCACTCTCTTTGTTGTTGCAGGTGTCTATAGGCGGTGGTGATCACTTACCATCCGGAGACCCACAAAAAATATATAAAGCCATTGTCTAGCCACTACGCGTACCTACAGTACCCAGCAGTAAATATTGCACATCTGCTAGTTTCCGATTTGTAATTACTCACCCACGTGCAACAGAGACGACTCTGTACGAAAAATTGTTTTAAACTTTCGCGATTTTCACACATATTTATGACGTCATCGGGACCTACTACTCTACTCCGCGGCTACGGCCGTTGAAACATGGCCGAAACGTCGAGGTAAATTAACAATATACTTTTATCGCGTTAAAATTTGACCATATCGACACATATCGATAAAGCAGCAAGCGCCGTCGCGAGTGCTGCCTAGGGTTGCCAACATTTATTCGGTTGAAGGTAGTATTTTTGAGAATAAGCTAAAAAATCTATAGTACGCTTTACAAAGATATAGTATTTTTTGGAAAGATGAAAAAAAGGCAATAGTAACCCCCGTATTCATAAAAACTTAACAATATTTTTAAGCTAACAAATGTTTTGTCCCTTTCATTTGAGGGTAAACGTCACGATAAAGACAAAAAATGTTAACTAACAAACATTTACGAAGCGTTTATGAATAAGGGGGTAAGTTTGTTATCTATCTGTCTAGCTCTATATTCTATGTATTTTAATAACATGACAAGTGCTCGAAATATAGTATATTTGCGTACTATATATTAGTTCAACAGTATATAGTACGGAGAGCCGAAATATAGTACAATACTATATAATATAGTACGGTTGGCAACCCTAGTGCTGCCCCCTGACAGCCCTTTCTTCAACTAAATTACTTGTATAAAAATTGTATCGAGTCATTCCTCACCCCATTCGCCTAAAATATTTGTACCTTAACCAACGATATTATAATGCATGGATGTACAATGTCATACTATTATTGCTGAGATGGTACAAACGATATTTGCCACTTGTCTATTGGCGTTTGTAGTGACGAGGTTAAGGCGTGTTGATTTACGTATCTACCGATTATCGACTAAGGGTGGCAGGTTATTGCAATCGATTATAGTGTCGATTTTTAAAAATATTTTTATCTGAGTTACGACGATGAACCTTGTGCAGATTCCGCCCGGATTGGTACCATAATCTGATATTGTTTCAGTCAGAAATCTATGCTTTGAAAATTCAAAATTCGCTTTTTAGTGAGTCTGGTTGTTTATCTAAGTTACACGCCTAATGTCAATTGCTCACAACCCTTAACAAAATATTGCTTTTCCCAAGGGACGTTAATTCTTGAGGAGTTCTCCTGGAGTGCGATTTTTGAATCTCACCGGGTGACTAAAGCTCACCAAACTGGCCGTTTTTCATAGAGATTTGGTAATTTTTGTGAGCTTTAGTCACCTGGTAAGATTCAAAAATTGCACTTCTTCACCATCAGCCTCATTTAACCAAATGCATTGCAATGAGCATAAATTGCCTTAACAACTAGGTTTATTAAAAATAACCACGCGTATCGCCACCCGTGAAATACTTATTATTGAGTGGTTCCGGAGGATGTCTGTATTCACCATCAGTTCCAGTTTTCCGATAGCAAAAGTACAATTTACTATAAAAAATATCCAAATCGCTACAGGTGTGCATATATTTTTTTAAGATTTCCCTCGATTTCTCCAGGATCCCACCATCAGATGGTGACCTGATGACAATGGAACCAACTTGAAAGTATACCCTTTCCAACAAAACAAGAATTTTTCAAATCGGTCCAGCCGTCTTCGAGTAATCCCGGAACATACTCCTCCTTTTTTTTAAGTCGGTTAAAAAGGGCGCGTTCTTAGTCATGGGGATTTTTTTGGTTCATTTTAATGTTTGACATAATGTTTTGATATCTTATTGATTTTGTAATAAATTAATCGATTTCAACAAATTTACGAAAATTTTATCTGAATCGAAACGAAGAACTTGGTCACTACACTAAGTTTAAGAAAAAAAAGACTTAATATGTAACTGTTTACGTGTTGAGTTGTTAGTATGAAATAGTTTATTATTACGATAGAAATAAATGTAATAACCACTTAGTTGCACCTCAAAAGAGCATATACATAGCTTTTAGGTATCTGTGAAGCTCAAAAGTTGTTGAATATTTTATTTATAATTTCAATGGATAATGCACATTTACGTTATATGGGTGTTGTCATGTGTCAAATGATGGGTCTTACAAATATACTTCTGTAAATGTCAGCCGAAAAACGGCCCGACAAATGAGAATAGGTTGACGCCAATGTTCAAAATGTACACTCTTAATTGACTTTTTATATTTTCTTTAATTTCAACCTTACTACGACGCCATACTGTATAAAATGGTATAAAATTATCATTTATAAAGTTTTGTCGCAAATAGGTTTTTTTATCATTGCATTTCTAAAAATATGTCTGGCAGCTTGAACTTATAAAAAAAAAACATTGGCATTGAAATGGCGGTTGTCTTGTCACAATGAACAGAGACTAATAGAGTCGCAGTTCTCCTAATTCAACAGTTAAATATTTTAATTTTAGATACTTGAAGAAACTATTATTAGTTTTTATTTTATTAATAAAATAATGACAATTAAATGTATTTTGAAGCATAAAACTAATTAAAAAACCACCACAAATACCATTGAAATGATAGAATGAATGTTTGTGTGTTTATTACACATAAATGACTACCCATCTACTGACTCAAAATTTGGTAGCTGGATAGCTTTTGTTTTGGATGACCAAACTTTTTTTACGGTTTACCACCATTTCACTTAACATTGTCAGTTATGGAGATAAAACATGGTTTTGCTTAGTTTCTTCATAGCATGGAGAGACTGCATCACAAGTCTGAAAAATACGCTGAGGCTCATGAGCTCAGATACAACACGACCACGAGTGAAATGATGGTTTTTGAGGCTGGTAAGAGGACATTTTCCAAACTTCCTGCAATAACCCAGCCTGCATTTCGCTTAACTTGAAGTACCTACGCCACTTCGTCACTAAAGATCTGATTGTATACTTTTTGTGTACCACTGGACTGGGAACATGTTAAATTATAATTAAGTATTTATTTTGTAAACTAAACGATTATTTAACACGTCCCCAGTGGTATTTCCGTGAAATCAAAATAATTCTAAATTGCAATGTCTTTATTTACAACCATGTACAAACATAAAAGTTAAATATATGCGCCCAATCTATCTATACATATTATAATAAAATCGTTAAGACAAAAAGTCTGTACATTGAAGATTTAAAAAAAAGAACCACCCAGGGCGACTTAAAATGAGTAACTGAACACGATAAGACCATTTAAAAAAAATTGTTTGTTTGTTTGTTTGAACGCGTATCACGTACAAACCGCTGAACGTATTTTGATGGAATTTTCACAGGCCTATTCAAATAAATCCAGAATACAACTTAGGCTACAAAAAATTTTTAAAAAGGGGACGAAGGGTGAAAAATGGGGTGGTGACCTTTGTATGGAAAAAATTAAAAGATTGTTTTAGACTCATGAAACTCAGAATCCATACTTACTATTTAAAATTAAGAAACACACCTGTTTCAGCATTTTTTTCAAATCGCTTTCAGAAAAGCAAAAAAGTGAAATTAGGATTTAAAAATACTTAACTTCATAAAGCTTATAAATGCAATGAAGTCCATTCGTCTTTACTGAAACACAACACTTTAGTCCTATTTCTGTTAATATTCCAAAATTTTATTTTCTAACTGATTCCAAATGTTACAAGTCCCAAAAACTTTATTAGGACTCTGTTATATTTTCCGAATATTTTTCAAAATGAAAGCATAAAAAATTGGTTGAGCTAGGTAAAATTAGGTAGGTAAAATTCTTGATTACTAATTTTAACATTCCTAATTTTGTACTAAACTTGATTTGGGGCACATGGAAAACAGCAAAATCAGGCACTTAATAAGAATTTGCATGAATATAAAATTAACATCCAAGCGGCTCTATAGTTTCTTTGTTCTGAATCTTTCAATCATTGATATGGTAATTTAATTCGAATATAAATGAAAGACTGAGCAATTAATTACTTCTGAATTATAACACAATAGATTAGTTACTGAAAATACGATATTCCATCCTTTCTTTTGGCTTTGCTACTGTAAATTTTACATGTTTTCACAGTGCAGTATGGCATTTTGACAGAAGCGCCGTCGCACGGAAACTGACAGCACAATTCGCACCTTTAGAATTAAAGCGACTCATTTCTGAATAATACACGTCCCAAAATTTCACCTTATTTAAAAGACATAGGGTTTAATTTTGGGAAATGTCATATTCAGAATTGAGTCGCTTTAATTCTAAAGGGGCGAATTACTCCTCTTTTTACTCCTCTTTCGATAAGGCCATTTTTTAAACACTGACTAGAAGTCCATTACTTATAGGTCAGTGACCATAACGGACAATAAATCAATAATACATTTAAATAAAAACGTTTATTCTGCCCTGGAGTTGGACAAAGACCTCACTATAGGCAGGAAAGAGAAAGGAGCGGCTGACCGCAGCGACCTAGTCCTAGAAGCACTAACATTTGGTAAAATCCCGATAACGTTGTAAATATGACGCTATATGAAGCCGAACTAACCGATGTGCAATATTTACTGCCGGGTACTAAGTGCAACATAAGTTTATTTGCGGCTTTTGCTGTCGAAACTTTAGGACCGTGGAGACCCGAAGCCCATAAACTATTTGGCTCGTTAAAAAAATATTAATAGGGTCCACCGGTGACCATAGGGCTGGCTCATTCCTCGGCCAACGCATCGGCATAGCGATACAACGAGAAAATGCAGCCAGCCTTATGGGCACCCTGCCCAATGACAACGACTTCGGGGATATTTGTAGATTTAGGTTTTTAGGTTTAGAGTAGTTAATAGTAGTAGTAGTTAATATTTTAGTGTTTATATTATCTTGTATACCCTTTTCAAGGAAATAAATTTCCAACCCACCTAAGGTTCAATAGCATATAGCAAACTGTCACCATAAGAGCTATAGAGCAAGACGTTAGTTTGACATATCGACCTTAATGCATTGCGAATGTCAGACGACATTTCAACGAAATGGGTAGGGAATTAAATTCCTTGACTGTACATAAGATTAATAGCATCGGGACTCTAATAAAATTAATGTCACTCTCGTTTCAGACCAAACAAACTGAAAGGCATGTTCCCTATAATAGCGAACATTGCGCAAGAGTTCGTCAAACGGGTCGCAGCGTTGCCTTCTAAAGCTGGCGCAGAACTCACCAGCGAAGATGGCGGCGAAGCCGTGGTGGTAGACTCGGAGAAGCTGGTCGGAGGGTACACGGCTGATGCCATAGTGCCGTGTGCTTTTGGAGTCAGGAGTCAAGTCATGGACGACGAGAATGACCCATTCGCCGTGGCATTGCACGCGTTCTATGAAACATCGCCGTTTAATTTGTTTGAAAAGTGGGTCATTCGTTTTTTTACCTGTTTGTTTTAATCAGATTTTTATTTGGCCTTAAGCTTACTATAGTCAGGATCAAAATATATCAGAGCGGGTGATATGGTCAAATATATCTAAACACACCCGAACGTATTTGAAAATAGAGTCGAGTTCAGATTTTTTTGACCGCCTTGCCCGCTGACAAATTTAATGCTCACTGTACTACTGTACTGTTGTTTCTCCTTTCAGAACCATGAGGCAGTTCTGGCCAGCCTTCTCGCTGTTCTTCAGGATGAAGATAATTCCGCAGAAGACGCACGACTTTTTCTACAACATCGTTACTAGCGTGCTGCGGGACCGGGAGAGCGGTAAGTATATGTACATATATCATTGGCTGTACTGCATTCTGGGCCACTGTGGAACCTTGTCACTATCAATACTCTAACCCGAGGACCCGACCACAATCAAATGCAAAAAGCCTGACACCGTTTAATTTGCCCAGACACGCATTCAAAAAGCCTATTTCAGGCTTTATCCGGACGCCTGGCAACGCTACCTGCGCTAAACTTTAAGGTCTATGGGTATTAACTAGCTTTTGCCCGCGACTTCGTCCGTGTAGACTTGTTTAATTGAATCAAGCAAACGTGCACCTAACATGCAATCTGCAATATTTCCTGGAAAAATTAATGAGAATTAGTTGCTTTGCTGCTCATGACGTCACAGCGGCGTATAACTCACTTATCGCTATCCCGTGGGAACTATGCATTTTTACGGGATAAAAGTATCCTATGTGTTAATCCAGGTTATAAATTATGTGTGTGCCAAATTTCATCCAAATCTATTCAGTAGTTTTTACGTGAAAGAGCACCAAACATCCATCGATACTTACTTATTTTTAATATTAGTAGGATTTCAGACCTTCCTAATATTTGCTGTGAACGAATTTTGGGTATTTCATTTGAGAACTTCTGATATTTCATGACACGTCTAATCCGTAATACCTTCCGATTAGCTTCGATCCCAGGAACTCTGTATTGAAATGAAAACCTTACCGCGTACTATAATTGTTTATTAAATTGAAATACCAGTAATGGTAACACGAAGAAAAATCTTTGATAATTTTATCTCTATTTATTTATTTATTTAATCAAATAAACTTTTACAGCATTACAGTTAAAACCAATGCGCTATAAAATTCAAAAAACAAATAAATTAAAACTATTAGGTAGGCGACAACATAACTGCAGGGCTGCAACCTGCAACCTCAGCATTTCGTGTCTTGCGTTTGCCAATTTCGCCACATTACCAACTACCATACCCTACGAAGTCCATGTTTGTAGACCCGTATTTTAACAATTAATGAAGGAACGGTGAAAGCTGTGGAGATTACCGGCCTATGGTATGCAATATCTGGCGCTAGCAATTTTTGCTAATCAGTTGAACTTTTGCTGATTGATTTCTTGCAGGCGCCGTAGAGAAGCGAGGGGACTTCATCGACATGATGATGGCTCTCCGCAACGATGACAGGAACAACAACAAGACCGACGACGATGACGTAGAGATTAGTAAGTTGCTTCGAACCATGCTATTTTTCCACTAACCGGTGACAATGTTTCTGACAGTCATAAGTACTTGTGTTCCTAACATGATCGGCCCAGGTTTAATTTATCTTCCTTGCGTCTTTGTCAAACTAGTGTTATAAGAAAGGGACGGCTGTAAAGATAGACTAAACTTGGCCGGTCATGTTGGTACCACCGTAAGCCCGAATAAAGATATTTTGTCAATGACTTTGACGAGCTCTTACTCGTATTTACGCTGGCAGCGACAGTCAGAACACATTAGGTACATTCCAAGTGTGATGATTTAAAGATATAATAGTAGGATAATATGACTTTTTTTGAGAAAAGGGAGTAAAACGAGCAAGCAGATCACCTGATGGGAATTGGTCACCGCCGTCCGTAGAATACAGCGATTCTCTGGGATCCGTTACCGCCCCATAAGTCTCCTCCCCCACGTGGATGGATGGATCTTTTACCACCGTATCAAACGCTATAGCAAGCTACCACTTCATGCCGCTATTCTGTAAGACTGCGGTACTACCACGGTCGATCCGGCCCATTCGTCTTACAACCAGCAACTGGCTACATTGTGGCTCTACTTTAGCAACCACTTTATGCTGGTATTCTGTAAGAGTGTGGTACCACCCTGGTCGATCCGGCCCATTGCCTTACATCCAGCAATTGGCGACAGGGTGTCTCTACCACTATAGCAACCACTTCACGCTGGTGTTCTGTAAGACTGTGGTACTACCCCGGTCGATCCGGCCCATTCGTCTTGCAACCAGCAAATGGCTACAGTGTAGCTTTATGACTAGTAACTTCATTTGCTCCATTATTCAGTAGAGATCTACTTACATTTCAGCGGACATGGTGATATCAGCGAACGCGTTCATAATATTCCTCGGCGGGTTCGAGACCACGTCGTCGACCCTCGCCTTCCTGCTCCTGGAGCTGGCTGCCAACCCTGAGGTCCAAGAGAAGTTGAGACGGGAGATACTGGACGTGCTGGGAGGGAGGGAGACGACCTATGAAGCACTGCAGCAGCTGGAATACATGGAGATGGTGATACAGGGTACATTATTATTATTACTGTTAATCCTCCATAGTGCTTTAGGGGAATATACCTCCATAGTTGCGCCTATCTCATTTATATTATATGGTACCAAAGGCCTCTTCATGTTAGCTTCGGCCCCATCAGGGGCGTAACTAGGGTGGGGCAGGCAGGGCATGTGCCCTGGGCGCCAAATAAGGGGGGGCGCAAAAAACAAAATTTACTACCTTACTTACCTATTAAAAAAAATACAATCCAAATTCTTATACATGGCCAAATAAGTCTTTTGAGGGTCATTTAATCTTTATTGTAGATACATTTATTCCAGACGGGGACATATTTGTGGTATTTTGTTTGTTTTACATACATTACATTACAAAATTAGTAAAAAAAAAGTGTAGGTATCTGTTTTGAAAATAATTTACAAAGGGAAAGGGGCGCAGTTTGGATGCGAGCCCTGGGCGCCATTTTACGTCGCTACGCCCCTGGGCCCCATGAATGCCTTTCAAATGACCGGATCCCCATGGGTCCATGATCGGAAACCGTACCAACCACAATAATAATAAAATTCACTTAGACTTTCATCCATTTTGTTAGTACAGTTACATAACTTACTACATTGATGTTACTTTAGTGTTCAGAAGTGATAGCTGAAGCTGATTGGCGAGCGTGAAAAACATCAACCAATGGGATCACTCCGTTCTGATTGACCTCAGACTGGCCAACTCTGTATAATTTGGTTTTTAGGGTTCCCTACTTCAACAGGAATCCTTATAGGATCACTTCGTGTCCGTCTGTGTCAAGACCCTTTTTCTCACAAACGCGTGGAGGTATTGAGTTGAAATTAATATCGAAAACTCAAAAAAATCCTTCAACAGGTGTCCTACAGTCCCTTAAAGCTGTGAAAAATCAAACATTTAGGTCAACCCAATCAAAAGATATGGCCGTTTATGCCGTATATTTTATACATTCGCAAGAGAATCAAAAACCTATAAGGTACTTTGACGACCGGATAGCCTAGTGGTTAATGATCCTGACTACAAAGCTTGAGGTTCCAGGTTCAATTCCCGAGAGGGGTAAATATGATGAATACTTACAAACGTTTGTACCCGAGTCTTGTATGTTATACGTATTTAAGTGTATAACCTTAGTTGCTTCGGGATTAGGTCAATTGGTGTTAATTGTTCCAAAAAATATTATTACTATTTATTATCGGGTACTTCCTCTTTATCTTGTAATCAGAGACGCTGCGGCTGTACCCCCCGTTCCCGAGCATCCAGCGGCTGTGCACGCGCGACTACAACATCCCCGGCACCGGCTTCGTGGTGCAGCGGGGCACTGTCGTGCTGTTCCCCACGCTCGCCATACAGCGGGACGAGCAGGTACGGGGATTCACGCTTTGTAAACCACAAGGACATCTCGCTAAAAATATCAAATTTAAAAATATAAATTCAAATTATCTTAATTGCAAAATGTTGTACAAGAGTTCTTAAAAATAATTTATGGCTTCAACATAAACCCTGTAAGGGCACAGCAACATTTACTGATAGATGGTAATGATATGATACCATCATAGTATTCTTAAAGCTAGCTTATATTTATTGTTATCACATAACATTAATAAAGTATACTAACTTAACCTAATTGTTAGAAACATATTGTCGTACTTAATATCTCTAACTGTATCATAATAATTCTTTCGCGAATGACTACTGCCCTGGCCCTAATTCTCGCAATTCATCGAGATCCATCACACACTCGAGATATATCAACAAATGACAGATTTCTCAGGGATCTGACAGCTCAGTTTGACACATTTCGACTGTGACTTCATCTCTACTGACGTGAGAATTTGCCCCGCTGTTACTCGCTAAACGCATTCAATGTGGAAGCAGAGCTCTCTCGCTTGATAATAATATAGTTGTAGTATATTTTTTATTCGAAGGACTAAAATGACGTTTCATCACATACTTTTTTCGACATTTCCACAATTTCCACAATTTAGTCTCCGGATTAAAAAATAGACTTTATTAGCACGTGAGACAGGACACTGGCTCGACGTCGAACGCTGTGCTGTGCGGTGTCTAGTGGTGTTTTGTAGAACTCAAATTGTTATACTACTAATTAAAATAGGGGTAAGACATAAGTAATAAATTGTGGAGTCAAATTTCCAGATTAAGTAAACAGTAAATGAATTGAAATTGAATGGAAAAGGGGTACAGAGTGCTGCTTGTTTGATGATAAGCAATGTTGAAATGAAATAAAACAATAAATTTGTTTCGCTCTAACTCATACTATAAAAGATATTTCTTCTGTCATACACGAAAACGTTACTCTACCTCTACGAGTATAACAGCTTTTTGTTTCAATGAAGACTTCATCTCAAGTGCCATGCTTTGAACAATTTTTAGCCGAGTTGATGACGCATTTTTCAAGAGAAACGATAGTGCATTGCACTTTAAGGGCACAAAGAGTGAAGTTTTCGGCTATAATGTTGTTTAAGATTGTGGATCGAGGGAAAGGTGACCTAGCAAAATGAGATCAAAAAAGCAAAGTCCTAGTGCACTAGGCCTCTTCATATCTCGAAGAGGCTAGTCGACGTCACAGGCGACTGAAGAGCTGGCAGCTACCTCGCACAGCGTATAAGCTTAACTATACAGAGAGGTAATGCTGCCAGTATCTTCGGTCACATGCGGCCACGTCAATGGGATCTTTTTTTGGATATTTTTTTTATTTAGTATTAATAGGTAGATCATTTGTATAAATAGATAGTTAAGATGAGTCATGTCAAAAATCTATCAGATGATGGGTTAATTAAATTGAGATTACTTATAAACTCGTTACAAACACTTTGTAATGTAATGTTTGGTGTTTAGCTGTGAGTTGTAGCAGACGCGCCATGTACGTCTGCCGGCGCTGATAATAAACAGCAGGGTTTGCCTGAACACCACGTACTGCCTTCCACTGTCGACAACGGCGGTCAGGCCGCACATGGTGTTAACCTTTATTGCTCGGCGCTCGCAGCGCCGTTCATGTCTGCCTATTAGATTTAAAGACTATATACTACAGTAGTTTTCCTATTTCAATTTTGTTTGGCAGGAGCCTTTTCGTTTTCTTCTATTCTTTGTCGAGTCTTTGTCTGTCTTTATTATGTCATGGTGAAATAAACCGTAATTTTCTGGATCTCTTCTGATCTTCATTTTCATCACTCCTAAACCCACCAACCCACACGCTAAAGAGTTACAAATGTTTTTGTTTGCAAATGATTGTTTGCTTATGTGTGTTGTGTTGTTGCAGTACTGGGAGGCGGCGGGCTCGTTCGTGCCGGAGCGCTGGGCTGCGCCGGCGCCGCCGCCCGGCGTGTACATGCCCTTCGGCGACGGGCCGCGCTACTGCATCGGTCTGTATTCACTACGGCCAATTTTGGGCCGTCCATTGATCACGTGATGTTTTTTTTTGGCATTTTTTAACCCCGCCCTTGGTGATACATGGTGAGGTTTTTAAGACTACCCCCCAATATCACGTGTATTTTTAGTACCAAGTTGGTACCAAGAAAGAATCTTAACTTTGTTCGTTGCCTGGCAACGGCGAATCAAGGTCACACTGCAAGCCGCTTTCGATTTTGTACAGTCAAGGAATTTAATTCCCTACCCATTTCGTTGAAATGTCGTCTGACATTCGCAATGCATTAAGGTCGATATGTCAAACTAACGTCTTGCTCTATAGCTCCTATGGTGACAGTTTGCTATATGCTATTGAACCTTAGGTGGGTTGGAAATTTAATTCCTTGACTGTACGTGTTTGACGACAAAATAAATAGACAGAACGCCGCTTTTCGGCTCAGTATCGCGCGTTTGCCGAAAAAATAAATACACGTGATAAATAAATAAATGAGAGATGTTAATAAAGTCACCAGTTCAAGTAAATTGGTCCAATTGTCGATAGATCGCTGGCCATAAGAGTCTAAATACTTGCAAAAATAGTCCCTAACATGTCTCAAAAACTGCCGGATCTAGACAGACTCGCTAAACTGGTAACACTGTCTATACCAAAATAAAGTAAGACGTACGACGCAGCTGTTTTTTTTTTAATACAACATAGGAAGGCAAACAAGCAGGTGGGTCACCTGATGGTAAGTGATCACCACCGCCTATAGACACCTGCAACAACAAAGAGAGTGCAGGTGCGTTGCCAACCCAGAGGGCTTAGATGGAATACCTCTTGTGCCAGTAATTACACTGGCTGTCTTGCTCTCCACGCCGGAACACAACAGTGCAAGCACTGCTGCTTAGCGGCAGGATTAGCGAGCAAGATGGTGGTAGCGATCCTGACGGACCTTGCACAAGGTCCTACTTGCTTGTTTGCCTTCCTATGTTGTATATAAAAAAAAATGCCGTCGTTTAGAGTTCATTCTTGTTTGTACATATTAGCGAATATCAAAAAAACCTTACTGGCATGCACTTAAAATTGCAATTAAGTACCGTGTTAGCTAAGTTGGGTGGTCTGAATTGAAATCAATGGCTTGTGAGACAAGGTTTAAATTTAAATACAATAAACATTTTCAAAGTATCAGCGAAGTATTGTAATTTATTGTTCCATATTCAAGTATGTACCTACATGTGTATGAATTTTAGGGTTCCATACCCGTACTTTAGCAGAAAAAAGTCAATAAATAGTATTTCTGACCGTCTGTTTGTCTACCGAACTCAACCATTAAATCCTGAGATTAAACCCCTCTCGTTTGCGAAACTGTAGGTAAGTAGGTATTGCCATCATTAAATCATCGAAATAAAAGTGGTCCCTACAAATACGTGTTTTTAAACAGTTTCTCCGACGGTTTTTTGTCTTAGCCATATTGTAAAATTGGTAATACATACAAACCTCAAACTTAAGCGTAGGGCAAATTAATTAAAAAAAAAACAGATTCTGTCCAAGTCGCTTATGTTTATGTAGTTAAAATAGTCGCGTTTGTGCTGTTAATTCTATTTTTTAGTAAAAAAAATCAGCATAAACGGTGTTGTTTCTCACGTTACTGATATTAAATTCAAATTCAAATTCAAATTCAAATCATTTATTTCGGACTTTAAGTCCATAGTGTTAGAGGTTACAAACTTAAAGCTATGGTTAGTATTTTATAATGATACTAAACTTAAATTAAATTAAAGGCGCCTGGGCACCGGCATTACAGGGGCGTGCAGTTGCACATAACGCAACAGAAGCGGCGAGTCCCAGCGGTGGGCTAGCATGCTCAGGATACTATTCGAGCTGCCACGACTGCGATTGAGGAGAGACGCACATCGTTTCCTCATGATGGTAAAAAAGCAGTCTGTATGCGCCTCCGCGAACATTGTCGACGCACTACAATACCGTGGCAACCCGAACAACATCCTGAACGCGTCATTATATTGAACGCGCAACGCGCCGTAAGCCCGCCGAGTAAAGTTACTCCACAGGCCGCACGTGTAGAAGGTTTGGCAAAAAGCCTTAAATAAAGTTAGCTTGACTTCCCCACTACAGCGAGCGAATCTGCGGGCCAACATGTTACAGCGGACGCACAGCGCGCGGCGCTCACGCTCGATGTCCTCGACGTCCGACATCGTCTCAGTTACCCAGTGGCCCAAGTACTTGAACTTGTCAACTCTCTTTAGAGGCGTACCACAAAGTGTGACCTGTTCCATTCGGTAGGCTTTATTACCCGCTTTAAATTGCATAACTTCACTTTTAGAAGCATTGTACCTAAGTCCGTGTGTCTCCGCGTATGCCTCACAAATGCGTAACATCTTTATTAACCCCCCCATCGAGGGGCTCAGCAGCACCATATCGTCTGCGTAGCTTAAATTGTTTACACAAACCCCTTCTATGTGACATCCGACATGAGAACTGCTGAGCTCCTCGATCAGGCCGTTCACGTAAAGGTTGAACAGCTTAGGCGAGCTCAGACCCCCCTGCCTAACCCCGCACTGCAATACATAAGAATCAGAGAGAGCGCCAGCCCACCTCACACTATTTCTTTGACTATTATACCAGTGCCTGAACAAAGCGGTAACCTCTTGCGGAACAGATTTATTGTCACTGAGTTTTTGCCACAATAGGTCATACGACACCCTGTCAAAAGCCTTTGACAAGTCCAAGAAACAGGCAAATATCGGCGTTTCACGAGATGTATAATATTGTACAGTCTGCTTGAGACATAGAATTGCGCTCTCGGTAGATAGACCTGGCCTGAAACCGAATTGGGCATCGTTAAGCTGAACATTATTCCCTAGTATGTCATCAAGCAAACTGTCCAACACCTTCACTACAACCGTGGCTAGCGATATCGGCCTGTAATTGGACATGTCAGAGGCGTCCCCTGTTTTATTTTTCAAAATAGGCACCACTGTGGCAAACATGAGCTCGTCGGGTAAGTAGCTATGACTGATACATAGGTTAAATAATAAGGATAGTACCCTCGGGAGATGACCACCGGCATACTTGAGATGCTCGATGCTGAGGCCGTCATGTCCCGGTGACTTCCCTCTTTGCATTCTATTTATTTTACTAGCAACTTGCTTAGCAGTAAATCTAATGGATGGGTACCCAATCTCAGTCTCAGCACCGAGCCTCCCAGACGACGGGAATGGAGATTCCACTTCAAAATGCCGCCGGAAAGCATCCGCGATATCTGCTGGATCATGCCAACCGCCCACGCTCACCGGAAGGCTGGTCCTAGGGTTTAATTTCGCAGTACTTTTCCAAAATTTTCCGAAGTTCTTTCTGGAATGGTTTTTAGCAATTATATCCATTTTAATAGTCTGCTCGTGGTTTTGGCAATATTTTAATTTGGATTTGAAAATCTTTTTAGACTCTGACATATTATCATAGACATATCCAGCAGCAGGTCTTCCATATGCTACCCACCATTGAAACCAGAACCGCGCCTCCCGGTGCGCATCGGCGACATGCAAGTTCCAGCCCGGGATGTACCTATGCCTCCCGCGCCTGACCTCCCGGTGAGACTTCTCAGCAGCCAGTTTAAGAATATTCACTATGCAAACATACAAATCCGTTATGCTCTGTTTATGCTCAGTGTTATTACACATCCGATCAGCACACCCAGTAAATTCTGATGGCAAATGAACATCCCTAAACCTGCTGGAACAAACTTCATTGAACTTATCTATTTGACTCGCATCACGCTCACCCCAAATTACTTTATTACAACTAAAATTATTACGTGGCATAACTTTCGCTCTAACTAAATTAAAGTCACATTCCAACAACAATGGATAGTGGTCGGACCAATAAACGTTATACAACACAGACGCGCAAACGACGGTGGCCCTCGCCGCGTTCGTCACCACGCAGTGGTCGAGCCAGCGCCTGCAGCCGTGGACGTCACTAACGTACGTGTACGTGTCACTTGGTAAAAGGTCTAAATCCACACAAGTTAAAGATTGTTCATTACAAAAATTCATAAGTTCCAAACAAAACGACTCACCCGGGTGGGCGTTGAAGTCCCCGAGCACAAAAACCGACTCCGCATCATTACTTTCTATAATAGAATATATTTCAGCCAAACACTCAGTGAATTCACTCAGATGATCCGCTGAGTCGGTGGGCATATACACCGACATCACAATCACCGGCCGCTCGTCGAGGGCAAGTTTAATAGCCGCTAGCCGCACACTGTTGCACTGTATGACCGAGACACACGGAAACAACGCCTTCTTCCACAGCAACGCAACACCGCCGTGGGGTCTGCCTCGAAGTATCTGCACTGACGAGTCAATTGCTGACTTTCCCGTAAATGCAAATTCCTCATTTATGGTACTTAGAAAAGAGATGTCATGCTCCATCAACCAGGTTTCTTGCAGGGCGATAATTCCTGCAGTGTGACACAGGTTACGCACACATTCCACCGATCTCATTATGTTCCTACAATTAAAACTTATTATATTTGTGTTAACAGCCATGATGAGCAGGTATTATCAATTATAATATTAAGCTTCAGTCTTTCTTAAAATTCACAAATCGGCGATATGCAATACCGTCCGGCCAAAAATCATCCCTCAAAAACATACCGACCTTGTGTTTCGGCACGAACACTTTGTAAGCGTCGTAATCTTTTTCCATTTTCATAGTCATTTTATCCAGCGTAACTGTTATGTTAGTTTGACCTTTTATATAACCAACTATGTCACACACGGACACCTCCTTCGAAACATTATAGATGTATAGAGGGACTTTAATGTCAGCTGCTCGAAATTTTGTATCTGAAGATACTATTGCTTTTCCTTGTTGACCTATAAATCTATTCTTGAGTCTTTTCCTCTGAGCGGTGACCCACTCATCATTGGGGCCCGGAGATTTAAAAGTACCACCCTGCGCTATATCCGAATATGACACCTTATCTTGCACGACGACCGCCGCGTCAGTGTGTCCCACACCTGCAACAGTCTCGTGCGCAGGCATACGTTCGGGCGCGGCGTGAGTCATGCTCTCAGCAGCGGCGGCCGTCGCACTCCCCTCGCCCGCGCTGCCCGCGCACTCGCTACCAGCTGTTCCATATTAGGTTCGCGGATTGGAAAAGTAATTAATTCCATTTTTTTAAATAGCATTGTTTTTGTAAATTACTATTATAAATTATTTTTGTAGATTAATTTTAATGTGTGAACTTTAGCAACTTGTGGGGGTGCGAGCTTTACGGTGACGTTTATTGTTAAGGAAAATAGTTTTGTTTATAGAAAAGAAATGTATTAAATGTTCACGAAGGCTACAAAGTAACTGTTGTATGCAATTAGTTAATGTTAATGAATACACCCGATCGCGACGATCTCTAAAAGTGTACTAATTAAAGTCTAACGCACCGCATATGACCGCAGGCGCTTGCATACCCGTGTTTGGCGCAGTTGCCGAACACAGCTCGTCTTCCAAAAGCAAATCGTAAAAAAAATATTCCTCTCTCCAAACATGTCAACCGGACGGAACCCTCTAGGTTAATGCGAGCAAGTCAGACTTCCACTTGGTTAGTGCTGTCGAACTCGCACTTTATGGTGTCACAGTTTCACAACAAGACGAGGTGTCGTGTGTCAAATGAGTGAAAGATATTAGTGCCTTTTCTTGGAAACAACTGTTGAAAAGGAATAAGTGGCATCTACTTAAACGATGCTGTTCGACGGTTTACGGCCGATTCCTTATTCAAACAAGGAATGATTTTGCTTAAAACTTAGTAAATCTTGAAACAGAGCGCGATGCCTTTAAAAAAATTTAGCAAAAACTTGACACATTGTCTATGGGTTCCATTAAAAAAAAGTTGCAGTTTTAACGTTATTGTTACTTATTACATTTTTGCATGCAAAACAGCATTGCAAAATTTCTAGCTACGTTTCAGCATTATATGTATATGCTGATTGAGGAGGCACTACTTTAAAAAAAACTTTTATCTGTATATCTTGTATTAATTTTAGTTTAGTTATTGTTTTAAATTTTGTATGATCGTTATTTTACAATACAATACCTTAATTCTTAAAAAAATATATTCATAATGTCCTCTTTGGTTAAGTTAAGCAGTATTTTAACATTTTTGTTTCTTGCGTCCCGAATGTGTGTATTGGTGGTAGGTCCAATGATCTGTAGTTTGAACGCAGCGTTAATAAGTTTAAAAAAACACTAGCGCCCGAGCAACGTTGGGTTTCTATTGTGTTCTGCAAAAAACTGGGTAAGAAGCGGGAAGAAAATTTACTTTTCTCGCACGCTATTTTAAGATTGTCGGGCCGGATTATACCTGGACGTTGCTCTGCGCTAGTATATACTAAGTTTTTATTTTCTCTCCGCAGGCAAGCGTTTCGCAATGATACAGATGAAGTGCTGCCTCGCGCAGTTGCTGCAACGCGTGCGCGTGCGCCCCGCGCCGTTCGCCGAGCCGCGCGCCGAACCGTTCGAGGCGGACCCGCGCTCGCCACTCACTCTTCACCCTAAGGACTCTAGAATCACCATTAGTTTCATTAGATGATATTAATAGTTGTTTATGTATCTAGTGCGTAAAAGCAGTGAGTACGAACGGGGTGACGGATTGCTGTGGCCCGTTTCACGAAGCTACAAGTTACAATTTTATAAGTTTAAACCGGCAACATTGTTCAATAATGACCAATGGCAATGGGCATAATGACCAATGTTGCCGGTTTAGACTTGTAAAATTGTAACTTGTAGCTTCGTGAAACGGGCCACTAATTGTAGTAACTGTTTCCAAACTTCAAGCCCCCGTTTGCATTACGCAAAAGAAACATATTGTCTTATTTTTCAGTGCATTTAGGACGAAAAACCGTTGTATATCATTTATTTTTTCACAGCATAACGTAAAATTTAGATTTTTCTCAGTTTTTCATTCAATAAATACTAGTTAAGTTAAATACTGTGAAGAATGTGAGAAAAAAACTGACATGTAAAAAAAGCCCTAGTGCATAAAACTCTTATTGGCACACGTTTGGTTTAACGTAAAAGAGCAGTTTGCGAACAAATGCATTGATAATATATAATTTTGTACATTTATAGTTATTAAGCACTTATCCTTCAATATTAATTAAACAATGTTTGTAATTGGCACTGCAATACATAAATACATTTTAAACCGAGTTAATTGTATTGACTAAGGCTGGGTTTTATATGGACCGATCATATTACCGTTCTCATATTTGATTTTGAGCGCAGCGTAGGACGACCGGCCACAAGACGGTCCGGTGACCTCATACAGGTGGCAGGAAGGCGCTGGTTGCATGCCGCTTTCAACCGGGTTTTGGAAATCCATGGAGGAGGCCTATGTTCAGCAGTGGACTTCTTGTGGCTGAGATGATGATGATGATGATGATTTGATTTTACTGTAATGTCATAATCGAGCTCTTAGTGTATGTTGTTGTCACAACGAACGACTCGATCGCGTAAGCGTTAACTTTTAACTTACTAAGGAAACATTTAGTGGCGCTGTCTTTAATTTGTATTTGAGAAGTTAACACTAACGTTCGTGACGTTTATTGTGACAAAAACTTACACTACACGCTCTGTTTAAGAGGAGTGTGAACCCAGCCCCAAAAAGCGCTCTCCATACAAACAGCGATAACGTTTTCCACCCTCTAAATCTTAACCTTTGGCAATAATATTTTGGTATGTTGTCATTATTTTTAAAACTATTAAGAATATTAAAAAAATCAAAACGTACAAACCTAGTTCTAGAGCATAATGATAACATACAAAAAAATCATGGCTATAAGTTAAGGTTTAGAGGGTGGAAAACGTTATCGCCGTTTGTATGGAGAGCGCTGGGTTCACACTCCTCTTAAAAACGGGCGATTAAGGATACGTTTCTACTGACGCAAATCTAGGCTGAGTGGAGAGGAGCGGCTCGTGAATTTACCAATCACAGTGCTCGAAATGTCCACTGATCCAGATTTCGAGCACTATGATTGGTCAATTCACGATCCGTTCCTCTCCACTCTGCCTAGATTCGCGTCAGTGGAAACGCACCCTAATTCTTCTTTTTGAACTCAGCTTTTAGTGGTTAATTATGTCTTTATGAATTGATAATAGGTAAGTTAGATAAAATATGTACAGTCATTTAACCTGAATTCTTGCTCGCTGTAGAACCTTGTCGATATGAGTAATCGCTGCATTATTATGACATTTATTGTGTAACGGTTCTATAGTGGCTAAAGAATTCTGTATAAAACAAATGTGATTTACTCTATAATGTAATTAATGGAAATACATTGTAAGTAGGCAAATAAAACTGTGTTTTAGTGTTCCCTTGACACATGGAAATAAGGTACGGACATACAGATGGACGGACGGACATGGCAAAACTATAAGAGTTCCTTGTTGAAACTACGAAACTCTTAAAACTTTTTTTTTGATCACACCCCTTGAATCAAGAACCACTGTGTAACCTTTTCGGATTAATTCTCATACTGGCTTCGATTAAAAGCACTGGCATGTTACCATGATACTTATTGTGAAAATGTTCTACAGTGGACCGTGGTTCGAAGAGTGCGACTTTATAAATGAACACATGCCCCATTATTCTCTATGCCAGCGTTTCTTAACCTTTTTTGTCCGCGGACATTTATTTTAGTACAGTTAAGGAATGCAGACCACCAACAGCAACAGAACCCCTGACATAAATATGTCAACCTCAAGAGCACTATGGCACCAGACGCATTCACATATCGCAAACCACCATCGACGACAGATAGATACAATGACGGCGCCAGCCCGAGTATGATAACAGTAGAACAAGCACCTTATCGCATGACGCAATCAGACTGCAAAGACCCACATAATGGCACGACGCTTATCTCGAAACGCCATAAATTAGTAAACGCGCCATGGGAATAGTTTTTGCATCTACTCCAAATGCACATCTCTGGAATGCATCACTATCCTAATGGCATACTGGCGACAGCCTAGACTCCAGAAACTTCTGCGGGCCTACGTGACAACGCGAAGCAACCCACCCTTACCGGCGGGTATAAATAACGACACCCTCAGGATAGAAGGCAGTTCAGATCTACTCAGCAAACCGTACAGAAGCTCCGAATCGCTTTAGTACCGGTATTCTCGCATCTCGTTTATTTGTAATTAATTAAGTAATTGTAAAATTAAAATAAACATCATCGCTCCTTAAATCGCCGAATTTAATTAAATGAAGAAGACCCCGACTTCACTACCCTATCGACGTAAGACACATAACTGTACTAAAAGTTACAAAAAAATATGCGCGCGTAGCGATTACAAGACTTTTGTAGGCATTTATTTATGATTGTTAATTGGTCCATAGATAAGACTGTGGACCCCCATACATATGCTCGCGATACCCCAGGGTTCCGCGGACCACAGGTTAAGAAACACTGCTCTATGCGTATCAGAGCTGAGCTCGTTGAAGTATCGCTTTATTTCGCTCATTCGGGCACGTTCCCCATACAAACGGCGATAACGTTTTCCGCCCTCTAAACCTTAACCTATGGCATGGCAATGATTATTTGGTATGTTGTCATTATGCCTTAGAAATAGGTTTGTATGTTTTGATTTTTTTAATATTCTTCATAGATTTGACAGTATTTGCATTTTAGAAGTTTCATACAAAACACAAAAGCGTCAATACTTTGTAAAATATTAGGAATATTTAAAAAACCAAAACATACAAACCTAGTTCTAGGGCATAATGACAACATATAAAAAATCATGGCTATAGGGTAGGGTTTAGAGGGTGGACAACGTTATCGCCGTTTGTATAGAGAGCGCCGGGTTCACACTCTTCTTAAAGAGTCACCCATATCATATCACATACACAATATGCTGATCTCCGCAGAAAAGTATTAAAAATATCAAACAAACTTTATTAAAGCGGGTTTAAGGTCCAAAACTGCAATGCACGAAGAATGAATTTGAACTGTATTGCTTTGATAATTTAGCGGAATGTGTTTGTATGTGTGAGCAATGTTATGTTATTAGAAATACGGTCAGCAGAAATTCAGTATTAAAATGAGATCACCGGTATTTTGCGACAGTACCCGTCGTGTAATGAAAGAGACGGGTGAAGTAGCGGTGAATTGGACCAGGTCAATCTTAGGTAAGTACTATTCTATGCATATTTAGTATAGCGGACGCCCGTGACTTCGTTCGCGTGGAATAAGTAGCCTATGTGCGTCAGGGATGACATAGCTTTCTATTAGTGAAATTTTTTTTGAAATCGGTTCATTAGTTCCAGAGATTACCTTCTACATACAAACAAACTAACAATCAAAGTTTACCTCTTTATTATATTAATGTAGATAGCGGCCACCAGCGAGTTCGTTAGCGTGGAGTTTTTGACACTTTTGTAGTAGTCCCTTTGGACCTATCATACTAAAAATGGTCAAAACTAATTATAAAAATTAACCCGAGAGACTTTTGTTGAGTTTCCATATAGAAGACTAGCTGACGCCCGCGACTTCGTTCCCGTGGTATTAGTCCGTCAGGGATGGTGTAGCTTTCTATTAGTGTAAGAATTTTTGAAATCGGTTCAGTAGTTCCAGAGATTACCCTCTACATACAAACAAACAAAGTTTACCTCTTAATTATATTAGTGTAGATGTAGACTAGCGACTTGCCCTGGCTTTGGACGGGTGAATTTACTAAAAATATTAAAAAAACCTCTAAATTACAATGAAAACCGTATCGAAATCTGTTGCGTGGTTTAGTAAGCAGTAGTGGTGGTAGAGTAAGCGGCCGAAGATATGAGGTCACACGAATGGATAGCGACTTAATTTATACTTTGTTTAGATAAAGATTTGAAAGGCTTTAAGGTTGTTTCTACATACATACATCCACATAGCCCAAACTTTTTTTTTATTAAATAGGAAGGCAAACAAGCAAACGTATTTGCGGCTTTTGCCGTTGAAACGTTAGGACCGTGGAGCCCAGACGCGCAAAAACTTTTTGGAAAGCTTAAATCAAAATTGATCGAAATCTCGCATGACCATGGCTGGTGCATTTCTTGGTCAACGCATTGGAATTGCGATTCAATTTGGAAATGCTGCCAGCCTTATGGGCACTTTACCGCAGGGGACAGACTTGGGAGATATTTATTTGTACATATAATTAAGTTTTTGTATTTTTTATTAGGTTAAGTTATTCATATTTCATTAAATGTATCATATTTTCTCAGCAAAAAAAATAAAAAAATCCCCAAACTGAATGCAAGTGGGTCACCTGATGATAAGTGATCACCACCGCCTCTGGACATCCGCAGCACCAAAGAGATTACAGATGCGTTGCCAACCAGAGAGCTAAGATGGAATACCTCTTGTGCCAAATTACACCGGCTATCTTGCTCTCCACGCCGGAACACAACAGTGCAAGCACTGCTGCTTAGCGGCAGGATTAGCGAGCGAGATTTTTTTTTACAATTATATTTTGACCGATTTTTGCCAGAAGGGAGGCTTGTGTTTATCGAGTACCTACAGTATTTAAGTTTATTTCTTTGGGACGCTTTGTAGCCAAAATGGCTAAAATTGTACTATGGCGTCTGCGAAAAAAAAGAGATCAACTTTAAAATAATATTCAGAAAACTTCGGATAAACAGTACCTATAGGAAAACATAAAAGACGAACAAAATTTTTTTTAGACGACGACTGGACATCCGCATATGGGTATTTTCAAACCGCGATTAGAATACCATTGGAGAGTAACGTCAGCCCACTGTCATTTCATACATATGTATAGGAATGAAACTTGGCGTAAGTCTATGAAATGACAGTGTGCTGACGTTACTTTTCAATGCTATTTATTTTAATCGCGTTTTGTTAAAAGTTAGGATCCGAACATGATCTTTAGTCGTAAAACGATTAAAATGTATTAGTTTAAAACTGCAATAAAAGTCCATCCTTTCTTGAGAAAGGTTGGAATTGAAATAACTAGCACAAAGAGAATCCCGAAACATTTGGCAGAATAATGGCAGCACATGTTGAAATTGCTTTAAAACCGGCTGAAAGGCTACCCATGGTCATAAAGAAATTAAAAAAAAAACTTAAAATAATTCCATCGTATTGAACAGCTTTTATGTCACTTATCCTACTGATCTTTGTTTTTATTACCTCGCTCCTAAACCTGATTTTCCCGTGAATATGTTTCCCTAATTTTTTATTAAAAAAAAACAAATCTAACGAAAAACTTGACAAATGGCAATGCACAAGTCGTGCGGTGCCAGAGAAGAAGAAAAAAAAGAACAGCTTTTGTTTTAGACGGGAATTATAAAAAAAACCGGGCAGAAGCATGGCAGTCCACGCTTAGTATAGAGTTCCGTAGTTATTACTATAACCGGGTATATTTTCAAACTCCACTTTGACGTAATTTGGTAAAAAAAAAACAAGGAAACGGTGATAATTTAAGAGTGTTCCTGCCGGTATATGCTTAAAGAACACACATTTTTGCAGATGCGCTTACCCTCTATCATCGCTACCAACATTTAGTAAACAAAAGATGCGCCATACAAATAACACCACTGTTGACCAAAGCTGTACATTTTGAAAATATACCCAACCAACAAAAATGATCTTATCAACCTTGTTCAAGATGTAGCTACATTTTTTTGATTTTATTTAAAATATTTTTCAAATTTTTAGCACCTGTTGAAGTTAGGCTCGGGGGTGCGCACAATTTTTTTTAATTTAGAGCTCTTAAAAAACTATGTAACGACAGCTTATTCGTCGTTGTAGGAATAAAAAAGAATTCCCCCTACTTTTCATGTACGGGAGGTACTTAATTTTTTTTAAATAAATATCTCAGGACAATTCACACCAACCATAATTATTCTTGATTTTTATGCATTTCGGTATACATTGCTTGCCCACTATGATGTTTGCGGGTGGTAGGACCTTGTGCAAGGTCCGTCCGGATCGGTACCACCATCTTGCTCGCTAATCCTGCCGCTAAGCAGCAGTGCTTGCACTGTTATGTTCCGGCGTGGAGAGCAAGACAGCCGGTGTAATTATTGGCACAAGAGGTATTCCATCTTAGCCCTCTGGGTTGGCAACGCATCTGCACTCTCTTTGTTGTTGCAGGTGTCTATAGGCGGTGGTGATCACTTACCATCAGGTGACCCACTTGCTTGTTTGCCTTCCTATGTTGTATAAAAAAAAAAATGTTAAGTCTGTTAGTCTGTAGCGTTACTTCTCGACACAGTAATGTACAGCGAATTGTCCTCTCACCTGCCGCCTGTCGCGGTTATGAAATTGGTCCCAGGGGGTTGATTGATACCTATTATTTCGTGCTTGCAAATTCTGAATTTATTAGAAAATCAATATGTATACAATGTAGTAGCGTAGATCTTCAATTAAACCATTTGATGGCCGAAACTGTTGTATATTTTAAACTTATTTTAAATATAATAAACACACCGCTATCACTACCGAATCAAATTTACATTTATATCAAACGTCTTTCTGCTTTCACGTCGTACGTCTTTATCACTCAACTCTCTATGTTTCATCTTCTCGTTCGATCATCATTCATCAAGTACATTCACTCCTACATATATAAAATGATTTATTTAAATAATTCCTAAAAGATGATGCCGTAATACTTACTCCGATAGCGCTTTTGAAACTAGCGTGTTGCTTTTTGCCACTTATCGGGTTTAAACTAAGGGTTTAAAACAGGCGCCGAGCACTCGATAGGTCGGTTGGCTTTATGACCCGAAGAAGACCGCCAAAGATTACAGTGCATCTTTTTCTCACGACACAAGTTAGATAGAGCCAAACTATGGGATAAGGGACCTATGAAGACACGTCAGGGATGCTGGTTGTTTCAGCGTTCGAATTTCGAACTACGGCCGATTAGTCGTAATAGTGTTGCGAAGCGAATAGCACACAAGTAGAATCATTGGGGTTTTATTTTTAATTATTTAAGGCACAGGGTGTAATTTTATTTGAGCAGTCGTTTTATTTATTTGTGTGCGTGTATGTGAGTTTTTACCGGTTGTTAGCTGACTGTGCAAAAGGTAAAGTTAGATTAATGTATGTAAGTACCTTTGGCTGTGTTTCTGTCATGAAAAAAAAACGATTCATAATAATATTATAGGTAGTTACTTAAATATTGTAATTTGGGAATGAAAGATTTTGTAGTGAGAAAGTTTTAGTGATGCGTCCTAGAATGCTTTTATTTAACATGGTATTTTACTGCAAATGTTATTATAGAATTGTCAGAAAATATAGAAAATGTATTCTGAATTGGTGATTAACAAATGAACTAATTCTTCATACAAGTGTGTTTTGCATAATTATTATACCTACGCTACAAAAGTATTCAGTCGAGTTGAGAACTCCCTACTTTTTTTAAAGTCGGTTAAAGAATACTTTAAATTGCTTGATAGCTGGTATAGGTAGGTACATGTTTTCTGCTTGTTAGATTAGGTAACGTTTATTTGGGTCTGCTAATATTTCGAGTAATTTACAAACTCGTACGTAACCTACACGAGTATATTTTTCTTTAATAAATTATTTTTTTGCGGTGCGCAAAATTGGAACTAATATCGCTCGCTACATACTCAATTCAAGTGCAAACAATAAAAAAGTTTGTGACGCTTGACGTTTTATTTCGCGCCATTTTGCATTTTTTAAAACAATGTGGCATTGGAATTTATAGTCATGAGCCGTTATAACGCACCGTGAAAATGCCAACGTTTTTAATTAATTTAATTAACAAAAAATGTTGAGGGCTACGCGAATGTAGGGTTTTACGAATTACTACACAATTCCTCGGCATAAAATAAAGAATAACTTAGCTTACCTATTCCTGTTTTCTTTAAATATAAATCACAGATAATAACTGTCAGCAGCTTACGCCGACGCCGTTGAAGAGGTCAAAATAGTTAACATACGACTCTATGGTCAAGAGAGAAAAGGTGGATTCATAATCAAAAATTACAAGCGATTAAACGCAAAAACGCAGCAATCAACCAATTGGAGACAGCGATTGTTGTGTTCACAGTGTGAATCCAGCTTTAAGGTAGTGCGCCAACCAAGTCGAACAAACAACACAGGCACGGCCGTACTATCCTTTATTTGAAGTAATTTAGGTCACTTTTGAGACCCCTTTATCTTTGTATTTACTTATGTTTTCGCGACTTGTAGACATTGAAATAAAACAATTTAAACGGTTTATATCGCGTGTATTGTAATGAATCTAATTCCCGCCGTTTCGAGCCCTTTACAGGTCTCATGTTCACGGGCAGACTGACAAAAAACTTAGAATACATTGACTCAATTTTGAAAAAATAATTGAAAAAACTAAATATTAAATTGTTCCAATTAGATTAGATTAGATTCGTTACAATACACGCGATATAAACCATTTAAATTGTTTTATTTCAACCCCTTTATCTTTGTTGTCTTGTAGGTAAAGAGGTATAAAAAAAATATCATAAAAATGTTAAGGTGGATCGCTTCATATTAGGCGGGAAATTTAAAATATTCGCAGATTTTAATTCATTGTGGCTAAATGGTGTGACTTTTTATTAGTTCAAGTAGTAAACCGGTATTAAAACACTGTTTTTTATGCGATTGTGTTATGATTTTGGAAATTGGAGTTACTAGTTTTAAATAAAGATACACTTTATACTTCAACCGACTTTTACGCATTTAATGCACAATTACTTAAAATTAGCAGGTCGAACTTCCAAAAACAAAACACAATGCCTTAAGAAACAGTGTTTTACTACCGGAAAACTATTTGAATTTAAATAAAGTTACACCAGTTAGCCGCAACAAATTAAAAACTGCAAAAATTTTGAAGTTCCCACTTCATACAAAGCGATCCACCATAATTCAGCTAGTTATCATAAAAAATAAACTAAAAGCGAAAGTTTTCATATGCATAATACATTCTGCAAAAAATATTTAACACGAAAGCTAAGTCAAAAATTAGGCCGTTTCATGTTGCTGTCAACCTCTTGACTCCTTCTTGAAAGGAGAAGCCATTAAAAAAAACAAAAAGTTTTTCCCAGTGCACGTTCCGAGACTTTGCTTTCACGTCACTTGCCAGCGACAGTTACTATCGTAATTGCGATCTGACGCTGTGAATGGCGTGTGTTCATAAAAGACTCCATGCGTTCGTTCCGCTCGGACACAATATTGTGGAGGATTATCCTTTAATGCTACGTAGATTGCCAATAAAGTACCTTCTTTGTGGAGTTCTGAGACTAACAAAACAGTTTTTTTTTTGTATATGTAGTCCGAATCGTATATCAAACAACTAGAAAGTATCTTGTTGTCTTCCCGTACGCAAAGGCTAGCTCAGTCATAACATTCGGGAAGATCTTAAAAACATGATAAGGAAAGCCTTTTGAGCTGGTAATGCTTGTCCAGATTTTATTCCAAGAGAAAGGTGCCCCGTTATTCTCTAAGCGTAGCAGCGTCGAGCTCGACGTCGAGCCATCGTTCTGTCTCGATCACTTGTGCTAGAGCAAGATAGGGCACTGCCTCAAAGTCGAGCTCGTCACTGCTGCACTTAGAGAATCACACCCCGTTGACAGTTTTGTTATTCTAATATAATTCTTCTCTTGAAGAATAGTAATCTAAGTTAGGTAAAGAATGGGTAAACAATATTGGCTACATTTTTAACATTAAAATACCGTGAGACTAATACATATTAATACAAACGGATCACTCACGTATTTTAAAGTTGAGAATTGCCCGACATGTTTGCAATAATTATGTTTTCATCTCTCATATTTCGAAATTGGGGCATAATCGGAAAAATCTCTTGTGAAATTGCTATCTTTCACCCCTCTTTGAACAATGTACTATTTTACAGCAGCTGTAAAATATACAAAAGAGCGGACCTTACAATTTTATCCGTGACGAAATTTAATGTTCAAGCGTTCGGCACGTTTTCATTGTGCTTTATTAAGCGCGGTGTTGCTCGACATTTATTTAGGTCTATGGGCCCTTTATGCCCAGTGGCCCGTTTCACGAAGCTACAAGTTACAATTTTACAAGTCTAAACCGGCAACATTGGTCATTATGCCCATTGCCATTGGTCATTATTGACCAATGTTGCCGGTTTAGACTTGTAAAATTGTAACTTGTAGCTTAGTGAAACGGGCCACAGGTCAAGTACTTGTAGGTACATGGTACTAGTAAAGTCATGTGACTTTAGTAGAAATCCGATAACGCTAAGATGGCGGTGACGAAAAAAAAACGGTATATAGCACGAATCTTGAATACAGCGAAATGTGGTTTCGATACTCTGATGCTTAATAATAATAATTCTGTAACATGTTGTAATGTCATTCTATAATAATATTCACCAAATCGTTTGACATGTGACACATAATAGCATGGCAAACATACTTTTCATTTAGTAGTAGGGATAGGGAATTACACTAGATTCAGTAAGAGACAGCGATGTCTGCGTTTTTGCGTTTTTATCTTTCGTAACTCCTAATTGAAAATTCACCTTTAGGTGGAAACGTGCCAAGTTGATACGAATATAATGAACAATAAGATGCACTATATACTCAATAGTTTATTTATAATTTTCAACTACCGACTGAGATTCAACACGCGAGTTTTCGCAAAATCCCGATAGTGTGGCTGCGGCATAAAAATCAGCAACTTGTTGCTGATACAACTCTTTGGTCTATTAGTTTTGGTCTACTCTAGTCTATAGTTTCACACTGACAGAAAAAAAACGGTCCATGGCGCCGAACGAAATGTTTTGTTTTTGTTTTGTTCCGGATTTTGAATTCGATTTAAGTAATTAAATGGAGAATTATTTTTTCTATAAATAAATCAAAAGTGTAAAAGGGAGCGTCTGAAGTTACTCAAATGAAGGTCGCATAAGCTGTATCTTCGATTGACGGCATTTTTAAAGGTAAACAAACATTAGTCGTGAAACATTTTCATTTCGTCGATCATAGGTGCTTAAAATAACAATAGAAATTGTTACTTTGTACCAACAGTAGGATATATATCTACAAATTAATTATCTGTTGGGCGCTGGGGTGTCAGCAGGTACTTATCATTGTAAAATCATAAATGCTGCTTTATAAATCTTTGAAACTTATAATAACACATACCTAGGCAATTTGATATAAGAAACTCAATTCGGTTATATATTTGAAACCGTGAGGTATCATTAATGGATAAGATAATATTCTAATAATTAAAGTACAATTCCATAATTCACTTGGTACTTCAATTTTTAACTAAATTAAAAAAATAGTTTCTTAAAATATAATAATAGTCCCTATGCTTCTACTTACGGCACTATACAGTTACATTAAAAAATATAAAAGTAAAATGGAAAATACTTCATATAAATAATTAAAAATCATATAAGGCATAAATACAAATATCAATGTTCATGGAACTTGGCAGTTGTCGTTGTGAAAGTCAAAAACTATCTTAAGTGTAATATGTTATCATTACTCAATTCAAAGACAATATCTTTATTTAACTTGAACTTGTAACATATTCTCACGAATATAAAAAATCCTTCACTGATTTCACCGCTGAGAATAAGTCGGTAAAGAATTGAATGAGTTTTGTTTTTTTATAGAACAGCCATTTTTTTACATCTCCAAGTAATTGAAAACCTAATGGCCTATCCAACCAACACTACAAATAATATGGATATATCTTTTTTAGGACCTATAGTTTTTTTTTAAAGGGACACTGGTGAAATCATGAGAGCAGGAAAATAGTTTTAAGAACAATTAGCCCTTTTTTGCAAAAATAAATTTGGCAGAGTCAAGAATAGAATACTTAATATTTTTTTGATAACCATTCAACATAGACATATTACTATTAACAAGAGAAAATAACATAATACAATACTTAAACATAAGCTAACAAAAAAAAACTAAAATATTTTTTATGCGGATCAACTCAGTTTAATCTAAGAATTAATAAATTGTATTGGAAGAATAAAACCTGAGCAGCAGAAGTTAGTGAAATTTAATAAAATTATGAACATATGTACAGTTATGTACAAAAACGAAATTATTCCTTTAAGGGATCTCCGCCAGTTAACCTTTGAGTAGATGAAAGAAGTATCACACAAAGGACAGAAAAAGAGCAAGAGTAGTGGAAAAAAAATAAAAAATTTACATACAATAATAAATACAACACAAAAATGTACTTAAATAATCATAAATAAATACTCAGAATAAAATATTCTACTGCCTTTAAGTCATGGTGGTTATAAACTGCATTTATCTTGTTGCATAAAAACATGAGATTTATTGTGATAGAGATGGCATGCTTTTGCACTAACTGAGTGTTGTGTTTTATGTGGTTTATCTCAATACTGCGGTCCTGACATGACGGCCAAGTTTAATTTAACCCTCTGTGCATCTCTGTCTAACTAGTGTCACAAGAAAGGGACACAGAGATAAACTGAAACTGTGCCTGTTCATTATCATAGTCTAATTCTAACTTTATAAATGTAAAGCCCTGCTTTGCTTTATAGCAGGGGTTCCGATACTTTTTTAGTACGCGGCGCACTTGCAGCTCTAGTATTTTGTCGCGGCGCCCTCGTTAGTCTAAATAGGATACAATACCACAGAATAAAAATTATAGTACAGAAACTTCTCCTTTACGACCGCGATTAAACGAATTCCAACTTTATTAACGCGCACAAAAAGTTCTTATTTACTTCATACACCATGCGCTAGGCGGCGCGAGTCAGAAGAATCGCGCCGCCCGCGTCCGCTTTCCCCCCTCCACTCCGTGGCGAAGCGTTAGGGTTGCGCTGTATTCGTTTTCAATTACGCTGTCACGGGGAGAGCAAGCGGGCGTTTGCGCGGCAAGCCGACAACCTACTGCAATTTGCCTACTCTGTAGGCAAGGCGGCCGAGCGTACCTACAGTGCGGAGTGAAACCCCCTGACAGTTGCATTACTCGCTCTACCCCTGCCCATGCCGCGGCTACTGGCTCTCTCGGTATGGCGCATTATGCCCGATTGGGAAGGTAGTGATCAGGGAAGTGGACAGCGCGAGTATGTGGAGTATAGGTACAGTCAAGGAAATTGAAACACGTACCACCGTAGAACCCAGTCGAAGAGACATACGCATGACATTTGTATGACATAGCCTGGCGTATAACGCGTCGCGTCATTGCGATAGGGTTTTAAGGTGGTACGTGAATATATTTCCCCTACTGTACTCGCGTGTGTAGATATATCCATCGCATACTCCTTTGAGTAGGAACAGTAGGGAGTTAGGGAAAAGAGGGAATGGATGATGTAGTGCAACGGTAGTGACTTGAATTCTCCTGGTTCGAGTAATTCGCTTTAAGCGTCGTCCCTTGTATTTTTTGAAACGTCATAATGATACTATTACTAGAAACTAATTATTAAACCAGGCTCCTGATTATTCGTTGAGAACCTTAGAAATAAAGTCCATTATACTTAACAGGCGTGAGGCAAAAATGGTTCCTTTAGTATCTAAACAATGCAACAAAAGTTATTAAAAAATATATATTATGTTTCCACGAGAGATGTGCCAGGATGCGTAGCGAGGGATGTGTTTGTAAAGAATCAATAAGCCGTTTCCACCAGAGCTGTGCTGACCGAGGCGAGGTAAATGAAGAGATTCTATTGGTTCTTACAAACACATCCCTCGCTACGCATCCTCGCACATCTCTGGTGAAAAAGCAGACTAAGTATGTATCCTATTTTATCATTGTTTCAGAACCCACCGAGATGTATGATGAAGAAGATGAGGAATTAATTGATGATCCAATTTCTTTGATATACGAAGAGTTACCAAATGACAATATGCATAGTAAGTTCAATTTAATGATAATTTTTAGTGATTAAATTAAAAAAAAAAAACCGGCTAATCGGCTATCTGTACAGTTAGATATAAACCCCTTTTGATTATACATGGCTAAAACCATCTCAATACTTTTGCCTTTATGTTTCACTAGCGGACGCGCGCGACTTCGCTCACGTAAAATTAGTAGCCTATGTCTGTCAGGAATAGTGTAGCTTGCTATCTGTGAAAGAATTTTTGAAATCGATTCAGTAGGTCCAGAGATTACAACCTACATACGAACAAACTAACAAACAAACAAAGTGTAGATCGGCTATTTCAGTCCCAAGTGTTGCTGCAATATTGGATTGAAATAAATAAGAAAATTTAGAAAATTTTAACATGGCCAGTTGTTTATATTTGGAAGTCAGTATTAGTTGAAGGCAAAGACGACTTTAATGGAAACTGGAAACCAGTATAATATTAGTAATATTACTGTAAATAATAATGTAATGTGGTAGGACCTTTTGTAAGGTCCGTCCGGATCGCTACCACCATCTTGCTCGCCAATCCTGCCGTTAAACAGCAGTGCTTGCACTGTTGTGTTCCGGCGTGGAGAGCAAGACAGCCGGTGGAATTACTGGCACAAGAGGTATTCCATCTTAGCCCTCTGGGTTTACGATAGGCGGTGGTGATCACTTACCATCAGGTGACCACATGCTTGTTTGGCTTCCTATTTCATAAAAAAAGCAAGGAATAATCAAATATTATCGTTGTTGCAGAATCTTCAGAGACGAGTTTCATCGATTTGGACTTAGAAGATGATCCTATATGTTTGATCTTAAATCCAAAGCAAGAATGTGTTGATACAGGTAAAATTGACTTTTTATATGCATTTCTTTTCAATTCACTGGATTATGTGTACTTTCAATCAACTTCTTAAATAGAGCCATTATAACAAGAATTGCCAAATACTGCTTTGGCGTTGCATGGCGTAGCATATTTAGCCACAATACTAAAGAATAGCAGGAATTGTGTAGGCAAAGAAATAATTGGCCTCCCTCTTCAATGGTTTAGATTCCCAAGTTATTTAGAGTAACGACTTGAAACTTTACTAAGTACCCAAAAATTCTATATCCGGCATTACACAAATATCGCGGTTTGGTCAGTTCTCCACATATGTAAATGTAACTGACTCGATACGTGAAACTGCATTTGAATATGTACAGGAATTTCGAACTCTTTAAAAAGGGAGTTCAATTACGATTCAACTAAATTCTGTAATTTCTGTCACTAGTATTTTAAATTTATAATGGCTTGTTTACAATTTGATTAGTTCAATGTTTTAAAACGAGGGTTTCTCTAATGATAAAGTTTGAACTGATCCTCTCTTCATCTCTATAATGCAAAATATTTCATAAAGCGTTAAATTAATTCTAATCTAATGTGAACTAGTCCTACAAATAATTAAAAAAAAATAGCATTCACTGCCACCTCTTTGTCCCTAGACTTTCATAAGTGCCAGAAACGCACATGTCCATTGAAATTACTAAAATTGAAAGTAAAGTGAAAGTGTCAAAAACGCATTTTATTTGCGCTCCCAGCAGTGATGGCGTTAAGTTCTTGCTTAAATTTCTTTTTTCTTTTTTTTTCATGTAAACTGAAGAAATCGTCGACCTAAGAAGTTCCGACTGTGAAAATGAAGACCCAGAGCCGGTACCTAGATCAAGCTACGGAAACAGAAACTTCATTTTACCGGTAACATTTCTTGATAGTTTTAGAAATGTTAAGCTTTTAAAGAAATGTAAACCTCTAAGTATCAAGATTGTGGACTGTTATAAACATCCGTGGTACTATAGACACAGTGAACAGAAGAAGTCGAGTGGTAACGCAAATTGTCTAACGTTAGGGAAATACAGTAATTTACTTAAGCATGACATTAAACAAGAAAAAGATGACGAAGATATGATGATTTTTGGAATTGAAGGAATAAATGCTGAAGAATTAACTGAAGTGTGTAAGTCGGGTGTTAATGTAAATTGTCTAACATTAGGAAGAAACGTTAATTTACCCAAACAGAATATTAAAGTAGAGATAATTAATGAAGACACTATTGTTCTTGAAAACGAGGAAATTAATGCTGAATCGTTAACTACTTCTAATCAGTCTGGAGATGATAAAAAACAGGACCAACAGAAGGAATACAATATGAAGAATTGCGTAACTTATGTGGACAATAAGATAGCAATAAATGAACCCAGAAGTCTTAATGCTAAACTCGGAAAACTTGATAATGAACTAGACCTGGCAAAAAAATCGAAGGACCGAAGCCAATTAAATTTTAAACAAAATTCCGGACTAGTAGGATTGAAAATATCCACTGAAGATATAGAAACGAGTGTAGAAAAAGTGACCAAAAAGAAAACTCATAAGAAACATAATAAAGTAACCGCAGGGGAAGCAAATATTAAAGATATTGGCATGACGTTAAGTAACCTCGGAACGTTAGTAATACCTGTTCCAGAAGTAAGTGATAATATTGAACCAAAAATTTTAACCAAAGACTGTGTTAGCAATAATATTACATTAAATGAACCGTCCTGTAAATCTTCTGATACTAGAGATACAGTAAACAATAACTCTAACAGCCCTACACGATGTAGTTTAAAAATAACCAATTCGAAGATTCTTGAAAAAGTTATTCAACTTAAGAAAACCAACGGTTGCGTTGATAAAGACGCATCCGAAACCAACACTAAGGTAGACACGCAACAAAAAGCGAAGAACATTTTCGCCAAGGACCAAACAGTTCCAAAGTTAAGTTTAAAACGTAGACCAACGACAGAAACTGAAGAATTCTATATTGTTAATTTAAACAAAGTGCCGAATGATTGCACTACAAACGAAGTTATACATTCTCAGGAACAACCAAAAGTTCAAGAAGCCGTCAAAAGCAAAAGCAACAAAAAGAAGTCACCTGAATCTCTTTCTCCAATAATTCCTTGTACTACTATTCATCATAAACTGCCACCGGTTACGCTATTAACTTCTGAAACACCTAATCAAAGTCAAACTTGTTCAATATTACCTACGCCAAGAAGTTACCACAAAAAATTAAAGTTGAAAAAAAGTTGTCTTAACACTTCGAATAATCAAGTTGTCAACACGACAGACGGAAGTCTCGCCTCATTCAATAAAGTGGTTGAACCACTAGGGCAGAGTCCTGGATACCCGAACACTCTCATATCTAATAAATCTAATTCTAAAACTCCGAAAAAGACTGAAAATAATTTGACACAATCTAAAAATAGCAGATTAAAACGTCCCGAAAATATTGTCAATGCCAAAGAAAGTATTATAAATGCCAATGAAAATGGAATTCAAAACAGAGCCATTGCAACTCATGATGCCAAAGTAAAGGACACACGTGTACCATCTGTAAATTATATGCAGGTTTACAATGAACAACTCTCCGAAAACTATATAAAGGAGATGAGACAGTCTTGGTTACTCAGTCATCCTAACTTGGCTAATCTCAATAATAATGAACCGGATTCCGAAACACTGAAAAATATTGAAAATAATTCCGTTCACAATCAGCTGAATTGTCTCAAAGATACCGCAATGGGAAGGAAAACTACTAGTGAAGTTACTAATAATATAATTCCAAATGGAGACGTAATAACTAACGATGCTAACATGAACAAAAAGCCAGCATCAGCTCTGAATTATTTGAAAAAATATGGCGATCCGAAACATTTCGAGGCATATTATAAAAAGAAGTTAAAACATCATATGTTATATTATCAGCCTGTTCGAAGCAATAGTGTGAATAATTTAACACCAATTAAAACACAGGTTTATAGTCTTCCTGGGAATAATACTGTAATTTTGAAGGCACCTCCTGCACATTTACAAACCAGCGTGCAGCAGACCTCTGGACTTCCTATTCCTACTGTGGTTAATCAAAAGGCCCTGTATCCCTCTAAATCGCCGCATGAAAGACAGATGACTTTTCAGTCCCCCTGGCAGTTCCCACCGCCTAACACTAATGTTGCATATAATCTTCCCAATTGCAGCATTCCTAACGTGAACATGCATTCAGGAAGCCAAATCTATCCGTATCATTGGCAACCAACTGTTTCTGGCAACCATTACTTTCCTCCATCACCTTTGGTTCTTCAGCACCAAAAAACCGGTTACCCCACACCTATACAAAATAAAGACCCCAATGATTCTGTCATAGGAAGCACTGCTAATGGCGAACTGATTAAGAAGATAAACATCGTTGGTTTACCAGCGAGCGAAACCACCTTAGTGAACGACAAACAGAAAATGTTAGATACCTTGAATAACGCAATTATAGAAAGGGATGATTTCATACGAGATATGTGTAATTCAAAACCAATAGTAGAAAAGAAATGCCCAAAACCTTGCCCATTATCAAAGAAGGCTAAAACTGCGCCAGAACATAGCAATGGATATTCACCCCCAATTTTGCCTATACCGTCGTACCAAAAGGCTCTTGAACTTTTCGAAATGAAGCAAAAAATTCACAACTCGCGTTTAAGTCAAGTAGAAAGTATGGACAGAAAGGGGATCGATATAAATTCAAAATGTGACAAACAGCTGCCGAATCTCAAAAAAAAGGCACCTGCCATAAAAAAAAGAAATCAAGATAAAGCTAAGAAAATATCTGTTGATGAATATTTTAAAAGGGTTTCCAAAGATGATGTAGGGGCATCTAAGATTCCCAAACGTAAATATAATAAAAAGAAGAATGCGCCAAAGCACGAAGCGGTTGATAATAATCAAGATCTGGGCTACGATTCGGACGCCACTATGAAAATATAGTTGGATATTTAGAAGTCTGTCTCTAACCTTAGACTGTTTCGACCGCTCAGTTTGAAGTTATGGTTAAGTATTTGTTTTTGTAAAACATTACTATTTTAAAACCGTAGTGACCTCATTGATTGTTGAATAAGTTTGTTTTTATCTTAAGACCAAATACGTTTCTCGATTTTTATTATTATATGTATTTAAATATTATTTCTGGTACAAACAGAATGTCAGTTAGGAGTCAATTTTAAATTTCAAGGAACAGTGTGTTTCAAGCAAAGTGGGCGGGCGAATATCGGGCGATTTGGTCGCCTTCATTAACGCCATAATTAGACAGAATTTTGAAGGGATGCTGAGTGTTGCATCAATTTGTGTAGTCAGACCAGACATTTCTCCCGGCAAAGCTTCAGAGCAGGTCAAATGTGGACACGGATTGCCGTCCCTTTCTTCTTCATTCTGATAACAACTGTTGCCGATTATGACGGCGGTTGGAACGCCCGAATACTTACCGAGAACCCAGCTATCGCTGCATTCCATTAATTTCAACAAAATTGCTGACTCTCATGACGCCCTGGATTCGCCCTTGTCCGTAGTGCTCCTTTAAAACACACACTGATTGTTATTTCATTTGTGATTTGTATACCAGTTCAGATACCAGTGCATTGATTGTTTTTCACGTTTATGTTATGTTGGCGTCGTGATGTCGTCTTACTTTTTGTAGCGTTCAATTAATAAATAATTTATTAAATAAACGATTGTTTTAAATTATCCATGTGTGCCAAATATGTAATATACCTTCGGCGATAAGGAGCTGTGGCCCTAACATGACTGGCCGAGTTTAGTTTATCTCTATCTGCGTCCCTTTCATATGACACTAGTTAGACAGAGACACAGGGAGGGGTTAAACTAAACCTGGGCTGTCATGTTAGGACCGCTGAGATGTCATTGTCTTCCCTTTAGTAGATTGTCTTAGCCATACTATCTGTTGTAACTGACTATATTTCGACGCTGTAGCAACGTATTTCTTTGTTTCATTGACAAACGTTTCATCGAATGTATCGTTACCCAGAATTTTCATTTCATCGACCCAGTTTCCTGCTGAAGTCGTGTACTTTTCAAGATGTCTGAATATGCACCGTATAGATTAGATTAGGGTTGCATTTTATCCACTGAAAAAATCTTACAAGACACCCTTTTTGATGAAATTAAGTTGGGTGAATCCAGTGTCGGTGAAACAAGGGTACACACTAAAGCAGAGAAGAGATATTTGATTCTTTTACCATAAAGGTAAACTTAGACGTGGTACCTACCGAGAGCGTCCTTTGTCATACGAGTGTCCATAGTAAGTAACTCACGAGCGAAGCCGAGATAAAAAAACCGAGACGCGAACACTCATATCAAACATTTACACGTCATTAGTAGCTGGGTCGTGTAACTCGGCGGCTCGGCAGTTACTCGGTCGAAAGGGTTTACTATGATTTTGTTTTCGAATGAGCGAGTTCATTCTCTAACTAAACCAAATGTGAGAATAGGAGTACTTGCTAAAACAAAATCTCTGATGTTGTTTCGGCTGTTTTGTGGTGACGTACGCAGGCGCCTGTCTGTCGAGCGTTTGCTCAGCCGAGATAAATATGGGTCTAGCTCGTTCGTTCTCTCGTTGATCGTATCGGCCGATTGACTGTTAGGTTTATATTCATAAATTGAAACAAATTATCTTGCTCCCCGCAAAACTAATGGTGCGGTTAGATTTCGCGGAGTAGCAAGGCAATTAGTTCCAGTTTATTGGTGTGGGCCTCCGCAACGCCTGAATGTATTAAGAGTTTATATTTATTTAGCACTCGGCCCTGTGCACTGACCCCGCCAAGCAATCATTATTGCATAGTTTACACCTTGCCAGTGCTCGCTCAAGCCGCTCGCTCGTTCGTATTTTTGTCGATCGCCTAGTGCCTTAATTCGACACAGTACTCTTTAGGTGTAAACTATGTGCAGACTAAGGTGCAGACTTAGCTGCCAAGTGGCGGTCTCGCTCCTTTGTCGCCGTCGCGTTTTGCAGCGATGCCAAAAACCGATTAGGTTGTTTTAAATTGTATTTTAGCGTTAAGGGGGTTCGATTCCCATAGAAAATGTCGGTGCACCTTTTGAAGCTTCTAGGACATTAATTTGAACGGATTTTTTTGGAAATAGTTAGTTATGGATTAATTACTTACGTAAAACCAAACAAAGAGTTGCTTTACCGATCCTGAACTTCAGTAGGATCCAGGAAATTATGATGCATTTTACCGTTGTGGGAGTACAACCGCAACCATGTGTGTGTGATATCTTTAGATGGGTGCGTCAATTAGTGACAGTTAATATAGGTGAGTAAAAACCTATTGACAATTTCGACCAGTCACGTGACCACCTATTTAGTTCCGTGGTAACATTTACATGGGTAAAGATCGTGAAAGACCAAGTTCAAATCTCGTTGTATCTTTTTTTTTGTATTTTAAAATTTTCTTTTTTCAATGAGTTTTGCAAAGTAGGATATAGTCTTCCAAAGGAAATGATAAAACTATAATTTTTTTTTTCTGATTTTGGATACAACGTAATATGACTCATTTTTATTACAATCTAAATGGAATAAACGTTCGTTTAACAAATAAAGAAACTGCCTTGAATAAAAGGATATGGACAAACTGCAGAAATATCTCAAAAAGGTAGAAATTTAAAGTTTACAACTATGTTAAATTTCATCCGGCTCACACGATTACTGTGGTACTTTTCCACAATAAATGACATGCTGATTCCTTCACAGGGATTGTCACATCTTTAAAATATTTACTGTGAAAAGGTTCCGTGCAGTGGTTCGCGGATCAAAACGGTGCAACTGTGCACTGTATCATACACGCAATGATACTATCCTTTATTTATTACAGAATAAAATTGCCCGCAGTATGGACTCTTATTTATTTCGTTTTACAATTATATTAGGTCGAGTGATAGGATTTTCTCCGACCTGAGAACTTTTTAATGAAACAAACCTTTTTATCAGATTCAGGCTGATATAAGGATAAAAATAAAAAATCTGTGGTCTATGACCTGCCAGAGGAAAAAAAATGTTCGATGACAAAGGGATTGTCTAAGCTATTGCGATGCTGTTACACTATTTACGTGAAAGAAAACCCAGAACAATTTGAACATTTTCCAGTTCTTGGTAAGTGATCTCAAAACCAGCAACCCTAAGATACATATTAATTTATTGCCAGTTTTTAGGTCCCGCCTCTCTCGCTTTCCAAATCAATCAATTAATCACTATTTAAAAAGTGGTAGCTCAAACTGCAACTAGCAAACTGAACTGGTTAGAATCTGACTCTATCACACTAAAACAAGACTTCCACGATTTCACGGTGGACGCTGTGGTTGTCCCTCATTGCTGCGACTAGATCTCTTCGTCGTGCTCGAACTGACCTGCAACAGCTGGTCGCCTGGTACGCCTCGGGACGACGACAACAGGTCAAACGTTATGACGTTTATACTGTGGAAGATGCCGAACGGCCCTTTGCGGGAAGGCACCTGCGTCGAATATCTGCCATGATTTCGTCTTACCTAGAGCCCCTAAACGTATAACTATGCAGCAATAAGAAGAAGCTTTTATGTTGGGGGCTTGGCGCCTTGTCTATGATAAAAGCCATCGTGTACAAAATTACAGAAAAGACAGGTGACCAGAGGCGAAGTTCGTTGCCATCACTGATCATTAACAGTGATCATAATTCATAGGTCTGAGGGCCTGGCCACATACGATGGCGTGTTGTATTGTACAGGCGCGAAAAAAAAAATTGTGGGCGAACCCATTTCTTTCTACTATGGATCAGGATTGGAGTAATTTTAAGAGGAAATACGAGGTGTTGAAAATAAGTGAACACAAATTTTTCGAGTACTTTAGAATGTCTGTATCAAGATAAAATATATTGTAATCTCCTTGTATTCAAAAGCAACACGTATTTAGAGAACCTGTGGGACCTTTGAAAATGTTAGGATTAACTATAACTACTATAGCTGAGTTTCTTGCGGCGTTTCTTCTCAGTAGTATCTTCGATTTTCTGAAGCGCTAGTAGATTCAGACATGTAAAAGAGCCTATATGGCCAACTTGCAAAATAAATTTTTCATTTTCATTTTCATAAGGTACGCGGTATAGCTGTACGAAATGAAAACATGTTTTACTCGATTGCCGCCAAAAGGGAGGGTTATATGTTTTTCGAGTGTAAGTGAGTATGTATGTATGTAAGTATGTATGTATGTAAGTATGTATGTATGTATGTATGTCTTTTCTGTGCCATGCGCTGCACCCTAAACGGTTTGATGGATTTTGATTTGTGAGGTGTCGTTGGATTCGTCTTGATTGGAGGGGTGACTAAGCTATGTCAATATTAACCGGCTCACCTGGCAATTTGTCATCTACTACTGCTTTTAAGCTACAATATGCATACAAGTGTAAAACTGGCAAATGGCTTCCCTGGTGGTAAGTAATTCTCCTAAATGCTTCACCTGGTAATCTGTAATCTACTGCTGCTTCTAAGCTACAATGAGCATACAAGTGTAAAACAGGCAAGCGGCTTTCCTGGTGGTCAGTGATTGTCCTAAATGCTTTACCTAGTAATTTGTCATATACTACTGCTCTTAAGCTACAATGCGCTTACAAATGTAAAACAGGCAAGTGGCTCCCCTGGAGGTAAGTTGTTTTCGTAACCGCCTTACCTGCTAACTTGTTATCTACCACTGCTCCTAAGCTATAATGAGCTGCGGCACCTCGGCCGCTTGCTATAATTCGTCACATACAATTCTATACAATTAATCGGAGCGCGCAGAACGCAACGCCCCGGACGCACGCTTCGGGCGCCTGCTATGTTTTGTCCTCCTCGTATTTCCTCTTAAAATTACTCCCATCCTGATTCATAATAGAAAGTAATGGGTTTGACCAGAACATTCTTTTTATTTGTCTTTTCGCGCCTGAATAACACGGCGTCGTGGTACAACGCGGCGCCCCACCGTGCACCCGCTCAGTACGGCACCGCGCGGTGTATTTCCACAGCGCGGACCGTAAATATGCACGGTAAAACGGCGCCGCGCCGTTTCACGGTAACGACTCCGCGCCGTGGACATGTGGCCAGGCCAGATTTCAGGTTTTAGTTATAGTATTATTTAAGTTGTTAGTTTACTTTTATTTCAAGTTTTTAGTTATTTTTCTGTTACTTATTTTTTAAATTTGCTTTTGTATTTAATGTTTCAAGTGTCAGATAATCTAATAATATTAAACTGTCATTTTAGATTTATAGCTTCGTTAATTGAAGGGACAAAAGGAAGAGGAAGACCCAGACTGACATATTTTGAGCAAGTGGAAGAAAATTTTCGAACCGCGTCGTATTGGAACATCAAACGGCTGGCGGAGAAGAAAGAAGACTAGCGATTACTGACAGGACCTGATGATAAACGGTGAAGGGCGGGATGGTTTTTTTTTTGCAAGTTTTATTTATCTGTTTTGTCACAAAATTTACCTCATATTGGTATGAAAATAGTATTAAAGTATACAAACAAATCCCTTTTATATAAGACCCCACTAGACCATGTATCTACAAAGCTCTCAAATTATTAATGAAAAGAGTAATGTCGTATTTTTTAAACAGGTCACATGGAGTATCAAAAGAAATAAACACATTTGATTCAGGCTGATCCAAACAGTGTATTAAAAAGTATAAGCTTCTTCAGAAATTATTCGTTACGGACTTATCAAAAGAGCCTGTTGTATTTTGTATTGTACCTCGTACAAGGCACTTCCTAAAATGACCACTTCCAGTTGTGACCCCTTCCTAAATACTATTATTTCATAAAATGACTTCCTGATATAAACATTTCCTGATTTGATCACTTTCCAAAATGAGCATTTCTCGGTGTAACCACTCCCAGTATTTCATAGCGCGACGTGACTTGACTACAAATCTACTAGTGACCCGCTGTTGCTTTGTTCCAATTTCATAGGTTTTCTCAGACTACAAAAGTATTATGATATGGTGCCTGCCTTACAGGTTGAATTTTTAAAACTGTTATCATTTTTGGGTGGCATACCAAAAAGTAAAAAGGAAAGTTATTGGTGCGATTCGTTCCGTCCGTCTGTCCATCCGTCTATCTGTCCATCTACCTGTCATAGCGACATATTTTAGTACATTACTAATGCTATATATTTGAAATGTTGAACAGATTATAAAATTTCCTTACTCAACCGTATTGCTAATCAAAAAATTAAGAAACATACTTTCGGTTCATCTGAAAATGTGAAATGTATGTCTCTCGATGCTCTCATTTCCTTATAACACTAGTCAGATGGAGCCGCATGCATTTCGGCTAGTACGGGGAGATAAAATAGATTATGTTCAAAGAGAAATACCGTTTTAATAGTAGTAGTAGCTTAATCAATTGAGTATCATTAGCTGAGAAATGGTTTTTGTTGATGTTAAATATAAAATTTGCAGGTACTTCAAGGTCATAAATAAAAAAATAATATCATAAATCGGTCATATCGGGAAGTGACTACAAGTGTTCATATCGGGAAGTAGTCTCATAAGGAAGGGATCGCCTCAGAAAGTGGTCATATCTTGACCTGATCATATCGGAAAGCGGTCATATTAGGTGTGGTCTTCAAGCAAAATCATCTTGATTTGTCGTTTCAGAAAGTAATTAGTTTTAACAGAAAGGGTTAATTTTTTTAAAAAACTTTTTATAAAAAACGCCCAATTCTGGTACCAATATCGGAATTCTAGAACAGAATGTCCAATGTCACTAACCACTGGACTTCTGAAAGGCGAGATTTTAGCCTGTGGCAAAAAAAAGACTTAAAACAAAGTAGGATGGTCAGAATATTACCAATTAATAGGCTTACGTAGTCATCCATACTATATTATTAATGCGAAAGTCTGCCTGTCCGTCTGTCTATCTGTACGGCTTTCGCACTTAAACTACTGAGTCGATTTCGATAAATTTTTGTACAAAAATAGTTTCATACATAATAATACAGGGTACTTTTGACATGAAACGTCTTTAATTTGGACATGAGGGGCTCACAATGCAAAAACCATGTCTGAACGAAATATGTTATGATTAGATCGCTTATTAGTTATTACTTTAAAAATATTGCACATATATGTAGACAATATTTTATTTAATCACATTTTTTCTTCACTTTGTTTTCTAAAACTATAACGTTATGTATCGTCAGTGACATACATTTATTTAGCTCATAATATTTTACTATCATGATTTATTTTAGATTTATAGCTTCGTTAATTGAAGGGATAAACGAGAGAGGAAGACCCAGATTTACGTAATTTGAGCAAGTGGAAGAGAAGTTTCGAAGCACGTGGTATTGGTATATCATACAGCTGGCGGAGAACAAAGAAGAGAGGCAATTACTGAGAGGACCGATGATAAACGGTGAAGGGCGGAATGGTATTTTTTTTGGAATGTTTAGCTACCTATTGTGTCGCACACTAAACCACATATTTGTATGAAAATTGTTTTTAAAAGTACAAACAATATCCTTTTAGATAAGACCCCACTCGAACGCATTAGTACTAGAGATTGCAAACCGGGCCCGCCCGGGCCCGGTGACCTTTTAGGCACCCACCGGGCCCGACCATTCTTACGGGGCCCGGTCACCGGACCTGGTAAGTAAACCGCGGCGCGCTGCGCGGGAGCGCCAACTCGTAGAATGTACGTTATTAGTTTTGTTTTTTTTTTTACTATGTGTTCAAATAGACACTATAAGGAGTAAAGAGAAAGCTTGCTTGTTTAAACTTATAAAAATGAATAAATTACTGATACGAATGTTACCTTTCCGCCCATAAGTAAAAGTAATCAATTCTGTAATAAGTGTGATTTTGAGACTTGAGTGAGACTGATTATTGTGATAATTGTTCATAAGCCAGTTTGAAATAAACATCAACCTTGAATCATTATTTTTCCATTCATATACAGGGTGTAATCGTTAAGTGTAGCCAGGCGATTATTCAGTAAATTTAACAGATATCAGAAAACTTTAAGCTGATGTCGAATTTACATTACCCAATGAGTAAAATTACATTAATAACTTTTTTTAATAAAACCAGAAATATCCCAAATATTAACTTCAAACCCTCCCATACATTTAGTACGCCGTTCGTTGAAAGACAATATAAGGCCTAGTCATTTCACCATTATAAAATGATTCATGAATTGTTTTAATACAGTTTATTTGCGTAAATAATGAATTTTAAGCACTTTCTCTTACGACATTATTTGAGGCTGCGTGAGACTTACGGCCGCAAAGGAGAGTTTGAAGTAAATATTTGGGATATTTCTAGTTTTATTTAAAAAGTTATTAATGTAATTTTACTCATTGGGTAGCGTACTCTCGATATCAGATTAAAGTTTTCTGATATCTGTTACATTTACAGAATAATCGGCCGACTACACTTAACGATTACATCCTGTATAGAAAATTTTCATAAAATATTTGAAAGGTTTCATCACTAACACACAACCCGGCCGGGCCCGGCGGACCCGGCCGGGTTGGCGACGAATGCAACCGGGCCCGGCCGGTTTCAGAAACATACCGGATTGCATTCTCTAATTAGTACCTACTGTATGGTATTGTGGTTCGTATAAGGCACTTTCTTAAATGACTGCTGCCAGATGTGAACTCTTACCAAATGCAACAATTTTATAAAATGAAGTCCCGATATGAACATTTCTTGATTTGACCACTTTCCAAAATGAGCACTTCTTGATAAAATCACTCCCAGTATTTCATAGCGTGACGTGACTTGACTACAAATCTACTAGCGACCCGCTGTTGCTTTGTTCCAATTTCATAGGTTTTTTTCAGACTACAAAAGTATTATGATATGGCGGTGTGCCTACCTTACTAGTTGAATTTTTAAAACCGTTATCATTTTTGGGTGTCATACCGAAAAGCAAAAAGGAAGCTTATTGGTACGACTCGATTCGTCCGTCCGTCCATCTGTCCATCTATCTGTCATAGCGGCATATTTTAGCACAGTACTAATGGTTTCTATTTAAAATGTGGAGCAGAAATTAATTTTTTTTTGTTACTCAACCTGATTGCTAGTAAAAAAATTATTATCGGTCATATCGGGAAGTGACTACAAGTGGTCATATCGGGGAGTTATAAGGAAGGGGTCTCCTCAGAAATTGGTCATATCTTGACGAGATCATATCGGAATGCGGTCATATTAGGTGTGGTCTTCAAGCAAAATCGTATCATCTTAATTGGTCGTTTCAGAAAGTTATAGAAAAGCGTTCGGATTAGGGGTAGTTTTAAGAGGAAACGGTTTTATCTCGAATGGGTAATTTTAGAAAGTAATCAGTTTGAATCGAAAGGGTTAAATTACTTAGTTTTTTATAAAAAAGCCCAATTCTGGCTGGTAGCAGTTCCTAAGTTCTAGTTCTAGATGTCCAATCTCATTGGCCCCTGAACAGCTGAAAGCCTGGATTATGGGCATGTGACAAATATTCTTGAACTGCAGAGCGGTCATGATATGGTCACTTTTGTGGTTACTAAGCACGGCGCCTATTTTAATACATTAACTATAACCACAGCAATTCCATGGGGATGAACACCGGCAAAATGCTTGGATATTTTTTCGGTACCAAGTAATTAGCTGTTTGTTGTTGTTGTTGTTAGCTTCGTAAGTGAACCAAAACAATATCACATTTTTGGTTGCCTCATTTAATTTAAAAAAATAAAAACGTAAAATGTCATAAAATGTTTTTATTTTTTACAATTATATGGCGCAACTAAAAAGTCTAATGTTATTTGGGGCACTAATTACTTTGTAATGTAAAAATATCCAAGCACTTTGCTGCAATTCATCCAGAGGAAATTGTTGGACAGATTCAAAAGAAATTATATATGAAAGACAGAATATCAACAGTTAAAAATCTAACATAAACATAACTAATATTTTAAATGCGAAATTCCGTCTGTCTGTCTATTTGTCTGACCAGCTCTCACGCGTTACTGGCTTAGTCTATTTATATATTGACACCTGCGAATGGATGCAGGGTGACTTTTTCTTTTTAAAATGTTCAAGTTTTTTTAATTACCCAATTTTATTTGTAAACTCGTTAATTTATTTCATTATTTGATCGCGCGATCGTTATAGAACCCAAGTAAATGTTGTTCTAAATAATAAAAATGTAACTTATCCATTTTATAAAAAATACGAGGACTACCCTAACACTCCACCGGTGCGTAGGTATGTCAATCTCAACAAATAAGCCTAGTTTCAGTATTGCTTTATTTATAAACTATGTCTATAGGCCTATTGAGCCTGAAATGAATTGATTCTATTCTATAATGGGGGTGGACATTGGGAAGTGGTCGTTTTGGGAAGTGGTGAATTTATTTTAGGAAGTGGTTATTAACTTTCATAATAAAAAAAAATCAGTACCTACAGTTCTTTGCAACTTTAGCAACAAAGTGTCATGACTCCATTTTTGAAAACAGAATGTTGCATCTTTCACACTATAGTTGGTGTGTCACAAGACATAATAGCTAACTGCTACCTGACAAGTCAGGCAGCCAAGGCCTTCCAGAATGCCCGTGAGATTCCGCGTGACGTCGAAGGCGCATTCTATCTTATTCATGTATTCTGTGATATTATTCAACGATGGCTAGGCGTTTAGTTAGCTGTTGTCTTTGGGTTTCTATCAACGGTGCATCATACGTGTCTTAACTATTATTTTCCTTAGGATTATCATGTGTCTCAACAATAAAAATGCATTACATAATTACCACTTTTCTAGTTTTATTATCTCACAGACTCATAACAGCCCATCTTTTTCATTTCTCTCAAAAGCAGCGTGCCTAAACAAAGTGGCATTGTTGGCGTTGACGTTCTGGTAGAAATAACAACATTGTGCGGTTGACGCCAAAGACTGTTTACTGTTTTCCACCTTATTGCAATGGAATAAGTTATAAAGTGTTTGACGTCGACGGTGTAGTCAGCCAAATTGAACTCTGGGTCTCTAGAGAACTAGTAGCAATGAATGAAAGCAATATTATTAAGACATTTACTATGAAAAGTCATTTTGACATTTATTGGTAAAGGTTCTCAGAATTCACATTGATTGTCTGCACAGACTCGATGTAAGGGTGGCAAAAGCAAAATTCAAAAAATATTTTGATTAGACATACCTACATTCACGCTTCAACACCAATTGTATGTACCTTTCTTTGTTGAGGTTCAATCGGATTTATAAAATATCATATCATCCATCAGGGTCCATTTAACATACTCAAAAATATGAACGACCGCTCTTATAACAATGTATAATTAAAGCGTTGGTAAGTATATACTTTTACACATGACCGTATCAGAGATTCGCAAAATACTTAGTCCATATAAGACATTTTTCAACTACCGGCACTTTCACTCGCTCGCATTGAGTAGTGCGACACAGTAAGAGTATGAAAAAACTCATAATCATAGGTCATAGGTTAGGTTACAATAACCCCAAGCTATATCCAGGCTCATGAGCTTTGGGGGCCATGGTCAGATAACCCAGTGCCCAGTAGCGGAGTTCCGTCGACCCCACCCTGAGGAACAGAACATCCTTGTGCTCCTACCAGCAGTAGCACTAGAAAATGCTCAAGAGTGGTTATCATTCGATAAACGCAAAGTAGAAGATTAACGTAGGCAGCCGGTATAAATATTTGTGGGAGATTCTGATATTTTGTGAGTTTAGTATTTGGAGAGTCAGGTATTTTGCGAAACTGGTATTCATGGACGTTTTCTGTGGGTAATCGTAACTCCACATGACTTTTTTTTATAAATAAATAAACTTCACTGTTTTGGTCGTACCCCGAATCTGGTATTTAGTGAAGCAAGTATTCTACTCAAGGGAGCTCCACCTCTGCCACGATGCTTCAGCTTATCAGCGAGTGGAGAAAGTTCGGCTTTTATGTAAGTATGGTAAGTCCTACCTACTACGGTCTGACGACGAGTGGAAGGCTCCTGTAAGTCTCTATTTTCCACTATACGTTTGGTTTTGCTTTGGTACAGGAACCTTCCGCTCAATAGTCGGGCTATTGCTAGCTCAGGAATCTATGCTAACTATATAAGTAAGGCTCTTCACAAAGACCAATTCTGTATCCAACGTCTTACCGCATCAGACCGTCGAAAATATTATCGGTCAAACCTATGGCAGTCAGCGAGATAAGCTTGGTGGTTATTTAGGTACAGGTACCTTCTATCAGGAACCATAATCCTTAGGATCAGTCCTTCGGTCAACTTATGGTAACCGACCCTGTAATGACATCAGTAGGTCACTAAAGCCAGCAATCATGAGGCACTGGTATTTTAACAACAAAAAAGGTGTAAAGATTTCGAGTAAGGAGTACCTAGGTGTGATGTGTATGATTGATATCACCTAAAAACGTTACTAAGACTTTATCTGAGTTTAGCACCAAAGTCTTTCATGGTCACCAGTTTTTACTACGATAATCACAATCACACTTGTGGACCTTTATATCTTAGACTTGAAAGCCTGAAATCATAAGAGATGGCTTTTCTGGTCTACACAAGTAAAACTAATAAAAGTTATGTATTTTAGTCAGTCGTGTATTCAGGTATACAGAAATTAACAACACGATACAAATATTTTATATCAGTTTTATTGCAGTCTGAAAACGTACGCCAACTAGCTAGCTAACTGCCGCGAAAGATTGTCGCTAGCTGGCGCTGTATAGTTGCATGTGTGTGTGTGACGATAGTGTCTGTATACGCTCGTAAACAGATTCTGCATTTTTTCTCAGGACTGGCACAACAATACCTTCCAACTGTGAAGTCAAAAAATCAACCGTATTCAGATACCTACGGTAACAAAAAAATAATAAAAAAACAGCGATAGGTTACGAAAAATTACGAAAAAACCGTAATTTTTTTTACAGCGCCATCTAACGGGACTTTGTTTGAGAGCGACCCTAGTCGGTCCCCCTTAAGCAAGACTGTTTAAATATACGTCTATGATTGTTAAAATATTGTTTTTTTTTATTCTTATCCAAGTTACATTGACCTAATATAATTGTCTGAATTCTGTAGACCTGTCTTGCTCTCATTTCTAATATTTTAGCGAAACAGCTACGTAATTGCGGCAATTAACTGTAAAAAATAAAATTCAAAACGAAAATCGAAAAAAAATCGATTATTAAAATTAACTGTTTTAAAATACTTGCCTGTGGTAGAGCACCTTTAGCCAGTGAATAAGTGCAATACCTCTTTGGGAGGTTTGGTAGCACACACCAAGATAAGAAGGTCCAGGCTCCATACGACATTGCATAACAATAGTTTGCACGCACACACTGCAAACGATTTGACAACTAAGTATTTTGTTGAGCAAGATTTGTGTCATGACTTGCTTTATGCATGTTTCGGATCGCTACAAAAAAGTTGGCCCATGCATGAAGCCTACATGAAGATAAAGATCACACAGATCACACACACACACACGTCGTAAATAACAATGAAGTGCGAGAAATAGTGGTATGCTTCGATGAAGAACCAAAGAATGTAGCCTCAGCACTTGTTAAGTGTACAAACACACCCAAAACTGTCAAAATGGTTACATTTGGTGTGCGTCGAGGTAGTAAGACCTGCAAGTAACTACCTTTTAATGTACACCTGTTGAATCTGTGGTAATTGTATTCTCTGCATCGAGCTGTCAAAGGTGACGTCTGTCCCTTCTCATTCTTACGACCTCCCAAGTCGGCTGTATGTTTTTGTGCTGTCCCCGAAATATTATTTTAATCTTATCGAATCAACCTGAAATACTGTAAAAGGAATGAACAGTGGGTTTATTGAATAAAGACGGTGTTCATCGAAAGACATTTACTTTTATTTTGAATCAATACATCGAGATCACACGAGAACTCCTCTGCGCTGCCGAAGCTCTCTGCTCTTCAACACCAAAGGTGTACACTGACTAGTTAGCTAGTTACAAACTATTTTGTCTATTGTGTACAGGATGTCAATTGAAGAGGAGGTTTAGAGTATGTAGTAGTCTCTTTTTGGGCACATTGTATTGCCATTTAAAGTATAGAAATCAGCTAATAAAATATCGCTTTCAATTTTATTACTATTTCTATGCTATACTATTTCTAATGCATGCTATATTAGAATGTAATTGGCAGTATAATTTGTGGAAAATGCCGCCTCAATGGACCCAGGGAGTGGTAGCAATTAATCCATCTGCATGGCAGCCGCCATCTTTGCCCAATAAATCAGCAGCTTGCTGTCGAGTGAGTTACTGCCCATTTGCCGTCGGTTGAAAGCGCAGCCATAGGCCCTAGATCTAGTGGCTTAATCCCCGCGCCAGCAGAGATGGAGTCACATTCGAGATATGCCAAAAAGAGCTGTGAGCACAGAAAAAATAATAGTAGGTACTAACATATAGAAACTTCTCGTTTTCGACCGCGATTAAACGAATTCCTACTTTATTAACACGCCCAAAAAGCTCATATTACTTCATACACATTCGTCAGGCGGCTAGAGTCAAAATGAACGCGCCGCCCGCGCCTGCCTTGCTCACGAACTCCCGGAGACACGTTAGGGTTGCGGCGCATTCGTTTCGTTTTCAATTACACTGACACAGCAGCGTGATACACCGAGGACGAGCAAGCGGGCGCGCGGCAAGCCGACAACCTACTGCGATTTACCTACGCTGTGGACAAGGTGGCAAAGCGTACTTACAGTGCGGAGAGGAACTCCTCTGCTGTTAGATACCTCCAAAATCTGTAATTGTTTGACTTATCTCAAGTGTGAGTTGGATCTCGACGAACGTCGGAATTGGAAGCTAGCAGTAGACAAGTTTCAGGTGAAATAATGATTTATTGTGGGAACGTGTAAAGCTGTCTTGCCACTAAGGTGGAGCCATAGAAATAGCATAGTTATAGAAAGAGTTTTAAAATTTGAAAGCGATAGCTGATCTCTTTACTTTAAATGGGAATACAATATGCCAAAAAGAGACGCCTACACTATCTGAACCTCGTCTTCAATTGACATCCTGTATACACATGAATACACAAAATACATTTGGTGCACATTAAGGTAGTATAATCTATGTTTTTCTTATTACTTAGTAGGTTTTACTACTTTGACGCACAACTAGGGTAACCATTTTGACAGTTTTGGGTGTTTACGCTTGACATGTACTGAGGCAATATCCATGCTGTAGTTCTTGATCCAAGGGTGGAGTGGAACAGTACCCTTACCATGAGTACCTACAGTGCACCTAGCCGTAACTAACTCGCTAGCGACAGCGTAAAACGATTCGTATGGGAAATTGCACAGCGCCTCTAGCGCTCACTTAGATAACTAAAGATCGCTAGTATGAGTCCAACGGTAAATTACCTATCGAAATCTGAACGTCAGTGTCTAACGTTCTGTAGCTGTTGCCGTAGAATATTGGTACCATGAGTCACAAATTTGACACATGTCATCGAAAAATACCGTATCGACTATGGTTAACTCTTTCACTGACAAATGGGAGCGTATTTAACCGCTATCGACTGTAGTAACGTAATACGAATTTTCGATAGAAACTCATGGTAATGGTACAGATCTACGGCGTTTTTATACATTTGAAACTTCCCTTGGAATTTATCTCTGTACGCGTCTTATGATATGACACTAAGTATACTAGTTTGGCAGAGACACAGGGTGGATAAATTCTGAGACGTACCCAATCTCTCTTATCAAATTACAAGTTTATACAACGTCTGGAAACATGAAATTTAACTCGTAAGACGTCGGACAACGATGCTCTGTAGTTTTACATAAATTATAAAGGAGTTTACTTGAAATATCGCAGCGTTCTATGCAAATGTGTTGGAAAGTTCCAGAGCGATGCCCATTTGCGCGGTGCGAGTAGTCACATGCGAGTTGCATGACATTGCGGGCTGCCAACGTGTTATGTGATCAGGCCAGATGTTCAAGAGAACACCTCGTAACTATGAATGCGTTTATTTTTAAACACTGCGTTAAGAGGAGTGTGAACCCGGCCCCAGAAAGCGCTCCCCATATAAACGGCGATAAAGTTTTCCACCCTCTAAACCTTAACCTATTACAATGATTTTTTGATATGTTGTCATTATGCCTTAAAACTAGGTTTGTATGTTTTGATTTTTTTAATATTCTTCACAGATTTGACAATATTTGCACTTAAGGAGTTTCATACAAAACAAAAAAGCGTCAATATTTCTGAAACTATTACGAATATTTAAAAAATCAAAACATACAAATCTAGTTCTAGGGCACACTAACAACATACAAAACAACCATGGCTATAGGTTACGGTTGAAAGGGTGGAAAACGTTATCGCCGTTTGTATGGAGAGCGCTGGCTTCACACTCTTCTTAAGTGCGTGCTGTCGAAACTAAGTACTCACGGGCTATGGAGTGTTGTGACACTCCACTCTCTCGGGTTCGCAAGGGTGTTTACAGCATCACAATCATCATGATGATGGTGATGATACTGATGATTATGTCGTCGTGTGGCCGTGGTACTCAGCCGTGCCTCAATCTATGCTGAGCCAGTGTTGCCAACTTAGTTTTGTAGAAGTCGCTAGAAATGTAGCAAAAAGTCGCCAGTTCATGTCTAATGGGGTCCTAATGTCGCTAGATGTATGAAGCACTGGCCATAAGAAGTCGCTCGCAAGTCGAAGTATGAAACACTTGCAGAAATAGTCGCCAGCGTAGTCCCAAAATGGATGGTTTTGACACTTGTTTGCGCGCTATCGAAAATAAACGGTTTCTCTGTTATGATATAGTTTGATTTCATAATATATCTAAGACAGAATCGTGACTGGTCTATACTGTTGTATAAAGACACTAAGTTTAAGGTTACAATCTTTGGTTACAATGGTCACATCACGGCACAACTCACCTACAACGTTTCAAATTCCGCTCTACGGAGAATTCTGTTCAGGACGCGTCAGCGAATACTTCCGCGTCGCAGCGAGCAAGCACTTGCCGCGTTTTAATATGTAAGCATATTTCTGCAAACATGAGCTCGAGCATGCTTTTAAATTCAGGTTAGATGAAAAATGCCATACCAGGAATTCGTAAGAGGTCCACCAAGCTACGAGCATTTGAGGTGTTTCGCTTTTTTAATAACAGGACACTAGGACATCATTAAAACTTCGAATATATATTTTTCTTGCTTTAGCTCTGGCACGATTCGTTTTATTAATTAATTAATTTATACTCGTAACTTGGTGGGCAACCTCATACAAATTTTTAGGACATGCGTTTTGGACGCGTGTACCTGTACCACACCACGTGTCCCTGGTTTTATTTTTGAAATCCCCCAATCAATTATAATAAAATTTAAAGCTGCAATACAAAATTGCCTTAGTATTTAGTGAAGCTGTATCGTTGCTCACCTTCCTTTCGTTATATAATACGGTATTTCACTTAAAAATCTAATGACATAAAAGTGCAAAATTGGTGTAGACGGCCACTAAAAAACATACTTATGTCCAAAGAAGTAGGTTACCTGATATTTTAGAAGTTACAGAGATACAAAGTTACAAAGATGCCGAAGAGAAAAAGTTCTTTTTTTTGTTTCGAAATATGTCATTCAAATAATATAAAAATGTAAAAAATTTTTGTATGTGAGTAATTAGATAAAAGCTTACAGCATTAAAATAAACACGATTTAGTGTTGGCTCCATACAAAATCACTATAGTGACGTCACTGGTGCTGTATGCAGCGCGATAGAGCGTTTTGGCGACGCACGCCTGTTGTCATTTTATTACTCGTGATATTTCGAAAAATAATGATTGTAAAAGAAAACTAAAATAGTATTTTATGCAACTGCTATATAATGAGAGGCCTTAAAACACGAGTGTGGTTTTATGAAACGAGCGTCAGCGAGTTTCATAATAGGATCACACGAGTGTTTTAAGGTCTAATTATACAGGGTGTCCCAAAACCCTTCAAAAAAACATATACAGCGTGATAGAGTGAGCGATTGCGAACAACCCTATGTATTTTGTTTTCTGTTTCGTTGTGTTTGAAAATTTCGATTAAAATTAATAAATATTATTTGCTCTTAGTGCCTCTACACCTAAATATAACAGATGCATGTAAAATGTCATCATTGTATTACGTACCTCCTTGCAACAGCAAGCATAGTGTCATTCGGAGCAAAAAAAATTAAACATAGAGTGAACGAATGAACAAAGACCTAACAAAGACAAACTCTTATCGTCTATTGTCAAGCCGCTGTCAAGCGGATTCACATCAAAATATTTTGCTATTATTGTTGGTTTAAATTTTGCGTGAATATTGCTACTTTACGAATTGGTGACTTTGTTAAAAACAAAATAACTTAAGTGTTTTTATTTGCTTTGCATGGAAGTCAATTACAATACCGAAAATAAGCAAGTTTTATGTAGATTAAATCGGTAGAATTGGCGGTGCTTTAATCTTCAGTTTCTCTTGTCCTTAAGGATTTTGAGTACCTATTATACATTGGCCAATGGTTGTTACAGTACTCCATAAGTTATCATTAACCGGTGTCGAAAAGATGTCTCGTCAGTTGGCGTCAATCCAATGCCGTTTTAAGTATAATAATCATGTTTTGTTGAACGAGCGTGGCAATTCTGACTTTCGTTGCAGCCGTATGATAATCAGCGTTATTGTATCCATACGTACGCAGTAAAAAATACCCTTCTGAGGTCTCAGACACGGGCTGCCGTATCATAATCATACTGCTACGAAAACCATACCGAGGTGCGAGCACCACAGAGCTTACCTGTCGATGAGAGAACCTGGCGATCTAGACGTTTTTTTGTTCAGGGATATTTCGAAACGAAGATGAGAGTAAAAGGGCGGCTGGTAGACAAGAACGAAAAGCTAATAAGCCTTTAAATAGTGACTACATAGAAACCAAAGCTAAGAACGCCTTATACTTGCAGACACTGTTGGAAGGGATTAATTAGACATTGTAGGGAAATATTAATAAAACGGATCACTCACGTATTTTTACGTCGAGAAATGCCCGACATGTTTCGAACCAGTCCGTGGTCCTATTGTAGGGAGTGAAGAAAGTGCGCATGGTGGAAGCCTCGAGCAACTAGGTCCGGTGCACATCTCCCGTAACTTCATCCCAAAGACAGATGCCACCATGGGAAGATGGCTACAAAGTTGTAATTATCAGGAACTATTTAACCTCATTACCAGTATTAGCTGAGCGTTATATGTGCATTTTATTGTAAACGAAAATATTTGTATGTATAATTAAATGAATAAAGTCTAAGTTTCAATTTTATTCACATGCAATTGGTAGATATCTGAAGTAGAGTATTGTAAGAAAAGAACACGTTTGCTGTGTTTTTGTAAGTATGCTTTTAAGTTTGTAGCTTCGTAAGGCTGCCTTTCCACAAGAAATGTGCTACGCTACGTTGTTATGGATGCATCTGAAATCCACCAATCATGTTCATTGGTCCACATAGCATAGCACTGGTGGAAACGGGTTCAAATAAGCTATGACTTTTATATGGAAAGATGCGTGCTATGGATGCGTCCTATGGATGCGTGCTATGGATGCGTGCTAAGGATGCGTGCTATGGATGGTCGCGAGTCATGTAGTGATGCCAGCGTCTCCCCCTCACCGCGCTAGCGCTCCGCGAGCCCCTGTCGATACATCGCATAGCTCGAGCTGCACATCTTCCTCGCACAGCTTAGTATTGGTGGAAACGGTCACACAGTTTCGTAGCGTAGCTTTCACGTCTTCGCAGCATAGCTGCATAGTACATCTCTGGTCGAAAGGCAGCCTAAGCCCAATTAAATAAGTCAGTTTTAATGCCCTTAGCTTATTATAACGCTAGCTAACTAACAAAGTTTAAAAACTCTCGTGATCATAATATGTCTGCCATAACCCTCTTAAAATTTAAATTTTGTCACAGCATTTTGTTGCAAGGGCAATAAGTATTAGATATGCTAGAGATGTTTATCAAAAGCTGGCCCTCTATCTTTGTTTTTAATGACTTTTCAAAATACAGAAATATTATTTTAATATCTTTAATTTTCCGGAAAACACATTTATTGGTTAGAATCGGTGTATATCCCGTGAAATATTAAAACATACGGACACAAATCATATCCTTGTTTTTGATTCTGAAAGTATTCTCAAAATTGGTTAAGTTTAAGAGGAGGTAAAAGGGGGCAATAAAACACTGTTCTGCACCATTTAATTAACATAATTTACTGCTTAAGGGCAACTGTTCTTTTCGTGCTTAGCCAATATTACCAATCAGGTGCAGTGGCAAAAAAATGCCACAGGTTTAATGGTAAAAGCAGGATTTAGTATTGTGTGATAGTTCTTATACTAACATATAGCGTTGCGGAGGCGTCTGTGCAACCTTGGCCCTCGCCATCGACATCGGGCGGAGGCTCGGCGACTGGTGGCCGCGGTGGCTACAGAGCTATCGCGGTCACCAGTCGCGCGACTTTTTAAACCAGACCCAACGTTGTAGACGTTGTTGCCCGCAGGTCGGCTGAGCCTCACGAGTCGTTCACGCTTATTTTGGGTGCTCCCGTGCCCATGTACTGCCTTTACTCACTGGCTACATCATAAAACTGTGCGCTGATAAAAGTTGCTGCAGCCGGTCTACGGCCTCCAACACCGCTGCGCTTATATTCATCACTGAAGGCAATTCTAGTATGCGTCGCCCGTCGGGCTACTTTACTTTAAGTGGAGTGTGAACCCAGCGCTCTCCATACAAACAGTGATAACGTTTTCCACCCTTTAAAACTTAACTTATAGCCACGATTTTTTGATATAATGTCATTATGCCCTGTAACTTGGTTTGTATGTTTTGATTTTTAAAATATTCTTAATAGTTTCAAAAATATTCACGGTTTATTGAAAACAAAACTCATAAAATGTAAAAATTGACAAATCTATGAAGACTAACAAAATCTAATTACGACATAGGAGCTGAAGACGATTGAAGTTGATGAGCTGTGACGAGAGCATCTTTCATGTGGCCATTATTTCCAATAGGAACATTGTATCTACTCATGTCCTAGGTGGAACATTATCTGCATATGTTTCGCAGTAAATTAAATGCCAAAATTCCTCACTGGAACTCAATCTTCTTTTTCTGATTGTTAAAATCCGATCCTTTTTGTCCCACCTTCTGTGATACTTTTTGCCCCAGAGGTAGGTCGAATAGATATTAAATCATGCAAAAAAAATTAAACAATGTATCCAAAATCAGACTTTTGTATGTAAAACTGTATAAGTACTTTAAACCGTACTCTAAAAGAAGTTTAACTTAGTAATGTTACAAATAAAATTACCTGACAGGAAATCAGTTCCGTGTAAAAAGTTACTTTCGTGTGTTTTTGGCACCGCGACTGCGTACACTCGCACTGGTGCAAGATAGCAAACTTCTCGAAGTGGCATGCGTACTGACTATGCAGCCCTATCCTACTGCAATAACTCCACATTTTAAAAAGCGCTTAGTTTTGATTGCAGCTGTGGTGGACCTTCTTACCCACGGACCTATAAGCCCCACCCTACTCTAGTGCGTAGCCATCAGGGCAGCCTGGGTGCATATTTTATATCTTTTCCGCTCAAGCAAGACGCAGCTGCCCATCTAAAAGAATTTCTCTACATGCCGTAGGTCACAATTGTTACTTAGTGGGGCATACGAGGCCCCATGGCCCCACCCAATGTCGCCGCTGATGGCATTCTTCCTAAAACTGACACGGGGCAATTGCCTGCGCATTTGTGGGTAGGACTGCGTCGCCTACAAAAACTTTCATCTTTGCAACGAGCCTGCGCTTACTGCAGCGCCGAACGCACGGCAAAAAACATGCTAGCACAAAGCATCCTAGTTCTGCACCCTTAAATGCATCAACAGTACTAACGTCGTCGAGGCCCTGCTCGTCTTGTAGAGGGTCCTAATGCGCTGCACCTTTTTTTAACAAATAACCGTAATTAGCCGTACAGTGCAGTGCGTAATAAGTTCGGAACGTGTCGCTGTGAACTCAACATTGACACGTTTGTAAAATAAAACAATTTTATTCAATCTTAGACTACCGTTTGAGAGTATGAATAAACAATTTTAAAAATGTTTTTGGTGTTCTGGTCAACACATTAGTCTCAAACGCATAAGTGCATTTTTCGTGCTTGCATGCTTACTGCATTGGAAGCGTGTTCGTTTGTTGGCACTCTTTGCAGTCAAACCTGGGCCAGTGCCTTGAAACGCACAATTAAGTTTGGGGTAAGCCACATAATCAATTTTAGTAACAGCTGATTGCTGTATTACCTCTACATGTTACAATGCGCGCGAATATTTCCGGTAAGTATGCAGCTGTACGCGTTAAACGCGCTAGTTTTTATCGTGGACATCCAGCGTATATCCTTGTCTATAACTGTTTAGCGTATGCAAAGGAGGCTAGATCTTACTTGATGTCCGCTTTAAACAATAAATTGCGTACACAATCTTTTTAATAGCTTGTTGAACTTTTAACCTCCCTTGCAATATTCATATTGAACGTACTTTTCCGTTTTGATTATCGGGAAAGGAAGGGAAAGTTAAGGAAGAAGGAACTTAAGGTAGAAGTTAAAAAGGGATAGCAAAATGGTGAACTGTATCAGAAAGGCTAATATGCGCCTCAAAATTTGTCCCCCATCAGTCATGCGCCTCTTTCACCTCGGCTTAGTTAGAACGAGACGCAAGCTCATCGTAGCTACGAGTATGAGTGCTAATCATGCAGTTTGAGACAAGTGAGCAGCAAGTAGGTTTTAAACGTTAGCACGTTTGTTTATGGTTATTGACGTTTGAACGAACGAATGATTTAGATTTCCTAACATTCATTTTAGAATCCTATTTCAATATGATTAGTGTTGAAAGCTGAAGGTCTAAAATTGTGGCCGACTTCGAAGAACTGTAGAAATGACGTTAGAAGTAATCCCTTGTAAAGCTGGGAGGCACAGGGAGCAAACGTGTTTCAGTGCATTCGTTTTTTTGATCCCACGTCGTCAAAAATTAAAATAATCAAAAAAGAAAAATACAGGGTTGTTCGTAATCACTCACTCTATCTCGCTGTATATGTTTTTTTGAAGGGTTTTGGGACACCCTGTATACAGTTGCATACATTACTTTATCTACACACATATCATATCTGCAAAAAACCGTAACAGCAAAAAACCAAAAACGAATGACAACTAATGGCCGCCATGTATATTAAAAAGGTACTCTGTGATTCGATCTATCGATGACAATAGCGACTATATATGCGATATATAGTCGCTATTGTCATATCACTCGAGATCAACTGTCGTGCGTTTAAATTAAAAAAACATACTGAGTTGACGTTTCGTATCGATAACTGTTTTAATATCTGTGGATACTAGAATAGAGACCAACTTGAATTTTGACAGCTGTTCCAAATTTAAATTCATAACGTCACGAGCAGTCACGAGATATCGGTAATGTGATGACCAATAAAGAACAGATTTACCTACTACCACAGACAAGAAAATTCTTATAATAACATTGGTTGTAATAATGCTGGTCATTTCCTAGGGTTTTTGAACGCGTTATTTAGCCTTTATGATATGTGTGTAGATAATAGTATTTTATGCAACTGTTGCATAATGAGGGGTCTTAAAACACGAGTGTGGTTTTATGAAACGAGCGTCAGCGAGTTTCATAATAGGATCACACGAGTGTTTTAAGACCTAATTATGTACAGTTGCATACATTACTTTATCTACACACATATCATAAGTACTCTATGATGGGTTCAGAAGCCATAGGGCAATGACCTGCATTGCTACTAGCTACTAGTGCTAGGTACCTATTAAATATCTATGGACTGTACACATTAAAATAATGTAATAAAAAATTAATTTGAACAAATATAGAAACAAATTAGAAAAATTCTCATAATAATATTGGTTGTTATAATGCTGGTCATTACCTACGGTTTCTGAACGCATTATAGAGCATTTATGATACAAGTGTAGATAAACACAGTTTTTCTTCTTTTAACCAACTCTGTCAATTTTGAAAAAAAAAGCCATTAGAATACCGTATTGTACAATAAAGAGCCATACATACATACAAGCAAAAAGAAGCTGTTGTACGAATTTTTAATTTAAAAACAGTTTGTGCTCGTTTGTTTCAAAACTTTGTACGGCAATGTGTACCCCATATGGCTTTGGGTTCTTAAACAAGGTGTTAGACGAGCAGAAATCTCCGAAGTGGAGTTGTAGAACAAGACGCGCTGGTAAAATGTGTAGTTTGAGGCTAGCATTAATATTCGGCGCAGCGCCAGTGCGCAGTGTCGTACAAATGGCCGACACAGAGTATACGCGCGGCACAAATCTAAAGCACCTTACTGGCCATCCATCCTGCTGTACGTCCCGCCAAGGTCATGCACGATGCACGAACGTGAGTAGGCTTGTCGTACGTCGGTTATTATTATTAATTGCTTGCTGGACTTGCACGATCAATTTTGGATCCAGCGAGACCCCCCACCACTGCGCACGTCGGGCAGATGGATGGTGAGTAGCGTTGCTGTACGTCAAAACCATCAGGCGTCGTGCTCGTGCATGCTTGATCACGGGTAGGCTTGCTGTACAGCAGATTTGACATTTTGAGCTTGTGTTGCAATGAGTCAAAATGGATCGCGAAAGACTTAAAAAAAGAATAATTTATTTTTTAATACATTTTTTTATTCTAAAACTTCTTCCTATTTTTTTCTTTCCTGCTGCTGCTGCTGCTCACATCAGAAGATCTCAATTTTTTGGCGTTTTGAGAAAAATGGTGGCATTTTAAATAAGAAAAACACGTGCATTCATTTAATTCGTCGTACAGCAGGATGGATGGTGAGTAAGGTGCTTAAAGGTAGAATTAAATTGACTCATAAAGATCGGATCAACGGTTCAATAGTTATCCTTAAAGAAGCATACATACTGTAATAACCTTAGGTGTTTCCGAACACCAGCCCCCTACGCTAACTTAAAAGTGCTACAATTTGACATAATTTGTAAAGTTTTCATACAAAATGTGACATATTAAGTTAAATTTTAGCATTTGTCACTCTTGTGGTACAGTTCCCAGAAGACCCAGTATATAGCATTAGATTTATAGGGCATACTCTCTTTGCGCATGACCAGCCATTGACAAATAAATCAAACTATGGTTTAACGCATACATCGTATCAAAATTATTATCATGGATGTAGTTGATGGTAAAAGAACTGTCGGGAAACCCAAGATGTCGTGGCGAACATAAAAGACTTACACTTTGAATGCCAAATGAAATAAGCTTGAATCCAAGTGAAAGCTACAGACCCTTCACTTGGGTTCAAGCTTTATTCACTTCAACTAATCGCCCCTCCCTATTAAAAATGTCGGATCTGCAAATTTGCCATTTTCTGTTTATGTCGTTAATAGACCTTGAATTACGGTAACTTTCACCCCCCCGCAAATAAATATTAAATTTAATGTATAATTTATGAAATACGTAGATTAAAAACGTCTGATCTTGCTTAAGTATTCGTTAATAATGTCGGTAAAAATACCGACCGATTTGCAGATCCGACATTTTTAATAGGGATGAGCGTAATAGGCTTGAGACCAGGGAAAGGAATGCAAACCAGATTATTTTCTGTAAGGAATAACCGGTTATAACACCGGTTAACCGGGCCTGCATTCCCTGCTTGGGACAAACTTCAAGTGGTGTTCCAAAAAATAGTTGGTGTCTCTATCACGCCCTACTCTGTACAGAATCTTAAGAAAAGTAGCGAACGGAACACCCGGCGGAATAGATAAGTCGCGTGTCCGACGGAAGCAGAGCTTGTGGGAATCTACAATCTGTCTCTTTCTAAATAGGTGTGCATGAGGGAAATGGCAGCTCAATATGCTATCCCGGTTAGCTGCGATTTTAATTTTCTTAACAAGTTTGGCAAGTTAACAAAATAATAATAATAATAAATGTTTAGTTCGAAGGCAGTGCTAAAAGATTTTCAGTTCAGTGTTGCTACACTATCGATAGTTTGATTATCGATAGTTGAACTTGAAAAATAGTAGGTAAAATATCGATAAGCCTATCGATAGTATCGATTGTGTTATCGATAAAAGCAATACTAATAACAGTAGCGGTATTATTGATGCCTACCAATATTGGACTTTAATTACTGTCGACAATACTGTCGATAGTTCGCTATATTTCTGCAACAATATTTCAGTTTCACGTTTAGTTACAAGGTTTTTTAAGATAACGTTTTCATGCGTGTAATACCTACCACTTAACGAGTATGTACTTCAGCCAAGGTCTGCTATTACTGGCCCGTTATTCTCTAAACGCATCAGCGTCTAACTCGTCGTCGAGACGTCGTTCTGTCCCCCTTACTCGTGCTAGCGGGCAAGACAGGACGCTACCCCGGGGTTTCGCTCAAGGCTAATGGGCTTGGAGAATCAACCCCTACTAGGTATCGGTTCGAGACACACTGGAAGATTATTAAAAAAATATATTACACAGGGTGTTGGTTTGATGAAACTTTTGGACGATTGATTTCAGGAGATTGACTTGAATCGATTATCGATCGGGTATCGTTTCCGCTACGCTGAATTTGTATCTCTAAGTATGATAACAGACAAATTAAGTGTAAAAGAAAAATTAAGGGCCCACCTTTATACGGGGCTAAAAGGGCTCCTGTATCAGCTGGAAAACGTCCACTGCTGGAAATAGGCCTTCCTCAAAGATTTCCACTCGGTTGGTCTTGAACATCACAGAATTTTATGAGATTCCTGTCACTTGACCTGTTGTGTGAGTCTCTGACGTTACATCGTTGCGTTCAACAATGTGTCAGCGATGGAGAATGAACACAACTTATATATTTAAAACACACACACACGCACACACACATATTGACCAAATTTTTGTGAACTTTAAAAGTAATATTCTTTTTGACAGATTTCAACCTCGAAGGTCCCCATGGTTGTCAAACGACGCAAAAAATATTTCTAGATATTGACGCCACCTTATGGATCAAAACTTGGCTGCGTGTTTACACAATTCCTGAACAGTTTCACATTTCAGCAAAAAAAAAACCTTGTTTTTATTACGATTAAGTTTGTTAAATGCCATTGTGACAAATGTATAATTTAGCAATTGGTTCACAACTAACGAAACGCAATTCTGTTTTGATCGAGCATTCTACTTCGACGACGGACGAAAAACAACGCTCTTTTTTGTTTCACAGCCGTAGGTAGTAAACCTAAAACGCCCGATGCTCGTAACTAAACAGATTTCCATTATGGAACCCTTATGGAACCCTGTGGAACCTATTCTTTACAAAGTAAACTACTCCGCGATGAACGTTACCGCCGGACGCTTATGGAAAAATATTATCTCTGCGGGACGCTACACTAAATTGTTCTTTATATTTCGTTTAAACAAAGGGTTTTGTTTTTCATTAAACCGCTCGGCGAATCCTCTGGAATAGAAATGAATAAACTGAACGAATAAAGGAATAAATAATATCTGAGTCTCACGGTAGTTTTATAGTTAGAAAAAGCTCAAATTGGGGAGAACTATGCCAGAAACAAAGACTGCATGAGGTCACATAATGTTTCAGTACTTTCAAATTGCTAGTGCACCCGCGATAACGATAATGTGTATAATACATGTAACGTAGGTAGCATGTATACGTTTCTTCTATTGTAATATTATTCCATCTTACCCGATAGCTGTGACATCGTACGGTCGCAGACAGTATTCTTAAGCTATCACAGAACCGTCTGTAGCCACGTGTTAGTAAACAATTCAAAGCAATGTCACGTGACAAGGTTTCATACAGGCTCGACGATTAAAGTCCGTGATGGTACGATGAAATATTATATCGATGAAATAGTATCGATATCTTATTGATCGGGACTATTAACAAATCGTCATTAGTCATCACTGTGGCTCTAACATTACTGATCTAGGTTTACTTAATCCCCTCCTGCGTCTCCGTCAAACGAGCTACATAAGAAAGGGACGCCCGTAGAGATAAACTCAGATAAACATCTTGGCCGGCCATGTTAGGGCCACTTGGGTAAACGACGAAGTGAATAGTCGATCCGGTTTAATTTAAGCCACAACAATAACGAAAACCGGAGCTTTAATCGGTAGAACCGTAAATCCGGCGCCGGAACAGATACTGGTAGTTGTCGCTACACCTCCATTATACGACAAAGACGTAAAAGCTTCTAGAAATACACTCGTCTACTCTCATATTTATTTAGTTATATCCACGGAAGAAAAAAAACGGGGGAAGTGGTTTAAAGCATTATTTGTACCAGTACCGGTGTCGCCACACGCACACACTTGTGGTTATCGTCTTATACTACACTACTAAAATAACATAATCTTGATTGGTTAAAATTGTCAAACGATATAAGACAAATGGTACACAAGTTTTCGTAAGTAAAACATACCTTATGAGTAACGTGTAAGGTTTACTTTTTATTAACATCGAACTGATTATATGACATTTTAATATGTAAACGTCAAATGAAAATTTGGCTTCGTAGTTCCGCTACTCAACACTAGATGTCACTTAAAACAACTTCACTTCAATAGTAGAAGAGCCGGCCGCAGAATTTTGTACCTACTTGATACCGCCATGAAATGCACAATGGTTTCTCATTAAAAAAGATGCTAAGTCTGAATGTAATAATTTGCCAATTCTGGACTTACAAAAGTTGTAAAGTGCCACTTTCGGTGCAAAAATTGGGGCGTATTTTACCCAAGTGACTACCCTGAAATGACTATCACATCATCAGAAAACAAATTCATCGTCAGAAATTTACTGGTAGATACAAAAAAGTAAAACAGATTGTGGATTTCTAAGCGGATATCGCGGTATCAAGTAGGTAAGAAATTTTGCGGCCGGCTTTCGTACTAAAAATTCAAAGTGACACATGGTTTTGGTTCGTTTTGACAGACCGAGTAGACGGGTTGTAGCCATGCTAGCTATCTATCGATATCGATGTCTTTCATCGCACACAAAATATTGTACCAGACATCGGTGTTGTTCATTTTGAATTATTAATTATATTCTATTCTATGACATTATAGACAGACATGTTAAGATGTTTCGACTTCAAACCCGCCTGCCTTTGCCTTCACATAAAACAGCATGAAGTCTATTCAGCCTTACTTGTATTAGGTTATGTATAAAAGGTCTACCATGACCTAAAGTTACAAATTTAGGCTATAATTAAAAAAAGTAAGCGATAAATAAATACTTTTTTGACGGCAAAAAGTGCAATTTTAAGTTAAATGCTTGTTACCCACCACTATTCACACTTCACACGTTTATACTTCTAGAAAGTGAAACACGACACGTGTAAAGGTGTGTATACTTTGTAGTAAAACTTATTTTATATACAAACATATCATAAGTGCTCTATAATGCGTTCAGAAAGACGGTGCAAGGAGGTAGGCAATGACCAGCATTATTACAACCAATTTTATTATGAGAAATTTCTTGTCTGTGGTAGTAGGTAAATCTGAACTTTAATTGGCATTGTATACCGATTTCTGTAACGATATGAGTTTAAATTTGGAACAGCTGTCAAAATTCAAGTGGGTCTCTATTTTAGTATCCATAGATATTAAAACAGTTATTGATACGAAAAGTCAATCCAATATTTTTTTTTTTTAATATAAACGCACGATATTTGATCTCGAGTGACATGAAAATAGGGACTTCATTCGTTTGTCTAAGATTAAAAAAAAAAGTATCTCTTAGTAGTCTGTGTTTATTGGTGATCACATTGCCGATATCTCGTGACGATATGAATTTAAATTTGGAACAGCTGTCAAAATTTAAGTTGGTCTCTATTCTAGTATCCACAGATATTAAAACAGTTATCGATACGAAACGTATCATTTTACGTATTGGGTTATAGTAAAACGCGCTTTGTTTCATTTTAATTTTTTATGCATTGTCCCTGAAATAAAACGTATTTGTTAAAGAACTGGCGTTTCGAAAGTCTTAATTTTAATTTCAACAAATGATGTATGCGAACATTTATATATTTTTCAACTATCGCCTTCATCAAATCTGTGACGTGATTAGACGCAAAACAAACGCACAGACAAACAGATAATAATTCTAAAAATCGTAGTTTTGGGTTCTATTGCGCTTATAAATAGCCCTAGTAATAGTTTTTCTCAAAAAAAAATATGTACAGACACGGACTTGTTACAGATATATTATTATGTATATAAATGAATAGATGATTACATAATAAAGATTACTTAATTTCTTTCATCGATACATGTATCGATAAAAACAGTGTCCCCACCCAACATTGTTGTACCAACTGTAACGCAGAACTTTCTAGAGCGAAATAGTAATTGCAATCAATCAATAATAAACTTTATTGTAATGAAGTACGGTTCAATTTTGACAAAATGTTCTGTTGAATTATTAGTAGAATGAAAATAACTAAGATTTTTTATGGAATATCATTAAAATCGTACTTACCGGTGGTACGAAACACCCCCATTTTGAAGATTTTTACTCCTACTATGGTTCTTGCACTCTAAAACTGAACAATACGGCATGGCTAGGGAAAAATAAGGTATTTCGCGAGACTAACACCTCCGCGGGATGACAGAACACGACTGGGAGCGGTTTAGCGGAGGTTACGTACAACAGTACGTAATGTTGGCACGGGCATTACGCGTACATTGCATTTCCCCCGTTTTTTTTCTTCCGTGTGCAACCTATCAATACTTTCACGTGTATTCCCAGTACTCAAAGCATTAATAGCATTAAATTATTGTAAAATGTAATGCTATTAAAATGAAAGCCTATAGTACTTCAATAATTTATTCATTATTAGCAAAGTCAGTTTCTGAGTCTGGCGAATAATCTTGTGATAATAGCGATAGGCGATTGCTAGAGTTTTTTTTTTGATTATTCGCACCTCTTGATGGTCCTTGATTGTTTCTTGGACTCGAGTCCGATTCGGTTTTGTGTTGTCTTTATGCCATTATGACGTTTGGCCTCGGAAGAAAGGAACAAAACATTTGTTACCTAGTTTAAAAAGATTGGTAAACTTTTACGAAAGGGGATTAGAGAATAATATTTTTGGTATTTTGGTCAGTGTCCTCTCTGTGCTAAATTCTAAAAGTCGCTATCGTTTGGTTACTGTAAGTTCTTTAAGCATTTAGTAGAAGGTTTTAATTAATTTCAACAGGACCTTGTAGAATTAGATGTTAGATGTGTTTTACGCGAGGGTGGCGCCTCCTGGCGAGGACTGGCGAGGACTCTGTTTCTGGTTTATTGGATTAAGATTGGTTTGTGACATTTTTTAATTCGTGTTTTTTATCTTGATCCGTGTTGTTAATCTAAACAGCTGACTGAATAGGTGATGAGGTTGGATGGTTTTTGTTGTTACAAGGTTATTAATTTATCTTTGGTCAGTCACTTAAGTAAAACTTGTGTAAGTTTAACTTACAAAATTATATTCATAGTATGGAACTGGTCTTGAGTTTGGTTTAAAACTACGACCCTTAGTCGCAGCCAGGGTTGTGTTCTTTACTGAAAAGCAACCATAGAGGGCGCTACTGGTGGCAGTTGGGGCTTCAAGACGTCTCTATATCGGTGGTTGTCATTTTGCACAAAAAGATACTCTGGCTCTCACCGCCGGGCGGGTGGCACAAACGCATTTGCATTTTACCGTCGCACTCATTGTTTTAGGGGCCCGTAGGAAACTATTACGATCTTTAACATGAAATTACCGTGACATTCTATTGGAGGCTGTATAGCTCCTGTACTGGCAGTAATCTTATTACATGTTGTACGATATTTGAAATAGTCGTTATAGCAACGAACATTGTGATTGTTATTGTTTACTGATGGTGACTGATCCATGTAAAGACGTGTGCTTGATAAACTCTATAATATAAACTCTAAAGGTTACAACTGTGTGTTAATTCTTCTTGAATTCCATTTAATTCAGACTTATTTTCAATATTAATCGTGAGGTGATTTATTACTTGGGTCTAGGTATAAGCGATTGACAGGATTGTCATGCATGTCGCTAAATTCCTCTGTTTCTATGTCTAGTTCTTTGAGTTTAATGAAACCAAATTTTCTTTTAGTATTTCGTAATTTATTTAACTAAAAGAACTAGACAAAGAAACAGAGTAACAAAGTGACATTCATGACAATCCTGTCAATTGCTTATACCTAGACGAAGGAGTATAATATCACCTCACATAGTTTAAAATAAAGTCGCTATCCGTTTCTGTCTGTCCTCAAAACTTCGGAAGCTTACACCTTCTAAATCACGCAAAGGATTTTGAAACGGCTCTTACTGTAATTTAGAGAATATTTCACGAAAAGTTTGTTTGTGAATTACATTCTACTTGTATCCATGAAAACCAGGGCAGGTCTCGCTAAAGTAATAAAATATAATAAGAGTTCTTTATTGACAGGTACAAACAAAAAAAAACATTAATTTAAAGTAAAATTATCGTCTAATTAATAAAGAGTAGACAGGCGCATAACATTAGGATGCTATTTCCTATTTTACTCTAGTCTTAAACGGAAACTAGACTAAGAACTTTAATTATTGCAGTCGCGGAACCCTCCCGCGTTTAGGCAGATCGCGCAAAGCCTGGCGTGACTGGAATACCAATGGCCGCTGGGCTCAGGGTTTGAATGCTCCACAAGGTTAAAGGGTTAAGCTTGTAACTAAAGTGTAGAGCAAAAATAGTATACAAGTTGAAAAATATGGGGTACAAATAAAATAGTGGACGCCTGCGGTTTCGTGCGCATGAAATTAGTAACCTATGTCCGTCAGGTATATTACAGGATAAAACAGATGTACAAAGGTGAACTTATCCCTTTAAGTGACTTCTTCCAGTTAACCTTAGACAAAAGTTGTATTAAATTCACTGACCTATAAGTAATGGACTTCTAGTCAACGTTTAAAAAATGGCCGCATCAAAAGTAGGAGAAAAGTAAGAAAAGTACACTAAAACGACGATGGCTCGAGGTGTCAGTCTGTCGGACGGACGGCGCTGCTGTCAATGTATATATTTCATAAAAAAACCTATTTGCAACTAACTTAATAAATAATTATTTTATTCAGTTAGACGTAAAGTTGTAAATCCAATGACTATAAATGGTAAACTAATTATTTGCATTTGTAACATTGGCGCCAACTTATATTCTTATGTCGTGCCGTTTTTCTGCTGTCATTTAATATGACACTGTACATCCATGCATTAGAATATCATTGATCAAATTGCGCTGCTCGATCGATCGGTCCAACCACGTCATACTTACCACGGTGCTACTTGCATGTAAGAATTTATAAATGCAAACCTCTCTTTAAGCTATATGGTTGAGATGGTAGTACTAACAAATGATAATAGATGGCGCTTCTCGTTTCAAGAAAATAAGTGGATGATTGTGCTGCCCCCTAGTATTAGATTAGGGAACAAAAATTTGCCAATAAAATAGCCCGAGTCGGGAGGTGCCGTTTTTTGTATTAGATCGTGTATCTGTACTATAATAAGTGTTATAATATCTGTGCTAGCAGATATAGATTGTAAGAGGAGCGTGAACCCAGCCCCAAAAAGCGCTCCCCATACAAACGGCGATAACGTTTTCCACCCTTTAAACCAGCGTTTCTTAACCTTTTTGTCCACGGAACCCTTAGGAAATCAAGCATAATTTAATGGGCCCCCTTAATAGAAAAAGCAGCAATAAATTTCAGACTATTTATTTTAAGTAGTACTACAAATTACAAAAAAATATGCGTGCGTAGCGAATACAAGACTTTTGGTGGCATTTATTTATGATATGTGGACCACAGGTTAAGAAACACTGCTCTAAGTCTTATTTTGTATGGAGAGCGCCTGGGTTCACACTCCTCTTTAAGCTTTAAGCTAACTTTTACTGTTCTTATAATAAGAAGAAAGAAGTTAATAGAACTTAATAAAGGTTAAAAAGTGCGAAAGAAAATTAAAGTAGGACACACTTTTTCTTTAATATTATCATATCATGAGTAAGTACGTAACGTTACCTAATTTATGTAGGTAACCTAAGAAAAAATATTCGGAGGAAAATCTAAAAAATAAAGTTAGTCAAGTTAAGACAAAGAGTAGTTATTTTAAAATGTACCACTTTTAAGAAAAATGTCGATAACGCAAAATTCACTTCTAGGAGCAACTTTCTATTTTTTCTTTTACTTTTCTAGGAATCTGGGTGAAACTTTGAACACCTAAACCTTCACATTCTTAATTGGTTTTAGCCTTCCTTTTCTCTGATTGGTATTTTTTTCGTATTTTTTACTAGAATGCGCTAACTTTTCAACACAGTTAGAAACGTACGTTGAAACCTATATAACTATGTATTTACAAAGTTGAGAAAAAAAATACACCTCGAAAAGTAAAAGGCTTTAGTTTACTAAACTTACTTACTTTACTTTTAAGTATCAGTCAAATATTTGCTCTGGTTTTCATTCGTGCTTTAGTCCTGAGAAATGTTTTTATTAGTCTTTGGTTTTGGCAGTTAGGAAAGACACGCCTACGCTCCATACCATCTTTAAAAAAAATTTTTAGATGTACATATATGTATACTTCAACATTGCACTAGATTACGCGTTCGTGCCGAACTTCAAGCGTATCAAGACCACTGGAAGTCGATGATACCGACTTGTAAGATTTGAAACAATAATCCATATAAAAGAGTTCCATTATTGAATGACAGATAGATAACTGAAAGACAGAAACATGAAATTTACATCACGGTGTAGAGATGCCAAAAAAGCTTTTTTTTGGAAATTTCACCTATAACGGATTTTAAAGAGTGACGAAAGTTACTGTGTAATTCAAATTCTTTATTGTATTATTTAAGTTGATAAATAATTTAAGCGAAGTGAGCTAAAGTAAAGCCTGAGGCTCTAAAATGACAGACGCACATAGAGATAAACTATATTGTAGCCAATGTAATAAAGTGCCTCCGCTGTATAGTACAGCTGTGGCGCCCTTGTATCTCGGAAATTAGTTTGGAAGTCAGCCCCGTGACTACGGCTTTCGTTACAACCTCATCGGAACTTTAGTTTTAAACTCATCGTCAGTTGAGATGTAGACTATAGTAGTCATATAGTCAACAGAGCTAAGTCACCGATGTAATCAAGAGTGGCAAAACTCAAGTGGGAGTGGGCTGGTTATATGGCTCATAAACACGATTCTTAGTCATATAATTAAAAACGGATCACTCACGTATTTTTAAGTCGAGAAATTCCTGACATGTTTCGGACCAGGAGTGCGATTTTTGAATCTCACCGGGTGACTAAAGCTCGCCAAAATGGCTGTTTGAAATGCGGCCATTTTGGTGAGCTTTAGTTACCTTGTGAGATTCAAAAATTGCATTTGAATCTCACCGGGTAACTAAAGCTCACCAAAATAGCCGCTTTTCATAGAGATTCGGCCATTTTGGTGCGCTAGTCACCTGGTGAGATTCAAAAATTGCACTCCAGACCGTAGTCGTTAATCATGAGCCCCGACGCTTGCGTACCGAAGCCCTGACAGCTCGGCTGTTCAGTGCTGGCGGGGGTTTTTATTAATAGGTCCGAGTCTCACGTTAGTTTAATGATAATAACGGTTCTTGGTGTGAGAAAGTGGCAGAGTGGAGACCTTGGGGAGTGAAGAGATTACCTGAATGCGAACGCGCTGGTATGGCGATGTTAAAAGAGTGGCTGGAGTCAAATGGATACAATGAGCTGAAAAAAGAGTACATTGGCACGGATTGAAGGACGCCTATATCCTAGTGTTCGCGCACTGAAGCGCGTAGGTGTTTTTGAGTATTTTTGAGATGCACCAGGTAGGTGATTGCTTGGATTTTGAATTATACTTCGATTTGCTGATATTAACGTTATAATATAAGCAGTTTTACAGAATGACTGGTCTTTGTCACGGTAACCGAGTGAGTGTGCGACGCGAGCCGAAGAGGTCCGAACCTCTCCGTTTGTAAATAGCGCCTGCTGGCCGGTGAAGAGCATTAATTCTTTCGAAGGCGTTAACACCTAGAGATTGAGAAACGCTGAAAAGAAGAAGATAATATTAATACAAACGGATCACTCACGTATTTGAAGTAGAGTAACATCTACTGTATGAAACAAACTGGAACAAATTACCTTGCTACTCCGCGAAACCAGCGCCGCGCTCGTGCAGTTTAGCTGCCTCTGTGCGACATTTTGCATGAACATCTATCTATATATATAAAATTCAAAGTCCTGACTGACTGACTGAATGATATATCAGCGCACAGCCCAAACCGCTGGACCTAGAGACTTGAAATTTTGCACATAGATACCTTATATAGTGTAGGCATCCACTAAGAAAGGATTTTTGGAAATTCCACCCCTAAGGGGGTAAATTAGGGGATGAAAGTTTGTATGAAAGTCCGTCAGTTTTGAAGTTAGGATTTTGAAATTTTGTTGTTAGGCTTACGTAAAAAAATAAATTCATACGGGTCTCAGTGTTTTTGATAATTCCACCCCTGAAGGGGTGAAAAGGGGGATAAAGTTGTGTATGGAAAGGCCTACATTTTCACAGCAAAAATCACTACATTTATTATTTAGGCCTATAACGAAACGAGTATATCGGGTGTTAATGGGATTACAACCCTTAAGGGGGAAAAGGGGGGTGAAATTTTTTATTTGAGTTGTTCTTCACAATTTTTTTGTATTGAAGTAAAAATAACGTACGTGACAACGTGTTATTACTAAGCCTCTATTGCCACCCGTCTATCCGTCTGTCTGTCTGTCTGCCACGCGCAAACATGTCCTGACTGATTTGCGATCATCGTCCAACCGAAACTATTGAATCAAGAAAGCTGAAATTTGGAATATAGGTTTATTTTATAACGTAGGCATCCGCTAAGAAACCATTTTTGGTATTTTTTACTTTTAGGGGGAAAACGGGGGGTGGGGGTTGAACTTTGTATGAAAGTCTTTGTTGATTAAAGTTATAAACATGAAAATTTGAATTAGAACTACTGATCATAAATAGCTTATAAGTATTATAACGTATTTCAGGATTTTTGCATTTTTACATTTAAAGGGGGAGAAGCGGGGGTGAAAGTTTGTAAGGACGTATTGATTTTTTTAAATAGGAGCTTGTAATTTTGAAATACAGCTACTTATCATAAATAAATAATGACACGTCACAGGGTTTTTGGATTTTCAAATTTGTAGGGGGAAACGGGGAGTAAAAATTTTGTATGGATGGAGGTATCGGGTTTTTAAAAGGAACTTAAAATTTTGAATTTTCAGATACTTATCATAAATAAATAATTATGTGTTTCAGGGTTTTATGACTATCGAATTTTAGAGGTGGGAAACGGGGGTGAAACTTTGTATGGAGGGGAGGTATCGGTTTATTCAAAAATAAGAACTTCAAAATGATTGTTTGTTTTAGGGTATTTGGATTTTTACATTGGAAGGGGGCAAAACGGGTGGTGAAAATATGAGAGGGAGTGAGAGCACTTATAATTTTGTTGATTCTAAAAAAAAAGACATTTTTTTTCTGTAGGCCACGCGGGCGAAGCCGCGTGCAGGAGATAGTTATAAATAAATAATGAGCTATTTCAGAGATTTAAAATTTTAAATTTGAAGGGGTAACACGGGGTGGGGGGAGTTTGTATGGAGGTATCGGTACGAAAGTAATGGTATAAGAGAATAATGAAGAGGTTTCTGAATGTGTAATTAAGATTGGTAAAGAAAGAGTTGAACAAGTGAAAGAATTTGTGTACTAGGTAGTACGTTTACTACGGATGGAAAGCACGATGAAGACATTGTAAGGAGAGTAAAAGCGAGAAATTGGGAGCTCTGCGTGCTTTTGTGAGCAGCCAGAATGTCGCATCCAGCAACGTGAACAGCCAAACGTGCCTTTTACGACGTTCGGCTGTTAACGATGCTGTGTTAGTTTCCACGTTGATGTATGGAAATGAAAGCTGGGTTTGCCGTGGAGATGCGTTCTCTGAATAGTATGAGCGGGATCAAGCTGACTGAGAGAGTGAGAAATGGTGTTATAAGAGAGAGGTGAGGTCTGAAAGAAGATGTAGTGACTAGAATAGAGAAACGAATGTAACGTTGGTTTGGGCATGTTGAACGAACGGATGAAAGGCAATTATGTTAGCAAATTTATGAAGGTGATGTGACTGGGCGAGTTGGTCGAGGGCGGCCTCGACGTACTTTTGCCAACCATATTTGTGATGTCCTGAAGACAGGTCAAACCAGAAGTACACGGAACCGCCGAGCATGCATGAAGAGAGAAATGTGTGTGGAGGGAGCGAGGGAATATGCCAAGACCAGGGCAAATGACGTTGTGTGGTCTCTGCCTACCCCAAAGGGAAACAGGCGTGAGCTTATAATAATAACAATAAAAATAAACTTGAAAATTAGAATTGTAGCTGCTCATCATAAATAAATAACGATGTTTCGGGGTTTTCGGATTTAGATGTCATTTGTTTTCTGTAGGCCACGCGGGCGAAGCCGCGGGCAGAAGCTAGTATATGTATATGTCGCATAGACGCAGCTAACGTGCACGAGCACGGCACTGGTTTCGCGGGGTAGCAAGGTAGTTTCTTCCAGTTTGTTTCATACGAAACAAAAATCTGTCAATATTTTGAAAGCCTTAAAGAATATTGAACAATTAAAAGTTACAAAACTAGTTCTAAGGCATACATTTACTGTTTAATTAAGGTTAAAGACTAGAAAACATCCCTGCCATTTTGTATCGGGAGCGCTGGATGGATAAATACTTAAACCAGTTTTATCCAATTCCTTTCAAAATAACTTCGGCCGTTTTAAAACGGACCCTAATTCTCGTTATTGTCAATTGTCATTCCTCCTCTTATTGACAATTGCCGATTTCCAAATACTCAGCTAATTCTTTCCTATAATTTCCACGTCTCGAATACATCACATCAAAGGGAATTCTTTTCTTTATCTCAATTGGCAATTGACTGTTTGCGAAGCACCCACATTAAGTGCGCTGTTCATTATCCTGCATGTTGGACGCGTTGGATGGTACATTTTAGTTTGATGGTGAATAGATTTTGATACCATTAGTTTTTGTTGGGAGAGTTTATATGTAGAATATAGTAGAATAGAACCATTTTACGTACGGGCTCCAGCGGATTAGCAAGTTGAAGTGGCAGTGGGCAGGGCACATAGCACGGAGAACTGTTGGCCGATGGGGTGGAAAAGTTCTCGAATGGCGGCCGCGTATTGGCAAGCGCAGCGTAGGACGACTAGCGACGAGATGGTCCGATGACCTCATACAGGTGGCAGGAAGGCGCTGGTTGCATGCTGCTTTCAACCGGTCACTTTGGAAATCCATGGAGGAGGCCTATGTTCAGCAGTGGACTTCTTGTGGCGGAGATGATGATGACGATGAGTACCATTTACTTCAGGCTGCGAAGGCTTATAGAAAAAACACCCTAAAGATTAACATACATATGATATGTCTACGCTATGAGGACTTGGCACTGTTGTTTGGAAGGAATTAAAGCAGGTTTGGCATTGTTGGCAACAAACTGAAACAAATTCCGAGTGAAGGTCCGTCCGGATCGCTACCACCATCTTGTTCGCTATTCCTGCCGCTAAGCAGCAGTGCTTGCACTGTTGTGTTCCGGCATGGAGAGCAAGACAGCCGGTGTAATTACTGGCACAAGAGGTATTTCATCTTAGCCCTCTGGGTTGGCAACGCATCTGCACTCTCTTTGTTGTTGCAGGTGTCTATAGGCGGTGGTGATCACTTACCTTCAGGTGACCCACTTGCTTGTTTGCCTTCCTATGTTGTTTAAAAAAAAAATACTTTGCTACTCCGCAAAACCAGTTCTGAGTACGTGCAAAACGACTGCGTCTGTGCGACACACACACACATATATATATATAAGAATGTATAAGTATTTATATTCGTTGTCTAGTACCCATAACACAAGCAGCTTTAGTTGCTTACTTTGGGACTAGGTCAATTGGTGTTAACTGTCCCGAAATATTTATTTATTTAATGGGCAATTAGAGCGACTACGCTTTAATGAACAACAGACATAAGTTATTTATCACTCTACCTCGCTTTGCTCTTTATTTGTAATCGCACAAAGCGTCCAGCAAGCAGGACAATGAATGGCCAGTTTTATCGGCGACTAGCCGAATTCGTCAATTAAGCAAATCCGATTTTCTTTGGGCTGAAGAAAATAAGAAATTATTTTAGGAGGCCTGCTCCGTTGTGATATTGACAGACAATGTCCAAAGAGATCACTCTCTAAGTATTTATTGTTCCGGAAAGGATATATCGGAACACATTATTCTTTGTTGTAGTTCAATCAGTAACAGATTCCCTCAGCTGCTTTATAAAGATATGAGGTAACGGAAAGGTAAGGTAAGTTAATCAATAATGTACCTAATGACCTTATAAACAAGAACATTGAAAAATTCGCTGGGTATAGCAGTGGTAACGTGAAGGAATTGGCAAGGCACGGAATGACGAAGTTGCAGGTTCGAGTCCTGGCATTACCCTAATAAATAAATTTAAATGATTATGATGACATAAAGAAAAATTAGGGTAATGGCAGGACTCGAACCTGTTACATCAGCATTCCGTGCCTTGCGTTTGTCAGTTAGTTGGTAGTGTGGCGAAACTGAGAAACGCAGGGCACGGAATGATGAAGTTGCAGGTTCTGTCCTGCTATTACTCCAATTTTACGTTGTGTTGTCATTACATAGGATTTAAACTTTATAAGGCTACAGGCCCAGTCATCGACAGTGACCCATTAACTGACGAGAAAATACAGAAACATACGCGTAAAACCGAGACGGGTCAACTACCGGTAAAAAAAATTTGTGCCCATGCTTTTTTTTTATAAAATGGGAAGGCAAAAAAGCAAGTGGGTCACCTGATGTTAAGTGATCACCACCGCCAATAGACACCCGCAACACCAAGGAGATTGCAGATGCGTTGTCAACCTAGAGGGCTAAGATTGAATACCTCTTGTGCCACTAATTTTACCGGCTCTCATGCTCTGCACGCCCGAACACAACAGTGCAAGCACTGCTGTTTAGCGACAGGATTAACGAGCGAGATGGTGGTAGCAATCCGGACGGACCTTGCACAAGGTCCTACCACCCGCATTTGCGGGTAACCAGCTTCTAACACCAAATTTTATCTAAATGAATTCTGTAGTTTAGCCTGTGAGGACGTAGCAGGCAAACAGATAAATACTCTTAACCAGACAGACTACATTAGGTATTCTTGAGTTTAGTATTGATGATTACACATGGTTACAAATTTTTTTTTTAAAATTTTCCGGAAGTTTTTTACTTTTTTTTTTATCTTTTGATACAGTGAATTTAAATCTACCAGCCGTTTCTATCTATCAGCTTTTATTTTCCGTATTAATTTTTTGTCTTTTTGTATTTTTCTACAAAATTACATACATATCATATCTCCAAAACTAAAGCTGATAGATGAAAACGATTTTTATTTTCAGAATCAGGATGCCATACGTCTACATGAAAGCTAATTAACGGTCCGGAAAAAAATCATTGTAATTACGTGTTATGCATCTCATTGTATTTTAGGCCAATATTAGTTTTCCTTGCATTTGTCCCGTTTTAGTTCAAAACTGCCAAAACAAACATAAGTTCAGAACAATGTCCGACTGCAGTAAGCTGTAAAAACTGCATTTATTCTGCTCATACGTGACCGCGCTTTCGAAAGCTTGAATGACGTAAAAGTTTTTCAATTTGCCACGTAACCGAGAATTGTTTTGGTTTGTTTTTACTGGGGTATTCCGCAACTATTACTGTTTTTCCTCATCGATATGCCTTGTCTTTCATTTGTAAAGTCCTGGTTAGTATACAGTCAATTTAAGTAATTGCGTTACTTCAGTTAGGAATACCATCTTGCTCGTTAATCTTGCCGCTAAGCAGCAGTGCTTGCATTGTTGTGTTCCGGCGTGGAGAGCAAGACGGCCGGCGCAATAACTGGCACAAGGTATACCATCTTAGTTAGCTCTCTGGGTTGGCAACACATTTGCAATCTCATTGCGGGTGGTAGGACCTTGTGCAAGGTCCGTCCGGATCGCTACCACCATCTTGCTCGCTAATCCTGGCGCTAAGCAGAAGTGCTTGCACTGTTGTGTTCCGGCGTGGAGAGCAAGACGGCCGGTGCAATTACTGGCACAAGAGGTATACCATCTTAGTTAGTTCTCTGGGTTGGCAACACATTTGCAATCACATTGATGTTGCAGGTGTTTATGGGTGTTGGTAAGCACTTATCATTAGATGACCCACTTGCTCGTTTACCTAACTATTTAATAAAAAAAAACTTTGGTATGTATGTAGCGACTGCTGGAGATCGAATTTAGTACCAAGTAATTATGAGCCAATAAGCCCCAATGCTCTTAATGAGGTGTAAACCAGGCAAGCGCGTCAACTTAAATTAGAATCAGACGCAGCGTAGGCGTTAAGAATTAGGCGCCTGTTCGCGCATGCTCGCAAAGATACTTTTCTGTGCTTAGCTCTTGCGTCCCTGTGCGATATGATTCTATCGAACAAAACAAATTGGAGTTATTAGCTGTTACTGAAACGTTTACCAATTTCGTTATTCTTTTCATTGAATAGCAGAAGGAGACGGTCAAATTCTCTGTCTCTTCTTAGGTAACCTACTTAATTTCTTTTGTTTTGCCCTGTATAAAGCATAATTTGGTTATATTATGTTTCTTGTTGGTTACTTTATCTGTTTAATTTTTAATTTTTAATACATTTTACATATTTATGGGTCCACTGAAAATCAGAGTCGTTGCATTCTGTGCCTCGACACATGCTGCGTGGACTCCTTTTTTGGGATAACCCGCAACATTAATTTCTATCTAGATTTAAGGATTATTTTTGTAAAGTATAAGCCTGTAATGTTGTCGTTGTTGTTTCAAAATAAATTATTTCTATTTCTATTTCTATTTCAAATTGTGGACGTTACGATAAATACACAGAATTCAGTAGGTAATAACAATAAGTAGTAATGGTAAGGAAGTTTCATAATAAAAGTATTCAGCTACTCCTGCCTCGTCAAAGAGTATTTGAATTGTTTAATGAAAACGACAAGTAAGCTATAAAAGAAACGATATTTCAATACCAGTGTGCTTTATTAAGATAAACACATATGTTAAGCATATTCGATGCATAGAAAATTTAAAATTAACAATACAATACAATTCAATTTTATTTAGTTTAGGATACCATCAAAATTAAGTGTGTGTACGCTATGCCGACCATAGAGATCGGTTATTAGACTGACTTTATGTAACTTTACCTGTATGTCACTAACAAAAACTGTTACTGTAGGTAGTTTTCACAGTTGTATTGCTGGAGGTTTAACTTAAGACGAGTGTGAACCCAGCGCTCTCCATACAAACGACGATAACGTATTCCACCCTCTAAACTTTAACCTATAGCCATGATTTTTTTGTATGTTATCATTATGCTTTAGAACTAGGTTTGTATGTTTTGATTTTTAAAATATTCTTAATAGTTTTAAAAATATTGACGCTTTTGTGTTTTTTATGAAACTGCTAAAATGCAAATATTGTCAAATCTATGCAGAAGAATATTAAAAAAACAAAACACACAAACCTAGTTTTCTAAGTCATAATGACAACATACCAAAAAAATATTAAAAAAGGTTAAGGTTTAGAGGGTGGAAAACGTTAAGAGGAAACACCAAGGTCTAGAGAATTGAAAAATAGGTATTTGTAAAATCTATTGCTGCCTCCATCTATCAAGCCTCCCCCCGCAGAGCGCAATAGAGACAGCCGCAGCTTGGACTGAAAATACCTATTAAAAGTACACAAAATCAACGATTCGTAGACCCCTGATTCCTTCTCCAAAACTTATCCGATTTAACTACTTTTTTCATTAAAAATTAAAGAAAGGCTTTGGCAGTGTTCCTATGTTTTTCTTTTTTTATATAATCTAGTAAAATTTGTTTTCTGAATGTATGAACGCAGCCGAAAATCTGGCCAATTTTTTAGGTTTTTGAATGTCCATATCTTTTTTAATAATTAATTTATTAAAAAAAGGAAAACATAGGGACATGCATAATAGTGGCCATCGATTTTTTGGAAAAAAAATATTGCTCTACTGGCATTATCCAGAGAGGAAACAGGGGACGACGTTTGTATGGAAAAACGGCCCTTGTGTTTCCTCTTAACGTTTGTATGGGGAGCGCTTTTTGGGGCTGGGTTCACACTCCTCTTAAAATCTGGTTCCACTTACTGTCAAATGCTACGCGTACGAAGCTAGTAACAAATAAATACTTCATATGAAATTAAAAACCAGCCAAGTGCGAGTAGGACCGCACCGAGGGTTCCGTCATCGACAACATCTAGTGTCGCATTTTTGCTTTGTAAGACCCAAAAGATTTTTTTTTGTGTATTAACTACAAATGTACGGTTTTCGGATTTATTACTTTATTTGTGCTGTGAGACCTTGCTTCTTGCCAAATTTCATAGTTCTAGGTCAACGGGAAGTACCCCATAGGTTTTTGGATGTCTTGCGAATGTATGAAACATGCGGCGTAAACGGCCGTATCTTGTGATTGCGTTGACTTAGAAGTTTGATTTTTTCACGGCTCTAAGGGACTGCAGACCTGAGCGTTTGATATTATTTGCAACTCAAAACCACTACGCGTTCTTGAGAAAAATGGTCTTGACAGACAGATAGACAGCCAGACGGACAACAAAGTTACCCTATCAGGGTTCCGTTTTTCCTTTTGAGGTACGGAACCCTAAAAAGGACTTAAAATAATTATACAGAAGACTAAGTAACTAATACTGATAACTATTCTTCCTAACATTACAATTGTTATAATTTATACCCTAGTATTCGTAAGCAATGAGTTGTTTCAACTTTAGTTTTTTAATAAGCAACACGTAATTCCAAAATAATACAAATATTGAGACTTATCCCCATTTTATAAGTAGAAAGGTATGTTAGTACACCAAGGCGAAAAACGAATATGCTGAACGCAGGACCTGCGAAACAAAAACAAATTTTCACAATTATAAAATCGCGAAATGTCTATCTTAAATATGCGTTTGTATAATGTTATTTAGTGTTGACTTTACATAATTTTTCTAAATCTCATCATCATCCCAACCACAAGAAGTCTACTGTTGAACATAGGCCTCCTCCAAGAATTTCCAAAGCGACCGGTTGGAAGCATACAACCAGCGCCTTCCTGCCACCTGTGTGAGGTCATCGGACCATCTTGTGGCTGGCTGGGGGTGTGGGTTTCTAAATCTAATACCCAATTATAACAAACTAGCAACCCAGCCCGGCTTCATACACGTACAATCGGGATGTCATCATCATCATCATCATCATCATCTCAGGCACAAGAAGTCCACTGTTGGACATAGGCCTCCTCCATGGATTTCCAAAGTGGCCGGTTGGAAGCAGCATGCAACCAGCGCCTTCCTGCCATCGTACCATCTTGTGGCTGGTCGTCCTACGCTGCGCTTGCCAATACGCGGCCGCCATTCGAGAACTTTCCGACCCCATCGGCCATCAGTTCTCCGTGCTATGTGCCCTGCCCACTGCCACTTCAACTTGCTAATCCGCTGGGCTATGTCGGTTACTTTCGTTCGTCTGCGGATCTCCTCATTTCTGATTCGATCACGCAGAGAAACTCCAAGCATAGCCCTCTCCATAGCTCGTTGCGTGACTTTGAGCTTTCTTATAAGGCCCATAGTAAGCGGCCACGTTTCAGTGCCATAATCGGGATGTAATGGACATAAAAACCTACCGTAGACAATTCTCTAAATGACAGTGAGAACCGCATCAAAATCCGATGCGTGGTTTAGGAGAAGGCGGCCGATCATACTATAAGGATTTAGGACAGACAGGAACAGATAGTGACTTTATACTATTTTTTTTATACAACATAGAAGGCACAAGTGTATCACCTGATGGTAAGTGATCACCACCGCCCATAAACACCTGCAGCGCCAAGGATATTGCAGATGCATTGCCAACACAGAGGGCTAAGATGGAATACCTCTTGTGCCAGTAATTGCACCGGCTATATTGTTCTCCACGCTGGAACACAACAGCGCAAGCACTGTTGCGTAACGGCAGAATTAGCGAGCAAGATGGTGGTAGCGAACCGGACGAACCTTGCACAAGGTCCTACCGCAAATACACTGTGTAAGGACAAGGGTAATATTTACAAGCACAAAGCTCTCATGCGACAGATTCAGCATCCCAAAAGCAGTCATGTAGACGGGTTTCTGTGCTCTGTGCATGGCCACGACGAGCAGTACGCGAAGGCCTTTGTCCATGGGCACGCGCTCCCACCCGCAATGGAAAATGGATGTAGCTACTCTTGCTGCCTGCATGTACACGGAAGACCACGACAATATCGTCATAATATCGAACCTTACCTTAAAAAATTAATAGATTCTGGCGTAACTTTGCGGAGGTCCATATCAACAAACTGGAACAAATTACCTTGCTACTCCGCGAAACCAACTTCGCACTCGCACTTTGCACTTCGCGCATCTCATCACGCATTTCACGCATTCGTAACCTTACCTTGTTTTGCCTTGCCAGCGGCCCTAACATGACAGCCCAGGTTTAGTTTAACCCCTCCCTGTGTCTATGTCTAACAGGTGTCATAAGAAAGGGACGCAGATAGAGATACACTAAACTTGGCCAGTCATGTTAGGGCCACAGGGGTTCTTTCGGATACCAGAGATACGACATCACCACAGGCCTACTCAGCCTTGTAGGATCTCTAAGTTTACCCGTCTTTACACACAACTTCAATTGCTACGCAGGTATGTGCAGGTTTTTAAGGATTCGAAAATGAAAATATTATTTTGCAAGCAGTCCATATTGGATCTTTTATATGTCTGAGTCTAGTAGCGTTTCGAATGGAATAGAAGAATAGAAGATTCTGTTGAAAAGCGTCGATCTGGTTGCTAGATCTTGGGTCGATGACCCTTGGTCATGCATCCTTTTCTGGTACAAATTATGATCATTATACTGAAATGTAAAAGCAAATTCCAAACACCGCAATAGTTTTGTTCTAAGAGCATCTCTATATCATAGGGGTAAAACCTCACTGAAGCCAGTTGCTGGTTGCAGAACGAATAGATTGGCTCAACCGGCGTAGTATCACCATCTCACAAAATATCGGTGTAAAGTAGCAAGTTATTGCGTTTCAGACGAAGAGTAGGAAATCTGAAGGCCCATGGGAGGAGAGAGGGTCTCATGGGGTTACTGATTCCCATTGGCATCCCACCAGATGACCCACATGCTCGTTTTCGAATCTTTCTTATTCCTGCACGTGCCTGTTTTTTCCGTACTCGCATTCCTTTCATCTATCTCAGATATCGTATGTTCAAAATTGGCGTCTTAATTAAAATTGGTTTGTTTTGTATTCTGAACATTCTGATCCCCATCCGCATCGTCACTCTCATTCTCATTATTCTTTATCAAACCTCGTAAGTGACAACCCCAGAGTTGATCATATATGTTCCAGTGAGCAGGGAGACGCCGACGATGTAAGCAGCTCCGGAGATCAGGTTTGACACTGTCCTTTCCAGCGACTGGAAGGAAATCAGTCACATCAGGACATCAGTTTTGCGGGTGGTAGGACCTTGTGCAAGGTCCATCCGGATCGCTGCCACCATCTTGCTCGCCAATTCTGCCGCTAAGCAGCACTGCTTGCACTGTGGTGTTCCGGCGTGGAGAGCAAGACAGCCGGTGTAATTACTGGCACAAGAGGTATTCCATCTTAGCCCTCTATAGGCGGTGGTGATCATATATCATCAGGTGACCCACTTGCTTGTTTGCCTTCCTATTTCATAAAAAAACACACCTATTTGTGATAAAGTTAACATTCATTTCCGTCCAGTAAGACCAGTGCTGCTTCTGAGTATATACATCTCTAGAAGTGTGTGGTTAGCCACGTTCCTCTGGGATCTTATTGACTTATCAATTAAGGTCCCTTTGGAAACACCTCGACCTAAAAGGGCCATTGGTACATTTAGCTGCAGCAGTGGCCCAAAGACGACTTTCCCAAGGTTAATGTTGCCGATAGTACATTTGGCACGCTCTCTAGCCTCGGCCGCCGCATCGGCTTGTTTACTAGTCACTGGAATATAGGTCGCGGCTAGAGTGTCGGCGCACTTGGCGTCCCACACCAGCGCACTGCCCATCTTCCAAGGTATCAATGACAAATACTAATGATTTTTGACCAAGCAGTCGTGGTCTCTAATTAGCATGACTATGGTATAAGATTTGTTATAAGGTTTGAAATACTTACAGCAAGTTGTAATAGGGATATACCGATAAGAATTACGGTTTGGAAAATCTGAACGCCATACAGGTTTCCCATTGCCGACTGAATATTACTCGTACACCTGGAAAGTGCAGCATAATATTATGATAATCGATAAACTTTGGCTGAATAGATAGACATTCCGATATACCTCCGGACTTGTAAGTACAGCAAAGGTCTACGAATAGTTAAGGTACAACGGAAGTTGAGGCCACGCACACTACTGCATGTTATCTGTGTACCGGAGAGTTTCGTGCAATAAAAAAAATTTTTTTTCGTTTGTATGTGTTACTATACTCTAATTACAAGCCTAGTACTAGACGTTCATTCGATGTAGTCATTTATTTATCATCTACCCCTCCTTGAGCTTCTAAGGGAAAAGAGGAGAGAATAAACGCAAGTGTTTAACAATCACGTCAATCCATGTTTGTTACTATGTCCTTAAGACAGGTTGTGGGTTTTTGCGGGCTGTCTTTCTGCAACTCGACGTCTTCTAAAGCGTTTTTTTTCACGTAGTCGGGTCGGTGGTTCTTGCTAACCTAGCTCTTCCAAGAAGCCTAGCCTAGCAGACACTTTATATTGCTGACGACTTCTAGAAGTGACCTCGGGGATCTGAGATGATATATGCTTTTAGAGTAGACGATAGGTAACATCCTAACCATTGCTTAGGTTTATTCTCACCACAAAGCATTCTGATGCAACTTGATTCCATTAACAACAGCTTTCTTCAAATCCTCACCGCTCCAATCTTTCAAGGACTTTTCTCCCATAGTTTCGAAATAAATTTGGACTTGTTTGAACTTGGCAGCCACAAAAAAGATGGGCAGGGAGCATAGGCAGTCGGTCGTTATCATCATAGTGACGTGGACCCACCAGTGGGCAATGATGAGGATTCGTAAGAGGCTATATGGGAAGCCGATGTGGGCAGGCGTCGGAAAGTACGTAGGTTGGGTTTCTATGGGAGTACCTGCAATATGGTAATAGGTTATTGACACTGAAATTAAACAAAGCAACTTCGTGACTTTTCTGTAGTCTAGTGCGTTTTCTTGGACAATTTTTCCGTCGGAAAAGTAAACGAGTCTATTCATTTTGAACGAGGTAGGTCTATTGGTAAATGATCTGCCTTGTGATCACACTTGTGAAAGTCTAAACAGTAAGAAGAAAACTACCACGAACGTAGATCTTACCCAGGCGGACGTCAACTTTTACCACCTACAGCTGAATGTGGCAAACGATAACGACCCCACTGCCAAAATCAAGTGTATACCTATTATAGGATTACTAGTCCCTAAAGTGAAAGTCAAGGGCATTGTGCGATTAAGTTGGGCCAGCGGCTCTAACATGACAGCCCAGGTTTAGTTTAACCCCTCCCTGCGTCTCTGTCTAACTAGTGTCATAAGAAAGGAACGCAGATAGAGATAAACTTAACCTGGCCAGTCTTGTTAGGGCCACTGGTCTGGCAAATGAAAGAAAAATATTAGTGAAAGCGTTGTTAAAACGAAAACCTTTTGCTTGTTCCTCTTACCGTTCATGAAACTAGCTAAAGTCCAACGAATAAGGGTGACAGACAAATAAGAATAGCATACAAATATAATCGGCACCAAATAAGTCTTCGCCGTCTTCACTGATTGCCTTTCCACCTTCAAGGTGGTAAAAATTTCGCGATCGTCTTCAAGCAGTTTCTTGATACCATCACGGATCCTACGCTTTTGTAAGATAACTATAATGTATTTTAACACCACTAGAAGTTGACAGAAACCGATTTGTATAATTTCGGACTTTTCCCCCTCATCTAAATCTGTTCTGATAATGGCCAGTATTTCGTTTACAACGATAACGAAGATGTAAGATTGTATGAAGATGCACCAAGCTGCATAAAGGCGAGGGTATCTAGTCACTTGTCCTTCGTACCAGTAAGTGCCGAAGCCAAAATAGGACATCATTCTGCTGACAAGCCTCAGGTAATACTTTTGGGGATGACTCTCTTTTAAATTTGTGTCAATTTCAGTCATTTTACTGGAATGAGGCACTAACATTTATGACCATACGCAAAACTAGCACCAACGTTTCGTCGGATGTGTCCTTTGCTGTTACCCAAATGGACGGACTTCAAGTCTAATTTTCGAATTTAATGACTAAGCTTTGAATTGCGTTAGTAACATATGAGATTCGCCCCCATGAATGCCTTAACAAACTGATAAATAGTTATGGAGTGAATGCTAATAGTGTGTACAAATAATCATAAGGTCTTAGATATGAGAGCTATTGAACAGTATCTAAGATTAAATAATAAGGTTACAAGGACCACCAAATAATGTTTTACGATAGGTATTTTTCACGTCTACGAACGCCAACTAGCGTTCTTGGAATCAACCCCTATTCAGGTGCAAGTTGTAAAGCTATTAAAATGAATTGTAATAAATGATAAACGGCCAATTAAAGTGCATGTGACTTAACTCATTTACTGGATGGCTGTACAGTAAACAGTAACAACCATTTTGTTTATCGAAAAAGTGAGAGACTTTTTTCGACACTTCGTCAATAATGTCTGAACATATCTAACACTAGTTGACATGTTATTGACAGCCGTGAAATGTTGGAAAGTGATTGTTGTGTTAAGATCAGTCGTTAAGCCACCGAGGTTAAATGGGCCTAGCTTAAATAGGTACAAATATTCTGTTTCATGCAATTTTTTTTCCTATAAAGGTTAGGGGGTTCCACTCCGCACTGCAGGTACGCTCAACCGCCTTGCCTAGGCCTTGCCTTGTATAGGCAAATCGCAGTAGGCTGTCGGCTTGCCGCGCGCTCGCTCGCTCGCTCCCGCCGCGTCAGTGTAATTGAAAACAAATGCTGCGCATAACGTGTCGCCAGGAGTTGCGGGGGAAGGCGGGCGCGAGCGGCGCGCTCCTTTTGACTCGCGCCGTCTGGCTTAATGTGTATGAAGTACTACGAATTTTTTGTGCGTGTTAATAAAGTTGGAATTCATTTAACCGCGATCTTAAATGAGAAGTTTCTGTACGTTTAGTAGGTACTACGTATGGTAAGGGCTCGGGGACGCAGCGGATTGCGACTGCTATGGCTGGAAGATTATGACACACCTTTCGAAAACATTACTACTGGCCTGGTCCATTTACGGAGACGCGTCGACAAGAAGACCGCTAGCCCAACCGTGGGACAAAGTAGGCTAAAAAAGAATGAGTGAAATTCCTATGCCTTTCAAGGTTTTTGAAGTGCATAAAGCAGATCTTAAAGTATTTAAAGTTTCTGAAGCAGATTACTCTTGAAAGTCAAAAGAACTATGTTTACGAAATGTGCCGATTGAATGACGGACACTGACAGATTTTATGCCATTTTGAACAAGAGTTGTTATTGCGTCGAACTTTACGTTAAATTGAAGATTAGACGTGTAATTGGTCTCTAAATAGCTTAACATTATCTGCTGTGTGAATGTCCAGCTGCAACACATGCAATTAACAGAATAGTTGTATTAGCACAGGATAATTTGAACAGACCGAAGAAAAGTCAAGGCAACTTAATACTACATATAGCTGAAATGAAATTAATAGTATTTTATGCAACTGTTGCATAATGAGGGGTCTTAAAACACGAGTGTGGTTTTATGAAACGAATGTCAGCGAGTTTCATAATAGGATCACACGAGTGTTTTAAGACCTAATTACGTACAGTTGCATACATTACTTTATCTACACACATATCATAAGTACTCTATGATGGGTTCAGAAGCCATAGGGCAATGACCTGCATTGCTACTAGCTACCAGTGCTAGTTACCTATTAAATATGTATAGACTGTACACATTAAAATAATGTAATAAAAAAATAATTTGAACAAATATAGAAACAAATGAAAAAAAATCTCATAATAATATTGGTTGTTATAATGCTGGTCATTGCCTACGGTTTCTGAACGCATTATAGAGCATTTATGATATATGTGTAGATAAATACTTTTATTTCAGGTAGGCACCCGTATGACACATGAAATACAGCTGAATATGTAACGGGGTTTGAACGTTTAGTACCGTTATCACGTTGAAAAAAAAAACGTAATAATATCAAAATAGAACTCATTATCACCGGGAACAAACTAGGCAGTGGAAAGTTTTCTACAAATAGAAGTTAGACGGGGAAGCTTGAATAAACTTTGAAATGCCTAAAAGCTTCTGAAGGTTTCACAGATAGCCGCATCGGCTGAAACTAATTTAATTAGGCGAAAAAGTATTTCTATATCTAAATGAGAACCGAAAGTTGCGGAACTGATAAAAAGTTAAGTTAACGAAAATGTTGTTCTGGCTTTTCCAAAAAACTTTCAATATACCTAAACCTAAGTTTAGTTTATCTAAGTTTATCTCTCTCTACATATATGGCGGGTGGTTAGACCTTGTGCAAGGTTCGTCCGGATAGCTACCACCATCTTGCTTGTTAATCCTACCGCTAAGCAGCAATGCTTGCACTGTTACTGAATACCTCTTGTGCCAGTAATTTCACCGGCTGACTTGCTTTCCACGCCGGATCACAGCAGTGTAAGCACTGCTGCTTAACGGCTGGATTAGCAAGCGAGATGGTAGTAGTGATCCGGATGAACTTAGCACAAGGTTCTACCCCCCGTAAACCATAAGTTGAACAAGTAAGAAGAATAGGTCAGCCTAAGTGAGCTCGCTTTAATTAAGACTAATTGCGGTGGCAGGACGTTCAGGATTGCTACCACTATTTTGCTCTGTAATCTAGCGGCTAAGTACTGCTTGCACTGTTGTGTTCCGGCGTGGAGAGCAAGACATCCGCTGCAATTACTGGCACAAGAGGTATTCCGTCTTAAAAACAATTAAAATAACAATAAACAAGAAAGTTAGTTTATTCTTAATAGCCATACAATATTGCAAATAATTAAATGTGTTTGAAAACTAAAATACATTTTTATTAACGTGTGGCAACCCTACGGGCAAATAACAATTTAACATAAAACATTTCGCTGAGAGTGTACTTTGGAGCGGACACTGTCTCAGCTTACATTTTAAGAATTCATTTTTTGCCGAAACGCTCCTTTTTTAGAGAGCTAATTTAAGGCATTTGTGGACCAGGAGTGCGATTTTTTAATTCTCACCGGCTCAAAGCTCGCCAAAATGGCCGTTTTTATAGAAATGCGGCCATATTGGTAAGCTTTAGTCACCTGGTGAGCTTTAAAATAATCTAAAATTCATGACAGAAGATAGGATTTTGTATTAGACTCCTCGTTTTGTATAGTTAAAATATGACTGTAATAAGTTATTGCTTGTAATAACAAAATTACAACCATTTCATTCTTATTTCAATGCATGTGTTAAATCCATTTATTTTATCAATGTAATTATTGAACATGACCAGCTTATTTTTAGGGCCCGTTATTTCATTCACGCAGCTGCCATTTGTAAATGAATAAACATGAACACAGTTAATCTCGAAACGTTCATGTGAATTAGCAGCGTTTAATTTTTAAACTGACTAAGCTGGTTTAATCTATGCTGTCTACAGTATTAAAAACGGTCAGCAGTTGTAGCCAAGCGGGCTCTTGATTAAAACGTACATCTAGGAGCGTTGTGTGAATCCTATATTTATTCTTACTCGCCTTTTTCCAAATATCCCGTGGGACCAAAGAACTTTCCACTGACCCTAACATGACCGGCCTAGGTTTTTGTCCATCCCTGCGTCCCTATCACATTGTGTGATAAGAAAGTATGTCTGTTTCATAAGAAAGGGACTAAACGTATCATAAACTCAGATGGACTCAACTTGGCCGGTTAGGGCCTCAGGGTTAAATACTCAATTGTGTCACGAGGGACCAAAATGATTTTTTACGGCGATGGCAGTGAATGTATTGAAATCAGAGATTTGACAGTACAGTCATAAGCATTAGAAAGGGGTTCAAGCAATTCCTAAGCAGCAGTGCTTGCACTGGTGTTCCGGCGTAGAGAGCAAGACGGCCGGTGTAATTACTGGCACAAGAAGTATTCCATCCTAGCCCTCTGGGTTGGCCACGCGTCTGCAATCCTTTTGGTGTTGCGGGTGTTCATAGGCGGTCGTGATCACTTACCATCAGGTGAACCACTGGCTCGTTTGCCTTCCTATGTTGTTAAAAAAAAAACCGGCCAAGACGAAAATACCTAATATTTTACAGTCCTACTAATATCTATTATGAATGCGAAATAAATGATGGCGGCCGACACCCACGCTACGCGACTGGATCCCAATTCTCGGTTCATGCCAGATGCATATCATGTGTGCGAGATCCGTCAAAAAGTGACAGATTTCCAAGGGAATTGACAGTTGTTTTCGTGCGAGATGCATCTCGCATAAGCATGTGTTTAATATATTTATTTGTTTTCTTTTGCCCTATCTACTCTTTTGTGTGTCTACTCTCGACTCAAATGTCCTGTCAATCGCTCAAAGGTTAACTGGAAGAGATCCCTTAAAGGGATAAGTTCACCTTTGTACATGTTACTTATTTTCTTGTAAATTGTTATTTTTTATTATTATGTGCAATAAAGAGTTTTACATTTACATACATACATACATAAACCGAGAATAGCCCTGCTGGTATATGTCATTCCAAGATTGTTTCTTACGTGAAGTATAGGTTGAAGCTGACTTCGGAACGGGCCTAAGTAAACACGGCGGGAATAATACATTATTGTTTACCAGAATATTACTGTTTATAATCGAAAACGCTACGTTATAAGCATGTTAAAGTAGACTCAGTTATATGTCTTATGTATATGAAGCTGCTCCGTCTAATGTTCTTTAGATTGCTGCTTCTAAACGGAAACCTAAATACCAACGTTTATGTGAACAGTTTAATAGACAGATTTAATAATATAGTCATAGAAATAAATGACTTAAATTAAAATGAAAACTATGAAAAATAAAACTAAGAGCGTCCGCTACGTCGCGCGGGTGCACGGAGCGGGTGCACGCCTATCGAACAATTAGTATGAGCTCGCACCCGCACCCGCGCGAGTTAGGCTGCTTTTCCACCAGAGATGTGCGAGGATGCGTAGCGAGGGATGTGTTTTTAAGAACCAATAGAATCGCTTCATTTACCTTGCTTCGGTAAGCACAGCTCTGGTGGAAACGGCTCATTGGTTCCTTACAAACACATCCCTCGCTACGCATCCTCGCACATCTCTGGTGGAAACGCAGCCTTAGGGGACTCTCTTATACTATTTTTCTATGGGCGTGTACCAGCTCCTTGCGCCCGCGTGCGACCTTGCGGACGCCCTAAGTTAAGTCTCTCAGGTCTGATCTCTGTAGCGACCCTAACATGACAGCCCAGGTTTAGTTTAACCCCTCCCTGCCTCTCTGTCTAAGTATCATAAGAAAGGGACGCAGATAGAGATAAAATAAACTTGGCCAGTCATGTTAGGGCCACAAGAGGGTCCCCATGTTGCTGGCAGCGTTCCCCTTCTGGGTAGATATGGCAATCCGTTGAGCAAGGAACAAGCCAGCTCTAGGGTCCCCAGGGGAGTTGGGCTCCACGGTCCTAGAGTCAAGGTTGTCGTGGGTAGGCAGCACATTTCGCTTTTACTATCTCTCTTACATAAAGTAAAGGCCTCTTCAAAGAGATCTCGAAGAGGCTGGTCGACGTCACAGGCGACTGAAGAGCTGGCAGCTACCTCGCACAACGTATAAGCTTAACTATACAGAGAGGTAATGCTGCCAGTATCTTCGGTACCATGCCATTCTTTTTTTGATATATTTTAGTTATAATTTTAGTATTAATGTTTAGTTTTTATGTAGCTTGATTGTTTTTATTATATTTAGTGTTGAATTTCATAATGTACATGACTTGATAATAGTAGGGTTAACTATAATGTTTATGAGCTGAAGTTAGATATGACTCAGTTTCAGGTTCAGTTTATTTATTGGTAAAACAATGATTTTACACGTCAATACACTATAGCAAAGCACAATAAGTAATACGTTATACTTTCTGTTTAGCCTGATGGTTGACTGGTTGAGAATGCCTTATGGCAATAAGTCCGCCATTTGTATATTATTGTTTTATTGTGCAATACAGTTTAAATAAACAAATAAATAAGGTACAATAAAATTTAAAGTCAAATAAAAACAGTTGAAATACTAAGTTTCATTTTTTATAATTTTCTTAAGTAGGTAAATTTGATAATGTTGTCATTATAATTATAGTAATATTATATATAATTATTCTATCGTATTGGACTCAGGAAATTATAGCGACAGTTACAAATAACAATTAATTAATTGTTAGTTATGAGGGTTTGTATTACAATTGATTATTTTTTAAGTGCGATAAGCGACACTCACTTAATTAATTGTTAATTTTTAATTGGCCTACAGTTGGCTTAAAAATTGACTACGCGGTGAATTGAAACATTCCTTTAGTAGGAAAAACGGCGTTTTGTTTGAACACCAAAAAAGCGTATAGCCATTTTGTGATACAAATATTTTGGCACGAGTTTCCCAAAATGATTTAGGTAGAAACTCCTTCCGTCACAGCGTTTGTTACGAACAAAAGTAGGGTTCGCTTAGTTCGGGGTTTTCGAGAACTTTTTGCAACTAGTCTAATTTTATTAGTGTAGTATGTAGTGTCGGAGGAAATTTCTAAAGTAAAAATTTCGAGTACGTTCTTACCTTTTGAGAACTGTCTGGAACTAGTCCATTCTTATGACGTCCGGTAGAAACTTTCCATAATTAGGAAAAATTCAGCATAAAAAAAATCTAAGAATATTTCTACCTTTTTAAGAACTGTCTGCAACTTCTCAATTTCTATGGTGTCCAGCAGAAACTTTAAAAAATTAGATAACTTTCAATGTAAAACAACTCTCTTAAACCTTTTGATGGTTAGGTTGAAGGGAGTTCTAAGTAGATAAGAAGCCTCTGTATAAGAAATTCCTATAAAATAAATCTGTATCTGCCCTTTCCTGTCTTATTAGTAATTTAAAAATTTAGCAACCCGCCTCGGCTTCGCACTGGGTACAATAGGGACAAATACATACATACCTTCCTTCCTCCTTTCCTTTCTTCCTATTTCCTATACATATAAACTTATTGTAAAAAATCTTTAAATGAAAGTAAAACCGTATTAAAATCTGATGCGTGGTTGAGAAGCAGAAAGCGGCCGAACATACACGATAAACGACACAGATACAGAACGACATTATTATCCTAGGATAGTACGTGAAGCGATTGAAATTAAAAAGTACAAAAATTTCAACCGGGAAGACGGATATAAACTCTCTTCATCATGGAATCCTGTAATCAGCAAGTGTAAGCGTCGAGATATATCTTCGGATAAATCGTCGGACATTGTGAGCATTGTGTGTCGGTGTAGTGATATGCCGGTGGAAAATAAACAAGACAAAGTGCGGGTAGTTCGTAAAACTCGCGCGGCTAAACAGAAGTAATACCCTCCACTTCAGTCTACTCGTGACCACGGCCATTGAAACATGGCCGAAAAGTCGAGGTAAATCAACAATATATTTTTATCGCGCTAAAGTCCCGATAATGTTATAAATATGTGTGAAAGTCGCGAAAGTTTAAAACAATTTATCTACATCTACACTTCTACACTAATAATATAATAAAGAGGTAAACTTTGTTTGTTTTTTTGTTAGTTTGTTTGTATGTAGGGGGTAATCTCTGGAACTACTGAACCGATTTCAAAAATTCTTTCACAGATAGAAAGCTACGCTATTCCTGACGGACATAGGCTACTAATTTCACGCGAACGAAGTCGCGCGGGTCCGCTAGTACACGATAAAGACAGACAGGTACGAATAGCGACTTAACTTTGTAACCTGTGTAAAGAAAAGAAGATAACTTGGTTTCTAGGTGGGGTATTAAGACGAAACATGTACCAGATTTGAAGTTAGATCTCAAGCAATACAACTGTGAACTCCGCATCCAATTTCGTGTATTTATTTCGTGATGCGCGTACAAATACCGACAGACAGACTAAAATTTAAAGGGCAATTTTCATGTCGATAGAGATGAAGTCACAGTCTAGGTATGTCAGAAAAAGCTGTCAGATCTCTTCGGATACTGTAATTTTTTGCCACATCTCGAGTATGAGATGAATCTCCACGAACACCAGAATTGCGGATGGTTTTTTTTAAGACCTACGGAACACTGGAATCTAATTCAAAATGTTTTAGTCTATGACAATAAACAACGCTACTGCAATAAACAATACCTACACAGATAAACTGCGAGGCCGTTTGTCCGTCCGTGTCACGGTAGACTGCACCAGCCTAAACTAGAGGATAAAAAAAAACTATTTTCAAAGATTTTTTTATACAACATAGGAAGGAAAACGAGCAAGTGGGTCACCTGATGGTAAGTGAGCAACTCCAAGGATATTACAGATATCCATAGATTTGTTAGTAAAATACAGACAGCATCATATAGATACGAGCGGCCAAGTGGCCAAATAAATTGTAACACGTCTTTATTCCCAAACAATAAAGATGGGTATTAAAAGAGAAACAAAGTTACTCATCATCGTCATCATCATATCAGCCGGAAGACGCCCACTGCTGGGCATAGGCCTTACCCAAGGATCTCCACGACGGTCGGTCTTGTGCTGCTCGCATCCACCGGTTTCCAGCGATCTTCACCAGATCGTCGGTCCACCTTGTGGGAGGTCTACCAACACCTCGTCTTCCGGTATGTGGTCTCCACTTAAGTTACTATAGAAAAGAAAATAGAAAAGATATAAAATATAATTGAATTAAAGTAATCTTTAACGCTCCTGGCTTAAAAAAAAAATTGTAGCTTTACTACCCAAAGCTCTAGTTAGCTTCTCTATCCAAAGGTTGTCTAGAAGAAATCGCTCTCAAGCGATAAGATCGCCTTTTGCACACGTATATTGATTAGAAAGGGATGAATTCTGAATAAGGAGGAATATCCGCGATAAACGCTGTGTTAGCACACCGGGGATGATATTAATTTTTTTAGTAATGGTATAGTTGACCAAGTAATTGCTTGACCACTTTTCAACCCTATTCCTTTGTAATACGGTCGAAAAGTGACCAAGCAATTTCTTGGTTGACTATACAATGTCTTCATGGGGCCAATCCATTTGATGCTTGTAGAAAATATCTCAAGAATGTAAGAAACATATTGCTGCAGGTAAAAACATTTCTTTCAGAATTAAATATATTCACTTACAGTACTCGTGTTGGCAATACAGCCACCATTAACAGTTTTTTAGTAACCGACTCGGGAATGTTCACTTTACTCGTTTAAAATTTTCAGTTTTTTAAACTCAAGACTTAAGTAACACTTGTTAATTTCATATTTTATTTAACAACGGTTAATGAAAAGATTTAAAAAGGTTCAGCAATAAAAAGCTCTCGCGCAGCATAATGAATTACTCTAATTACTATGCGAGGCAGGTAAGCTCGTAGCGTTCTGCAATTACGAATAAAAGTTTCTGCTGGAAGCTTAAAGTTCCGAGTGTAACCAGAGTAACGGCTCCGCTACAAGCTGGGGTTGATGACCTTTAACCTTTGCAATTCGAGAATACCGTCACAGTATACAGGGTGTCCCAAAACCCTTCAAAAAAACATATACAGGGGGGTAGTGTAAGTGATTGCGAACATCCCTATGTATTTTTTTTTTAATTTGGTTGTGTTTGAAAATTTTAATAAAAAATAAAACATTTTACTTGCGCCTAGTGCCTCTCCAACTCAATATAAAAGATGCATGTAAAATGTCATCATACAGTCATTCAGAACAAAATGTTTTAAACATAGAGCGAACGAATGATAACCAAGACCGAGTCTTGTCGTTTCTTGTCAAGCCTCTGTCAAGCGGATCAACATCAAAATGTTTTTCTATTATTGTTTCGTGAATATTACTGATTTACGAATTGCTGACTTTGGTGGAACTCGATGGGTTACCATTAAATGGCGAGAAAGCGAGCGCGGGTGTTAATAAGATGTCTCATCAGTAGGCTTTTATCCAAGGCCTTATTATAAGTATAATATTCGTGTTATGTTGAACGTGCGTGGCGATTCTGACCTTTGTTGCGGCCCTATGATAATCAGCGTTATTGTATCTATCTACAAGTGCGCACTAGAAAATACCCTCTTGATGTCTCAGACATGGGCTTTAGTATCATATTTATGCTGATAAGGAAACCATTTAGAAATGCGAACACCACAGATTTTACCTGTGCTGGCGAGAGACACCTGGCGATCTAGATGTGTCTTGTTCAGGACTATTTTAAAACGAAGATGAGAGGATAAGTCCATCCTTCTTTAATCAGTGGCAAGAAAAGGTCGCGTTTGCTTTCGATAGCGACTACACAGAAACCAAAACTAAAATCGCGTGATCATACCTGCAGACACAGTTGGAAGGGATAGAAATGAACATTCTAGGGAGTGAAGAAAAGGTGCATGGGGGAAGCCTCAAGCAACTTCTTTCTGGGCAGGACTGATGCCACTATGGGAAGATGGGTAGAAAGAAGTCATTATCAGGAAATATCTTAACAGTTCTACTAGTTTCAGATGAAAGTTATATTCGCATTTAATTAAATAAATAAAGTCTACGTTTCAGTTTTATTCGCAAATAATTAGCAGACAATTGACGACGAGTGTCGTAAGAAAAAGACCCGTTTACTGTGTATTTGTTAGTCTGCCGTTGAGAGTAGCTTCGCAAGGCCCAAAGAAATTAGTAAATTTTAATGCTGTTATTTTATGTTAACGCTAGCTTATAACATACTAACAAAGTTTAATAACTACAATATCTGAAGATCATAAGAGAATATTATGTGATCTATCTTTAAAAATTGCCTTAATTCTCCCAGCATTTTGTCACTGGTGCAATGAGATTTAGGTACCTATGTTAGAGATGTTTATCAAATACTATGTTTGTTTACTGTGAGAATAATTTATATGATTTATTAATTACGACTCTCCAAAATACTAAATATCATATCTTTCTTTCTCCGGAAAATACATTTACTGAGTAAAATCTGCGTATATTTTATAAAACATTAAAACACACGAACACTGATCCTTTCCTTGTATTTTTATTTCAGAAAGAATGATCAAAACGGTTTAAGTTTTAGAGGAGGCAAAACGAAACACTGAAACCTCGATCTGCACCATTTAATAAACATAATTTACCGCTTAAGGTGTAACTGTTATTTTCATGCTCATTTTCAATGACTTCACCAATAAGGTGCAATGGCAATAATTTGCCACAGCTTTAGTGGTAAAAACAGGATTTTTGACTAGAATTGTACAGTAGTTATCTTTTACTAACATAGCGGCGGTGGTGCAAGCCCCTGCGCCACCTTAGCCCCATCGATGCACGCGGGCCTTTTGCCACCGCACGACGCAAACCACATGACCCAGGGGGTCGCGTGTCCATTGCTGAACGCAGGTTGGCCAAGCCTCGCAATCGTTTACACTTCTTTTGCGTGCCCCCATACCCCTGCACTGGCCTTAATCGTCATCCACGTCCGAAACTGTGTGCTAATCAAAGTCGCTGCGCCCGGTCTTCAACCACCTGCACTGCCTAGCAAGGTTATATTTATCACCACCATTAATCGACTTAAAATAAGAATGGTGGTTCTCAATTCGTTGGGATCTTTTTATTAACATATTTATTGTTTTAATGGGATGATGAATACTGTAAAAAGTTTCACAGGGGGTTTTTCATACTTTGGTCGGCCCAGGGTCGGCCTAATACCACTGTATGTGGTGAATGGATGGAAAAGTTGGAACATTTTAAATAAATCCTCCTTTATGTCACTATCTTCTTTGGTCGATCGACAAGGAACTTGTACCTGGCCATGACAGAATGACAGTTACACTTTATATTGTACGTCAATCAGAGTAAGCAAATGGGCTAATGCAAAACGAAGAAGATTGTTTATAATAGTATAATTTTTATTTTAGTTTAAACTTCCTTATGACGTCGAGCTCAACGCTGATGCGCTTAGGAATATCAGAACTGATGTGGTAAGTATTCTAGCAATACCTCTATGCAACTAACCACCATAACCCCTGTTGCAGCAAAACGTACCGACAGGATGATAGTTACATATTCATTATCATGAATGTGCATGTTTCCTTACGACACTTTCCCTCACCGTAAAAGCGTTCGTTACTACAGCAATAACAAAAGTTAGAAAAACTTATTAGTCATGGCGACTGGTTGAGGTTCGAATCCTTCCTTGCACATTCTAACCCCCGGGAAGGGATTAAAAAAGAGTTTTAGTAAATTCAAAGTTAGACCCAATCTTACTAGTCTACTAGCGACCCCCCCTGACTTTGCACGGATGTAATTTACCACCGAAAACTTAATTAAAAGGTATCGTACATAAAAACTCTCTGTACAAAATTGCCTAAGTGACAGTCAAAACCGTATCCATACCGTTGCGTGGTTTAGAAGAAGTAAGAAGCCGGAGATATGAGCTCAAACAGGAACTAAGATGGAACTGGATGGAAAGATAAAGATATGCTCTTGTCCTTTTCCTGCGTCCTGCAGGATAAGATCAAGCATCTAAAAAAGGACATCCCTTTCATTCCCATAACTTATTTTACATATTATTCAAAGTCAGACATTGATATTCATGTTGTTTATGTTCAAAGTAATCGATACCTATTCATAAAGATTTTAGGCCATAATCGTAAATAATTAAAAAGTTAATTAATTGTTAATAATATTTGGCACTGTGGATAATCATCCATAGTGCCAAATATTATTATAATTTATAAGAGTCATAAATTAAACTCGTGTTTATGTTTATTATGGCATTTTTTATGCATATGCGAATGCATTAAAGAACATAATTAAAAAAGCGACCATGTTCATCCCTATTTTGTCCGTCCGTCCGTCCGTCTGGTCGTCATTCCGTCCGTTCTTCCGTCCGTACGTCCGTCCGTTCTTCCGTCCGTACGTCCGTCCGTCTGTCCGTCTGTCCGTCCGTCCGTCCGCAGACCGCCGCTCATCCGTTCGTCCGTCCGTCTGTCCGTCAGTCCGTCCGCCTATCCATTCGTCCGTCCGTCCGTCCGCCCATCCGGCTGCCATCCGTCCGTCCGTCCGTCCGATCGACCGGCCGACTGACGAGTCCACCGGCCGCCGGCCAACCAAACCCGTCTGTCGATACACCCGCTGCCCATCCATTCCTCCGATCGCTCGACAGACCGACCGTCATAATGGCGTGTCCGCCCATCCGACCATCTGGCGTTAGCCCGTCCGCCCACCCATTCGTTCGTCCGTCCGTCCGCACGTCTGTCCGACAGATCGACTGACCTAATGGCCGCCGTCCGATTGCACTTCTGTCAGTCTGTCCGTCTGTACGGCCGTCCGTCCTCAGGCCCCACTCATCCGTTCATCCGTCCGTTTGTCTGTCAGTCCGTCCGCCTATCCATTCGTCCGTCCGTCAGTCCGTCCACCCGTCCATTCGTCCGCCCATCCGGCTGCCGTCCGTCCGTCCGTCCGTCCGATCGTCCGACCGACCGACTGGTAACCTGCCAGCCGGCCAGTCCGAGCCCGTCTGTCGTCACACCCGCTGCCCATTCATCCGTCCGCCCGCTCGACAGACCGACCGTCATAATGGCCTGTCCGCGCGTCCGTTCATGCGTCCATCTGGCGTCAGTCCGTCCGCCTACCAATTCGTTCGTCCGTCCGTCTGTTTGACTGACCTAATGGCCGCCGTTCGATTGCCCTTCTGTCCGTCCGTCCGTCCGTTTGTTTGTCTGTCTATCAATCTGTCTAAAGTCCTGAACTAATTTTCGAAATTCCATTACCCTACGCCATTACCAAAGTTTTGCTATTGATAAGACATTGTGTTACATTAATAAAACGCACATACTAGACAATAAAGGGTTCTCTTAATTCTCCGACACAAATCCACTACATATTATGGTATGGTGGTGAAGTTAATGATTTTTTTTTTAATACAGGAAGGCTAACATCGAAGATGGAATACCTCTTGTGCCAGTATTTTCACCGGCTTTCTTGCTCTCCACGCCAGAACTCAACACTGCAAGCACTGCTGCTTAGCAGCTGGATTAGCAAGCAAAATGATGGTGGTCATCCAGACGGACCTTGCACAAGATCCAACCACCTGCAAAACCTAAACCTAGCATCACAATGTTATCGTTTATTTAGTGCACATAGTACTTGTCTCCGTATGCAGCACACAACCATCGCCGCACCGCTACTAGTCACCACTTCTGCTTTAAGACTGCAGCGACCGGCGAACGTCACGCTACTCGCAAATGCCGATGTGTAATGACTTTGTTTGGGATTCCTTTATTAACTAACTAAAAAAACTTTTAACCGTCAGTTTTCACTGTTCAGTGTTAGTTCAGTTTTAACTGACAGTGAAAGTAGGAGAATCTTATGTTGCACAGAATCAGTTTTGACTGTCAGTTAATAGTGATCGTGTATAGCTCGCATAAGGTTGTATAGTACCTCGTCAAGCGGCTATGCTCGCGCCATCTTGCGAGCGATGGCTAGGATAGCTGCGAGACACAATTGTAGCCCACGCTCGCTGTTAGGCCAACCTGTCTTAGTCGCTGCCTTACTACCGTTAGCATCATCTCCTACGCTGGCGACATGGATCACGCAACTCGACACCCGCATCCTAATGTACAGGTCAACAGTGTCGGTCGAGAAGGTGCGTATCACGTTAGCATTCCTGGACATAGTGCTAGGCGAACGAACTCGACGACGACTACCATCGCGTCGTCGTCGCGTTCGTCACCGACCCCGCTGTGTTAAGAACTCGTGCAGCGGTGGTGCAGACGCTTGCGGTCCTGTGGTCCTCACTTTCTGTCACGCAGTCACGCGACATACTTAAACCACAAACCAATAGGGCTGTCGGGCACCACTGTGCTCACATTCATCACGGAAGAGAGTTCTAGGCTACTTTGTTATAGTTTATCGTCGTCATATGTGGCGACGCCGTTTGAATCTCGTCTGTAACTGCCATCCGCCAAAGCCATCTTAGTGCATGTGCGCACGGTATTTGCAGGGGCGTAGCGAGGTACGGGCAGGATACACGCGCCCCCCCTAGAAGATGCAGTTAATTAGCAGGAATGCTCACGAACCTTAAAGCAGGTATTTGAGGGAGGTACATTTTTCTTCGCCTGCCTTCCCATAACAGAATCCTGGCTACACCCTTGGCCATTTGCCTGTGAAGGTACGTTGTGGGTAGGTTTGTGCCGTCTGTAATAACTCGCATCTCTGCAACGAGCTGCAACGCTTACTACGCGGTCAACACCGCAAAAAACCGAGCATCCCAGTTCTGCGCCCACAGATGCAGCAACAATACCGATGTCGTCGAAGCCCTGCTCATTCTATAGAGGGTTTTACATGCGCTGCAATGTACTTTTTCAACAAATTACCTTATGTAACCGCACAGTGCGAAAGTACGTCAAAACATGTATTGTCGTTTTGGAGTAAAAATTGATACGCTTGTTAAATAAACCAATTTCATACAACCACTATCATTATAAGACTAACTAGCGCACTATGGGACTACTTTTTGAGAATAGGAATAAACAGTTTCAAAAATGTTTTTGTTTGTTATTTCTGGTAAATGCATTCACGGCCTCAAACACATAAGTGCAATTGGTTATTGCTTTGGAGGCGTGCCCGTTTGCTGACTCAACTTTTTAATCACACCTCGGGCAGCGCCTAAAACGCACATTTGTGTTTGGGGTAGGCAAGCCACGTAATCACCTCTAGCATTTGCGCGGCTTGTAACCTGTGCACCTAGCACGAATCTTCTCGACACGCGTTAACTCGCTACGTAACTCAGTGCGTCTCATTCTAACCAGTCTAGTAGGAGAGAGACGCACTGAGTTACGTAGGGAGTTAACGCGTATCGAGAAGAGTCGTGCTAGGTGCACTGCTCGAATCCGAGCTGTTACAATACGCGGGAATATATCCGGTGACTACGTGGCTGTACGCGTTAAAAAGGACTTCGTGAACAGAAAGCGTATATCTTTATATCCGCTTTTCTAACCAGTTTACGTTTGCGAAATGGATAGGTACTTTTTGTCCAATTACGTTTGTACTCAATATGTTTTAATGGCTCCTTTTTTAAGTTGCTTCGCTCATAAGACTCCTTTTACTGTTTAAATATTACCTAGCCGATGGAAAAGGACACATTAAATTTAGAGAGGGATAACAAAATAGTTATCTGAATCCAATCTGAATCAGAAAGGCAAGCATGCGCCTTAAAATTTCTCCGCCGTCATCGTTTATGCCCTCTTTCATATTAGTCTAATCAGAAAGAGATGCAAACTTATTGTATATTAATTACGTGTGCTAGTCATGCAGACAAGAGTTTGGCAACAAGAAGTTTTAGTTGATTGTTGTTGTTTCTGGTTACTGTCGTTTGAATGAACGAATCTACGGAACGAATGATTTAGATTTAATGACATTCATTATAGAATCCTATTGCAATTATGATTAGTGTTGAAAGTTGATGGCCTAAAATTGTGACCGATATCTAAGAACTGTAAAAATGACGTCAGAGGGAATCCATTGTAAAGCTGGGAGGTACCGGGAGCAAACGTGTTTTAATACTTTCGTTTTTTTGATCCTACGTCGTCAAAAATTAAAATAATCAAAAAAGAAAAACACAGGGTTGTTCGCAATCACTCACTCTATCACGCTGTATATGTTTTTTTGAAGGGTTTTGGGACACCCTGTATATACAGTGTACAGTCAACCAATTTGACCCATAGGCCACTGTAGATCCCTGCAAATGCTTGCTAAGGAAATTTTTAACAATTTGAATGTTAAAAAAATAAAATCGAAAGAAATTTCGGTTATAAATAAATGAGTACCTAATAAAGTAGTAAATAAATAATAATTGCGTCGACGCATATTAAACTACCCTAAGTCCTTTAAAGATGTAAAAAAAATGCTACACACAAAAAAGTAACAATGGTAATTTGAACTTCATTCCATCACCAAAAAAAAATTTTCTTGGATTTCATCAAGTTTGATAAGCGTCCCCTTCAACTGCTCAAATATTTTTGAGAGTGTCAGTCTATTCAACACATTGTCTTTGGCAAAGCGCAGTTGGCTCCGTAAATATCCTATACATCTCTAGGGTGAACTGAACCCCTAGGGTTGGCAAGCAGAGTTCGTCATAAGTTAATTTATTTAAACTTCATTCGCATTCATACTTATATAAGCCTTATAACACAGCTATGTGGCCACGACTCCGTCTCTATAGTATTCCGCCTTCGTACTCACCAGGTACCTTCTAGATACTACCATGGCACTCGCAAGATATCTCGTAGATAATGCCGTGGTACTCATCAGTCACGTCCTATTTATCATCTTGGAATCTGCCCCCATGGTACCTCGTAGGTATCGCCATGGTACTCACTGGGCAGTGGCGTATAAATAGGGGGTGGCAGAGCTGGCAAGATGCCACGGCCCCCCGACCCAAGAGGGCCCCGGCCCAAGAGGCCGCGGGCTCAAAAATATTTTTTTACATTGTATCTGAGTACCCTTAAAAGAATTTGCCGTGGGCCCCCGATGGTTAAGTTACGCCACTGTCGCTGGGTAAGTACCTCCTAGATACTGCCATTGTACAGTCAGCGTCAAATATACCAGAGCGGGCAAGGTGTCAAAAATATCTGAACTCAACTCTATTGTCAAATACGCTCGGGCGTGTTCAGATATTTTTGACCACCTTGCCCGCTCTGGTATATTTGACGCTGACTGTACCAACTAGATAACAATGGAAACACCACTTTGTTCCACCTGTCGTCACATCGGCTGCTTGCTGCTTCTAAACCACGCACCAGATTTTGACACAGTTTTCACTGTCATTTAGAATTTTTTTAGATAAGGTTTCTATGTACAGTAGGGGAAACATATTCACGTACCATCTTAGAACCCTACCGCAATGACGCGACGCTTTAAACGCCAGGCTACATGTAATGTCATGCGTAGGTATGTCTCTTCGACTAGGTTCTACGGTGGTACGTGTTTCAATTTCCTTGACTGTACATTACGTCGTAATTAGCCCTATGCGAAGCCGAGTGCATTTCTAGCTAAGTCTATTTTAACCGAAACAGTGTAGCAACCCTATTCCTATGAGCATCGGCTCTTATTTCATAGCCGACTTAGTGTAGACCGATTAAGAGCCAAGCAGCCATTATCTGAACAGCCAATGGATGCATTTCAATAACTTTAGCCTGGCTTTGAGCCTCAATTATTAGAAACAATAAGGATATTGACAGATGCGAGAAATGGGAATATTTGGAGTGGAATACTTACTATGTAGGTTAAGTAAGCACAAGTTTAGTAGCGAAGCGACTGCCTTGGTTATACAAGTGCGAGTTGTAGAGGTCAGTTACGTTATATTGTGGCGTTACCATGGTTTCCAATAGGCTCGTATAATATCAACTGACCATGTATCCTGTACCCTTACCATGAGTACAGTGCACCTTGCCGTAACCATAGTCGCTAGCGACAGCGTAAAACGATTCGTATGGGAAATTGCACAGCGCCTCTAGCGCTCACTTAGATAACTAAAGATCGCTAGTATGAGTCCAACGGGAAATTACCTATCGAAATCTGAACGTCAGTGTCTAACGTTTTGTAGCTGTTGCCGTAAAATATTGGTACCATGAGTCACAAATTTGACACATGTCATGGAAAAATACCGTATCGACTATGGTTAACTCTTTCACTGACAAATGGGAGCGTATTTAACCGCTATCGACTGTAGTAACGTAATACGAATTTTCGATAGAAACTCATGGTAATGGTACTGAACGGTAGACCATATTTTCTTTAACTGCAGTAAATACCCTGGTTCTCTTTACAATCCTCTTCCTGATTGCATCCCCAGTCCAACTAATTTATCTTCTCTCCTTTCACTTGTCTTTAATTCCATCACTAATATCCTAAGTGACTATAAATTGTTTTAAACTTTCGCGATTTTTACACTTATTTATAACGTTAGCAATCGTCATTAATAACGTAGTTATTTATAACGTTATCGTTAACGCGATAAAAGTATATTGTTAATTTACCTCGACGTTTCGGCCATTTCTCAACGGCCGTGGTCACGAGTAGACACAAGGTGTCGAGGTAAATTAACAATATACTTTTATCGCGTTAAAGTCCCGATAACGTTATGAATATAAGTGACTAAATCCAAAAATACGGGGTTAGACTTTAGAATGACCTGCTAACTCCAATATATCTCCCTTATTTCCCTTTTGGTAAATGCCACCTTGTATTCACTGTCATTTTGTGACGACCTGTATGGCACAGTGGCACATGTGTCTGCCTACTGTGCAAGAGGACCCAGGTTCAAATCCTGGTATGGGCAAATATTTGTGTGACGAATATGAATGTTTGTACCTGAGTCATGGATGTTATTTGTATTTAAGTATGTATTTATCTTATATGTATGTTTATCCGTTGTCTAGTATCCATAGTACAAGCTTTGCTTAGTTTGGGACTAGGTCAATTGGTGTAAATTGTCCCGAGATATTTATTTATTTTATTTATTTTGTGCCTATGACTTCTGTGCTGTTTTGTTGTGTCCATGTATATCCGTGTCAACTTTGTTGTATTTATATATTGTTGTATTATCCGAGGTAATTCAACGGACTATCTGTTGGGTTTGTAAAACATACTACATCTATGACATGCCTTTCTAACAGTTAGCGTGTGCAAGAGAAACGAATGGTTTATGTCAACGCTAATAGTAGTTTATGCAACTGCTATATAATGAGAGGCCTTAAAACACGAGTGTGATCCTATTATGAAACTCGCTGCCGCTCGTTTCATAAAACCACACCCGTGTTTTAAGGCCTAATTACATACAGTTGCATACATTACTTTATCTACACACATATCATAACTGCAAAAAACCGTAACAGCAAAAAACCAACAAACGAATGACAACGGTAATGGCGGCAAATCGATCATCTGTCAAGACGTACATTTTTTTTAAATCATGAAGTTCCCATTCTCATGTTATTCGAGATAAAATTTCGTGCATTTAATATTAACAGAACACACTGGATTGACGTTTCCTATCGATAACTGTTTTAGTATCTATGGATAGTAGAATAGGGACCCACTTGAATTTTGACAGCTGTTCCAAATTTAAACTCAACGGTACCAAATCGATACTATTATGACCGTGTCAGTACAGATTTTACCTACTACCACAGACAAGAAAGTTCTCAAAATAAAATCGGTTAGAATAATGCTGGTCATTTTCTACGGTTTCTGAACGCATTATAGACCACTAATGATACGTGTATAGATAAACGATAGTGTGCTACTAGTATTGGCTTTGTATTTCCATTGAACGCGTCAATTCCAGGGGTAAAACCGCTTCAAAATACAGCCAAGCCTTTTAAATACGCTTTTTAATTTCCTCACTTCATTGAGAGGCAAAGGAACATAAGTAAACAGCCAGCTTGTTGACAGTCAACTATAGGACAAGCAAAGCTTTATAAAAGATTAATTTAAAATAAGTTTACTCGCCTATTTTGTACTTAATTTAAATGTTTCTTCAGAATGTTGAGTTAGGCGATGGAAATTTGTTGGGGATGGATATTAACTTGGACCCCAATTCTCAGTTTATGCGAGATGCATCTCACGTGCGAAACACGTCAAAAAATGACAGATTTCCAAGGGCTTTGACAGTTGTTTTTGTGCGAGATGAATCTCGCATAAACGAGAATCGCCCCGCTAATCTGTTGCACTAGGATTGGGGCATATAAATTGGTATTTGTATATGTATTTTTTTAAATTTACCTTAATACTGCGACCGTGTTCCGGCCGAAGAGCCTTTTAGTGACAATACCATGACAGTTGCAACATGGTCTTAACGGCGACCTAAATTATCAATGATTTTATGGCGTAAAACTCCCGTAGTCGTTATAAACATGTGTGAAAGTCGCGAAATAAAAAAAAAATTATTGGAAAAGTCATTGGTGTAGGTATTGCAACCCATATATCTCTTTTAGACTTACATAAACTGACACCCCCCACACGTAAAGAGAAAAAGAAACAAAGATAATCCGGGAATTTAAAAAGCCGTGTTAAAACCGAGCGTCTTAAACTTTCTGTCATATTCCTGTAAAAAATACCAGCGTCGTTCTTCACGTTTTAAGTTTTCTAGGCGCCAAATAATTTATTGTCCAACTTTCCAATGGCAAAATGGAAAAAATAAAGTGGGTCATAAATCCACCGCTCAAAAGTTTTCAGGGCGGCGGGCTCAATTGTTGGTATATGGAGACCTTAAAGTACCTACGAGAGATTACGAGAGCAGGCTCGGGCGAAGGCCTCTGCACTGGGGCCGCCGAAGTTTTTTTTTTTTTTTTTTTTTGTGGCTACCTCATTCGATTGAGCCAGTGTCATGTCGATTTCGTATTAAAAAAGAATCGGATAATTTTTAAATGTAGGCAGTTGCTATTCCTGAAAAAAATCATATAATACCCCGTAAGTACCCTACCCACTACTAGCTACTGATTAGTAATTTCAATCATAGGTAAGAAATACACTTATTGGTAGTTAGTGATAATACTACGCCATTATTGTACAACACAACTACAAATTATTTAAAAAAATATATAGTAGAGCTATTTATAAAAACCGTCGAACTATTTACAATATAATTATACAAGTACCCATACATACGTATATCCATATACACAAATATACAGTTATTTTCTGTCATTACAAACATTATAATTTTAATTTGTTCAATTGACAAAATGCAGCTAATGCAACAAAAATATCCTTATCACCAAATTTCAGTAATTCTAACATCTGTGTTGGAAGCGGAACCTTTAGCCTTATCAGTTCATTAAAGAGATGAGAATTATCGTACTGGGGACAAACGAAAAAAATATGGTTGAGGTCACCTTCATCCAAACCACATTCGCACAGTGACGAGTCCCGAATGTGAATTTTTGCCAAATGGGAAGCAGTACAGCAATGTCCTAGCCGCATTCGTATAATAGTCGAACAAGATTGCTTTGAAATGAATGCTTTGGCGAACCAGGGCTTTCTAGACACCTTAGGTTGCACTAAGGAAAAAAGTCGTCCTCGACTTTTACTTGATATCTTCCAGCAGTGGGACCAGGATTGCATTAAGAATTCAGATGCTAACGACATCAAGTCATGGCAATAATTTCTGAATGGCACCTTATCACCCCACACTACAGCTTCCTTAGTGACTTGATCTGCTTTTTCATTGCCACTAATCCCCGAGTGGCCCGGAATCCATACTAGTGCGACCTCGTATCCCCTTGATTCACAAGAAATTAAATTGCTTTTAATCTGGTAGATAATTGGGTTGTGACATTTAACCGAAAAAGGGTTTGACATTAAAGCTTGTAAACAACTACGGGAATCCGAAAAAATTATAGTTTTCCTCAGTTTAAACAGCAGTATATATTTCACACTTTCTAGAACCCCCAGACATTCACCTGTAAACACGGAGGTCTCCGGGGGGCTTTTTAGTTTTTGGACAATATTATATTGGGAATGGTATACTCCAATTCCTACACAACCTGCCGGTGAAAGTTTTGAAGCGTCACAGTAGATTGTATTAAAGTCGTGCCAGTCCCGGCTAAGGATTTGTCGAAGATATTCATCGGCGTGAGGGTCATTACGACATATATCGAAATCAAGTATCACACGAGGTTGATGAGTGATAGTCTCGTACTTGAACTCATACAACGGGAGCTTTGGAGTATGATAAACAGGGTCCTTGAGGGATTGAAACTTTGTTAAGCTATTTACCAGACAAGGTGGACCTTTATGAGCCCAGCAAGGAGCAGATTTTAGTTCTATCAATCTGTGAATAATAGGATGATGAGAGAATTGGAAGGCGCGGAAAAGGTATCTATCTGCCAAAAACTGTCTACGTAATTTAAGAGGAGGATCAGCGCACTCCACTTGGAGGGCATTAGTTGGGGAGGATCTCATAGCCCCTGTTACAATCCTAAGGGCTTTAAACTGAATAAGGTCCAACTTTTTTAAGCCTGTTTTATTACCTGGTTCAAGAAGAAATAAGCCGTAATCCAACACACTTCGTATAGTGGCATTATACAATAACCTGAGGGAGGTAGGGTGCGCACCCCACCAAACTCCCGATAAACATCTAAGGGCGTTTAAACTTCGTTCACATTTTTTAACGATATATTCGAAATGAAGGGAACCAGTCAACTTGGCATCTAAAAATACCCCGAGAAATTTATACTCCGACCGTATGGGAATTGGTGTACCTGTAATGGTTATATTAACGTCTGGGATCACCTTTTTTCGGGAAAAAATCACTGCACAACTCTTTGTTGGCGAGAGTGACAATCCATTGTTAATGAGCCAGTCATTTAGGGAGTGCAGGGAATTAGAGATTAACCCAGCAGCCGTTTGGACACTAGGACTCATGGAATAAATTAGCAGATCGTCAGCATATTGTAATATACGGCAGCCATCAATGGAGCTCTCCAGATCGTATGTATATAAATTATAGAGCAGAGGGCTCAAGACAGAGCCCTGCGGTAGCCCTCGCCAAGCCAACTTAGATGGGTTTACCTTGGGGTCCATACCTCGAAATATAATTTGGCGTTCGGAAAGCAGGTTACCCACGAGATTGGCCAGCCTCCCAGGAATTCTCAGCTGATGAAACTTGTTCCTGAGAATAGGGAGCTGGACCCTATCGTAGGCCGCCTCCACATCTAGAAACGCGGCGACTACCGATGCACCCTTAGCAAAGGAAATCCTAATATCAGCAGTAAATATGCTTAAGCTGTCCATTGTACTTTTTCCCTTTCTGAACCCGTACTGAGATTGCGCTAGAAGACCCTTACTTTCCAAAAACCACTCCAATCTATTTTTGATCAGATGCTCTAATATTTTTATCAGGACCGACGATAAGGCTATAGGGCGATATGACCGTGGATCATAGGGGTCTTTGGATGGTTTAAGAATAGGCATAATCAATTGAGACTTCCAAGTGGAAGGGGGGCATCCAGAAAGAAAAATACAATTTAGCAAGTTAAGAAAATACTTCAGAAAGTGTGGCCCAGCTTTAGATATAAATGAATACGTTATTCCATCATGGCCTGGTGTAGAATCTTTAACCGAAGAAAGGACATTCTTTAGCTCTTGGTTGGAAAAAGGTTGATCTAGGGGGTCTGATGATTCTATCTGAATGTTCGCAGGGAGGTCTAAAAGAGAAGGAGCATAGGGAGGTGCTATGCCAGACAGAAAAGTTTCTGCCCATAGGTTGGATGTAGGATACTGGCAGGAGCGAGGTTTATATGATCTCCTAAATTTTCTAATATTGTTCCATACTACAGTATCAGGCGTGTTTGGATTTAGAGTCGCACAAAAAGATTGCCAACCATTAAATTTTTTATCTTTGAGTAACGATTGAGTTTTAGCCATGACTTCTTTCAGTTTTTCATAATTTTCTGTCGACAAGTTGCTTGCGTAGGCACGTTCGGCATTTTTCCTCTCTTTAATCGCATTTGTGCATTCTTTATCCCACCAAGGTGGAGAAGGAAGCTTGCCAATCGCGGAATTTTTAAGAGGAAATATGCTATCAGCAGTGGATTTTATAGCTGCGATTACTGCATCCGAACAGGCTTGTATTGCGCTTTGATTAATACTGGGAAGATTTTTTACTTTTGAGTCTAGGCAGCTTTTATAATCACCCCAATCAGCATTATTAATGTTATAAATTAGTATAGGTTTAATAACAGGCCGTTTCTCTATAGACAGAAAAGGGAAATCAAGAAGAATCGGAAAATGGTCACTACCATGTGTACTGTGTAAGACTTCCCAGGTCACTTGCGATGCTAGGCTGGGAGAGCACAGGGACAAGTCCACTGCACTAGCGGCTTGATTCGGTAGAGTCCGAAGTGTTGGCATACCTGAGTTTAAAAGGCATAAATTCTTGCAGTCTAAAATAGCTAATAGTTTATCGCCAAGTGCGTCGGACCTATCGCAGCCCCATACACGGTGATGAACGTTAAAGTCACCCAGAATTACAATTGGCTTAGGAAGTGACTCAATAATATCCATTAATTCGTTAAGAATGGCCGTAGTAGGACTAGGTAAATATAAAGACAAGAATGTGATACCCTTCACCTGAGCACATACCGCATGAAAACTTGAGCTGTGGTGTGGAATAGAAACCGAGAGGAATGATAAATGCTCTTTGATAAACAAAGCGCATCCAGCACGTCCGTCATCACGGCAGCTCATAAAAGAAACATATCCTGGTAGTTTAAAGCTAGAACCTGGTTTTAACCATATTTCTGATATGGCAAATAGAAATGGGCAGAATTTATTAATTAAAAATATTAACTCGTGTTTTTTGTTGTTAATACTGTGGCAATTCCACTGTAGGACTGTCTGATTCATAATTCGAAGAAAATAATAATGAGGAAATAAACGGAGCAACGTGGGACAACATACTGGGGTCAGCCAGCGGGCTTGAAGGGGAAAGTATTTTGACGAAAGACGAGAGGATTTTGATCAACTCCCTTATACGTCTGTCATTCGAAGCAGTGGGGTTTTCGGAGAACACAGGACCTGATTTAATGACAGGGTCTTTCGTAATCTCTTCATGAGCTATTCTGTCATACCCCTTTCTCATAGGAGGGGGGTTGCGGGGTTTTTGGAACACTGATTTTTTGTATGAGATCGTCGGTGTCGCTTGCATGGGAGGCGAGTTAGTGACACTGGCATAGGACCGACGAGTGACTTTTGCGTGTAAACTTGATGCCTCAGCATAGGATATATTTTCTTCAGCCATAGTTTTTTTAATAGCCGTTTGGCGGACATATTCTGGGCAAGCCTTACTGTTTGCAAAATGACCTCGACCTACCCCCTGAGGGCAATTGCAACATATAGCATCCTCCTTTGTTAACGAGCAATCATCTCCCGTGTGGTCTCTGCCACATCTAAAGCACTTGGGAAGAGAGCGGCATTTGTCCCTTGTGTGCCCAAACCGGCAACAACGGAAACATTGGATTGTGGGGTAATGATACTGTTCTACTGGAAGTGAGTTGAAGCATACAAAAATGCGTTTGGGCAGAATTTGGCCGTCAAATGTGATCAGCACAGTCTCTGACGGGAGCCACGTGTAGGTACCATCTTCTCTACTTTTTTTGAAATTTAATCTTCGGACCTTTAAAGGGCGTGCTCCACCCGCATGTTCCGGCACTTGAATATTTGCTAGCGTGTCCTCTGGGGACCAGTCTGCCGGTACTCCCCGTACCAGACCTATTCTTGTCACATTAAACGAGGGTATAAACGCTCTATATTTATTATGAGTTAAAGTAGGGGATTCGATAAAATTGTTGGCATCTCGACCTGAGTGAAAATTCACTGACGCTCTGTTTCGGCCAATCTTTTTTACCGTACCCTCCACAATATTGGCAAACTCTCTACTCCTCTTTTGCAAAAAAAAACCAAACTTTACTGGGTGTAGCGTGACGCCAGAATCGGGAGATGTCTCGATTCTTTGAACGTGGACCACAAATGGGCCCTTATCCTGTTCATTGTATTTCTCTCGGCCGATGGGCGTGAGCAGCGAGTTCTGTGTTTGTGATTGCGACTGCGTGCCCGATGGCGGTTCAGTGATTAAATGCGGCGGAGGTGTGGATGAAGACGACGCCTGTTCCCGGCAATCTTGTCCCGCAGGCAGCGGAGTGTCCAACTGAGATTGAGTTTGCATTCGCAGTGAAGATGCATATTCAGTCTTGGATAAGTCAGAATTAGGTTCTGTTGCATCAGCTTTTTGTCCGCATTGGATCCCGTCATCAGAGACCCCCGAACGAGATAGAGACGCCGACCTAGACCGAGACCGGTCATCGGTACGCTTATCAGACCTCTTTCTTTTTGAACGTCCTACCCTCGCTTTTTTTTTCGTCATTTCCAACAATTTCACTTGTTTAGCCCGATCCTTCTCAAATTGTTCATGTTCGGACAAGTAAATATTACCTTTAACAATTGGAGAAAGATCATTCCATCCCCCGGAATCATCTATGTCAGCATCCTCATCCATAGCATGAGGACACTGCCACGATGAGACCACACAGTAAATAAATAATCTACTAATTTATAAACAATCACAACAAAAAACACTTACCAAATACACCCACCACCATAAAAAAGAGGAATAGCAACTGATTTTAAAGATTTGAAACACAAAAATCAAATTGCAGTGCGTAAAAATGCCAGCAATTTTTTTTTTTTTAACAATTCGAACACAACCGCCCGCTATCGACACTCAACCGACTCTCTCCCGCCGAAGTTGAGTGACTGCGCGTGGAATGAATACGAGTTACACGATAAACAGTGAGGGAAACAGTAGGACACTTCTTACATCTAAACGCCGTTTTGTTTGAAGTAACACTTCTGTAGGTATCTACTTGGACTATTAATTATTTATTCTGTAACATTTGATGATAAAAATAGGCTGATTTTGAGGGAATACATAATTAATTGTTAAATTATGCTATAATTAAATTAAATTAAATTAAATTACATTAGGTTATTTCTTTATAAAATAATGACATTATTAAGCAGTCAACTTGAACATTTTAAAATTAAGCTATGATAACCTCTAACTAACATAGAATTAAGTATTCTCATTGTAACTAATACTAATATAATATGGATTTAGTAGTCTGAAATAAATAAATTCATTGATTGATTGATAATCGACCTAGAAGTTGTTTTGAACATTTTTAAGTCGTAAAAAGGAAATAGAAATTTTCTCATTAAACGTTAATACTCGTATCTTAACAAACTGTAAAAAAACCAAAAGAAACAAAAGTAAAGGAAAACAAACTTGGTATTTTTTTACCCGAAAGCCAAAAGGAAGGGTTATGTTTTTAATAATATCTAACACATCAAAAGACTTGCCTTACTCTATAGAACAATGATAGTAATCAACCATAACTTATTTTTTACTTTTTAGTTTTTTCCGTAGTCGGGTAACAGTTTTTAAACTTTTATTTTTTTAAAACGGTGATGCGATTGCAATTTACGTTAACAATATAATTCCATACATGTTCAGCCGAGATGTGAACTGTCAAGGACGGCGCTGAGAACTGTCAAAGTACAGTTACGATGTTCCACAAAGTTTACATGCTGACAGCTTGACAGTAGAAAACTCCGAGCAACAAGGAAAAGTTCTTGTAGCTGCATAACGAGGTCGATTGCTGATAAGTACCATGAAGACATACATACTTTATTTTTTTTATTTTATTTTATTTATTTTATAACCACAATATATGCTTACAGTACAAGGCACCAAGGCACACATTGTTAATACACATGCATGTATGCGTTAACGGTGAATAAATAAATTAAAATGCTATATAATGATAACACAAGGAAAAATGAGGCCGTTACCCTAATTTTTCTTTTTTATTGTCATTACATAGCATTTTAATTTTAATTTTTAATTTATTTAAATGTAAAAAAAATCGAAATTAAATTTCAATTACAAAACAAAGTGGATAGTTAGTAGATGGTTTTTGAATTATTATGAATGAATTATGGTGCAGTGTTACGACAGTGATTACAAAAAACCGGCAAATTGTGAGCCGGACTCGCGCATCGGGGGTTCCGTTGAAACGTTCTAATACTTTTAAACTAGATGGCGCTAGGAGTCGCTATAATGCAACACATTTTTTTTTGTAATAAAACTACAAATTTGATATTATTTTCAACTCAATACATCCACGCGTTCTTGAGAAAAATGGTATTGACAGACAGACAGACAGACAGATGGACAGCAAAGTGATCTTATAAGGGTTCCGTTTTTCCTTTAGTGGTACGGAACCCTAAAAACGATACAAGTGTGGGTCTGTCTCGCGCACTATAATAATGAATTTTAGACTGCTTTTTACACCACATAGGAAGGAAACAAGCAAGTGGGTCACCTGATGGTAAATGATCACCACTGCCTATAGATATTCGCAACACCAAGGATATTGCAGATGCGTTGCCGACCCGGAGGGCTAAGATGGAATGCCTCTTGTGCCAGTAATGTCACCGACTGTCTTGCTCTCCACGCCGGAACACAACTGTACAAACACCTGCTTAGCGGCTGGATTAGCGAGCAAGGTGGTGGTAGTGATCCGGCCGAACGTTGCACAAGGTCCTAATAACCGCAAAACATAAATATAAAATAAAAATTTTGAATGCTCTCGTAAATAAAAGCTGAAGTTAAAACATTTTATCCGTCTTGTTTAAACTGAACTTGAATTTTTTATGTCGGAAAGTTGTACTGTTCTGCGAAACGGTTACGTTCAAAGAGGAACATACTAAAAACTGCTTGTCCATTTTCGTAGATATCGTTTGTTTCCTGTTTCGGTTTCGACAAGCGACTATTAAGTATAGTTTCGCTATATGTCCGTCCGTCCGTCCGTGTGTAGCTCAGCTCTGAGAATCTTTGTACTAGAAAGCTGTAATGTGATACATACTTTCGCTATGTCCGTCCGTCCGTCTGTAGCTTACGCGAGCCGCCTGGCGAATGTATATGAGGTAATACGAACTTTTTGATCGTGTCAATAAAGTTGGAATTCGTTTAAACGCGTTCGTAAAAGAGAAGTTTATGTACGCTAGCACTATAATTTATTCTGTGCCGCTACCCTCCGCGGGTAGCGGTTCAGAAAGACGAAGGTCTTACAAGTGTACTGTGCATTCTTAGTCCCTTGGCTGTGCATCTACGTCATAAGTCCCAGCGCTGAGCAAACGGCTGCTGCTATCTCTCTGGTGCAGTACACGGAAATATTAATGCCTCACACGTTACTTGGCACTTTTGCCGAGTATTAAGATATGCTAGCTTTAGCCGGCACTTCGTCTGAGTACGAACAAATAAAAACAATCGCCTCGCTAAGTGAACAAAGTGAAATAGGCAGTTAACGCAAGTTATTCTTTCTTAGAGGTCCTTGACGCGGCGACAGTTAGATCAAAAAGCGCTCTTCGTACAAACGGCGATAACATTTTTCACCCTTTAAACCGTAACCTAGGGAGATGATAAATAAATAAATAAATAAATAGTTTCATACAAAACAATAAACCATTACAAAGAATTAGTTTGTTACAATTAAAATTCAATTCAGGTCCCCTAACGTACAGAAACTTCTCTTTTACGACCGCGATTAAACGAATTCAAACTTTACTTCATACACCATACGCCAGGTGGCCATTTGCCTATGCCCTAGGCAAGGCGGTCGAGCGTACCTACAGTGCGGAGTGGAACCCCCCTGACTGTAGTTTCGCGAAGTGCGCGCGCCTGCCTGAGCGTCTAGTGTAAGTTTTGTTACAATAAACGCAACGAACGTTAGAGTTAACTTCTCAATTACTATGGAAGCAAAGACAGCGCCTCTTGCGGCTCGTATTGGCAACAAAATGTCTCCATACAATTTAGAAGTTAACGCTAACGCGTAGCGTTGCGGCAATTTATCGAACTATCGATAGTATTGTAACCTACCTAGAAAAATAGTCACAATATCGATAGGCCTATCGATATTTTCGATAGTATCGATAGTATCGATAGTCATTAAATCCAATACTATCGATTGTATCAATAGCATTGGTGCCTATCGATAATATTGGATTTTAATGTCTATTGTAGGCATCAATACTATCGATAGTATTGGTTAAAAACTATCAATACTATCGATAGTATCGATACTGTTGATACTATCGATAGGCCTATCGATATTGTGACTATTTTCGAGGTCAACTATCGTTGGAGACATTTTTTTGACATAAAACTTACACTACGGGCTCTGTACTTAGGACGAACGCGTACTCAACTTAAATGACCTATTTATAAGGGTTTCGGTAGTTAATTCAGGAACTAAACAACCAGGTCCCCTAGCTACGATGTTTGTTCAGCCTGCCTTTGTTCTCTACTAGCTTCTCACTAAAGAAACTTACTAGTTAAGGCGAATCGCTTCATATGAGGTAGAAGTTTCGAAATCTTCGTTGTTTTTTGTTCATTGTGGCTGAATCCTGGAATTTGTCGGTTAATAAAGAGTGTATAATTTTTTTAAATGAGTGAGTAACTCGAACGTCAAAATCCAAAACACAATTTCGTATGAAACAGTGCTATATTGTCGCAAAACGGCTCTAACTCTTAAAAAGTCATTTAGCAGTGACGTAGCTTGCTTTGGACGGGCCCGTTTCAAAATTTGTCGGGTGGTTCTACCCGACATCGGCGAAGCCAAAATAGAGGGTAATGATTTTAAGGTTCTACAAGCCCCCATTATCCCACCTGTAGCTCGGGAGTCCCGTATCATTAATACGGCTGAAACGGCAGTAGTTACGCTTCTGTCATTTCACAATAAATGAATTGCAGTGAATTATCTTGAATTCCCTTCTCATTCGAAGCGATCCCCCTTAAGCCTTGTAGGTAGTTGGTACACAAAGGAACTTAGTACCGGTAACAATGTTGCGTTACAAGTCTACAAGCCGCCGTATTTGTACAGTCAAGGAATTAAATTTCCAACCCACCTAAGGTTCAATAGCTTATAGCAAACTGTCACCATAAGAGCTATAGAGCAAGACGTTCGTTTGACATATCGACCTTAATGCATTGCGAAAGTCAGACGACATTTCACCGAAATGGGTAGGGGATTAAATTCCTTGACTGTACGACGAACCAATTATTCTGAGCCGATGTAGAACACTGTCGCAGTGAAGCATGTTTGCAATGTGGCGTTTTTATCAAAAGTACTGCAACCTAACTGACCTGTCCAACTCTCACAACAAGAGAATTTTATCTTTACATAGTATAGAACAAAGTCGCTTATCCTTTCCTGTCAGTCCTCTTTTCGGTCGCTTACTCCTTCTAAACCACGCAACGGATTTGATACGGTTTTCACTGTCATTTAGAGAATTTAAAAAAAAAAGTTTTTATGTACATTGCTCCCCGATTGTACCCGTGTGCCGCCGGGGCGTGTCGCTAGTTTACAATAAAAACTTAAGAAGAGTGTGAACCCAGCCCCAAAAAGCCCTTCCTATACAAACGGCGATGTTTTCCACCCTCTAAACCTTAACCTATGGCAATGATGTGTTGGTATGTTGTCATCATGCCTTAGAACTAGGTTTGTATGTTTTGCCTGTTTTAATATTGTTCATAGATTTCACAATATTTGCATTTTAGGAGTTTCATTTCATACAAAACAAAAAATCGTCAATATTTATGAAACTATTAAGAATACTTCAAAAAATCATAACATACAAACCTAGTTCTAGGGCATACTGACAACATACAAAAAAATCATGACTCTGAGTTAAAGTTTCGAGGGTGGAAAACGTTATCGCCGTTTGTATGAAGAGGGCTGGGTTCACACTCCTCTTAAGTCAGTGGGTAGCATGCTCTGTACCTACATTAGTAATCCAAAATACATCCCTTTACCACCATGGTTGCCGCAAGAAAACAGCCAAAACTCCCCTGTACTGCTATTTATACGAAGTGGTCATATGAATATCATAAAATTCCTAACAATAGTTTATTTGGGGTCCAGAGATAACATAGTAATAATTTAAAACTGAGACTCCTAAAAGTACCTGCTTTGCAGAATTCCTCGATGCTGAAGAGCTATTTGGTCAAAAACTTTATTTTAACAGTATTTTATTTATTACTTCTGCAACTAAGACATCCACTTCCGTCATATTTCTTGGCATGGCTCGGGAATTAAATCAAAATGCGGTGCATTCGTCTTCAAGATCAGCGAATGCGGCGAATTTGTATCTTCGTTTTGGGTTGAAGCCAAGTGGGGCAACGGAGATAAAAGTGAGTTATTTTTCATTTGTAAATAGAAGAAAACATTGTTTAATTATTGCAACAGCCAGCAAGCACGCTGTGGCTATGCTGAGCATGTGTGACCAAGATCAAAACTGGTAACAATGTTTTTGGTGTAAAAAGTCAAAGTCAAAGTCTAAATATTTTTATTCAGATTAGGCTTACAGGTAGCACTTATGAATGGCATAAAATTTACCACCGGTTCGGAAAAACCTCTGATGAGAAGATACCGGCAGGAAACACAACGAGGTGTAATTTTTTAAAACTTTTTGAAGATGCGTATCTTCGGACGTTTATATTAGCTCAGTCTACTTAGTGTGTTTAAATCAATGATTATAATCAATTCTGTAAATATTACTTTGAAGTCTTGTTAATTGCCCAAAAGTTATCAGTAAGTAGATAACTTCTGGATAATTTGCATAAATAATTAACAGATTCAGAGGTTACTTTGAGGCTCCTATTAAGAAATTGGAACAAATAACCTTGCGGCTCCACGGGCCCAGTTTGCAGTTAATTTTAAACAAAACTTGCGTTAGAAGTTAAAAATATGAAACGGAATTTCAGATGAGTCTGTGAAACCCTCGCAACTCTTATCGCATCTAAACCAATAAGTGTTCTAAAAATGAAAACTCTTTTTTTACCCGACTACGGCAAAGCCAAAAGGAAGGGTTATGTTTTTAGCAGCCTATGTTTGTATGTTTGTATTTACGTATGTTCCACGGTAGTGCCTAAACGACTGAGCCGATTTTGATGAATGAGGTGTCATTGTAACGGCAAAAGCTACTAGCGACCCGCTCCGACCACACACAATTAAGACGTAATATACATAAAAAGCTTCTTTAAAAATATCTCTGAATGTCAGTAAAAACCGCATCAAAATCCACTTTAAAATACACAAAATACACAAATCTTTTTCAAAAGAGAAGTAAAAAAAAGATAAACTGCTGAGTTTCTTGCGGCGTTTCTTCTCAGCAGATTCTTCCATTTTCCGAAGCGCTAGTAGATTCAGACATGTAAAAGAGCCTATATGGCCTACTTGCAAAATAAATTTTTCATTTTCATTTTCATTTTCATTTTCATTTTCACTGCGTGGTTTAGAAGTAAGCGGCCGAACATTTGAGGACAGACAGGAACGGATAGCGACGATTGTTTCATACGATGCAAAGTTAACTTGATGCGGGTTGTTAGGTAAATATGTTTTATCTACACATATATTATAAATGCTCTATAATGCGTTCAGAAACCGTAGGTAATGACCAGCATTATAACAACCAATATTATTACGAGATTTTTTCTAATTTGTTTCTATATTTGTTCAAATTCAATTTTTATTACATTATTTTAATGTGTACAGTCTATAGGTATTTAATAGGTACCTAGCACTAGTAGCTAGTAGCAATGCAGGTCATTGGCCTATGGCTTCTGAATCCATCATAGAGTACTTATGATATGTGTGTAGATAAAGTAATGTATGCAACTGTACATAATTAGGTCTTAAAACATTCGTGTGATCCTATTATGAAACTCGCTGACGCTCGTTTCATAAAACCACACTCGTGTTTTAGACCCCTCATTTATGCAACAGTTGCATAAAATACTATTATGATTTAGGTATAGTAGACTTCAATCTGACTTATTCTTGGCTTTTAAAAATGCCAATCGGACTTTATAATTTCTGCCATTTTTTAGTTCGCGCTGTTTACATATTTGCCCAACTGACGTGAGCTAAGGTAAACGAAAAAGAAAAAAAATGTATACGATTTCCCAAAATTGTTATCTATTGCAATAAGGCAGCCATTTTGAACCAAGCGCATTTTTCTTTGACGGCATTGCGCGAGGCGTTAAAGCCATTCAGCCAATACTGGCTGGATAGAAAATTCTGTCGAACCAGGTACATTATAAACGCTTAACAGCGCCAAAGAACGCCAAACGACGCAAAAAGTCATTCTCCTACCGCCTTGGCAATTTCCTGCTAAATATTGCGTACACATTTTATTTACGTAAAAGCTGCTAAGACGTTTTTATGTCAAAATTCTTTGAAGAGCTTCATTAATTCAGAACATTGTGGTGTTTAATGAAAGAAACGTCATGTCAGCGTATAATTGAAAGTGTAGGCAGGTTTTAATTAGAAATTTCACCTTGATGTAGCGAGCGCGGGGTTTTGTATGCGATCTTTACGTCACCTTTTGTGTTCAGGAATTTACTTGTGTTTAAATATTTTGTATGACGCTAACTCAGTTAAGAATAAAACAATCACAACCACCACAACTTTGTATTACGTCTTTCCTTAGAAAATAGACGAAAAATATATATTAACATAGACTCTTGACAATATTTACATTTTTGTTCGTTTAAAGTCAGATTACATTTATTTGCAGCAGCATGGAAATATATTATTAAAATATTACCATATATTTATTTCTTTTAAGAGAAGTAGAACGAAAATCCGTTTCGTACGTGCACAAAAAAAAACTCGTGGAATACCCAACTGTGTAATCAACTCATTATAACAAGTCCGCATAAAGCGCTTATGTGCCACCATATGCAAACTTATCATAAAATTTCGTGTTAAATTAAAAAAGTTAAGTAAAATTTTGCTACCGTAACGGCTCCGAAAGGGATTGAAAACATTCCCATACACTTTTAACCGAGAGTTTGTTTTAACTTGTTGTAATTGGACTGCGTTAACTACGGCCGTGTAGCTCTGAGTATCTCGGTTAACTGCTTAGCCACAAATTTGTTCCGCCACGGATGCTTTTGAACTTTTGGCACTGTGTTCTCCTAAGCACTGTACCTACTACAACATGTTATGGTGGTACTACACTTCGCTGTTCGTATTGCCCATTCGTCATGTTTGGCTAAAACGGTGCTGTCGCTGGATTGACGCGAACGCGACAATTAGCCGAATACAGCAAATATGCCAATTTGTCGACTTGGCGACTTTGGCTGGTATCACATTTAAAAGTAGAGAAGCGGCGGCTAAATGGCTTTGCACCCATGGCCAAGAATAAATTAAAAAAATATATAGAGAAGCGGATTTGAAGTAGCTATTACATTAATATGGATATCAAGACAAGACAAATTCTCTTTATTGAAAACCACACACGGGTTTGCGGGTGGTAGGACCTTGTGCAAGGTCCGTCGGGATAGCTACCACCATCTTGCTCATCCTGCCGCTAAGCAACAGTGCTTGCATTGCGTGGAGAGCAAGACAGCCGGTGTAATTACTGGCACAAGAGGTATTCCATCTTAGCCCTCTGGGTTGGCAACGCATCTGCACTCTCTTTGTTGTTGCAGGTGTCTATAGGCGGTGGTGATCACTTACCATCAGGTGACCCACTTGCTTGTTTGCCGTCCTATGTTGTATAAAAAAAAAGACGATGAGACAATGCGAACATCGGAACGCGAATACGAATGGAGTAGTGTAGTGCCACCATTAAGGTGATATGATGTGCGAGGGAGCGGCGCCGTACGAGGAAAAAATCGACCAATGATACGGTTGTGCGAGCGCGGTAGAATGAAGCGAACCATTTATGGTTTTCCAGAGTGGCCCGTTATATTGCTTTTGGAAAGCTACACAGTTCAGGGTACAAAGTGGAGCGTTTCAGTACAGTCGTAAAGGCAACAATAACTGCCGTTTGTGCGCGGATGCTTCTGCTAACGGTACTCTGCCAATTGAATCTGTGAGCCATAGGCGAGTAAATTTTCAAACTCTAGCCCATTTTTATCTGACTACGCAAAGCGGAAGGTTATGTTTTTGTTTCTATATCAGATAAAGTACCATAAGAAATATCCTTGGGTAATTTTAATGTAAGTTATAGCGTATATTTTTGGTTACTAAATGTTGATAGCGTTCATAGCAAGTATGCGAGAAATTACGATTTTTAAGTCTTTACCGGTACACACTTAAAAAACGTAAGTTTTCGCGGTACAGTGTTAAATTATCACCATTTCCATTATTTTAGAGATTTCCATACAATTTAAATAAAAGTTCTGGAGTTTTAAAATTAAGTAGAACGATATAAAAGTATCAAAGTTAAAGTCAAAATATCTTTATTCAGATTAGGCTTACAGGAAGCACTTATGAATGTCATAAAATTTGCCACCGGTACGAAAAAAACCTCTGATGAGAAGATACCGGCAAAATATCCGTCATCTAGTACCTTACCCCCTAAAATCTTAGCAATCTTTTTAACCTAACAAATGTTTTGTCCCTTTTATTTGAGAGCAAAATCACAATGACAGATAAGGACATAAAAAATGTTAACTAACAAATGTTTACGAAGCGTTTATGAATAAGGGGTTAGAACATTAAACAAAGTCTAGTACACAAACCATGCCATCTTTATTTTCCTGATTTGGAATTGGTTAACTTGTGTATTTTTTTTCCAAAACATTTATTATTCAATTTATCATTCGATGTTTTGTTAAATATCACGAACGTAAATTTCAAACTGTCCGTCATTGTGAACTGTCTCCTAAGGGATCTCTACCAGTAACCCTTTGAGCAATTGCGAGGGTATCCTGAACAATAATGTTTTGTCAGTTTAAGGTACAGTAGTAAAAAACAAATTAAAGTCAAATGCGCTTGCGCCAATAGTTTTATGTGATCATATTAGAATAGGTCGAAGCTGACGTGAGTATCATGGGAGTTTACTAGGAACATGTTTTAGTAAGGAATACTATTCGCCATTTTATAAATTTATTGGCTTGGCGGACATACTACCCTATCTATATCGCGGTCATAAAGCATTCATCCCTTTCGCACACTTTTGTAATGTACTGAATGTAATGTAAAAATATTTTTTTAGATATTATTGCAAGACAATACGTAGTTATTCACAGATTTTTTTTTTAGTTTTAACCCTGAAAAACGCAAAGGTGTAACGTTAGGGCCCGCGTAGGCGGACCCCACTATTGTCAGATAGACTAGATGGGCTAGGTAAGGAAACAAACTTCGAAAGTTCAATCACCGAAGCTTTATTTCAGAGCCGAAAATTAACACTGCCGCCGCGTTCGTTCTTATGAGTTTAAAAACCGGAAGGCACTGACCTGGGATGACGGACGACCGGTGTAGCGGCACGCGGTCGCATCGCTACAAAAGTCACATGACATGAGAAAAGACACTTTAAGGTGTCGATTGTTTGTATTCGCTAATGCGTGCGTACCATATAGAGTCGTCAATTTAGCGTCATTACATTATAGATGGTCATCAAAGATGTTGGATGTCCAATTTTTACCAAAATCACTTTTTTTAGACATGCTAAATTTTTTGTCCTCTTTTTGGGACTTTTTGACCAACTTATCATTATATCGCTATCTCTTTTATTGACCAAGTTAGAAGAGTTGAAAAATATTAAAGATTGACTAAAAAAACTCAGAGCCAAAAGGTTGGATGTCTAATTTTTACCAATTCGTTTTTTAAACATACTCTTTTTTTTTCCTCTTTCAAACCATATAATCATTATTTCGCTAGCACTTTTATTGATTCAGTTAACTTAACTAAAAATTATTAAAAGAGAAAGCTTAATTATAAAACGAATGTCCGCTTTTAAAAAAAATGGTTAAAATTAGACATTCAACTATTGGGCCTGATGTCCAGTTGTGTACTGTATACTGATGCATATTTTGTGCTCTAGTTAAAAAACATTTTAGTGAATCTCCCCGAATAACCCAACTAGCCCAACAGTGGCCTCCTGGGAGGTATTTGGACACACGGACATCCGTCCACGTGATCCAAGTTGCGTCGAAGTTTAATGGTTTTTTTATGACATACCAACTTTCGGGTCACCACGTAGGCGTAAAATATTTGTCCAGTGTTACATTTAGATTGAATGAATGAACTATTTGTATAGATGCGGACCATAAAACAATCGTCAACATAACCATTACCCTTTTTGGCGCCAAGAACGCCTGATGTCTGTACCACATTGCCGCACATAAAAGACAGACAGAAATAAAACATTTATTTAAGACTAGTCAACACAATATATATATATATATATATACATACACGATCACAGAGAGCAAAAATCAAGATATACAAGTGTGAGCGCACAAAAAGCTTCAGCATACTGCCTAGGTAAACCGAGATGGTGATTTTCAGAAAATGCGAAACAGAAACAAAGAAAGCTATTGCAGTACTGTACAGTCAATTAATATTATTTATAGGCCACTGTAGAACCATTTCACAGTAAATATCATAATGATTTCTAAATAAATGTCATTATATCGCAGCGATGACATATTGCGATAACGTTCTATAGTGGCCTATGATTTATGAATCAATTTGGCAGACTGTACAGTAGGGGAAATATATTCACGTACCACCTTAGAACCCTAGCAATGCCGCGACGCGTTAAACGCCAGGCTATGTCATACAAATGTCATGCGTATGTCTCTTCGACTAGGTTCTACGTGTTTCAATTCCCTTGACTGTACAATAAGAAAGTAGAGTACAAATTCATTCAATAAGTGACTTCAACTGTCATCAGAAATGACATAGTAAACAAAAATAAGTGAAGTCCACTGTTGCCTTCAGAAGGTCAACTATAATTTTGAATTGAATTTAAAATGTTTATGTCGGATTATTCATCCATAGTGTTAGTTAAAGCACAATATTCTATTGTTAGTAAGGCAAGAAAAACGACGGGGCTCAGGGACCACTGGGCGTGCATCCGCGCCCAGCGTGTTAGCATCGGTGAACCCTAGGGCTGAGCCCACGTTCAAAATACTATTCGTATTATAACTATGTTCAAAATCAACGTAATGGTTCAAAGAAGAAAATATGTAAATCAAAAACGATTTTCGTCGACTAATGCCGAGTTAAAAAAAGGATGCAAATTTTTGTACTGTAACGTATCTACAGTTGACCGCATTCTTCTTCGGTTTATTGTTGAATCAGGGTCGTAACACGCGGAGGTTTGACCGCAAAGTTTCCATATTCGAAGTGAATTTTAATAGGTATTCCCACGTGCAACGTATACGATTTATACCCGTTCTACCACCTAAACTTTCAAATGCAACCATTATAACTCTATCCAACTGGCTTGAATAAATATACCCTTAAACTGTAAGAAATTTTTGCTGACTTTTGACATAAACCCTTGTTCAGTCAAGGAAATTGAAACACGTACCACCGTAGAACCTAGTCTAAGAGACATACGCAAGCCATTTGTATGACATAGCATGGCGTTTAACGCGTCGCGTCATTGCGATAGGGTTCTAAGGTGGTACGTGAATATATTTCCCCTACTGTACATTGACGATTATGCTGTTATTGCGCTCCTTTATTCTTTTAGCGCTTTAGAATCGAGCTCGCCATCGAGGCATCGATTTGTCTTGCTCGCTCGTGCTAGTGCGCTAGAGCAAGACAGAGCGCTGCCTCAGCGTCGAGTTCGTCGCTGATACTCTAGAAGAATCACTCTCCTGGCCCCCAATTCTGGCGCTCATCGAGTTTCATCTGACGTTCGAGATGTGTCAAAATATGACAGATTTTGAAGGGATTTGATAGCTCTTTTTGGCTTATCTTGAGGGTGACTTTATCTCTACTGACGCGAGAATTGCCCCGCTGTAAGCATAACAGCGTCGAGCCCACGAACCTATGAATCAACCTGGGTTGCGCGCTGCTAACAGCATAAACGATCCAAGTGCATGAACGGCAGGAATTACACTTAACTATTACAACAACAACAGACTTGAAGTCGTGAATGACGTGAATACGTTTTAGCATAATAAAGCAAAGCGTATAATAGTTTTCCTTGCCTAAGAATGTAATAATACCAACGACTCATTTCGGAAGCCTGGTCTCGCTGCCGAGCAGGTCAAACCAATTAGAAGCCTCAAATATGTTTTTCTAACGAATTATTAACGCATATTTGCCGCGTTAGCAATGGAAACTTTAGGCCCATGGTCATCTGACACAAAAAAGTTCGTAAAATAAGTGTCGGACCAATTTATTGGCGTCTCAGACTCAGACGACCATAGGACCGGTTCCTTCTTTACTCAGCGGTTAAGTTTGACGGTGCTGAGGGTCAATGCGGCCTCCGTCTTGGAGACAATGCCCCAAGCGGACGATCTGCAAGGATTTTTATAGTTGTCAAATTTTGAACTTGTAAACTGTTATTAATCATAATCATAATCATAAATTTATTGGTAATATTCATTACACGTCACATTTTAAATAATTATTATTGTCATTGTTTTCGAATTATAGATATCGTTTCGTTTAATCAGTAAATATATCACTCGCAAATCAAATCCTGACTAAAACTGACACTTCTGTATTGATCACTTGGTAACCAAGATGTTTGACAGATCTTACACCAGGTTTGATTCCAGCATGAATACTAGACGAAGACGTTATTAAGACTGACAGCGATTAATTAAGGGTTTCAGATTAATTAATCACTCCTCTGACGAGATCAGGATTAATAATTCCGGACCCCGTATTGTCTTAGATCAGGTCTCGCATATATTAAACTAAATTAAAATTAAGGCAACTTCATCGTTTGTGATTTTGGTTGAAACGTGGGCGGCTTTATTCTAATGTTCCGTTACGAAACTTTTTAACTATTTTTCTTGTTAATGTAGAAAAACAGTAAAATACACTTGTAAGATGAACGGTATTGAGGAGAATAATTTTGTACGTTTCTCTATGTAGTGTAAAAGTTTGAAATTCATTTACATTATGTTTTATACAGTTCATTATGGTCTAAATAAAATGAATTTTCTAATTATGAAATTTTACATGTGGGCTGTTCAATACCTTAAAGCTATGGAATTTCAAGTACACACTAAGGCGTTTTAATGCAGTAGGTATTTAAGGGAAGGTCCCTTTTATCAGTATACCTACTTATATATTTAAGAGTTTTACCTTTATAATGCCGCATTAAGTTAGTTTGACTTATTTGAACCCCTATAACCTACGGCAAAAGATAATTAGCTAAATAAACCGATCCGAGTCTTTCTTTTGTACAGAACAGGGGCAGGGAAGACGATCAAAGGCATTCCTTTCATTAAAAACTGTTAGATGTTCCCTTTTAAGAGACAATGGCTTTTTCATACTAAATTGAAATATTTTCCCTAAGGCATTCATCAATTTCAGGAATTTTCAAGACAACAGCGATGACTTTTTTATAGATTGGGGAGGAAAACGAGCATGTGGAGCACCTGATGGGAAGTGATCACCGGGGAAACAGCGATGCTAAGGGAATAACAGAACCGTTGCGGGCCTTCAGTTTCCATCTACCCTCAGACCTTCGGATATCTTACTCACCGAACTGAACTATCGCATGGTATGGTCGCCGGCATTAATTGATAAGCCACCACAGAACCCTGTCGTAATAACTTTGGCAATCTGTAGCCATGTCTTCGTAAACAATCCAAAGAAATGTCACTGTAACAAGGTTTCAAACAGGTTCAACGATTAAGACCGTGATGGTAACTTACGAATACCACTATGGACTCTAACTGAACTAATGACTGTAAAAAAGAAATCGTTGATGACATTGATCGAGGAATCGTTGATCATTGCGACAACGTTCTACACTGACCTATGATTCAAATTGGTTGACTGTATTTTTATCATCATCATTTCAACCGAAAGACGTCCACTGCTGGGCATAGGCCTCCCCCAAGGATCGCCACAACGACTGGTCTTTTGTTGCTTGCATCCAGCGGGTTCCCGCAACGATCACCAGGTCATCGGTCCACCTTGTGGCGGGTCTGCCCACGTTGCGTCGTGTGACTGTATTTACAGTCTACCAATCCGTCCAGTGGTATACATGTGTATACCATTCAAGTCAAAACGTGTTAAGGAGTAAATACAAAGCTTGGTATCAAATTCTGACAATTTAAAGATTTTGTTATACAATTTTAATCATCCACACAACCTTTTGCTATAATTGAAAGAGACCGGTTCCAATTTAGGTCCCCGAGCAAAAGGGACCGCCGCTAATGGAGCGCTGAATTTTTAAATAAAACACATTACTTTACATTGTGTTTTTAGATAATATTACAAAGAAAAACACTGCTGAAAACATAAACATATTATAAATATTCGACGGAGTGTATACATTTATGATCTTTCAAATTAAAATTAATCATTTCGCACCCTTGGAATTAAAGCGACTCAATTCTGAATATGATATTTCCCAAAATGAAACCCTATGTCTTTTAATTAAGGTGATATTTTGGGACGTGTATTATTCAGAAATGGGTCACTTTAATTCTAAGCGTGCGATTTACTTGCACAGGTATCAGAGAATAGAAATAATGCGAATAAAAACTAAAAGGCTTACTTGTAATATACATTTAGTATGTGATCATAGTTCAATTCCCAGCGGTCGCCATTTACCAATGATTTTTTGTAACTTACACACATTAATTACCTATGTATGTAAGTACTGCAGTAACTGAAGTTATAACGGTGAATGATAACATCCTAAAGAAAAACGTAACATTTGTGTGTAACCATGATCATATCAGTTTGGTTTCCCCGACACGGAGGTCAAATGGCAGTCGCTCCAATCTAAATAACCTGACCTGTCAAGTTTTGGATTATGGTCAAAGTGTACCTCGAATAAAGACACGGGAAAAAGCACCAAGAGGATGATGATGACTTCCTACCGTACTGGGTATCCAGAACAAAAACAGCGTAACCATATCCCCACAAAACACAAGGTACTTTATGTTGCAACTAGGACGATTATATTTGCAGTTAGGGATGATCGATATCAGAAAAACATCTATGTCGACATCCATCTCCACATCGTTTCCAAGGCATCGAGGAACGTAATGACAATTGGGATGTTGACAAAAAAATAATAATTAGTCCATCTTTTAGAACGCCAGAAAATAGTAGATACGTATTTTTTCTTTTGCTTCTAAAACTTAAAATAACAAAGTTACAGAGCGGCGAAAGTTCGCGCTACGTCATTATATCGTAAAATTTTTACGAATCGAGTGACGTCACGAGCCCCTACTCCTGAATTTGAATGTGCTGTATCTTTGTCAATATTATTCGTATGGACAAATAAAAAAATACGTATCGAGTATTTTTCTATAATCTAACTGACGGACTAATTAGAATCTTGTTGTTTTAACCCAGGAGACATCCCTATTGTGTCGAAAGTAAAACATCGATATTTTCCCGTTAAACATCGAATTATATGCTTATGTCAATGCAGACACTAGAATGTACAATTTATCACTTTTTTGCACCTGCAATGCTTTTCCCATTGAAAAAATTACCAACTTATTTTAACAAAAATATATTTGTTGAATAAATAAAATAATGCAAGCAGGTTTATTAAGCTTTTATGAATAAAGGAAACGTTTAAAATTGTTTGCTTCTGAAAGCCGACAATCCTTGCTATAAATTATAGCAAGTATTACAAAATAGTTTCTTCTGTTAAGTTTCAGCCCTTTTTCGCGCAGAACCCTCCTGTTAACACCAATTTATGCAAACCAGACAAACGAACGAGGCAAAACGAAACAGAGGCAAATGGGTGCATTAATTTTTGTGACAGGCGCGAATTGAACATTCCACGAATTTATGGGGTCCTTTTAACAGAGCTGGTGATATCAACTTACTGGCATGAAGGAGGGGCCAAATAGAATGGCATTAAAATTGAAATGGCTATAGTTCATTCGGTTTCATTTCAATTGAATTCCAATATAATTTGCCTTCTATAGTAGTTTGTAACCTACCTAACTTTTTGTAGGAGTTGGGAGAGCGTGATCCGGAATAACGAGGATGTAGGTTCATTGAGTCCTGCCAGGTGGTTTTTTTTTACCTTGTCATGGTATTTGATAGAACAACGAGAAATTATCAATTATATGTGCATATCTACCTCTATTATATGCTTCATATTTAAATAATAATTAAAATATAGATTCTTCATATACAGAGGGTTTAATGAATAAAATAACTTATAATCAAGAAAAACAAAAATATGTACATAAATAAGGTTATACATAGAAAATTTCACCCAGATCGCTATCGCCACTCATTGTGCCACGAAGACTGGCAGCATTGCCTCGTTAAACAGCAAGGCAAAGTCTTTGCCAAAATAGCTGCCAGCCCTCTTGTCTCCCGATGCGTCGGTTAGACATGACGAGATCTCTTTTATGAGATAAATTTGAATTCGTTTCTAATTAATTTGTCTAACAGTTACCAAGCCAAGCCTTCCAGCTGGGTGGTCAGTCAGTTGCAGTTCTCCAACGTCCGCTTAGTAAAGCCTTCAAGTGGATGATTTGGTCAATTGAAATTTCTACCGTTGCCTAGGTAATCCTCCGAGGTGGTGCTTGGTCACTTGGACTCCTTCAACCGTCCTCCAAGCCTTTAAGGTAATTGACAACCAAAGATAAGCCCTAAAGTTGGTTGTTATCAGCCTCGTACTGCCAAACTTTCGGCCTGGTCGGTGGGTCAGTTGGGACTTTTAATACGGTCATCAATTATCGTTTTCATCCATCACCGACGAAAATAATCCTTCCTGAGATTAAAACCAACGATTTTCCCAAATCATCGCCCAGGCCAACCCTTTTTAATGTGACCCACAAATTGTTTGCCACATAATAGGTGCACACAATGCCTCATTAGCAAGTAATGTGTACCAATTTAATTCACTTTAGACCGGTGCCCGTAACATTAATATTTAGCAAACGTCGTTTAAGAATTTGGGACGAACAATCAGTACGAGTATAATCTCATGTAGCGTAACCATTGCGGTTAGCGCTAATGTCCATTTCACGCGATTCCCACTTTCAATGCTTAGAGCATATCAGAGCAAAAAGGTTGAATGTCCAATTTTTACCAAAAGTCACTTTTTAAACATACAAGACAAGACAAGACAAATACTCTTTATTGAAAACCACACGGAAAATAGTTAACAAACATTACTTAAAAAACAACTCATTACATACTCATTTTTTGTCCTCTTTTAGACTATATATAATCATTATATCGCTATCTCTTATGTTGAACAAGTTAGATGAGTTGAAAAAGATTAAAGATTAACTAAAAAAACTTTAGCCAAAAGGATGGATGTTCAATTTTTTTACCAAATACTCTTTTTTTTAGAACTAAATTTTTTGTCCTCTTACTGACCATTTAATTTTTATATCGTTATCTCTTTTACTACCTAAGTTGGATTAATTAAAAAAGAACTAAAATTAACTAATTTTTTTTGGTAAAAATTAGACATCCAATTGGACTTTGAAGTCCAGAGGTACACATTTTTGACACCCCTTGGTGTGGACATTTCTATTTATTTAATTATTTAAAAGGGAGGTAAACTAGCATGTATGTCATTTGATGCATCGCTGAATCTAAGAGTTTTTAAAAACAAACTGGAACAAATTACTTTGCCACTCCGCGAAATTAGTGTTGTGCACGTGGAAAATAGTAAAATGTAGCATACTGGCATATGCCGGTCGTTCAAATAGCGAACGGTTGTATTCGTACCATTAGATCCGGATGAATGGTTTTTTTTATGAAATAGAAAGGCAAACAAGCAAGTGGGTCACCTGATGATAAGTGTACACCACCGCCTACACACCCGCAAACATCGAAGAGATTGCAGATGCATTGCAACCCAGAGGCCTAAGAAGGAATATCTCTTGTGCCAGTAATTACACCGCCTGTCTTGCTCTCCACGTCGGAACACAACAGTGCAAGCACTGCTGCTTCGCGGCAGGATTAGTGAGCAAGATGGTGGTAGCCATCCGGACGGACCTTGCACAGGGTCCTACCCGCAGAAAAAGACCTTGTTGATCTGGACCTCCGCAAAGTAACGCCTGAATCTAATAATTATTCAAAGAGTTTTTGTATTGCCGGGCTTAAGGGCGGGCCACACCAGATGTGTATGCAGCACGGCTGCAGCTCGCTTCGTAGAGCAGCGTTACGTGCATACATTACAACCGCCCGATAACGCGCGTGTCTCTGGAGCCGTGCTGCACACGCATCCGGTGTGGCCCGGCCTTTAAATTATGAACATGTAATGTAATTAGTGTTAGTTTGGTGAATGAAATAGGGGCTTGTAGATAGAACAGCACTGAGGGAGAAGTTATCCTTGTGTTAGTCAAGTTAGTCCAGTGCTTAATTTCATAAACGCGACAGGCGACAGGTGACAGTTATAATTCGTTGTACATTACGGTGTCAACAAGTAACGCTACGGACTTACAGACTTAACATCATAGTGAGCAAGAAATGTACACTAAATTGTCACCTGTCACCTGTCACGTTTATGAAATTGGCACTGGGCCCAATTTCATAAACGCGACAGGCGACAGGTGACAGTGACAATTCGGAATACATTGCTTGGCCACTATGATGTTAAGCCTGTAAGTTTGTAGCGTTAGTTGTCGACACAGTAATGTACGGCGAATTGTCACTGTCACCTGTCAACTATTGCGTTTATGAAATTGGGCACTGGTGTTTTTGAGACAAAAGATGAACAGCGATTTCTTTTTCCGAGTCATTTCCTTTAACTGGACGCATTGTAATTTTAATACGAGGGCGTTTTGAAGAAAAATTGGGGTAAAATCTTTTGTTTTTTTTTAATTACGGCTCCGTTATTAAAAGTTAAATGGGTAATTATGTCATTGTATGGCGTTTGTGGCCTGTGTTTAGTGATTATATTCTATGCAGTGTCCAAACAAGAATCAAACCTTTAGAGACTGTTAATGGACAGTACATAAAGCCGAATAAAAAAATTGAGTTCCACTTCACTTCATTTATTTTATTACAAGGAAAATAATAAATTACAAAACAGGTCTAGAATAAAAAACTTAAACTAAAACTAAGACAGGCCCCCAGGTCTGATCCCTGCGGTAGGGCCTCCATGATGCTGGGTACGTTCCCCCTCAGATAAACGGAACAGATCTTCAACCGTGAAGACACCATTGTCCAGTCTTTTATGATCGTGAGCCGCGACTTTCAGGGTCTGCTGACAGCTCTCATACTGCTGAAAGAGTTAAGAGGAGTGTGAACCCAGCGCTCCCCATACAAATGGCGATAGGTTTTTCCACCCTCTAAACCTTAACTGACAGCCATGATTTTTTTGTAAGTTGTCATTATGCCCTGGAACTAGGTTTGTATGTTTTGATTTTTCAAATATTTTTAATAGTTTCAAAAATATTAACGCATTTTTGTTTTGTATGAAAGTCCTAAAATGCAAATATTGTCAAATCTACAACAACAACAAATACTCTTTATTGATTAACACAAGTAAACAAAAACAAAGAAACACAAACAGGGAAATTTTACATGGGATATAACAGGCGGTCTAAATCTATGAAGAGTATTAAAAAAATCAAAACATACAAACCTAGTTCTAAGGCATAATGACAACATACCAAAAAATCATTGCCATAGGTAATGGTTTAAGGGGTGGAAAACGTTACCGCCGTTTGTATGGGGAGCGCTTTTAGAGGCTGGGTTCACACTCCTCTTAAGAAATCACTGGTTCACTACACCCCCTAGCAGTGGCTGTGACCTCTTAAGTGGAGTGTTAGTGAACCCAGCGCTCTCCATACAAACGGCGATAACGTTTTCCACCCTCTAAACCTTAACCTATAGCCATGATTTTTTTGTATGGTGTCATTATGCTCTAGAATTAGGTTCGTATGTTTTAATTTTTTAAATATTCTTAATAGTTTCAAAAATATTGAGGTTTTTTGTTTTGTATGAAATTCATAAAATGCAAATATTGTCAAATCTATGAAGAAAATTTAAATAATCAAAACACACAAACCTAGTTCTAAGGCATAATGACAACATACCAAAAAATCATTGCCATAGGTAATGGTTTAAGGGGAGGAAAACGTTACCGCCGATTGTTTGGGGAGCGCTTTTCGTGGCTGGGTTCACACTCCTGTTAATATACATACATAAAGTCACGTCTGTTTCCCGGAAGGGTAGGCAGAGACAACTATAGTTTTATTCCACGTAAGCAACGTAACAGTTAACGTAACTGATATGAATTATTTGAGTGATCAGTACCCTTACCATGAGTTTCCATCGCAAATTCATATACGTTACTACAATCGATACCGGTTATTTAACCGGTATACCGGTAGCGTATTTACGCTCCCATTTGTCAGTGAAAGAGTTAACCGTAGTCGATACGGTATTTTTCGATGACATGTGTCAAATTTGTGACTCATAGTACCAATATTCTACGGCAACAGCTACAAACCTTTGGTCACTAGCGCTTACATTACGATAGGTAATTTACCGTTGGACTCATACTAGCGATTTTTAGTTCTCTAAGTGAGCGTTAGAGGCGCTGCACAATTCCCCATAAAAATAGTTTACGCCGTCGCTAGCGAGTACGGTTACGGCTAGATGCTTCGTACTCATGGTAAAGGTACGGTATGATTTTGATATCACAATTATATCCATTGAAACGCACCAATTACAGTACACATAGGTATTACTAAACTTCAGGCGTTGTTTAGTCTCCGAAATGCCTAATGTAAGCTCCCGTAGCTTAAAGCTGAAGCCTGAAGCACCGTGTTCCATTTTCAGCTTCCTCGTGCTTGGCTTTTGATGGTAATCTGGTTAATAAGTTAATGCTAAGAGGCTCTGAAGCTCGCGCATTAAGTTCAACTCGTTTGAATAAGCTACGAAATATGAAGTTGTAACATGACAACGTTTAGAACTTACCTTACTAATTTACAATACAATACAATACAATATGCTTTATTGAATACCACATTACAACTTGACAGAATTATAGATAAATCTTAATATAGGTATCCAAAAGGCGGTCTTATCGCTTAATTTAGACACTATTAAAGAGCTAGTTTTAAATCAAAACGTAATATGTCTCTTTTTATTTCACTTGTTATGTCAATTTCACACTTTTTTTTTATACTTTTTTTTTTATACAACATAGGAAGGCAATCAAGCAAGTGGGTCACCTGATGGTAAGTGATCACCACCGCCTATAGACACCTGCAGCAACAAAGAGAGTGCAGGTTGCGTTGCTACAAAAAGTAGAATAAATGGTACCAATGACCAAAATTATAATGCGTTTTATATCCTCATTGATTACAATTGATTCAATACAACTTGGCTCCTCGGTGTTAAGCTAATTGACAGTGATGGATTGCGTGTGCGCTGCTTGATTGATACCCGGCATTAAAGGAATTGAAAAGATGCATTGTGGACAAATTAAGTATGGTCCTATTGAATTTTTTAGCCTTATAATAGCACCCATAAGACGTGTTACAAAAGGAAAGAATTTTCTACAGACATAAAGATTCTGAAGTCGCGTTTTGTATAAGTATTTAATTATAATAGGATATATGCTGGATCATTGAAATTAAATAACTTTTGGTTTGGATAAAATTTGTCGTTTATTAAAATAATTTGTATCAGTTTTATAACAATTTCGTAACGATTTTCGTCGGTTTAGTAATGGAATTGTTTCCAAACTGTTACGTAAATGATATTGATCATACCTACTCTGTTTTTTGTAGGGTTCTGTAATTCAATAAAAGAAAGGAACTCTCATAGGATTACTTTGTTGTCCGTCAGTCTCTCTGCAGTATCTTGCGAGCTTTTCCCAAGAACGCATAGAAATATGAATGATGCAGTTGCCTATGAAAAAAAACCTAAGAATTTGTTAATAATTTTAAGTCGATTCCACGCGTTTCTCAGAAAAAGGGTGTTGATAGACATACACACAAAGCCCAAGGGCCCACAAAGTTATCCTATAAGAGTTCCGTTTGTACTTTTAAAGTACGGAACACTAAAAACGCCATTGTACGCCTCTGGTTGATAATGAGTGTCAGTTTAACAGCTCCAAAACACGAATAACTCAAATCAAGTCAATTATAAGCTATAACTCGCCATTGCCGTCCTGTTTAGCAATTGAGTTGATTGCATGCGGGTATAGAGCTCTTACAAAAACATCTTTTCTACCTTTGAACACGAGTGAAAATGTACCCAATTGATATCACCTACAGTCTAGATTTCAGATGACCTATTTTTGGATTTACGACGTTTTCGCTGAGGGTCGATTGTCAAATTCGAGTGTAAATTGACTGTAGTGCTATGATAGCAGATAGACTTGTTAAGCATCTGGTTTTATGTTGATGATTTGATTGTGTTCTTGAAGTAATTAAGTTAGCTTTCAAATAAAAAAAAACAACAACAGTTTTTTTTATTTGAAAGCTAACTTAATTACTTCATCTGGCTACAAGCCGCTTGACGAAGCGGCTTGTAGCCAGATGCCACAGAAGTACAGGCAAAAAGATATATAATATTTTATTTCGTCGGGAAAATTGTAGAAAGAGAACTTATCTGTCTTAGAGAAAATTAAAAAAAAACTACTATAACTACTTTCACCAACACTATTAAAGTTACGAAAGTTAACTATGAAAGCATCAAAACATGATTAAACTTAAAATGTGATTACAAATATTAACGAAAACAGAAGTCAAATTAAAAGACAAACGTATATTTGCGGTTGAAAAATGTTTACCCATACATTGATGTACGACACGGTAAAATTTCCAACTGCAAATGTAAGTTTGTAATCACATTTCTTAATGCGTTGTATGTAATCCAATATTTTGCAGACCAAGACGCTGGATGCAGCTAGTAAAATAAAAAGCTTTAGCTGATCTGTGAAGCTTAGTTTGTGGGGCAGGGTAACCCCTAGGTTAAAGCTCACCGGGAAATATTTTCAAACTTTCACCCCCATACGCAAATTGCCTGCTTCGGGGTCGCTTTGTTTGGGCATTTCACCCCTTTGTGGTTCGTTTGAAATCTCACCCCGGCCCGAAATAAAAACGTACATTTTTTCCTCACATTTGCGACGGTAACTTATTTTGTTCTGGCTTTTTAGTGTGAACTTCGTCATATCTCATTTGTTTGTTGGGTACATTTAACAAATTCGAACCATTCTGCGGGCAGTAGGACCTTGTGCGAAGTCCGTCCGGATCGCTACCACCATCTTGCTCATTAATTCTGCCGTTAAGCAGCAGTGCTTGCACTGTTGTATTCCGGCGTGGAGAGATTCAATTACTGGCACAAGAGGTATTCCATCTTAGCCCTCTGAGTTGGCAACGCAACTGCAATCTCTTTGGTCTTTCTAGTCTATCAGCGGTGGCGATCGCTTGCCATCGGGTGACCTACTTGCTTGTGTGCCTTCCTATTTCATTAAAAAAAACCTAGCTTATCCACAAAACCAGTAAGTATCCGGATGTGTTGTCTTACCGTACTAAATGCAACAGCAAACTACTTTAGTATGAAGTATTCTGTGAGAGCGGTTTTTTCTTACACTAAAATTTTAACAAAAGCTTGTTTCAACCTTTGTTTATCTCTCTTTGTAGCAAATAGGACAGCGTTTTCATTTAACTATCTTTTAGTTCGAGTATAAACAGTGATGTTTTCCTTGTATCATTTCCTCGCAGCGCTGCGGGCACAGGCTAGCGCTTGATATTAGTGTATGACCGAACGTAATGTTTCGGTTTCGGTTTCGGCGTTAAGAAAAATAATAATTTTATTTGAACAAAAAAGGATTAGGTACATACACAATGTCATCACATCAGTTAAAAATTACAAGCAATAAAAAATCCAACAAAGTAGATAATTTAATTAGTTCTTTAGTGCTCACCGCACTGGACTCTGGGCCAATAATCGCAGAAACCAAAATCGATTACTTACCAGTTGTTAAGAAGACCAGTTCCTATAGCTAATAAACAAATCATGTTATAAGAAAAAGATGTGTGTGTGTGTGTGTGTGTGTGTGTGTGTGTGTGTGTGCATGCGTGTACCTATTCAGAATGACCAAAAATACCATATTTATATGAAAGTTCTGATACCAAAATTAGCGTGTTTGTATGGAAATGCACAAAATTTACTAACGTAGACTACTATCCTAGACGTACCGTAGATCTACGGTAATTACCGTGCGTAATTACTGTGCAACAGTGACATGGTGTCACTGTTGCACAGTAGCGTGGTAGTAGTGTTGCAAGTAACAATACTTGTTTATTGGTTTTGCGTTGCGGTTTTTTTTCAATTATTTAGAGGTTAGGGCCTGGCCACATGTCTGCGGCGCGGCGTCGGCGCCGCAAAACGGTGCGGCGTCGCAGTTTTGTGCGGTGGCGGCACCGCAAAAATATGCGGTGCGGCGCCGCGCAAACCTGCGGTGCGGCGCCGCGTACGGTGCAAATTCACGCCGTTGCGGGGTGGAAATATGCGGTGCGGCGCCGCAAAAACCTGCGGCGTGGCGCCGCTACGGTGCAAATTCTCGCCGCCGCGTCGTGGAAATACGCGGTGCGGCGCCGCAAAAACCTGCGGTGCGGCGCCGCTACGGTGCAAATTCTCGCCGCCGCGTCTTGAAAATACGCGGTGCGGCGCCGCGTTACGGTGCAAATTCACGCCGTCGCGCCGTGGAAATACTCATTAATTTTATTATATTTTTATTATTATTAATGAAAAAATAAATCGAATTGAGGGACAAACTTAACTTTGCCATTATAACTCTTGGTCCCATACATACTAAGTACAATTTATAAGATAGTAATAAAGGATATGAATTTTTTTTATGGAATAAGAAGGCAAAACAAGCAATTGGGTCACTTGACGGTAAGTGATCACCGCCGCCTATAGACACCCGCAACACCAAAGAGGTTGCAGATGCGCTGCCAACCCAGAGGGCTAAGATTTTCTAGTAATCCATGATGATGGGGTCCATGTCGGTTTAAAGACTGAGCGCGAAGTATTTGACGACGCTCAGTACGGTGCCACCGCGTATTTCCACGGCGCGACGGCGTGAATTTGCACCGTAACGCGGCACCGCACCGCAGGTTTATGCGGCGCCGCACCGCGTATTTCCACGGCGCGGCGGCGAGAATTTGCACCGTACGCGGCGCCGCACCGCAGGTTTTTGCGGCGCCGCACCGCATATTTCCACGCCGCAACGGCATGAATTTGCACCGCAACGCGGCGCCGCACCGCAGGTTTTTGCGGCGCCGCACCGCATATTTCCACGCCGCAACGGCGTGAATTTGCACCGTACGCGGCGCCGCACCGCAGGTTTGCGCGGCGCCGCACCGCATATTTTTGCGGCGCCGGCACCGCACAAAACTCCGACGCCGCACCGTTTTGCGGCGACGTCGCCGCGCCGCAGACATGTGGCCAGGGCCTTACAGCTATAATACCCAGGTACCCAAAGATTTTTTTTTATACAACATAGGACGGAAAACAAGCAAGTGGGTCACCTGATGGTAAGTGATCACCACCGCCTATAGACACCTGCAACAACAAAGATAGTGCAGATGCGTTACCAACCCAGAAAATGCGAGATGCGTCAACTCTGAAAAAACATGACACCAGTTAACTCAAGCTAAAATAAATTCACGTAACTTGAATCGAATTCGAGTTCCACAACTCGGGTTTGCAGGATTATGAGTAAATTATTAGCAGTCCGTAAGGGGGGGGGGGGGGGGGCTACACACTTGTACTTTTAGGGGCATCGTTAAGTACTAACCTTATTAGGTAATTGCGCAACTAGAGTTTCTCAACCTCCCAACTTGTTTCTTTAATCGAAACCGAAATAAGGTTTCGGTTGTAAAATAAGATTCGGTCGGACACTACGTTTATAGATAGGTAGGTGTGACCCTCAGCGCTGCGATCGATCATCCCATTCAGATAAGCAGCCTCTCGGCAAAAACTTGATTAATGATATCACAATTTGTCCGGCGCAGCCTACGACTGACCTTTCCTAATCGGGATTGTATCTGGAGATATTTTTGATAAGATAGGCGTTAACTTGAGACTTCAAAGTTTTGACTAAGAATGGAATAGAATAGAAAAACTTTATTCCATGGCTTGAATCAAGACGCAAGTAAAGGGCTTCACTTTTTTAGGGGGTGATCTGGATCGCTACCACAATCTTGCTCGCTAAGCAGCAGTGCTTGCACTAAATTTTTTTAAATTTTCGCGATTTTTACACACACTTATCACGTTTGACGGGACTTTAACGCGATAATGTACTGTTTATTTATTTACCTCGACGTTTCGGCCGCATTGCAACAGCCGTGGTCACGAGGAAGTGGAGGGCGTCGCTGCTGTTCTGTCACAGAATAAATAATAGTACAGAAACTTCTCTTTTACGACCGTCATTAAACGAATTACAACTTTATTATCACGCTCAAAAAGTTCGTATTACTTCATACACCATGCGCCAGGCGGTGTGAGTCAAAAGGAACGCACCGCCCGCGCCCGCCTTTCCCCTGCTACTCCCGGCGACACGCTAGGGTTGCACGGCATTCATTTTCAATTACACTGACACGAGCGAGCGAGCGCGCGGCCAGCTGACAGCCTACTGCGATTTGCCTATGCCATAGGTAAGGCGATCGAGCTTACCTACAATGCGGAGTGGAGCACCCCCTGATTATGCGTAGAAATGAAGGTAGTGCGTAACAAACTAGCGAACGTTACACTTGCGTATCTAAAACAATTTTTTTTAAGAAGTATTCTTTCAAGGGTAGCTCAGAAGTCAATTGATTCAACCGACATTTTATCATCAATTGTGCATCAAAGTTTTCTTACATAACTTTTTTAGTAATAACGTAGTTTTAACAAAATACAAAGCAATCGAATATTAAATGTTTTAAACTCATTTTTGGCAAAATGTTAGTTGTAGCACTTCGGATTCACTATGCTTTAAAAGCATAATATGTACATATAGCAAACAAGACTCAATTCAAATTACATGCAATGTGTTTGCCAAGTCACAAAATTTTATATACCAAATTTGGTGCCAAATGAACTACTTACTTAGCATAAAATATGAAACACGATCCTATCAATGGCCAATGCGCAGTCAATTAGGACGCTTCTGTGAGTGAGCTAAGCACCAATCAAACCATTGGATTGGACATGTGCAGCATGTAAATGTGTGTTCAACCATTCATGTTATAGCCAAAAAAACTGGACTTGTGCGAGTTGATTTAGCATAATGAAAGGGTTTCAAAAGATAAAATGAAAAGTTTATTTTGCAAGTCAGTCGCTTAGGTTCCTTTAAATGTCTGACATCTTACCACCTACAAGCGCTTACAAAAATAGAAGATTCTGCTGAGAAGCTCAGCAGCTTGTCTTTTTTTGTCTTAAAAAATAAAATTATATGTCTGTAGTATAGTCCTTAACAACTAGGCCATAGTTCTTCTAGTAAGACCACCACTTTTCGGGTGGTAGGACCTTGTGCAATCGCTACCACCATCTTGCTCGCTAATCCTGCCGCTAAGCAGCACTGCTTGCACTGTTGTGTTCCGGCATGGAGAGCAAGACAGCCGGTGTAATTACTGGCACAAGAGGTATTCCATCTTAGCCCTCTGGGTTGGCAACGTATCTGCAATCTTCTTGGTGTTGCCGGTGTCTATAGGCGGTGGTGATTATTTACCATCAGGTGACCTACTTGCTTGTTTGCCTTCCTTTTTCGTAAAAAAAATCAAAAAAGACATTTACAAAAAAATTATAAAAGCCCCGTCTTTGCACGCTTTCCTGCAATATCAAGACGTTGGCTGATACGTGGGGAATCTTGCTAGATTGCCTCCATTAAACCACCTGCGGGCCATCGCTCAGCCTGACAAAATGCGGAAAGAGTGATACCTACCCGTCTTTTCGTTACTTAATACAACTTAAAAAAATACTTCGAATAAAAAAGTGAGTTGAAAGCTAAGCCGATTTTAATTAAGATGAGTGCTCTCCATACAAACGGCGATAACGCCTTCCACCCTCTAAACCTTAACCCATAACCATGATTTTTTTGTATGTTGCCATTATGTCCTAGAACTAGGTTCTTATGTTTTGATTTTTTAAATATTGTTAATAGTTGCAAAAATATTGACGCTTTTGTGTTTTGTATGAAACTCCTACAATGCAAATATTGTCAAATCTATGAAGAATAAAAAAAAAATCAAAACATACAACCCTAGTTCTAAGACTTAATGATAACATACCAAAAATCATTGCCATAGGTTAAAGTTTAGAGGGTGGTAAACGTTATCGCCGTTTGTATGGGGAGCGCTTTTCGGGGCTGGGTTCACACTCCTCTTAAGAGTGTATGGGGCAGGGTATTTCCTGCACAACTTTACTTAAGACGTTGGCTGTGTTATGCCATTGCAAAGCAAGGCTGAGTTGTATAGTCGACCAAGAAATTGCATGACCACTTTTCGATCGTATTACGAAGGAATAAGGTTCAAAAGTGGTCAAGCAATTACTTGGTCGACTATACATCGGGTCATACACTTAGAATAAACTAGACATCCTACTTGCGCAAGTGAGAAAGCAATGTATTATGGCAGTTGCACAAGTAAGAAAGAGATATCAAATGAAATGACATCGAAACTTGCATGCTACGAATAACTTAAACATGGATATAGCCTCAGTAAATATCAAGCGTACACATCGAAAACTGTAAAAATGTTTACCTTTGGGGTGCGTCAAGGTAGTAAAACCTGCAAATTACTAAGAAAAACGTAGATTATTCTGCCTTAATAATACACATCAAAGGTGACCATTTTGACATTTCATGTGTCGTCATTGAAGACGAAGTTTAGACAAAAATAAGAAAAATAATATATAACTGTCATTATTGTTTTCACTGTACACTTTTGCGGGGTACAGTGATTTATAGAACAAACTTTTTTTACAGATGTTTTTATAGTTTTTCTTTACATTACACGCCAGTATAGGCAAGTTAATGATAGATACATACTTTTTACACCAACTCATTAAGGACTCATCAGTCCTTCAAAACAAATTAAGAAACGTTAAGAAGCTCTTTTGAGAACCATTCCATATTTAAAACTCCGGCCCTCGAAATCACTTTAACAGAAAATCAAACGAAGAACCTTTGAAACTGCGTCGCCGAAATGCTTTCCGGATCGCTTCCTTAAACTGTTCGGAGGACAGTATTTTCTCGGTTAATTATAATAATTTTCTCTCCGATTTTTCCATCACGACGTCATCGAGGCGGAATATTAAAAAGTAACGGCTCATTACGCCCCTTAATTCGGGGAGAAAGTTCTCGTTAAAACCGTTAAAAGTCTTGGCCGGATTACAGTCGGAAAAATCTCTGCGACCGACCCCGAACCTTTGTGATTATCCCCCTAATGATGTAGGTAGTAGAGTTCTCGGGTACTTTTGTGGGATGTCACAGGTTTACAGCTTCAAGGGGACGGATGAAAGGATACCATTAATGCCTAATGGGTAATGTATCGGGTAAACTTACGGTTGTTGATCAAATACAAATTGGAGAATGGAATAAGTTTGTTTAAAAATGTTTTTGCGGGTGGTAGGACCTTTTGCAAGGTCCGTCCGGGTCGCTACCACCGTATTGTTCGCTAATCCAGCCGCTAAGTAGTGGTGCTTGCACTGTTGTGTTCCGGCGTGGAGAGCAAGACAGCCGGTGAAATTATTGGTACAAGAGGTTTTCCATCTTAGCCCTCTGGGTTGGCATCGCATCTGCAATGTCTTTGGTGTTTCGGGTGTCTATAGGCGGTGGTGATCACTTACCATTAGGTTACCCACTTGCTTGTTTGCCTTCCTGTTTCATTTTTTTTTAAACCGCCAAGCATGCTTGAAGAGTGATATGAGAGTAAGTGAAGTAAAGGATGTAATAAATATGTCTTATCGTAGATAGTGGAAATCCGTGGTACCCCTCCGGGAAACAAGCGTGACTTTTTTTAGGAAGGCAAACGAGCAAGTGGGTCACCTGATGGTAAGTGATCACTAACGCTACATAGATAGACATCCGCAACACCAAAGGGATTCCAGATAAGTTGCTAACCCAGAGGGCTAAGATGGAATACCTCATGTGCCAGTAAGCTGTCGTGCTCTCCACGCCACACTGCTTAGCGGCAGGATTAGCGAGCAAGATGCTGGTAGAGATCTGGACGGACCTTGCACACGGTCCAACCACCCGCAAAATGTATGTAACTCTATTTATATATTTTTAACGCAAGTTCCTTTGTTGACGGCACTTCATGTCATTGGGTCTTTTTTAAGAAAGGGGAGTCAAACGAGCGTGCGGGTCGCCTGATAGAAAGTGATCACCGCCCATGGAAACCAGTGACCCCAATAATCGCTGATACGTTGCCGGCCTTTAGGCCAACCCCGTGGGTCTTCGGATGTCTCACTCACCATACGTAACGCAGTAGCAAACTATTATTGCCCACCGGTTTTCTGTGAGAGCGTGGTACTGCTCTAGTCGAGCCGGCCTGTTCGTACTGCCACAGGTGAACCACATGCTCGTTTTGTTACCCTTTCCTTGCCCTTTCCATAAAGAAAGGTATAAAGTCAGTCGAAGATCTCTTGTCATAATTAATAGATTCAGGCGTTACTTTGCGGAGGTCCATATCAACAAACTGGAACAAATTATCTTGCTACTCCGCGAGACCGGAGTACAGTACCCGGCAGTAAATATTGCACAACGGCTAGTTTCGGATTTGTATTTACTCACGCGCGTGCGACAGAGACGACGCTATACGAAGCTGAACTAGCCGATGTGCAATATTTACTGCCGGGTGCTGTACTTAACTTGGTTTCGCGGAGTAGCAAGGTAATTTGTTCCAGTTTGTTGATTTCTTGTCACTCGTTGGCATGGTTACGTCTCTTAAGCTACTTTCTAAAAATGGTATTTCAGATTTCAGGGACTTTTGCCTACAAAATTGTAATTTTACCAATAATGGACATATTCTTTTAAGAGTTATCCTATTGATAGTAACAAGTATTACGAACTCCATCATAAATTGCTTTAAACTTTCGCGATTTTCACACATATTTATAACGTTAACGGGACTTAAACGCGATAAAATAATTGTTAATTGATCTCGACGTTTCGGCCATGTTTCAACGGCCGTGGTCACGAGAAGACTCATCACGTCTTCTCGTGACTACAGCCGTTGAAACATTAGTAGACATAATTGTCCCTTGTGTGACGGTCCAGAATAAGCAATATGAAAAGTTTATTCACCCTAAAATTTATATACAGGCTGTTCTGGTTTATATTAAGAATGCTTTTTTAAAAAATACTGGTATATTTCTTCAAAGCAATTTCAAGGCTACCTGATTACGACAGCGGCCCGACGACGGAAAACAAATTTTACATATTACCTTTGCATTTTCAGATAAAACTCATTTGAAGTAATAAGAGCACTTTGAGACGAAATTATTTTATTTTTTCATGACCTTAGCCTCTGGATTATGTTAAAATTTACCTTCACGTTTAGAAATCATACTGTGTCGACAAATATGACGTTTCGTTCGTCACGGAAGGGAATAGAATATTAACGTCAAAAACATTAATATAAAAATATTAATATAAAATAGTATGTGTCAGAAAAAAAAGGATTATATAAATAAAACAATTACATTTTAATAAATAATTATTTCACGATATTATCAGGCATCTCGTGATCTCGTGGGCTAATCAGCTGATGATCCAGACAAGGAGAATACAAGATAGAGTGGATAGAGATTTAGTTTAGATTTACGTTATTATGTTTTTATTTTTAACATCGAGGAATTATTTAAAAAAACATTAAACAATTGTTTTTTCTAGTATCTACACACATATCATAAATGCTCAATAACGCGTTCAAAAACCATAGAAAATGACCAGCATTATTACAACCAATGTCAATATAAGAATTTTCTTGTCTGTGGTAGTAGGTAATCTGTTCTTTATTGGACAGTATCTCTTAGTAGTCTGTGTTTATTGGTGATCACATTACCGATATCTCGTGACGTTATGAATTTAAATTTGGAACAGCTGTCAAAATTCAAGTTGGTCACTATTCTAGTAGCCACAGATATTAAAACAGTTATCGATACGAAACGTCAACTCAGTATGTTTTTTTTAATTTAAACGCACGACATTTGATCTCGAGTGACATGATAATAGGGACTTTATTCGTTTGTCTATGGTTTAAAAAAAAACGTTCGTCTTGGCGGATAGATCGAATGGCCGCCATGACTAGTTGGTTGGCTTTTTGCTGTTACGGTTTTTTGCAGTTATGATATGTGTGTAGATAAAGTAATGTATGCAACTGTATATAATTAGGCCTTAAAACATTCGTGTGATCCTATTATGAAACTAGCTGACGCTCGTTTCATAAAACCACACTCGTGTTTAAGGCCTCTCATTATATAGCAGTTGCATAAAATACTATTATGATGATCACTTACCATCACCTGATGGTAAGTAAATTCACCGGCTGTCTTGCTCTCCACGCCGGAACACAACAGTGCAAGCACTGCTGCTTAGCGGCAGGATTAGCGAGCAAGATGGTGGTAGCGATCCGGACGGACCTTGCACGAGGTGCTACCGCCCTATCCTAGCTAGTGTTCACTATTACGAGGTTATACACTTGCTTTTCAAAATTTTGCTTTTGAAAACTCGTCACATTCATTTAAAATGACCTCGAGCGTGGCGTAAATAGTTTATGCATTCACAAATTGTATAAACAGCTCGGTTGCTATACAAACTAAAAGACTTACTAAACGGTAAAAAGTTTTGTTCTTACATTAATAATAGGTTTTTAGTTTTATTACGTCTTGGTACAAACAGTATTTACCCTAGGGCCATCTGGGCCATGACCCGGGGCGCCAGGCTGCGAGGGGCGGCAGCCGCCCCTAAAATGAAATACTTTATCGTCATTTAATGGGGCGCCAAAGCTAAATGCGGGTGGTAGGACCTTGTGCAAGGTCCGTCCGGATCGCTACCACCATCTTGCTCGCTAATCCTGCCGCTAAGCAGCAGTGCTTGCACTGTTGTGTTCCGGCGTGGAGAGCAAGACAGCCGGTGTAATTACTGGCACAAGAGGTATTCCATCTTAGCCCTCTGGGTTGGCAACGCATCTGCACTCTTTTTGTTGTTGCAGGTCTCTATAGGCGGTGGTGATCACTTACCATCAGGTGACCCACTTGCTTGTTTGCCTTCCTACGTTGTATAAAAAAAAAGAAAAAAAAATGGCCCGGGGCGCCAAATCTCTAAATACGCCTCTGGGTACAAACTAACATTATAATAACTCTTTGGTAAGTAGTCGTGAATTGGAACAAGTACAAATTTTAAAAAAAACTAGAAAAGTAAATCGCACTAGTTGCCAAAAAATGGGCACTTTTTGAGCAACTGCATTGAAAATGTTATTTTTTTCTTTCTTTCAATTTAATCCGTTACAAAGAAAAACCGACTAAGTGCGAGTCAGACTCGCGCATCGAGGGTTCCGTCATCAACAACATCTAGTAGCGCATTTTCGTAGTTTTCAGATTTATTATTTTACTTGGGCTGTGAGACCTTGCTTCGTGCCAAATTTCATAGTTCTAGGTCAACGAGAAGTACCCCATAGGTTTTTGATTGCCTTGCGAATGTATGAAACATGCGGCATAGACGGCCGTATCTTTTGATTCCATTGACTTAGAAGTTTGATTTTTCACGGCTCTAAGGGACTGCAGACTTGAGTATTTGATATTAATTTCAACTCAATACCTCCACGCGTTCTTGAGAAAAATGGTCTTGACTGACAGACAAACAGACAGACGGATAACAAAGTGATCAAAAGGGTTCCGTTTTTCCTTTTGAGGTCCGGAACTTTAAAAAACCAACATAAAATGCATCAATATTTCTACATACCAGCGGGTTTGGGTACGTTCCATTAAATTCTAAATTAAACAATTTCTCTGTCTCTTTCTTCCCTTTTAGTTAACATCTCGCATCCCTCTCTATACAATTTCAGGCTCATATAAATTATCTCCCTGTTTATGCACGACGCAGCGAATGCATGCATTTTGTATTTCATAAAGCTAAGTCCTAGGGCTTGCATTTAAAGCTTTATGCCCTAAACGTTGGCAAGGCAAATATTACAAGATTACTCACTTTCCGCCCGCGGCTACGCTCGCGTCGTTTTCCCGTGAAATGAAATTATTCTTTTTAGGGTTTTGTACCTCAAAAGGAAAAACGGAACCCATATAGGATCACTATGTTGTCCGTCTGTCTGTCTGTCAAGACCATTTTTCTCAAGAACGCGTGGAGATATTGAGACAATGAAAAATTCTTAGGGTATGGTAGCGGTAATGTGGCGAAACTGGCAAACGCATGGAGCGGAATGCTGATGTTGCAGGTTCGAGTTCTGCCATAACCCTAAATTTTCTTTGTGTTGTCTTTATATAGCATTTTAAATACCAACATTGACTCACACGTTTCATTAAACGTCAAAATACCAACCTGGTGATAGTTTTCAATCATTTTGACCCCTGTTATGACCCCCTCTCGCCCCAAGAGGCAAGTTGTGTACGCCTATGAAGTCTGAAATCTTATAAACCCCTTGTTCTGCCCGCCTTGATGGTAAGCATCACTGTAAAAACATAACCCTTCCTTTTGGCTTTGCCGTAGTCGGGTAAAAACACCCATGGAGAAGCCAATTCTGATTTGACACAAGGTGCGAGGTCAACCTGGCAGATTTTGTATCTCACTCTTTCACAGTATTTACTGAATACGTACGATGCGATGGATATATAGCATATGGTTTTCTCTTCTCTTCTAGTAAATCACTCAAATGGTATTGAATATAGGGTAGTAGTTAAGTTTATGAAAACAATCTACTTATTAGACCTAAAGTTCGTCATATTAATTTTAGGACATTTTATTATTTTACATACAGAATAATCTGACAGAATACCGTCGTGAAGTAGTAGCTTACTATTGGGTTATGTATGGCGAGTGAGAGGTCCGGCAGCCCACGGTTGGGAGAACCTGACGACCAGCAACGTATCAGCGCGTCTCTTTGAGTCGTCAGTGTCTATAAGTGGCGGTGGTCACTCACCATCAGGTGCTGGTTTCCTCCCGTTTCTATAAAAAAATCTTCCGTACGGTATATGCAAGTAATAATAATAATAAGTAACTATAAGATAGAAAAAATAATAAGCTTGCCTAATTTTTCTCCGCACACATTTCATTTAAACATTACGAAATTAATTAACTGAATGCGTGGTAAATATGAGCACCACTTGAAGTTTGTTAGCGAACCTTTCGTGATAATTTGCTTTGGTCAAAGTCAAACTGTCCTTCGCCTTCGACTTTGTAAACGATACAAGAACGAGCATCAGAGAGTCTCATTACAAAGTAATTTTGAGAAGTCCGCGACAAAACATTAGAGAAGCGACCACGAGGCAAATAGCGTCATTATGGTGCAAAGATTAGGTCTTGTAGATGTAGAAGGGTTTTGTGTACTTGGCTCGTTTTTCTAACGAGATAGAATTACGTTTTTTGTGGGTTCCTAGTTTGTCATTTTTATTTTACGTGCGTTTCGTACGATGAGTGAGATGGACAGACCGGCTATGAAATAGCGATTCTCTAGGATTTGTTTCTCATGAGTTGCGGGGATAACTCCTCATCAGATGCCTCACATGCTAGTTTGCCCCCATTTCAGAAAAAAAAATTAACCAATTCTACGAAAACTAACTAATGATTCAGACGTTACTTAGCGGAGGCCCATTTTAACAAACTAGATCAAACATTTTGCTACTCCGCGAAACCAGTGCAACCAGGGGTTGTTAATTTATCTTTTTTTTAGCTCTTGCTCTTTGTCTGTCCCTACTATGACACTCCTTTCACACACTCAAAGGTTAACTGGAAGAGATCCCTTAAAGGGATAAGTTCTTTTTGTAATTTATGTTTTCGTACAATAAAGAATTTACATAAATACATAACATACATACCAGTGCTTTGCACGTTGAAAACAGTTGCGTCTGCAATCCATAAATATTAATGCAAAACCCCACCCTCCTCCGCGTCCACACGAAACAACACACGTCATCCAGACACAACTTAAAACTACCACTACACGATCTATGCTTGTTTCGCCTCTATGCGAGGCATCGACGGGATCTAAAATAGTATGATTGTTCGTTACTTGAACGAATGGCATACTTACAAACAAGGTAATTTGTTCCAGTTTGGTACGGAAAATTGCCTCATCTGTACATACTGATCTGTGGCAGAGGCAAGCGCGTCCAAAAGAATAGTGTCGTTAGTGCGGCGAACGCCGCTTCAAATTGCTCGGATCACGCAAACGAGCGCCTTCAGCATCAGCAGAGCGGTTCTCTAAGCGGAACAGCTACGAGCCCGACGCTGCGGCAGCGCCGTGTCTTGCTCTAGCGCTAGCTCGAATGAGCGAGACGGAGCGATGCGTCAACGTCGAGTTCGACGCTAGTGAGTTATAGTACATTACACCCTGAGGGTGGTGAAATAAAGAATGTCTCAGATCGCAGGAACTTATCGCACAAGCCAAAGGCGAGGGCGAGAAACATGCGACCTGAGGCTTTCTTTATCACCGCCCGAGGTTTGTACACAATTTTACATCTTCCCCTGGCCGGAAATCGGTGGAAATTTCTGCTCGCGTAGCGGGCGGTAAATTGCTACTTACGGCCCGGGGTGACGTAAAGATAATAATAGTGCTGTGTTGACACGAAATTATTACGTTGTCACTTTTTTTACTCTTTATCTTTATTTTTTATTTATTCAAGGGCTTTGATCATAATTTTTTTCAAATTTTAAGATTTGTTTTAAGAACCATTGAAAACAGAAGATGAAATATGATTGAAAATGATTATAATGTAGCTTTAAAGCTACTTTTTTAAAGTCGCCCCTGCGTTCCAATGCGGTGGCCCATTTGACGGTAGTCTTCGACTTGTTTTTTATGTAAAAGGGAGGCAAACGAGCTGGCGGGTCACCTGATGAGAATTACCGCCGCCAGTAGGCGCCAGCAACCCCATTGGAGTCGCTTGTCCGTTGCCGGCCTTTGAGGAAAATGTGGATCCTTCTCTTGAAGGCCGATGTATGTGAATAAAATCCTACAAGAACAGAAAAATAACCCTAAAATGCTTGCTTAACCCATTTTGGCATGAAAAATTTATCCGTCGGTCTGTTGCTTCAGGGTAGTTTATCTCTGAATTCAAAGGATGTCTGAATATTTTTGTATTGTAAGATGCTTTACATTTGCCATTTCTTTGGGCGACGGGTCAGATGTGTGATATAGGGGCGTGTACAGTCAGGCGGATTTAATAGCCAAATTGAAAAAAAAAAATTTTTTTTTTAAACTGTAAGGTAAACCAGCAGTTGGGTCACCTAATAAAAAATCACCACCGTCTATAGACACCCGCAGCACTAACTTATAGACAGCCCATACCTTAGCAATGAAAAAAACTGGTCTATCATTAGAAAACACGACACATCTCGTCAAGCTACATCAATCATGGAAGCCAGCAACCTCAAGTATCGCAGAACCGTTGCCGGCTGTAGATCCGGATCTCTCACTCACTATTACTCACTAGCAAACTAGTACAAGCCGGTATTCTGTATGAGAGTGGTACTGCTGCGGTCGGGCCGGCCTATTGGTACTGCAACCAATAACAGTTTGATTCGACCACTTTAAAAATTTTGACTTCGGCTTTCAACGTCGGTGTTTCCAAATTGATACGATTTACGGACCCTTAATGTATGTATGTATGTAAACTCTTTATTGTATATATTACAAATACACAGAAAAATACAGGAAGTGGTACCAAGGCGAACTTATCACTTAAAGGGATCTCTTCCAACTAACCTTTGAGCAAAAGAGAGAGGAATTTTTAACATAAAACTACCGTGAGACTCAGACATATTAATAAAACGGATCACTCACGTATTTTTGCGTCGGGAAATGCCCGACATGTTTCGGACCAGTCCGTAGTCCTTAATCATGAGCCAACACACTGACATGTTTCGGACTGGTCCGAAACATGTCGGGCATTTCCCGACGCAAAAATACGTGAGTGATCCGTTTTATTAATATAAGAGAGAGGATTTACTCATAATGATTTAATCTTAACATAACCGTGAGAACCATATTAAAATCCGTTGCGTAAGCGGGCGAAAATAGGACGAGGACCGACGGAAACGAATAGCAATTTTGTTTTATACTATGTATGTAAAGAATACAAATATTCTTAAAAACAATACTTTGTGTATTTTTTGTACAATGTGACTACACTTATATATTTCGGACCTCGATCCATATTGGGTTATCAACAATGACCTTATACACCGTGTCAGTCAGACAGAACATGCACACAATTAATCTAAGATAAATACCGCTACATTTAGCATCTGGTAGCGAAAAAAAAAGTCTAGCCTAAAAACTGTTCTATCCTTCGATAACATAACACATCTCTGTCGAGCTACATCCATCCAGTATGTCCTATGCCCTTGAGTATTACTCTAATACAACAAAGCGGTTTTGGTCGCACAAAAGAATAAAATATGTGCATTTCGCGGGTGATACATCGACTTCACTTTGTAAGAGACGGCCCGCGAGCACAGTAGACGCCACATTAGCAGTAACGCAAGTGGAACTTCAGTGACAATCAAACATGCAATCAATTGTTTTAAACTTTCGCGATTTTCACACATATTTAAAACGTTGACGGGACTTTAACGCGATAAAATAATTGTTAATTTACCTTGACGTTTCGGCCATGTTTCAACGGCCGTGGTCACGAGAAGACTGGCCAACGTCAAGAAACGTCGAGGTAAGTTAACAATGATTTCCGCGCTTTAAAGTCTCGTCACCGTTTTAAATGTGTATTGATAAGCATTCACTCGAAAAACAAAACAGATAAACGGACATTGCGAACAATAAAGGTTACAAGCTTAACTATAGAACCTCAGAATGGTATAAATATGGATGGACATTTTCATCTGTGGGACCCCAGTCAATCTCAATTTCGAATAACATGAAACGATTTAAAAAATCACACTGAACTCATGGTCATTTATTTCAAATGGGATAATAGACGCAACATCTTTTGAATGGTCAATAAATTATCCGATTTCAAAGATTCGTAGTAACACATTTTCTTGGTCGACTATAAGTCAACCAAAAAATTGCTTCTCTACTTTTCTATCGTATTACAAGGGAACAAGATTCAAAAGTTTATAATTCTTTCTTTATATACCTAGTCGTAATACTGTACCTAACTACAGATTATAATGATAGTTACTTCGTAAACCTATAACCTAACTATAAGTTCATACGTCTTGCGGCACATCATGGCACCACGTACTTGAGCATCTTTAACTTTACCCATGATGATGACATAAATGTTATTTCTATTCTATTCTATCTATCTATCTATCTATCTATCTATTTATCTATCTATCTATCTATCTATTTATTTATTTGTATTTGTGATACTGCTCAGAAACTTTCCTCTATATCTTTCGAATACAATGCGCGATCAATTCTATCTCAGTCGCTTAATGTTTCACTGCTGGACACGGTTCTCAGGGGATCGGTGTGGGTTCGAGGATTTTATTTTATTTTTGTGTAGCTGGCTTTATCTATTTTATGCTTGCTTTAATTCCAGTAGAGGAAGATACATGATAATTTAATGGTAACTTTAACAAGTTGCTTTAACAGACTGCATTTATACCTTCTCTACGTATCGTCTGAGCAGACAACAAACAAATAAAGACAATTGAGAACCCGCTAAGTTTTGTAGGACCTTAAGCACTTTGCTGTTAATCCAGTCGCTAGACAGTACTGTTTGCACTATTTCCCGGCGTGGAGAGCAAGGTCCGTCTGGATCGCTACCACCATCTTGCTCGCTAATCCTAACGCTAAGCAGCAGTGCTTGCACTGTTGGTTCCGGCGTGGAGAGCAAGACAGCCGGTGAAATTACTGGCGTAAGAGGTATTCCTTCTTAACCCTCTAGGTTGGCAATGGATTTGTAGTTTCCTTGGTGTTGTGGGTCTTTATGGGCGGTGGTGAACACTGACCATCAGGACCCACTTACTTATCTGCTTTCCTAGTTTGTAAAAAAAAGTTTGGGTTCAGTTAAATATACCAACACCACATTTTTTCCCTTTGGAACCAAACGTGGCCAAACAGCAAACTGTGCTCGAAGCTCGTTTCTCGTAAATTAATAAGTCATTACCTCTTTATCAAATGTATTAATGTAGATATTAAGTCACTAAAAGTATTTAAAGTTATTAAAAAAAACTAGGTCGATCCTAATACAATATTACAATTGAAATAGAAATATATTTATAACATTATCGGGACTTAAGCGCGATAGAAATATATTGTTGATTTACCTCGACGTTTCGGCTATGTTTCAATGGCCGTGGTCACGAGTATTCTATCGCGCTTAAGTCCCGATAATGTTATAAATATGTGTGAAAGTCGCGAAAGTTTAAAACAATGTAGAAATATATTTATTCAAAAAAATTAAAAAAGTAATACAAATACAGGGCTTTGGGCCCTGAGCTAGGATTTCCTGTACTACAGGACCCAGTGCGAATGATTATGTTTAAAAAAATATTGCATCACTTTCTACTCCCCTTTTTCACCTAATAAATAAAATAATTTCTATTAATAAAACGGATCACTCACGTATTTTTGCGTCGGGAAATGCCCGACAAAAAAATACGTGAGTGATCCGTTTTATTAATATGTCTGAGTCTCACGGTAGTTTTATGTTAAAAATAATTTCTTAAAAATATTACTTCTTATCCGCGCAATTACTTTGACGACTAATTGTGAACGTAGCTGTAGTTGTTTAGCGAAAACTATGCCCGAATATCAATGCACCAAACACGAACCTTCTCAACACGTGTTAACTCGCTACGTAAGCCAATTCGTCTGTCACTATTGGGCACGTTTTTTTTAATGAAATAGGAAGGAAAACACCTAGAAGATTGCAGATGCGTTGCCAACCCAGAGGGCTAAGATGGAATACCTCTTGTGCCAGTAATTGCACCGGCTGTCTTGCTCTCCACGCCGGAACACAACAGTGCAAGCACTGCTGCTTAGCGTTAGGATTAGCGAGCAAGATGGTGTAGTGATCCGGACGGACCTTGCACGAGGTCCTACCACCCGCAAAACGTAGTTAGAACGAAACCCACTGAGTTGCGTAGCGAGTTAAGAGGAAACACCAAGGCCTAGAGAATTGAAAAATAGGTATTTGTAAAATCTATTGCTGCCTCCATCTATCAAGCCTCCCCCCGCAGAGCGCAATAGAGACAGCCGCAGCTTGGACTGAAAATACCTATTTAAAGTACACAAAATCAACGATTCGTAGACCCCTGATTCCTTCTCCAAAACTTAACCGATTTAACTACTTTTTTCATAAAAAATTAAAGAAAGGCTTTGGCAGTGTTCCTATGTTTTTCTATTTTTATATAATCTTGTAAAATTTGTTTTCTGAATGTATGAACGCAGCCGAAAATCTGGCCAATTTTTTAGGTTTTTGAATGTTCATATCTCTTTTATTAATTAATTTATGAAAAAAAGGAAAACATAGGAACATGCATAATAGTGGCCATCGATTTTTTGGAAATAAAAAATTGCTTTACTGGCATTATCCAGAGAGGAAACAGGGGACGACGTTTGTATGGGAAAACGGCCCTTGTGTTTCCTCTTAACGCGTGTCGATAAGATTCGTGCTAGGTACACAGAAGCTATTCACCTCTTGTTTGTAACTCTTATTTACAGTACCACTACCATGAGTTTCTACCGAAAATTCATATAACATTACTAAGAGTATAGTTGGTAGCGGTTCAATACGCCAAATTTGTCAGTGAAAGAGTTAGCCATAGTCGATACGGTTTTTTGATGACATGTGTCTTTGTGACACATGGAGTGCGTTTTTGAATCTCACCGGGTGACTAAAGCTCGCCAAAATGGCAATTTTTATAGAAATGCGGCCATTTTGGTGAGCTTAAGTCACCCTGGTGAGATTCAAAAATTGCATTTGAATCTCACCGGGTAATAAAGCACACCAAAACAGCCGTTTTTCATAGGGATTCGGCCATTTTCGTGAGCTCTAGTCACCTGGTGAGGTTAAAAAATTGCGCCCATGGTACCAATGTTCTAGAGCAGTGATTCCCAAAGTGGTCCAGGTGGACCCCTAGGGGTCCACGGGAGATTTGCTGGGGGTAGAAATGTAGCAGCAGGGGGTTCACCGAAACCAGTAAAATTTTTAAAGGGGTCCACGAGAAAAATAAGTTTGGGAACTACTGTTCTAGAGCAACAGCTACAAAATGTTAGTCACTAGTGTCACTAGCGTTTAGATTTCGATAGGTAATTTACCGTTGGACTCAGTTGCTAGCGTTTTGCTAGCGAGTACGGTTATGGCCAGGTGAATTGTACTCATGGTAAGGGTAGAGTAGCACTCGCTTTGATGGTCGAGGTACACCAGTTTTATTACGAACGATAAGCATTACTCGTCAGTATAGGGAGTGAACTCCGTCAGGGCAACTCCTTTATAGGCAGGCTGATTGAGGTTAGATATTTTCTTGTCTAGGTAAAGCTCTTTAACATTCATAGAGCATTACCACAGAATAAATAACGTACAGAAACTTCCCTTTTACGACCGCGATTAAACGAATTCCAGCTTAATTAACATGCTCAAAAAGTTAGTATTACTTCATACACTATGCACCAGGCGCCGCGAGTCAGAAGGAATGCGCCGCCCGCGCCCGCCTTCCCCCCGCTACTTCCGGCGACACGCTGGGATTGCGCGGCATTCGTTTTTAATTACACTGACACGGCGGGAGCAAGCGAGCGGGCGCGCGGCAAACCGACAGCCTAATGCGATTTGCCTATGCCATAGGCAAGGCGGTCGAGCGTACCTACGGTGTGGAGTGGAACCCCCCTAGCATTACCCAATAGAAAGGAAACTCCACTCTGGCTTAAAATTAATCCGAAAAATCATTGCGGCGATCACTGCGTTCCGAATGGCTGGCCGAAGATTAAGACACTGTGTGGTATTATTTTCTATGCATATTACAGGATAAAAAGGTATCCTATATTTTAATCCACGACAGATAGCTGGCTGCCAAATTGTATACTAATTCCTTCAGCTGTTAATGAGCTATTGAGGAATAATAATCTTGTACTCCGACCAAATCGGAGACATTCTGGAGAGAGGTCAGGTCAGGAGTACCCTAAACCGATGAGCATGCATGAAGAATGTTATGAGAGTAAGTGAAGCGAAAACTGTATGTCAGGATCGTAGCCAATGGAAATCCGTGGTCTCTGCCTACCCCTCCGGGAATCAGGCGTGACTTTATGTATGTGTTTGTATGGATGGATACGATATAATATGCAGGATGCAATTTATAGTGTATTTTTATATCGCATCAAAAATAAAGAAATCTAATCTCAGCAAGAACACATTCAAAGCTCAGAAACCGCATAAACAAACAAAACATTATTTTTAGCACGAGTGAAATTTGAGCACACAAAATTTTTGTTCTTCTTAGTTTCGAACAAAGGAAATTAGTAAAATTGACTTTAAAAAATTATCTAAGCGTACAAAAAAGGAGGAGGGTGAGTTTTTGTATAAAAAATATATGTGTCGCACAGGCGCAGGGCCCCTATTCTGGGTTCATGCGAGATTCATCTCGCACGAGAATAACTGTCACATCCCAAGGAAATCTGTCAATTTTGACGTATATGGCATGCGAGATATCGTCTCGCATGACCCGAGAATTGGGGTCCTGCTCTTTTGCACGTGTATAGAAATTCAATAATGCAATGTATATTAACATAGTTTTTAAGTTACAAATGTTACTAATACCAATATGGGAAATTCTTGAAATAAATCTCATTCATTCATTCATTCACTGGTTTCGCGGAGTAACAATTTAAATTGTTCCAGTTTGTTGATATGGACCTCCGCAAAGACGTTTGAATCTATTAATCACCCTGTAGTGTCAGCACTAACTGATACAGGATGTATAAATCTTAAGGGATTCCAATCGTAAACCTAGAATTACCCGTTGCGTAGCTCTAATGTCAAGTCGTTGGACGAGTTACGATTTCATGCTCATCGTTACGCCAAGGCCGTAACCGGTGTTGGGCTATTTGTTGGCCAATTAAAAATCAACAATTAATCTGTTTAAAATGCTATATAATGAATGAAAACATAAAGAAAAAATAGGGTAATGGCAGGACTCGATCCTGCAACATCAGCATCCGTGCCTTGCGTTTAATTTTTTATTTTTATTTTTTATTTGTAAAAAATGGAAAATTTTAAAAATTCGATTACAAAAATTTATCTGTTGTTAATCACGCTTATCTAAGTAAAAAAATATCAATTGTAGTTGCGAAACCTCATGTTAAACCGTTAGTTAATTGTTAATTGCGACAGTTGCATCAACCAATTGTTTAATTGTTAATCGTGAGAGACTACGATTAACGATTCGTTACTCTAATTTGTAGAATAATACAATAATACAATTTATAGATAAAAATCAAATAAAAAATGCTTTTGTTTGTTGATCTATTGTAATCATACCTAATGGCATTTAAGGGGTAATTTTTAGCTTTGATTACTGTTAAGAACAATTGTAATTGATTTAGTTGTCAGTTATAACTAATATAAATTAATTCCAATTAAATAGAATGTTTTAAAAGCCATTCATTTTAACTCCAATTAAAACAATCGCAATTACTTTTCAATCAATAAATTAATTAATTAAAATATTAATTGTTTAATGCCAACACTAGCTGTAACTAACGCTCAGCGTTGTTCAAACCAATACGTCAACGTTGTCAACGAGCTTGTTTGCACCAATGCGGCTTCCGGACCACACTGTTGCAGTTGTCGGAATGTAGCGTCGGCCCTAGATATAATAATATGATGAATAGAAATAGCTAATGTAAACAACATTTATTTAAAACTAGCTGACCCGGCGAACTTCGTACCGCCTAATTATTGGAGGCATATTTGCTCACCGTTTAGACCTACCCTGGACTACGACAAACATTTTAAAACCAAAATCAGCTCAATCGGCCCAGCCGTTCTCGAGTTTTAATCAGACTAACGAACAACAATTCATTTTTATTTATATAGAAGATAGACTAGCGGGTCGCCCAGGCTTTGCACAGATACAACTGGGATCTGGAATGTGATGTACATAAAAAGATTCTATATAAAAATCTATTAAGAGGAAACACAAGGGCCGTTTTCCCATACAAACGTCGTCCCCTGTTTCCTCTCTGGATAATGCCAGTAGAGCAATTTTTTATTTCCAAAAAATCGATGGCCGCTATTATGCATGTTCCTATGTTTTCCTTTTTTTCATAAATTAATTAATAAAAGAGATATGAACATTCAAAAACCTAAAAAATTGGCCAGATTTTCGGCTGCGTTCATACATTCAGAAAACAAATTTTACAAGATTATATAAAAATAGAAAAACATAGGAACACTGCCAAAGCCTTTCTTTAATTTTTTATGAAAAAAGTAGTTAAATCGGTTAAGTTTTGGAGAAGGAATCAGGGGTCTACGAATCGTTGATTTTGTGTACTTTAAATAGGCATTTTCAGTCCAAGCTGCGGCTGTCTCTATTGCGCTCTGCGGGGGGAGGCTTGATAGATGGAGGCAGCAATAGATTTTACAAATACCTATTTTTCAATTCTCTAGGCCTTGGTGTTTCCTGTTAAGATTATATATTGGTTGGTTCATCAGGAGCCTGTGACAGACGGACGGGCATGGTGGTACTATAAGGTTGCGTTTCCACCAGAGATGTGCGAGGATGCGTAGCGAGGGATGTGTTTGTTAAGAACCAATGAGCCGTTTCCACCAGAGCTGTGCTGACCGAGGCTAGGCAAATGAAGCGATTCTATTGGTTCTTACAAACACATCCCTCGCTACGCATCCTCGCCCATCTACGGTGGAAAAGCAGCCTTAGGGTTCTAGTTTGTCATTTTGCCATTTACTTTCAAAACCCTGAAAACCCACTTTTGTAAGGGCACTCGACATTATGGGACACTTTGTACTTTAAAAATTTTTTTAAGATAAAGCGAAAAGTACACTTGAATGAAACCGTTATATTCAGTCAGCTGCAACACAGAGCGCGTGCTAAGATGTACGTCAACTACAACTATCAAGTATAGCAAATACGCACGACCACGGCATTTGATTTGTATTATTACGTTATTAATGGGACACTGCCAGAAGACTTAAACAGAAGTGACGCCATACCCTTTCTTTTGGCTTTGCTGTAGTTGGGTAAACAATAAAAATGTATGACAGACAGGAAAAGACAGTGACAATACTTTGTACTATGTAAATACCTATGGTATAAATAAAGTCGCTACCCGTGACCCGTTTCACTAAGCTATAAGTTACAATTTTACAAGTCTAAACCGGCAACACTGGTCAATAATGACTAATGGCAATGGGCATAATGACCAATGTTGCCGGTTTAGGCTTGTAAAATTGTAACTTGTAGCTTCGTGAAACGGGCCACCGGTCCTTTCCGTTCTCATATCTTCGGCTGTTTAGTCCTTCTAAACTACGCAACGTATTTTGATATACTTTTCACTGACATTTAGAGAATTTTTTACGGAAGGTTTTCAGGTACATGTAATTGTATCAGCACGAAGTCGGAGCGGGTTGCTAGTAATACGTATAATGTGGTACCGTACTCAACCACGTGAAGCCACTAGAGTTGTCGGCACAGGTGCGAATTGCAAACACTCGCCGTTGACATACGATAGACTTATCAACGGCAGGTAAGGAGCTACGAAGATTTCTTTAGTCATTAGTCTTGGATATTCTAATTAGGATTTTCATGTATAGTCAAGGAAATTGCAATACGTACCACCGTAGAACCTAGTCGAAGAGACATACGCATGACATTTGTATGACATAGCCTGGCGTTTAACGCGTCGCGTCATTGCGATAGGGTTCTAAGGTGGTACGGGAAAATATTTCCCTTACTGTACGGTGAGTTCACTAACATAAGTCTCTACATTTCTACATATACTACAGTACTTGAGTACTGACTGTACCTATGATAGGTCACATCTTTTTTTTTATAATGGGAAGGAAAACAAGCAAGTGGGTCACCTGATGGTAAGTGATCACCACCGCCTATAGACACCCGCAATACCAAGGAGATTGCAGATGTGTTGCCAACCTAGAGGGCTAAGATGAAATACCTCTTGTGCCAGTAACTGCACCGGCTGTCTTGCTCTCCACGCCGGAACACAACAGTGCAAGCACTGATGCTTAGTTGCAACTACTAATCCTAATGCTGCCGTATTAGCGAGCAAAATGCTGGTAGCGAGCCGGACGGACCTTGCACAAGGTCCTACCACCGGCAAAACCGGGTAATGGTCATTGCGACAGTGACAGTTTTAATAGTATTCAAGCTTCAAGATTAGGAAATGGCTATCCTTCCAGCGAGAGTCTCGAGATGTAGAGACATTTCCGACGTCATCCGAGAGTTTCAAATAGATGGACAAGTGTTCATTTTTCTTCTTAAACAAAATATGGCATGACATTTTAGATGTTAGTTTATAGACCGACTGTATTATTTTATTGACTGAACAGTGTTTAGTGGGCCTGACAACGAAGCTCGAGGTTTGGAGTTCGAATACCGATAGGGGTAAACATTTGTATGATGAATTTGAAATGTTGTAATTTATGTCGATGGATTTATCAAAATCCGTTGCGTGGTTTAGAAGGAGTAAGTGGCCGAAGATACGATAAAAGACAGAACCGAATAGCGATTTTGTTTTAAATTATGTAAAGATAAAGATATCATTAAATGTCACAAGCTTAATTTCACTTTGTGTGATAGTTCATTAACTTACCAGTTAAGCATTTTTTTTTCACTTATTGGTTCAATAAAGCAGAACATTTCACTCAAGTGAGTGAAGTTTTTCACTGAACTCGTTACCTTTTGTATTGTTGCAACATACACATGCCAACATTGATTTCGTGTTTTCATTTTTTATCTATCTGTAAAGTGTGTGGCAAACGAAAAAAAAATCTAAGCGTTAGACTAATCTTGTGAGTGAATTTTAATCCATTTCCAGTGGTTCCGATGACAAAACGATCATATAGTACCGTCAACGTCAATAATCTTAAGTTAAAAACATTTTAAACAAAAGCTTATTTAAACTTGTTTAAGAACCGCATCCAATTCGAGAATCAATCTCACATCACTGCCTTCCACTTCTTGTAAAATGTGCTTCACGAGATAGGGCGTCGTCGACTCGAGACTTTTAACTCCTCCAACTTTGCCGGCGTGCGAGCGAGACAGTATTAAAGAAATTACTTCGGAATTATAAACGTTTAGCTTGGAGTTTACTATAACATGCTAAAAAATAAAATATCGTAAGGAGGATTTAAAAATCAGCGTTTCTTTACCTTTTTTATCCACGGACCCCTTAGGAAATCAAGCACAATTTTATGGACCCCCTTAATAAAAAAGTAGCAATTTTCACCAAGTGACTAAAGCTCACCAAAATGGCCGCATTTCTGTTAAAAAATTGCACCCCTGGCCAACCATATTTGCAGGACGCGCTATTGCGTTCGAAGCAACAAGGAGTCATTTTACACAACAATTGAAAGCGCATTGAATAACGTTACCTACAGACATAAAAAACGTCCCTCTCTATTTTTCATTATTTTTGTCGCCCGTACTTTAATAATTCAAACGGCAGAGGAATAAATTCAAACGAAGGTTTTAGTGCGGAAGCAAAGAGCTTAAGTTAAAAATTTAACGACCGAAAACCTGTGATTTTCAACAGAATTCTAAAATACAGGCACAATTGCCGGATTTTATTTCGTTTTCGTCAGTTCTAATGCTTTTACGATAGCATTTTATGGGCGTTCGGATTTATGTGGTGTGAAGTAATTTTTTAACCCCCCGTTAATAAAAAAGGGATTTTTAATATTGAGTCCTTTAATGCATGTTTGTTTGTTTCAATAATGTTTTCATTCAAAAGATGGTGCGGTTGAGATGTTTTTTATTTCAGTTGCCATACAAATAGAATTCCAACAGAACCATGTTATCAAGGCTTACGCCGTCCGCCCGTCTGTCTATTTTACCTTTAAAGGACTCTATATTAACCCATGCCTATGGGTATCTGCTACCAATCGATTCGATTGGAATTTTTGTATGAAAATGTGTTATTATCACAGATATTGCTGTGCTTGCTCGTTAATCCTGCCGCCAAGCAGCAATGCTTGCGCTGTTGTGTTCCGGCGTAGAGAGCAAGACAGCTGATGCAATTACTGGCACAAGAGGTATTCCATCTTAGCCAGAGGGGTTGGCAACGCATCTGCAATCTCCTTGATTTTGCGGGTGTCTATAGGCGGTGATGATCACTTACCATCAGGTGACCCACTTGCTTGTTTGTCTTCCTATTCCATAAAAAAAGGCTTATTATTGTGTTTTGTATTTAGAACGAAGTACAACGACTCAGCCTGGCTTTGCTTAGTTTTAGAGCTAGGTCAATTGACGTTAATTGTATTACTTGCTAGCTAAACAGCAGTGCTTGTTATACTGATGTTTCTGGCTTGGAAAGCAAGACAGCTGGTGACGACATTACACAGCGGGTGTCTATAGGCGGCGATAATCACTTACCATCAGGTGACCCACTTGCTTGTTTGCCTTCCAATTTTAAATAAAAAAAAAATATTATTCTATTAAACGAGATTTAGTTGCAAATTCCACACAATTAAGTAGGTTCAGCAAAATTACAATGGCGTGACCAAGGCGTGACGTCAGACCTATATTTGTATGTTTGTTTGAAAGCGTTAAGCGTTTGAAATGAGTCGGGGTTTCCTATATTTTTGATAAAATTGCAATTTCAAGTGCTCCTGCTGTGAAACGTTCGCAAAATGTAAGTGCGACGGTTAGCCTTCGTTTTATTGCTGTGTGAAACAAACAAGGCTTTCATGAGCTAGCTTTATGACTTGTATCTCGTTATGATTACCACCCGAGGCTCGTCAGAACGAGGGCGTTGTAAATCCTGTTGTATTTCGCGGGACTGTGTTCCATGAAGCGAGCTAGTTCAAACAACACATGAATAAAGTTCCAAGGGGATCAAAATAGTATAATAATATTTAAATTCTTGCCAATGACAGCACAATGAAAAATTAGGGTAATGGCAGGACTCGATCATGCAAACTTAGCTCCATGCCGTGCGTTTTCCAGTTTCGCAACATTACCACTAACATACCCTGAAAATTTTGCAATGTGTTTCGTCTTTATGGTCACCGCAAATCCATGACACGGCGCTGAGGTTGCAGGTTCGAGTCCTGCCATTACTCTAAGTTTTGGTGGTTATGTTGTCATTGCATGGCAATTAAATTTGATAATTTGAATGCTTCAAATTTCGGTTACAAAAATTAAGTAAAATATTACATCATTTATCATTCCTGAATGCAAAATCCTGAAATACGTTATAAGCTATTTATGATCAGTAGTTCTAATTCAAATTTTCATGTTTAAAACTTCAATCAACAAAGACTTTCATACAAAGTTCAACCCCCACCCCCCCATTTCCCCCAAAAGGTAAAAAATACCAAAAATGGTTTCTTAGCGGATGCCTACGTTATAAAATAAACCTATTTTCCAAATTTCAGCTTTCTTGATTCAATAGTTTCGGTTGGACGATGATCGTAAATCAGTCAGGACATGTTTGCGCGTGGCAGACAGACAAACAGACGGATAGACGGGTGGCAATAGAGGCTTAGTAATAACACGTTACCACGTACGTTATTTTTACTTCAATACAAAAAATTTGTGAATGAACAACTCAAATACAAAATTTCACCCCAACGTAATTCCAATAACACCCGATATACTCGTTGCGTTATAAGTCTAAATAATAAATGTAGTGATTTTTGCTGTGAAAATGTAGGCCTTTCCATACACAACTTTATCCCCCTTTTCACCCCTTCAGGGGTGGAATTATCAAAATCACTGAGACCCGTATAATTTTTTTTTTTACGTAAGCATAACAACAAAATTTCAAGATCCTAACTTCAACACTGACGGACTTTCATACAAACTTTCATCCCCTAATTTACCCATTTGGGGGTGGAATTTCCAAAAATCCTTTCTTAGTGGATGCCTACACTATATAAGGTATCTATGTGCAAAATTTCAAGTCTCTAGGTCCAGCGGTCTGGGCTGTGCGCTGATATATCAGTCAGTCAGTCAGTCAGTCAGTCAGTCAGTCAGTCAGTCAGTCAGTCAGGACTTTGAATTTTATATATATAGATTAGCCTACAAAAGCTCCATACATAAATATCTTACACTATAACATACATAAAGACATTAAACAAAACTAAAATCTGTATAATCGGTGACAATTCGGCAAGGCTCCGTTACATCGTCGATTCTGGTGACAAGTTCTCAAGTACCAGGCCCTTGAACCATCTGAACATGACACCCTTCGGCCAGAAATCCGCAAATAAAATGCTCTCCAGCAGAGGCCGCGCACGCGCATCACAAACGAAGCGAAATACACAAAGTGGCGTGGACACAGCTGCCGCTGCAGTTGGACTTAGACAGCTCAGCGCCATCTAGATAGAATATAGAATATGTAGTGGCATTTTAATTTTAAGGCGACTCGCGGAACCTACATATTTTAACATTCCTCGGACCTTTTGCTTTGTTATTTCGCATATCTATCAAGTGAAAATTCCTCACTATATCCCAGTGGGGTCCATTAGTTCTATGCGATCCATCATCACCAGTTGCACGAAATTAAAGGCTTTGGAGTCCAGTGTGACGCGGGTATGCTAAGCCGTGGGGGCTATTACAAAGCGAGCGAAAAAATAAACAAAACTCACTTTTCAGTGGGAATAGTTTTGTAACTGAAAATGAAGATAAATTTATTTTGCGTGTAGGCCAATTAGGCGAGATTTCACATAGGCTGTTTAACATATCTGCGTCTACCAACGCTTTGGAATATGGAAGATTCTGTTGAGAACAAGCGCCGCAAGAAACTCAGAGGCTTATCCCTTTTCCTTTTCTTCTTTTCAAAACAACGACATTAGGAATACGGTACAGAAAGTTGACATGAAAATTGTTATTGAAATTTTTGTTAACATTTGTCAATTGGAGAAAGTTTTCGTTTTCACATTTTACACTTTAGTCCATATTTACTCCTTACATTAATTTTAGGAATTGTTGCGTACTTACCATGAAATACAGAATGATAGTTAAGCTGATTTTGTTTTTTTTTACTGGCTGATTGGATTTTTTTTGGAAGAACTATCAATGACGTCTTTATTAAATTTTTAATATTAAAAAAAATAAATAAACCGATTTAAAACATAGAGGCTCTAATGAGTCTTGTATCTATATCTTTTGTTAGGTTTTGTATGTGTTGTTTTGAGATATGTGTTTTCTCATGGTGCTGACAAATTCAGTTTTGATGAAAGCCCCTAAACTATTTAGCATGTATTAACCTTGCGCAGCTCTATCAGAAAACGTGGTTTCGATTCACGACTTAGATTTCTCCCTGTATTCGTGATTCGCAAAATCGATGATACGGATTTACGACGAATACAACGATTGACACGTGCCACCCGTGTCGCTTATGTCACTCGTGTACGTCATAAATCGTGTCGTTGTGTTACACGGATTTGCACTATCGCGCTCAATGAATGTGCTCCGCGAATCGTTCATTTTACCAAACGTTACGGAAGGTCGTGACAAGGTAACGATGATTCCGTCTTCCCGTGACCACGACCGTTGCGACCGTCGATAAGTTGGGAACGATAAATTAGTGGTTGCTCAAACAACGAAAATTTTAAGTGCTATGTTTTCAGTCTTTTCTCGTATCGTTTTTTTGTTAACGATGAATTTTTGAACGAACGTAGTAAACAGAAATTCTATTGAATCTTGAAAAAAAAAGAATTAACTTTCGCAAAACCTAGTGTAAACTATTAAAAAACAATTAAATCTACACAAATTAAAGAGTTCAGTTACTGACTGGCCGACAATGTTCAACCGAAAGCGCTGAAGATAGAAACTTAGGAAAACGTGAACCTTAAGGAGTGTAAAGTTGCACATTTACAAACCCTTTTTAAGCCATTAATGGCTAATTTCATCATTAAAGGGGTTAAAAGGGTGTAGGAGTTAGTATGAAAGTTCTATAAGTTTGAAGATAATTGTTATCTAAAATCAATAAAGACGCGGGCAAAAGCTTTGTTATCATAAACGTGATGGACGTTGGGCATTATATCTTATTTAGAGTAAAGATATAAGACAAACAGTAAAAAGGGGTTTGCATTAAAATAAGAAGCCGTCGAAATAAACTGCACTTTGTTTACATTATCATATATTTAAATTATAGCTCTCTTTATATTCAAAAGCTTTTTCTTAAGGCAAATTTAGTTTCGCCAAGATAAGCTTTTAAACTTGAATTGCAAAACAGATTAAAAATACATTTTAATTTTAGCAAATCACTTTGCAAAGAAGCAAATTGCGAACCGACCATTTCTCAAACTAATTTGAGCGTCTTCGGTCCAACGGTTGTCCCAAGTCATCATATCCAGCAGCCATTTTAACTTTGCAGATGTCGCAAGCTTGTGTTAATACCAAGTTTAAATGGGAAGCATCAGTTGCAGCGGCATTTGTAAATTTGTAGGGGGCTGAGAGAGACAAAGGTCGTCATATTGACGACGAAGAAAGTGTCAAAAGTGACATGTAAGTGACATGGGTCAGCAATATACGTGCGAGGGGTGTAATTTGTATTGTCGCAACGTGTCGCGCGGCTTGTGGGTCTTAAGGTGTATAAAACATGCTGGCAACAGTATGGCAGCATGCTTAAAAAAAATCTGTTAAATAATTAATGGCGTCACGAAGTCAATAACGTCACGTTTACTGTTACCTCTAAAGACCTGTACCCTCACCATAAGTTTCTATCGAAAATTCGTATTACGTTACTACAGTCGATAGCGGTTAAATAAGCTCCCATTTGTCAGTGAATGAGTTAACCATAGTCGATACGGTATTTTTCGATGACATGTGTCAAATTTGTGACTCATGGTACCAATATTCTACGGCAACAGCTACAAAACGTAAGACACTGACGTTTAGATTTCGATAGGTAATTTACCGTTGGACTCATACTAGCGATCTTTAGTTATCTAAGTGAGCGCTAGAGGCGCTGTGCAATTTCCCATACAAATCGTTTTACGCTGTCGCTAGCGAGTATGGTTACGGCTAGGTGCACTGTACTCATGGTAAGGGTACTGTCGGCAATAACTTATGAAATTCTGGCCATATTTAAACGATTTTTGTAAACTTTCTTTGGATCAAAGGACTCTTTTTTTCTTTTTTTAGTTATAAATTTTGACGCAATTGTATTTTTTCGTAAAACAATTTGATGTTAAATTGTTTTGCTCATAAGCTGGAAAACGAATTAGAAGAAATTATTTAAACACGAAAGCTTTACAATAAATTACGTCAAAGTGATCCTTACTGCAATGAATAAAAGGGTTTTGGTTATTTCTTCCTCCTTCCTCTTTCCGTCCTTGAAAGAAAAGTTCATGCTTCGTGGATTTACAGTTTTGTAGTATTAATTAAGATTAGTGTTTTTGAAGCTTCTTTAATGCGCGAACCTCGAATGATTCTAAAATGCCCCAAGATTTCTATATTAGTTAAATAATGTCGATGTATGCGGCAGATATGTTTGGCTGTAAGTGTGCGTAAGAAAGTTGCCTTGACATTTCATTGAGTGAAGGGAAATGAGATCAGAATGACTTAGTGAGACTTGCGGAAGTTTAATTTTATGAACAGTGTCTAGCATCAAACTTTCGCCTCACCTTAAAGTCGATTCGCGGTGGGTCGCGATCCACACTTTAAAAAACATTCATTGGGACAACTTATTTACTGTTCAATATCTGTCCACTGCGGCTGTGGTAAACACATTGTGTAGTAAACAATCTCGCTCATTCTTGGACCGTCAGTTATAATGGGTACTATGTGGTTTTATTTATATGGATGGGGCTCAAAGCCATTAGGAGGTTATTTACCTCGGTTAAATCATAGTATATTAAATTTAATTACTCTAACGTTGTACACTTACGTATTTAGTCTAACTTAGGTATGTTGCTGATCTAATGAGCAAAGGAAGTACATAGGTACCTATTTTCAAACGGTTTAGCGTAAATAATGGCTAGATGAAAGAAATTTTGCAATATCCTCAGAAATTTACAGTAAAGCAACCAAATAGTAAAACATGATATTCTAAAACATAGTTGCAATAATGTTCCTTTGTGATGTGATGCTTTTGTTTGGCGATAATTGTATATACTTTATCATAATGTAGATGACTGCACTACAAGGTCCACAAGACTATTCAGGATGACAAATTATTGACGACGTAATGTATGCAAGTCGCATTATAGCCGAGTCTGTGTCGCTCTGAAAGCTCCGATTATGCATGACGTTGTAAGTGCTCCTCAGCAATAACATTTCCATAACTTCGTCCCCATTCATCAGAATACGTCATTAACGCCGGACTACAGGCAAAGTTTCGCCAATTTACCGCCGGCGGAGTTAAGTAGGTCGCTATCTCGCCCCGCAGCCGCTGACGGCGATTCATCTCAATAAAAGTTCACACCTGCTGCTGGGTAGAGAGAAACAGCTTCGTCACTTGCATTCACAGCATACAAATCTTTGGCTATTGTGTCTTCTGTATTTTCTCTAAATTGTACGTTTTCAACATTTTTATCTTTACATAGTGTTTACACCGCCACGGTCCCAAGAAATAATAACACTGAAGCACTTTTATACTTTTATCTACACATATATCATAAATGCTCTATAATGCGTTCAGAAACCGTAGGCAATGACCAGCATTATAACAACCAATATTATTATGAGAATTTTTCTAATTTGTTTCTATATGTGTTCAAATTCATATTTTATTACATTATTTTAATGTGTACAGTCTACAGATATTTAATAGGTACCTAGCACTAGTAGCTAGTAGCAAAGCAGGTCATTGCCCTATGGCTTCTGAACCCATCATAGAGTACTTATGATATGTGTGTAGATAAAGTAATGTATGCAACTGTACATAATTAGGTCTTAAAACACTCGTGTGATCCTATTATGAAACTCGCTGGCGCTCGTTTCATAAAACCACACTCGTGTTTTAAGACCCCTCATTATGCAACAGTTGCATAAAATACTATTAATGTATAATACTACCGAATGTAATAGGTACAATAATTGTAAGGTGAATAAAAAATATTGACCGTCCACAGTCATGCCATGATATTTAGAGAAATCTCATAGTGAACCGTAACACTGGCGTTGGATTTAATATTTTTTTTATACATTTTAAAATAATAGATGCAAAAATAAAACTAGATTTAAAGGTTATGAATTGTGCATACTAGCGCCATCTGCTGAGAAGTTTCATGCAACTTAAATTTAACAAATAACTATTACTGAAATACTGTTGAGTTTTGGAATCGTGTGGCGGTTTAACACATAGTGTAAAACAAGGTTGCTATCCGGCTTCGTCTGTCTTCATACCTTCGGCCGCTTACTTCTTCTTAATGGGACAAAGGATTTTGATATGTTTGTTCAATACATTTTAATTAAACTTTAGTTTAATTTCTTCTTGACAACCGGATAGCTTAGTGATGGCAATTGACCCTCATTAAGAAGCTAGAGGTTTTGTGTTCGATTGCCAAAAGGGGCAAATGTTTGTACGATGAATATGAATGTGAATATGAGTCTTGGATGATATATCGCATGCTTAGTATTAAAGTGACCCATTTCTGAATAATACACGTCCCAAAATAGCACCTTAATTAAAAGACATAGGGTTTAATTTTCGGAAATATCAAATTCAGAATTGAGTCGGTTTAATTCTAAGGGTGCGATATGTATTTATCTATTTCTGTATGTTTATCCGTTGTCTAGGACCCATAACACACGTTAGGCTTAGTTTCTCTTACTTTGTCAATTGGTGTAATCTGTCCTATGATTTATTTTTTTAGTTGAGAAAATAAAGATTTGTAACAAGTCGATAAAAAAACGATTTAACCATACTTGCATACGATAATTGGTATCCGCGCAAAGCCGGAGGGTTGCTAATATATAAGGTGCTAACAAATTAGGTACCAATACTTTTAGAGCTCATAGTACTCGTCTCTAGGACTAGACTTAAGTATGAACCATTTATAAGTTTATGTTAATTTCTATTTCAAGTTAATTGTTTTGATGTAATGTAACACCTCTTAAAATATTGGTACCTAATTTGTTAGCACCTTATATACTATTATGTCCAGTAAAACACGAAATAAACGTAATTAACTTTATTGAGCTAGGGAGCTGTACATGACACGACTTACATCGGAATCTAAGTGTGCCCTACTTCAATCACTTTTTATTATAGAAAGCAAAGGAGTTCTACCCACAATATTATTATGTATATGACATACCTTTCCCCTAAGTAGCTATCCACTAACCACAACAAATTTACAAAATAAAAGCTTATTGTAAAGCTAGTACTGAGAACATAAATTTGACTCTAACACCTTGATAAACTTAACCTACTACTTATTAGATCTACCTGGCCTTTCATAGGGGACTATGGAATGATACTTAGGCTTTTTAATTATTTTGCCTGCGGACTGACTTGGTTCAGGTGAAGGTATCCCCAGCATCTTAGCCCACTGATCTGAACTAGGTATTTCAATAATACTCTCCTCCTGACTGCAGTCCTCGCTGGTTACTATGGTCCCTCTACCTTCAGCATCTCCCATTTCTGATATCCCCTTTTTCCTTCCTATTACTTCATCTCCTACTGTTTCAGAACTATGTGTCTCCTCATCATCATCCATATTCGAGGTCTGTGTAGCTGTTTTAATCAGTTGATCTATGTGTCTGTTGACTACTGAACCATCTGCTGCTGCAACGCGGTAACTAGATGGGCCATCTTTTGAAACAACTTTTCCTGGTAACCACCTAGGGCCATTGCTGTAATTTCTGTACATTATATTCTGTCCAACATTGCTTTCTCGTCGTTTTTGTTGCGTATTTCGGTCTATTTGCTGTTCTACTTTTTTATTGCTGACATTATCCGGATGAATAGTATCCAGTAGAGTGCGCAACTTCCTGTTCATTAGTAGTTCGGCCGGGCTCTTGTTCGTTGCCGAGCATGGGGTGGCTCGTAGACCTAGGAGCATGTTAGGAATCCGGACTTCCCACGGAATATTATCCATTTTTCGTAATTTATTCTTTACTGTTTGAACCATTCTTTCAGCCAAACCATTTGTAGCTGGGTGGTAAGGAGCTGTTTTTACATGTTTTATTTTGTTCGCATTCAAAAAGTGCGCCATTTCCCCTGATACAAATGAAGTACCATTGTCTGAAACAATGGTTTCACATAAGCCGTGAGTTGCGAACAGTATACGTAAATGTTTTATTACGGTGGTCGAGGTAGTATTGGAAACCATAAACACTTCAGGCCATCTGGAGTATGCATCGACGGCTATCAAAAAATATCTGCTCTGAAACGGCCCCGCAAAGTCAACATGTAGCCGGGACCACGGTCTGGTCGGCGTGATCCATTCGTGGTTTGTTTTAGGAGGCATGTGCCGATGTTCGAGGCATTTTGAACAATCACCAATTAACCTCTCAATGTCCTCATTTAGCTGCGGCCACCACACGTAGCTTCTTGCAAGCGCCTTAGTCTGTACGATGCCGTTATGAGTACTATGAAGTACTCGAAGAGTGGCTTCCCGAAACAGTGGTGGAATCACCACGCGACAACCTAACAGTATGCAGCCCTCCTGGAGCGATAGTTCAGCTCGGTGCAGCCAATACACGCGTAGATTACTGTCATTCACTTTGGCCGGCCAACCACGTTGTACGTGATGAATCACCGCCGCCATTGTTTTATCTTTTATTGTCTCTACTGCAATTTGATCGGCATCGAACGGAAAGTCTTGCGGAGCTTCAGCCATTAACAAAATCTCGCTCAACTCTTGTTCCGGTTGATCCGGCACGGGTTGTGGCCACCGACTTAATCCATCTGCATTTCCTATCTGCGATCCTGGTCTGTACATAATCTCGTAGCTGTGTGCAGTCAATGCGAGCGCTATTCTAGTTAAGCGCGGTGATATCATGCTGGGCAATGGCTTTTTTGGGTCAAAAATTCCAAGCAACGGCTTATGATCCGTCACAATTGTAAAAGAACGTCCAATCAAATAGTTGTGAAACTTCTGAATGCCGAACATGATCGATGCTGCCTCTTTATCAAGCTGCGAGTAGCGCCGTTCGTGAGTGTGTAGCGTTCGAGAACTCATCGCGATAGGGCGCTCAAGACCATCTTCCGTGACGTGCGATAGAACCGCGCCCACGCCATATTCTGAACTGTCGCAAGTAAGTACTAGCGGTTTGTTCAAGTCATAATGGACTAAAGTCAAGTCAAAAGACAGCAACCGTTTGGCTTTATCGAATGCCCCTTGTTCAGTCTCAGTCCAGTTCCATTGTCGAGTCTTATCGAGCAATCGATGCAATGGTTCGAGCATCGTTGCTTTATGTGGTATGAACCGTTCATAAAAGTTGTAGAGCCCGAGAAAAGCCTGCAATTCGTGGACATTACGCGGTTCAGGCGTGTTCATAATGGCCTCCACTTTGCTCGGAGCTGGGTGAATCCCCTCCGCGTCGATTACGTATCCCAAAAATTCCACTCTTTGTCTGGCTAACTTACATTTGCTTCTGTTAAGCCGAAGTCCTGCTTTACGGATACGTGTGAGTACTATGTCCAGACGCTGCCACATCTCAGCTATATTGTGACCTGAAATTATGATATCGTCGATCAGAACCGCCACCCCTTCAATGCCTGCCAGGAGAGCCGTCATCAATCGCTGAAAAATACCTGGACTAGCTTTAACTCCGAATGCCAAGCGATGTACGGAGTATAGGCCCTTGCAGGTATTCAATGTGAGCAACTTAGCTGTGGCGTCGTCTACCGTTACTTGTGTGTAAGCCCTGTCCAAGTCCAGGGTTGAAAAATACTTGCCACCTGCGATTGTGGCGAAGACTTCATTGGCGGTTGGCATCGGATATGTATCCGATTCAGTGGATTGGTTCACTGTACTGCGGTAGTCCCCGCACAAACGAATATCACCTGTTTTCTTTACTATGGGGACCACCGGAGTGGCCCATTCAGAAAAAGATACCGGGCGAAGTACCCCCTCCCGAACCAGTCTGTCAATCTCTTTTTCAACACGATCTTTAATAGCATACGGTACCGGTCGGGCCTTTATGAATTTAGGCGTCGCGCCTTGTTTAACCTGAATAGCCACCGGTGAGCCTCGATACGTACCTAGTCCTTCTTTAAATACCTCTTCATGTTTAGTAATGATTCGACTAACATCATTGTCGTCTGACACAAAATTTACATTTAGCGTAAAATTTAACGGTGCGAACCAATCACGTCCTAAAAGATTCGGCCCTTTGCCTTTGGCTACAAAAACATCTAAATCGCGAGTAACTTTTTTGTACTGAACACGAAGCGTCGTCCGTCCCAGCAGCGCGACCGGCGAGTCGGTCCAGGTGCGCAGCGCGAGCGGCGGCGGCGCCAGCGGCGGGCTGGCCAGTGCGCGCCACGTGCGCTCGTTCACCAGCGAGAAGCTCGCGCCCGTGTCCACCTGCATGGCGGTCGGCGCGCCGTTCAGCGTCACTCGCACTTCGTACGGCGGCACGCGGCTCACTCCGCCCACGTTGTAGATGCCGCCGATGTACTCGTCCTTGTCCTCCTCTGTATAATGAACGGCCTTGTTGCCGCTTTTCTTTTTGGATAAACAAATCTTCTCCAAGTGTCCTTTCTTCTTACAAAAACGGCACACTGCGTTCACGAAACGGCATTCTCCCCCGTGGTGGTCGCCGCACCGATAGCACAAACGAGTGTTCGCCTTCGTGTGCACGGCGTTGACGTCCATGGGCTCCGGCTGCGGCGCCGACGTCGACGCGGCGTGCGCGGACGCCTCCGGGTCGCCGCCCGTTCCGTAATTTGTGACTATCATACGAAGGTCTTTCCCGGCACTCTCAGATGACAGCATACAATCTACGACGTCCTGATAGCTGAGTTTGTCTTTTTTTAACAGTTCATACTGCAGCCTATGATCACTCATGCCACACACGAGTCGGTCGCGTAACATACGTTCCAAGTCGCTGAAGTTACAAGAGGAACTAATCTTTCTCAAGTCGGTTATGTACTCGGATGCTTTTTCACCTTGCCGTTGGTCCCGCTTGTAAAATTTGTATGACATAGAAATTTCATTTGGCTTCGGACTATAATGTTTGGTTAGAATGGTTTCTATATCACTAAATGTCACTTCACTAGATGTTTTGGGCGTAATTAATGCTAAACAAGTCTCAAACACTTGTGCCCCACATACAGTGAAAAAATTTGCTTTTTTATCAGAGTCTGTATCGATACCATTGGCTACAAAGCAATATTTTAACCTGTCCAAGTAACTGTCCCAACTGTCCACTTGCGAGTTAAACTCATGAAACTTCACTGATTTCTTCGACATTTTGGTTGATTTTGTCCACTTTTACACTCGTCGCCACTATTATGTCCAGTAAAACACGAAATAAACGTAATTAACTTTATTGAGCTAGGGAGCTGTACATGACACGACTTACATCGGAATCTAAGTGTGCCCTACTTCAATCACTTTTTATTATAGAAAGCAAAGGAGTTCTACCCACAATATTATTATGTATATGACATATACCTATTATAAGTTTACGCATATTACGGCCTCTCAAGATTGTAAGTTTTTTTTTTATACAAACCTCACCTGATGGTAAGTGATCACCACCGCCTATAGACACCTGCAACAACAAAGAGAGTGCAGATGCGTTGCCAACCCAGAGGGCTAAGATGGAATACCTCTTGTGCCAGTAATTACACCGGCTGTCTTGCTCTCCACGCCGGAACACAACAGTGCAAGCACTGCTGCTTAGCGGCAGGATTAGCGAGCAAGATGGTGGTAGCGATCCGGACGGACCTTGCACAAGGTCCTACCACCCGCGCCAGTAAGAAGTAAACTTTCTTCAATATATCAGCCCTATGCGTTTCCGGTTTACACCTACGAGTATGAATCGGTTCGCGACATTAGCTCAGATAGCGCGAGTTGGAACTTGGGGAACAGCGATATGTTTTCGTCAACTTAGTTGTGTGATTGATACTCTTATTGTACGGGGAATATTATGGGCCTTTTTTCTTTTCCTGCGTTGTTTTGAGTTTTTAGGATTCCTTACCCAAAGGGTGCCAACGGGACTTTATCACTAAACTTCTGCTGCTCCGTTTGTCTGTCACAGGGCTATGCAGTACAATTACTTCAAGATGTGACTTTGATTTCGGAAATGCCATAGTTAAGAGGAAACACAAGGGCTGTTTTTCCATACAAACGTCGTCCCCTGTTTCCTCTCTGGATAATGCCAGAAGAGCAATTTTTTTTTCCAAAAAATCGTTGGCCACTGTTATGCATGTCCCTATGTTTTCCTTTTTTTCATAAATTAATTATTAAAAGAGATATGAACATTCAAAAACCTTAAAAATTGGCCAGATTTTCGGCTGCGTTCATACATTCAGAAAACAAATTTTACTAGATTATATAAAAAAAAGAAAAACATAGGAACACTGCCAAAGCCTTTCTTTAATTTTTAATGAAAAAAGTACTTAAATCGGTTAAGTTTTGGAGAAGGAATCGGGGGTCTACGAATCGTTGATTTTGTGTACTTTAAATAGGTATTTTCGGTCCAAGCTGCAGCTGTCTCTATTGCACTCTGCCGGGGGAGGCTTGATAGATGGAGGCAGCAATAGATTTTACAAATACCTATTTTTCAATTCTCTAGACCTTGGTGTTTCCTCTTAATAGTTAAAATTAAGCGAAGTATATTGCTGCCTTTAGATAGAAGGTTAAGGTATCATGTTATAGTCCAAAGAAGCAATGTATTTCAAAAACGATCTTTATCTACACATATATCATAAATGCTCTATAATGCGTTCAGAAACCGTAGGCAATGACCAGCATTATGACAACCAATATTATTATGAGATTTTTTCTAATTTGTTTCTATATTTGTTAAAACTATTTTTTTATTACATTACTTTAATGTGTACAGTCTATAGATATTCAATAGGTACCTAGCACTAGTAGCTAGTAGCAATGCAAGTCATTGCCCTATGGCTTCTGAACCCATCATAGAGTACTTATGATATGTGTGTAGATAAAGTAATGTATGCAACTGTACATAATTAGGTCTTAAAACACTCGTGTGATCCTATTATGAAAGTCGCTGACGCTCGTTTCATAAAACCACACTCGTGTTTTAAGATCCACTCATTATGCAACAGTTGCATAAAATACTATTATCGTATAAAGCCGATTTAATGGTGCTGTAACCGTCTGTACCAAACAAGCCAACCTGTGACGGAGGGACAGACAGACGGATGAATGAGCAAGAGTAATAGGTATCCTTTTAGACTTTTCGGGTACGGAACCTTACAAAAGAAGCTGCTTCAGCAAGAAGTGCGAGGTTTGCAGCGCTGGTAATCTGTCAGAACCTTCGAGACAGATCTGTGGAGATGGTACACGCCAAAGTTTTGTGCTAAAAATTAAATAAATGGTGACTTTTCACTCCGTAAAACAAGTATCTGTGTTCAAAGTCCCTTTTACATTGAGGGAGATATTTCTGAATTGCTGCGTCTTAGATTTATAGCCTACTTTTGCGCCGACCTCACATCTTACAAGAAAGGAGCGATAAGTTTGTCTATGAGATATCGCTGGGTTATTTTAAAAAGGTTCCATACTTCACTTTTTAGCTGAACCTAACTTGCACCCTGTATCTGGGAGGAATGGTTCAACTTTGAATGTGGTTTAAAAGTGGACGAAGACCCTTTTCGTAGCAACTTGCCTTTTACAATTTTGGGCACATTATTTTGATAAAATACTACAATATAACGTAGATTTGTTGTACTTTTGGCGGCCATTTCTCGATTTTAAAAGACTGCAGAGAAGAAAAGAGGGTTAAGTTTATATATTTATGTTTATTAGGGGTTTAAAAAGTAACGAATAGATTGATCTGCGCCTGCGTGGCAAGAAGGGTGAGATGAGAAATTAAATTATGAAATGCCTTTAAACATTGCTAACGTTTATTAAACGTGAGAGGAAAGCGCGTGGTTCACCTGATGGAAAGTGATCTCCGCCGCCTACGGGATCCAGCGATCCCATGTACCCCACCTTTAGATTGTCTCCGGAGTTCCAGATTTCTCAGTCATCTTACAAAAAGTAGTAGCTACTACTCCACGCCAGTATTTTGTGTGAGTATGGTACTATCCCGGTCGACCCAGCCCATCCGTGCTGTAACCAGCAACTACTGCTGTTTGGTCCTCACGACACATGCTCCGCGAAGTATGAGAACTACTGTTACCTGCTAAGGTTACTGAGCGTTTTCATATTATCCGATACGATATCGGTATCGGACGCCGTTAACCGTTATCTGACATCCGATACTACGTGGTATCTTTACATATTATCGATATCATCGGTCCAATTACATCATGTCGTTGATCGGCGGCAAATATCACATAAGTATTGTGTGCTATACTTACGCGTATCAAACATTATTATCCGACATGGCCGCTGACACATCGGCATCGAGTCCGATATCTGATATGGGAACGAGCAATGTTAAAGGTCATGTATATGAAATTAATGTCAGTTTTCTGCCTTTTCACCTTTCTGGTGCCAGCTCTTATGAATCGACCTAGAACCGTGTCAAATTGACATGATAAATAAAATAATAACTGACTTGTTACGATTTGATTTTTAACGGCACTTTAACGTAGTTGCACGCTGGTTCAGGGTTTCATTTTGTCAATTGTAAATATTTCAAACACTTTAATTACCACATCGTATCGGATTCCGATAACAATATCGGACACTCTGAAAACGCTCCAATCCTGATTACAAATGAAAATAAAAACGAAAATCATTGAGTAACGAAATACTGCTTCTATTTTTTGTAAATGAATAACCTGAAAACTATCATACGTGTCATTAGATCTCTTATTGCTGATACACTCGTACTATTCTAGAGAGAGTGCGGGCGCGCGATAAACGAGACTAATGCTCTCATAAACAGACATGTAAGGTTAATGACCTGACACATAGATACATATGCTCTCTATATGACACGTAAAAGCTTTCTGCAATTTAGATTTATGTTTGCACCCGAGGGTACAGAAGCAGACGGTTAATCCAAGCGAGTCAATCGCCGTCGACACTATCACGTAACTAATATTTGTGACTATATACATACATACATAAAATCACGCCTGTTTCCCAGAGGGGTAGGCAGAGACCACGGATTTCCATTTGCTACGATCCTGACATACAATTTTCGCTTCACTTACTCTCATGACATTCTTTATGCATGCTCGTCGGTTTAGGGTACTCCTGACCTGGCCTTTCTCCAGAACTTTCTCCGTAACTATATTTCGATCATTAAGTAAGTATGCAATTTTATAAATGTATGCGTGCGACTGCGTTCGCGTGGAATTAGTACCCCTTGTCCGTCAGGGATCTATCAGCGAAATAATTTTTGGAATCGGTTCAGTAGTTTCAGAGATTACCCCCTACATACGAACAAACAAACAAAGTTTATCTCTTTATTATATTAGTGTAGATTAGTGTAGATGTAGATTACCTAAGCAAGTACTAGAATTGCCCTTTTCGAGTCTTAAGAAGTATCAATTTAAAATTGTAATGACAACACAAAGAAAAAACACACATTAAAACATTTAAAATAAAAATCGAAAGAAATTTCGGTTACAAAATGTAAGTATCAATTTAAAAAAACATTACAAAAGGAGTTTGCGGGTGGTAGAATCTTGTGCAAGGTTCTTGGTGTTGCGGGTGTCTATAGGCGGTGGTGATTACTTACCATCAGGTGGCCCACTTGCTTGTTTGCCTTCCTATTCTATTAAAAAAAAGGCTTATTATTGTTTTGTATTTAGAAAGAAGTACAGCGACTCAGCCTGGCTTTGCTTAGTTTTAGAGCTAGGTCAATTGACGTTAATTGTATTACTTGCTAGTTAAACAGCAGTGCTTGTTATACTGCTGTTTCTGGCATGGAAAGCAAGACAGCTGGTGACGACATTACTGGCATAAGATCTACATATAAGTTATTATTGTTACTAACACATATCGCACGCTTAGTATTAAAGTGACCCATTTCTGAATAATACACGTCCCAAAATATCACCTTAATTAAAAGACATAGGGTTTAATTTTGGGAAATATCAAATTCAGAATTGAGTCACTTTAATACTAAGCATGCGATATATGGATGCAAATCTGAAATTGCTCTTTTAATTGCTCTTTTTTTTGACATTGTTTAATAATAATTTTAAAAATCATTATTCTGATCATTATCGTTTCCATTGTTTAGCTCGATGGCCTTGTGTTGTCATTATTAATATTATTGGTGCATGAATATAATATAAGCATGATTGGTAGGTACTAAATAATAAGACCCTGAATATTGAGGGAAACAAAACATTTGTACGCCTAAATGGCAAAACATAGAGATCCCTAAATGTCATATCTTTAAGATCTAATCTGTACACCTATGTTCCACAAATAAAGTATTCTATTCTATTCTATTCTATTCTAAAAATAAATAATAAATAAAATAAGAGGCATCTTAGCCCCCTGGGTTGGCAACGCAGCTTGCAAATCTCTTTGGCGGGCGTTTATGGGCGGCGGTAATCACTTACCATCAGGTCACATACTTGCTCCTTTGCCTTCCTATTTCATAAAAAAAAATTGACATTGCTGACCTCACGAGGGAATGCTCATATAAACAGCCTTCCTAAAACCTATTTAACCTTCCTCCCATTTTTCCCACGTTCATAATGCCTCGTTGTAATATTTCTCGGTAAGCCATTGTTCCCTGAAATTAAGGAACATCATCTAATTACGAACGTGTAATATTACAAAGCTGGTTTTCCTCCGAGCCTAATTTGGCATCCTTGTACTCTACTCGAGATTGTTTGAAATCCTATTCAACCCCGTATTTTATTCATCTCATCTCTGATCTCGTAAGAGGACTATTGTCGCTTTACCTTTTCCATTCTCGGAATGACGTAAGGTTTTCAACTCGATAATAGTATTTTATGCAACTGCTATATAATGACAGGCCTTAAAACACGAGTGTGGTTTCATAATAGGATCACACGAGTGTTTTAAGGCCTAATTATATACAGTTGCATACATTACTTTATCTACACACATATCATAACTGCAAAAAACCGTAACAGCAAAAAACCAACAAACGAATGCCAACAGAGTAGTCATGGCGGCCATTCGATCTATCCGTCAAGACGAACGCTTTTTTTTTTTTTAACCATAGACAAACGAATGAAGTCCCTATTGTCATGTCACTCGAGATCAAATGTCGTGCGTTTAAATTAAAAAAACATACTGAGTTGACGTTTCGTATCGATAACTGTTTTAATATCTGTGGATACTAGAATAGAGACCAACTTGAATTTTGACAGCTGTTCCAAATTTATAGTATTTTATGCAACTGTTGCATAATGAGGGGTCTGAAAACACGAGTGTGGTTTTATGAAACGAGCGTCAGCGAGTTTCATAATAGGATCACACGAGTGTTTTAAGACCTAATTATGTACAGTTGCATACATTACTTTATCTACACACATATCATAAGTACTCTATGATGGGTTCAGAAGCCATAGGGCAATGACCTGCATTGCTACTAGCTACTAGTGCTAGGTACCTATTAAATATCTATAGACTGTACACATTAAAATAATGTAATAAAAAATGAATTTGAACAAATATAGAAACAAATTAGAAATATTCTCATTATAATATTGGTTGTTATAATACTGGTCATTGCTTACGGTTTCTAAACGCATTATAGAGCATTTATGATATATGTGTAGATAAAATTCATAACGTCACGAAATATCGGTAATGTGATCACCAATAAACACAGACTACTAAGAGATACTACCCAATAAAGAACAGATTACCTACTACCACAGACAACAAAATTCTTATAATAACATTGGTTGTAATAATGCTAGTCATTTTCTATGGTTTTTGAACGCGTTATTGAGCATTTATTATTTAACTAATAAATATGTATCTTGTCATCTGGCTGTACTCGAAACTAGAACCTCTGTATTTCTGCTCGACTAAGGTGACCCGAATCCGTTGATAGGGATTCGGGTTACCTTGGACGAGCAGCCGTCGCAGCGTGTCGGTCCGACAGACTGACAGCGCGAGCGATTGTCGATTTGTTGTACTTTTGTTCGACTTTTGACTGACTAGAAGTCCATTTTTAGCCAATTTCAGTTAAAGAAATACTCATTTTGTTCACAAAAAATATAACCTATGTCACCCAGACTACAATTACGAACCGATTGATACCTCATTCATCAAAATCGGCTCAGTCGTTTAGGCACTACAATGGAACATACGTAAATACAAACATACGTACATAGACTTCCTTCTGGCTTTGCCGTAGTCGGGTAAAAACACACTAGAATCACTACAAGTGTAAACGTATTACAAAAATATAATTCTAGTAACAAATACAAATAGTTCGCCGAAGAAAAACATAACCCATATCCTCAGACATACCGGAGGGAATTCATCACAGTTTTCCCGGATAAATCGCTGCCCGTATTTTCTTCCTAGATAGATATATTTTTATATCTTATTGAAAATTACAATACATTTCTTGTTAAAATATACAGAATTCACAAAAAGATCGTCAAGGTAATTCAATAAATCTGACATAATAATAGAAGTCTAGAAATAAGCCTACAGAATGCTAAATACGGATGTCAAAATGTACGTTACAAATAGAAAATGATACATTAATAGTATAAAAACACAATAATGTGTGAAAATCTCATTTAAATTAGAACAAAACATAAAAAAAACATTATAAAACGAAAAAAAAAATTAAGGCATAGGTTTAGGTACAACTAAACTGTGCACGTCATTTCTATGCATACTGTACGTTGAGATCGTCAAAAAAAATATAACAGATAAAAATGAACATAGAATATAACAATATCATCCAAAAACATATGTCAAAGTTAAAAATAATAAGTCTAATGTCAACAACAATAAAAACATTCCAATGTGAACAATGCCAATTTCACTGTACTCATTTACCAGAGTCATCTCTCATCTGCTTGAAGAATTACAGGCAGGGATAAATAAGAAACATTGTGAGACTAATTTCTTTTTTTTTCCACGGCCTCCTGAAACGGGAAGGACTCTCGAAGGCGAGAGGCTATCACCTCAAGAGGGCTCGGAGTTCGGTGGGAACCTCCAGCGGGAACGTTAAGCTTCAGGCGTTTGTCTTAACCTCCTACGAAACGAGGAGGTCGTGTGTGTACCTTAGAAGTTGTAATTAAAAAAAGGTAAAAATGTTGTAGGAAAAATACAGCGTGATTATTTTTCTGTCTTTTTTAATCCCAAATATGGCAACTGGTACCGTTGTCTATAGAGGTGCATTCACAGACTCAAACACAATATAGAAGTTAAAGGCTGAAATGCAAGCAATACAAGTACTAAACCCCAACGAAAGGATTAAAAAAAAATGTCAAGATCAATTTGAACACAACTGTATTGTTCAAATTTTCAAAGAATACAGCTTCAGTGTTGCAATGACATAAAACACATAATACACATCCTGGTAACCTCAACTATTTCTGACAAACCCAATAAATGATATAAAAGAGTAGAACAGCTATTTGTTACACCAAATAATTCGCTATATATTACAGAATAATAGGTATTATTACGTCTTACTCAATTTTCCTTAACAATACCTTTAAATAGAGCAAAAAACATCCTCTTTACAACCTTAACGATCGGGAAGCCCCGCCTTTTCCTCGTCACAAGGAAATACTTGGTAAAAAATACTGAATAAAATACTCGGTGAAAGGGAAGGTAACCAAACCACATGACTACGTTAATTCAATCTCTAATACGCTGACAACAAATGAAAATGACACGTGAAAAGAGGGCCATTAACAACTGCTGTATATCGGTAACTTATAAGACTAAAGTAGGTTTTATTCCCATAACATAAAGACTGGATTAGTCAAGTTTAAAACCAGAGCAATCGTTTTAGATTTCCTTGTCCAATATTCCAATTCCAATGTCATTCTAATAAACAAATCAAAATATAAATGAACACTAGTTAATTTACATGTTTGCATGCTGCATGCAGCTGGAAAAGATGGAACAATATCTAACGTACTATTAAGACATGTAACTAACCCTTTTTCCGCAAAAAACATATCTTATCTTATCTGAAAAAGTGAAAAATACCGAGAATAAGTAGGAGAATAAGCAGTTTAATCCTTGTTTGAAAATACTTTTAAATAAAATCTCATTCTCTCAATTTGGCAATGGAATGGTATCTCGGCGTAACATTATAGCAACATCTGAGATTGAAACTGACAGTCATTAGTAATGTAGTTTTAAAAATAACAAAGGCTTTTGGGATGGAGCTTAATAATGCTTAAAAAACTGGATTAAAAACATTTATGCCATCTACGCGATAACCGGTGAGGCTTGCCAACTTGGCACGAAAAATGCATCCCTCCAACTCAAGGAAACGACGATTCAGCTGAAATATGATGTAAGCGGAATGAAATGCTGTTTAAACGTTTGTATTTGACTGCGTATTTTGTTTTATTATTGTATAGAACCATTCGAACTATTCGTGACCTACTGTAGAAGAATTTCACTATAACTGTTATAATGAAAACCTTGGCAGGCATTGCTATTTTACTATGAAATTTTATGCTGTATAAGATTTGCAGTGGATCAAAGATAGGCTCAGGAATACTAGGTGAAATATGATGTGCACCATACAATTTTAATGCTGCTTAGAATGTTATACATATTTAATATTCTTCACAAAAAATATTGTATTAAAATGTTGAGCATCCTTTATTTGCAAATACATATTACAGAATTTATAAATAAGATACTTAAATAAATCTTAAGGAAAAAACCGTTTTCTTGTTTAATGGAAAAATATAGTATAATACGTATGTAAATCACATGCTGCATGTCTTGTGTGTACCGGAGTTTCATTTTTTTTTTGTCTTTTATTTTGTCATTTCGTGTGTCGTCTCGCTCTGCTTCTCCCCCCCCTCTCTCTCTCTATGTGTGTGTGTGTGTGTGTGTGCTTGTGTGTGTGTGTGTGTGTGTGTGTGTGTGTGTGTGTGTGTGTGTGTGTGTGTGTGTGTGTGTGTGTGTGTTTAATCGTTCACCTCATCTCTCACAGCGTTAGCTACGCTGCAGCGCTGCCATCATCGTTGGCACAGGGAGCGACCTTAACTTTCCTCCCTGACGTACACGTGCTCAAGCGCACACTCGAGAGCCAGTCTCGAAACGAGAGCGACTCGGTTTTTGTAAGTATTGTTAAGTTGAAGTACTTAACAAAGACGGAAGTCGCGCGTATTCCTGGTAAACATTTTCTTTTTTGAGTAAGTATTTAGGTTCCGTGCCTTGTTTATTTTAATCGTAACAAATTTTTATAAATCTACATCTACACTTATCTATCTACACTAATATAATAAAGAAGTAATCTTTGTTTGTTTGTTTGTATGTAAGGGCTAATATCTGGAACAACAGAACCGATTTCAAAAATTTTTTTTACAGATAGAAAGCTACACTATCCCTGACGGACATAGGCTATTAATTTAAAGCGAACGAAGTCGCGCGCGTCCGCAAGTACATAATCACATCTACACTAATATAATAAAGAGGTAAACTTTGTTTGTTTTTTGTTTGTTAGTTTGTTTGTATATAGGGGGTAATCTCTGGAATTACTGAGCCGATTCAATCAAAAAAAAAATCACTAATAGAAAGATACCTGACGGACATAGGCTACTAATTTCACACGAACGGAGTCGCTGGCGTCCGCTAGTTATTTATAAACGAAATGTCAGACGAACAGATCATCCTAAAATACTTAGTGACCCGTTATATATAAAGCTGTGAAGCAAAGGTCTAAATTGAGATACCCCGGGGGCTTCGAGGATCTCATCGTTCACTAAATTTCAAGAAGATTTGCAATATGTTTCTCTTAGAACAGAGGTTCTTAAACTTTCTGCTCAACAAGGATCAAGGTCAACAAGGTAACCTTATAGTTTCGCCATGTCCGTTCGGCCGTCCCTCAGTCTGCAGTTTAGCTCAAAGACTAGCAGTCTTTAGAGCTAGAAAGTTGTAATTTGGTATGGATTTACATATTAGTCACGGCGATAAAGTGGTAAAATAAAAATCTTATAAGCTATTTTGACTTTCTTATACATTTTGATACTATGTCCATATTAAAAAAAATCTTTTCCGGTCATCATAATTATATTCTTCAAACAAAATTTGCTCTTAAGAAATAAAGAAACTTCCTACTTTAACGAGTAAAAAGTTTTAATAGTAAATATTTTGAAAAGTGTTTTCAAGGTGGTAGAGGATATCGCGTGTCATGACATATATATTTCGTATCCCCCCATTGAGTTTTTTGGAACCCCAATTTTTTTTCGCAGACCTGGACTCTTTGGAAGTTGAAATCGACCCCTGGCGGTCGGCATAGACCACAAGACAATACTGTTTGTTGAAAACCAAATTTTGCAGGTGGTAGGACCTTGTGCAAGGTCCGTCCGGATAGCTACCACCATCTTGCTCGTTAATCCTGCCGCTAAGCAGCAGTGCTTGCATTGTTGTGTTCCGGCGTGGACAGCCGCGGAGCCGGTGCAATTACTGGCACAAGAGGTATTTCATCTTAGCCCTCTAGTTTGGCAACGCATCTGCAGTCTACTTGGTCTTGCGGTGGTCTATAGGCTGTGGTGATCACTTACCATCAGGTGACCCACTTGCTTGTTTGCCTTCGTATTTTATGTATTATGTATAAAAAACCCACGGAAAATAGTTTACAGGAAATCCACTTTGAGAATCGCTGTCTTAGGTACAGGCTGAACGAGTTCAAGTTCACTCTCAGTGAAGGTTTATCTTTGAAGGTGTTAAAATAGACAAGGCGATACAAACTTTGTCCAAGTTGTGTTGGTTGGTTTATTTTGATGTGCTGTTTTCATTTAAAAGAAAAACAGAACATAATTAATAATTTAAAACTTCCGTTGTTGGAACACATAATTACTTTTATAAATAGGAATTAAGGTTATCACCTCCTATTTTTAACAGTATGTATGTAAATTCTTTATTGTACATTAACAACAAAACTGATAAGAAGAAATACAGTGATGTACAAAGGCGAACTTATCCCTTTAAGGGATCTCTTCCAGTTAACCTTTGAGTGGGTGAAAGGAGTGTCGCATTAGGGACAGACAAAGACCAAGATAGCAACAACAATGAAAAATTAATAAATTAAGTAATTATGTGCGTGTAATTATAGACCTATATGTTGAATATGAGTGTTTGTATGTAGGTTGTGAATGTTTCATATTCATATCATTATTATCATTCGTTCAACTTGCGAACGATCGTACCCTTAAAGATTCCGATGATGCCTCGTATAATCTATCCCTTTCAAGCATAATAATTTTATCTCAGTTCCATTTATGTGATTGAATGGTCGGCTAACTTTGTTGCAGTTTGAACAAGTTTTTTAGCTTTGGGAATGTTATGGTGGGTACGTATCTGAATACCGAAAATCAATACATCGAAAGTTTGAATAACGAAGTTCAAAATATCGAAAGTTAAAACAGCGAACGGTCAAAATATCGAAAATCATTATATCGAAGTCTGAAATGCCTATGAGTAAAATACCACACGATTGAAAAATCGAATGTTCAAAATGTCGAAAGTTATTTGGTATATGTATTAAAATGTCGTCAAATAAAATATCGACAGTTTAAATAGCGAAGTTCAAAATATCGAAAGTTAAAATAGCGAACGGTTATAATATCCAAAATCATTATAACGAAGTCTGAAATGCCTACGAGTAAAATACCACACGATTAAAAAATCGAATGTTTAAAATGTCGATTGGTATATGTATTAAAACGTCGTCAAATATAATATCGACAGTTTAAATAGCGACTTTCAAAATATTGAAAATCTAAATGACAACCGATCCAATCCGCTGGGGTCCGCCAAACATCCCATTTTGTGTATAATCTTGTGTTTTTAAGCAAAAAAATATTATCATTTAGCGAATAAGTATAATACCTATATGTGTAATATAATTTATGTGGACAAAGCCTGTCACATTAAAATGAGCGAGCGTAGCGAGCGAAAAAGTCTGTCCATTGAAATCAGAATCTATTAGGTTAGGTTCAGAAGGCAAAGGTGGGAGCGTAGCGTAGCGAAGCTCCCACCTTAGACTTCGATGTTAGGTTTTTTTATGTTCCCACAAAATCATTACTGCTAATACACATGGCAATAGGGATGATGACTAAAATTTGTCTGTTATCAAAATTGAATTAATTATTAAGTATATCGAAATAGGTAATTATTTGTTAACTCGCATTCGAACAATAACAGTGATTGTCATTTACTTGTTACTTACCTACGTCCTTTTTCTTTTATCAAAATAGAAACCAGTTCTGGCACTCGCCGGCCGCTGCCGCGGCACGCTCGCTTCGCTCGCTCGGCTCATGCGTGTTTTGGTCACAGTCAAAACTAACACGCTTCTCCTCGCTGCGCTCGTCGTCGCACCTAAGTTTAAGGTTCAGATTACTCAGACTACATTTTAAAATATTCAAGATTTTGAATAGTCTGTAGTCTGAGTAATCTGAACCTTAAACTTAGGTGCGACGACGAGGGTAGCGAGGAGAAGCTTGTAAGTTAAAACTGTGACCAAAACACGCACGAGCCAAGCGAACGTAGCGAACGTAGCCGGTGAGTGCCAGAACTTTTTGATTTTATGCATTTTTATTTTTATATAGCTCCTAAAATCTTTAAACATGAAGAAGCACTTGTTCACATTTGTTTTTATTGTTTTAAGTAAATATAATTTTTTGATGGTCAGAAATTATTTAAAATTGCTGAGTAAGTACACTTTTGGTGAAATTGTTAAGGGGGATTGCCTCAATGCTTTAATCATGGAAAAAAAGCTACTGTTTACATCCATATTTTTTATTTATCTTTTTGACATTTATATTTTTTATTTCTAGTACCCTATTGTTGAAAATAACATTTAAACAATGTGATTGCTCGAAATTCTTTTATTTTCCTGAAAAAAAATTCTATATTTCCTGTAGGACATTTACGTAGACTTGTAACAAAATAACTAACTTTGTTCGCTATTTTAACTTTATATTGAATTTCGATATTTAGATACGTTACCAACAAGTAAGTACTTTCGACCTTTTAACCGATCGCTATTTTAATTTTCGATATTTTGGACTTCGCTATTTAAAATATCGATGTATTGATCTTCGATATTTAAATACTTTGGCAACAAATCCATTCGACATTTTGAACTTCGGCCTTATAGCCGTTCGCTGTTTTAATTTTCGGTATTTTGGACTTCGCTATTTCAAATATCGATGTATTGAACTTCGATATTCAAATACTTTGACAGCAAATCCATTCGACATTTTGAACTTCGGCCTTATAGCCGTTCGCTGTTTTAATTTTCGGTATTTTGGACTTCGCTATTTTAACTTTCGAAATATTGATCTTCGATATTCAGATACGTACCCGTTATGGTACTAGATCAATTCGTGTAAATTGTCCCAAGATATTTATTTACTTTATTTATTAATGTCTTAATTCTAAGTCAACATAAAGTTGCCTGAAATACAATATAACTTTATCTACACGTATATCATAAATGCTCTATAATGCGTTCAGAAACCGTAGGCAATGACCAGCATTATAACAACCAATATTATTATTAGAATTTTTCTAATTTGTTTCTATATTTGTTCAAATTCATTTTTTTTTACATTATTTTAATGTGTACAGTCTATAGATATTTAATAGGTACCTAGCTCTAGTAGCTAGTAGCAATGCAGGTCAATGCCCTATGGCTTCTGAACCCATCATAGAGTACTTATGATATGTGTGTAGATAAAGTAATGTATGCAACTGTACATAATTAGGCCTTAAAACACTCGTGTGCTCCTATTATGAAACTCGCTGACGCTCGTTTCATAAAACCACACTCGTGTTTTAAGACCCCTCATTATGCAACAGTTGCATAAAATACTATTAATTTATTCAGAAGCATTAAATAATAAAACCGTATCAAAATATCCCCAGGGTCTACTTTGGGTTGAAGCGGGTCTTGAAATATTCATCTTTTACTAGACAAATTTATACTTTGGTAATTAAAAACTTTTTATCTACCGACCTAATTCAGTTAAAACGGAAGCGTTTTGTTAGGCAACGTTTACTTAGCATTCCTAGCACTTCGTGATTTTCAGGTTCCTTCACTAACCTATAAGTAATGGACTTCTAGTCAGTGTTTAAAATATGACCGCATCAAAAGTCCAATAAAAGTACAACAAATCGATAATCGCTCGCGCTGTCAGTCTGTCGAACCGAGGGCGCTGCTGTCAATACTATTATTTTGTAAGAAACTTATTTGCAACGAAACTTACCTACTAAATTACTAGTATGTAGTTAGACGTAAAGTTGTAAATCCAATGACTATAAATGCTAAACTAATAATTTGCATTGGTATCATTGTCATCACCCTGTATTCTTATATCGGTACATTTTTCTGCTGTCATTTAGTATGACTCTGTACATCCATGTATTATAATGTCATTGGGTTCCTTACAAAAATGTTAAAACAAGATACACTTACACAATCGCTTTGTTTTATCGTCTGTCTGTCAGACCTCTGTTAACACTTTCTTTTCAGAAATAGCTAAAAGCATCGAGCTGGAATTCATCATAGTTTCTAGTATCTGGAGACGCTCAATATGAATAAAACATAGCTAAAAAAATAGTCAAAAATCAATCGATAATAAGCAGTTACTAACCATCGCCGATGAATCACAAATCCTTTACAGGAAACCGTACCAACGTTGTTTGATCAATATAGAGGGTAGGTTTTTTCTTGAAAAATATACAACATTGCTTTTAGACGCAGCTGTCTTGCACGAGCACTGGTTTTGCGGAGTAGCAAGGTAATGTTTCGGTTTCTTAGGGCTATAAGCTCGGGGTTTTTGTTCTACAAAAAACTCGATTTTAATCAAGCTTTTCATACAAGGTAAACCCGATTTTGTATGCCTTACCACGGACCAAGGGTTTTTTTTTTATTTTTATGAAATAGGAAGGCAAACAAGCAAGTGGCCCACCTGATGGTAAGTGGTCACCACCGCCTATAGACACCCGCAACACCAAAGAGATTGCAGATGCGTTGCCAACACAGAGAGCTAAGATGGAATACCCCTTGTGCCAGTAATTACACCGGCTGTCTTCTCTCCACGCCGGAACACAACAGTGCAAGCACTGCTGCTTAGTGGCGGGATTAGCGAGTAAGATGGTGGTAGCGATCCAGACGGATCTTGCACCAGGTCCTACCACCCGCACGGTTTGATGCTGAATGAGACAAATGATACACGGAGCTGAGAATACTGAGAAACACTGGAAATTTATGCGTTTATAGCAATTTAATGATATAGCGAAATCATTTCTAACTTCATATTCCTAGTAAAGTACGCAAAACTCATAAATATGTATAAAAGTTCTCAATTTGATTGTACAACTGAGGATTGACATTACGAAAGGGCGTAATTGAATTCCGATAAATTTGGAAACTATAGAAAAGCTGTTAAGCTTCAATTTAAAAAAACGTTAATGATTTAGTTTGAAGCAATGGGCCTGAAAGTTGAACATGAAATAACAAAACGATTTTATTAAATACGTACTTATATAACGTTATTTTCTAACCTTTTCTTCATTGTTCAGATCTTTTTGTTCAGATTACATAAACGCTGGCGCAAAATATACTGGCAGTATCTTCAAAACGAATTCATAAATGAATTCGCACAATATACTAGTATCGTGTGGTAGGATCTTGTGCAAGGTCCGTCCGGATCGCTACCACCATCTTGCTCGCTAATCCTGCCGCTAAGCAGCAGTGCTTGCACTGTTGTGTTCCGGCGTGGAGAGCAAGACAGCCCTTGTAATTACTGGCACAAGAGGTATTCCATCTTAGCCCTCTGGGTTGGCAACGCATCAATCTCTTTGATGGGTGTCTATAGACGGTGGTGATCACTTACCATCAGGCCCACTTGCTTGTTTACTTTCCTAATTCATAAAAAAAAAGTTTATAAATATCTTAACACGCCCGAATGTACATGACAATAGAGTCCAGTTCATATAATATTTTTGACTACCTTGCCCACTCTGATATATTTCATGCTGACTGTACACCCCCCTCCCCCCAGTTGCTAGGCCGCCGACGCTCTATGCTTATTAGTGACAGATAAACTAAGTCACATATCAATTTGAGCCACAAAACATCCGCCATGACTCCGGGGTTACCCCAAACAAACGGAGTTGTCGAGCCGCTAAGTCTATTCCAGTAGGGGCAATATCGCCGGACCCTTTTTTATTAGAGATGGGCCGACTGCGAGTGTCGCCGAGTAGCCGACTGGTCGGTGGGAAAAAAGCCGACTAGTCGGCTAAGCCGGGCATTCCTTTCGGCGATATTCGAGCGGAAGCGGTAATGTTCGTCGCGGCTTGCATCCCTCGCACGCGCCGCGTGTGCAGACATAAACGAAGATGTTGTTTTACTTTGCATTTTGCTATAATATCGTTCGCACGGAGAACTGATGGCCGATGGAGTCGAAAAGTTCTCGAATGGCGGCCGCGTATTGGCAAGCGCAGCGTAGAAGGACCAGCCACAAGATGGTCCGATGACCTCATACAGGTGGCAGGAAGGCACTGGTTGCATGCCGCTTCCAACCGGTCACTTAGGAAATCCATGGAGGAGGCCTATGTTCAGCAGTGGACTTGTTGTTGCTGAGATGATGATGATGATCATGATAATATCGTTGACGTACGACGCGGATTAACCGAGTGTTTTTCTTTTGAAAAATAAAACAAAAGTCGGAGAATAAAATGGCTAAGACGGTTTGTGTTATAACGAAAGTGCCTACTTCTTTGAAATTAAGTCATGTCAAAGAAGACATCGTGAGTGTGGATCATAAGATCCACATAAAAATAAATAAAGTAATCACCAGACTTTTTTGTTTCTGTATTTTTGCTAATCGTAGTTTTCGCAAAAGGTACGGGCGGCTATGATCGCTTAACAACTAACAATTAATTAAGCACAGATAGGTATTGGCTAGTCGTTGTTTTTTGCCGACTACTTGCCGACCAATCGCCAATTTTAAATTTAGCCGGATAATCGGCTTTCGGCGCTGCTGCAAAGCCGCTTTCCTGACTAGTCGGCGACTAGTCGGTAGGTACATCTCTATTTTTATCAATCCCTATTTACCCAAGATTAAGCCTTGCGGGACTAGGTTTGTTCACCTGTGTCTTCTTAGACAGTATTTTATTTATCTTGGGATGCAATTGTAAATAAATAAAAGTTCGGACTCATTTAGCGGTGTGATGGACTGTGAGGTGGATCGGAATGGTGGAATTATTGGGTTTGCTGTTTGCTTGAGAGGTTGATTCGATTTGGGAATGGTTTGCTCAGGATTGATAGGTTGCATTGCTCGTAGAACCGATGGCCGTTGGGGCGGAAAGGTTCTCGAGTGGAGACCACGTACCGGAAGACGAGGTGTTGGTAGGCCTCCCACAAGGTGGATCGACGATCTGGGGAAGATCGCTGGAAACCGGTGGATGCGAGCAGTACAAGACCGACCGTCGTGGAGATCCTTGGGTAAGCCCAAGGATCTCCTCGACGATCCTTGCCTATGCCCAGCAGTGGGCGTCTTCCGGCTGATATGATGATGATGATGATGAATGCTGCTAGCCTTTTGCGGCTGCCTGCTTACAATGATTTGGGGGTTAACAACAACAAATACTCTTTATTGATTCACACAAGTAAACAAAATAAAAGAACATACAGGGGAATTTTACATGGAATTCAACAGGCGGTCTTATAGCTAAGCAGCAATCTCTTCCAGACAACCTTACTTACGGGATAATTATCGAACTTAAATATTTTTACACATACTTATTACGTTTATCCGGAATTTAACGCGATAATATACTGTTAATTTATTAACCTCGACGTTAAAAAAAAAAAAAATTTCTTAATCTGAACTAAACTGTCTTATTTGGCACAATTCCCTGTATAAAAAATACAGTGTTCCAGTTTGTTGATATGAACCTCCGCAAGGTATCGCATGACTCTATTAAATATTGTTTTTCTTTTTTAAGTACGCAATGTTGTTGAAAAGTGATAGGCTACTTCTTATGCCTACTGTACCTACTAGTACTGTACAGTTAGATACGTCAGTTTTCCGCAAATAAATTCGTAATACCCACACAAAGTTCGTCACGGCTCGCCTGGGAATCGAACGGCAAGTCGGATCGGTTCGGGCGTAAATTCCCTCGGGAGGGGAGGGCGTAGTGCCATACTTTAGCAAGGGTTACTAGAAGACAAGTCGGAACTCAATTGAAGTCCACTTGAATTTGCAAACAGTTCTTGAGTGTTAGTTGTCTGCGTTGTATTAGATAAAACGGCAATGAATCAAAAACATTCTACTGCATAGAATAATAAATGGAATTTCCAACTTACAGACTGGCTTAAACAAATAAGTCGTTAATGGGAAATTGCGTGAGATTTTACAACAAGATTCCAAAACTTTGCTGAACAAAATGATACAAAATTCAAACCTATTGTCAAAGAGATATTGATTTCTCGGACGTATTATAAAATCCATGACTGTATCTTGGACAGGGATGTTTGGAAATGATCCCGACTGACACTGGCGATCCCTGGCTTCAAATAGTGTACACCTACAGTGTTAAACATTTAAGATATAAAAATAACATCGTAATTTTGGTTTATTGAAAAAATTATACCTTATGAAGTTTCTTGCTGGTATCTTCTCAATGAACGTTTTTTCACACTGGTGGTAAACTGACATTCATAAGTGCTTCACGTAAGCCTAATCTGATTTTTTTTTTAAAATGTGACTTTGACTTTGAAATATCAGTTTCGTAACGACTTTATAACGATATCAGTTCAGTAATTTTAATTTGGAACAGGTATTGTAGTTCTCAGAGGGTGTAGAAGTGAATTAAAAAAAAATATATTTTGGAGATTGTCGATGGCCAACGATGCTAGATAATTAATCACTAATACGCCACATCTTCGTAATGTCAATGCGAACTTGAACCTAAAGTGCATGCACGTAGGTCACTGTTACAGCGTGTAACTGGACGACAATATGCGGTGGTGGTGGTAGTCATGACAGCGCACAACGCATTTAGGCGTCATTGGCGTTGAAAAGGTTACACTAATACCAAACACGCAACGCAATTGAAATAAGAAAATAGATCAATAATAAAGGCAAACAAACCTCGGGTCGACGTTAATTACGTTACATCGCCTTTGAAGACTCGTCACTGTGAAATATACAAATAGAGGAATATTTTCGGGCCCTGTAAAATATTAAATCAGTTTGCTGGAGGCAGTGAATTTCAGAGCGTCTTTCTCATGTTTTTATTATATGTCAAAGCGAAAGTTGAAGTTCAATACATTTAAATTAGGTATATAGGAAGATCGTAGACTACAAAGAGAGAAAATAAACTAAAATGTATTTTTATCTATCACTAGCGGACGCCCGCGACTTCGTTCACGTGGAATTGGTAGCCTATGTCCGTCAGGGATAGTGTTACTATGTGTAAAAGAATTTTTGAAATCGGTTCAAACCCCTACATACGAAAAAACAAAAAAAAAAACAAACAAAGTTTACCTCTTTATTATATTAGCGTAAATGTAGATATAGCTAAAACATTTTATTGTTAAAATCACAGTCGTTTATTGGATATCACATTACATTGTGTCCTTACTAAAATAATTAACGTAAGTTTCCTTTCGGTCTTTTAACTGATACATTTATCTTTTCAATGGTCAAATCAGAAGTACCCGGAACCGCCGAACATGTATGAAGGGAGGAATGTGTGTGGAGGAAGCGAGGAAAGTATGCCAGGACCGGGGCAAATGGCGTTCTGTGGTCTCTACCTACCCCAAAGGGAAACAGGCGTGAGCTTATAGTAATAATAATTTATCTTCTATACATAATATAAAACAACGTCGCTATCCATTCCTGTCTGTCGTCTTGTCTTCGCCCGCCTACTCCTTCTAAACCACGCAATGGATTTTGATACAGTTTTCACTGTCATTTAGAATTAGTTAATTTTTTTTACAGAAGGTTTTTATGTACAAACTGGAACAAATTACCTTGCTACTCCGCGAAACCAGTGCCGGGCTCGTGCAAAATAGCTGCGTCTGTGCGACACATATATGTTCATGCAAAAACCCAACCTCCTCCGCTTGAACGCGTGAGTTTTTGCATGAACATATATGTGTCGCACAGACGCAGCTATTTTGCACGAGCCCGGCACTGGTTTCGCGGAGTAGCAAGGTAATTTGTTCCAGTTTGTTGATATGGACCTCCGCAAAGTAGCGCCTGAATCTATTAATTAGGTTTTTATGTACATTACATGTTAACTGTACCCGTGCAAAGTCGGGGCGGGTCGCTAGTAAGATATAAACCATAACATAACGCATGTTAATTATCAGTAGGTACAGTTTTTTTTTATTAAAACTGGCAGGCAAAGAAGCAAGTGGGTCACCTGTGGCCCGTTTCACTAAGCTACAAGTTACAATTTTACAAGTCTAAGCCGGCAACATTGGCCAATAATGACCAATGACAATGGGCATAATGACCAATGTTGCCGGTTTAGACTTGTAAAATTGTAACTTGTAGCTTCGTGAAACGGGCCACTGATAGTAAATGACCCCCACCGCCTATAGACACCCGCAACACCAAGAAGATTGCAGATGCGTTGTCAACCCACGGGCTAAGATGGAATACCACTTGTGCCTGTGATTGCACCGGCTGAATTGCTCTCCACGAAGGAACGCAAAAGTGCAAGCACTGCTGGTAAGCGGCAGGATAAGCGAGCAAGATGGTGGTAGCAATCCGGGCGGAATTTGCACAAGGTCCTACTACCCGCAATTTTTTTTATTTGTCTTTTACATTTAAGGTTGCGAAATAGTAGAATTTTTGGAACGAGATCGAGTTAAGAGTCACTTAAATATTTCAGAATACGGAATATTTTTATCACCAATTAGTACGACGAATCATTCCTAAAATAACTACCCAACTTAATGAATATTTTACTGAAATAGCGTCGTCTTTGTCTCATTATTGTCTTAAATTAGCTGAAGTGAAGCTCGCCTCGAATCTATTTTCTGAAGAGCAAAATATTAACTTGCCTCTATTTCTATTATCTAGGGTGAAAAGCCCAGAGGCTGTTTAGTTAATTTTCTTCATATACCAATGTAAAGTCACCGTGTTTAATTAAAAAATATAGATAGATAGATAGATAGATTAATTTAATATTTGTTAGAAATAACATTAAGTATAGAATGTCAAACATAACAAATTCACAATAAGATCGTCAAAAATGTAAACAAAATAATAAAATAAAAATATCTAGAAACGCCTAGAAAATGTAAAAATGTTAAGAATAGAATAATTCACATAAACTTACAAATGTCGAAAATGTCACAATACGCAAAACATCAAATAAAATTAAACAAAAACAATCAGTACAAAATAATAATCTAAAAACAATAAGAATATATAATAATATTGTCAAATTAAATTAAATGACACATTTATTTAATAACAATTGTTTTAGTCGGCAATAAATTGTGACTGATTGTTATCAATTATCATTGATGTCGAGTCAGACAACTGATTTGATATGTTCACTTTTGTTCACTGTTCAGAAAGTAGGCAAAGTAAGTTTTCACTTTAAAAACCGGCCAAGTGTGAGTCGGACTCGCGCACCAAGGGTTCCGTCATCAACATCTATTTTATTTTTGCTTTTTAAGACTAATTTTTTTTGTGTGTGTTAACTACAAATTTACGGTTTTCGGATTTATTGTTTTATTTTTGCTGTGAGACCTTGCTTCTTGCCAAATTTCAAAGTTCTAGGTCAACGGGAAGTACCCCATAGGTTTTTGAGTGTCTTGCGAATGTATGAAACATGCGACATAAACGGCCGTATCTTTTTATTGCGTAGACTTAGAAGTTTGAATTTTAACGGCTCTAAAGGACTGCAAACCGAGTATTTGATATTAATTTCAGCTCAATACCTTCACGCGTTCTTGAGAAAAATGGTCTTGACAGACAGACAGACAGACGGATAACAAAGTGATCCTATGAAGGTTCCGTTTTTTCTATTAAGATACGGAACCCTAAAAACTAAATATATTACGGAAATGCTCCAATTAGACGCAAAACTAGGAGATCGTATAAATTCGGTAGGCAACCCCTAGAAGCAATATGCGGACATACTAAGCCAAGGCCGGGCCTTTGGCTTGTCCAGCCAAGGCAAAGTTGGGGAAACTAGTTTCAAAGTTATTCATAGCTTAGAGTGACACCATTGCAATGCATTACGCTGTCTTCACCGATAACCAAAGGGAGTTCAAAACTCTGCCGTAGCAACTTTGCCATATTGGTACCTGGTAACTTTGCCACAAGGCAATGTTGCATTTTGACTTGACTATAGTGGAATTAACAGTGCTATAATTGGTTAAATTAAATTCAGAACAAGGAAAGTTGTTGCGAAGTCAGTTTTTATATTGACATGGTTATCGTATACAGAATATTTGTGTAAAAGCAAGGGATTTATAAGCTTTTGATGGTAGTTCAACAATTTTTTCTTGCATTAAAGAATTTGTTTTTCTCTTTTCAATTATCTGTTTGTTAACCTACTCTTTTTTTATTTGATTTGATAAAAATCTTTAGGACAAATGACACATAAGGCATGTATTTATGTATATAATTTGTATGTATGTGTATCTTATTATGTAACGAGCACTTTGAATAATAAGTTATTGCACTACCCACAACTTTTCTGCTTTGTCTAAAAGTTGACTGGTAGAGAATGGTTTAAGGCATTACGGCCGCTTTTTACATTTTATAGTTAAGTAGCGCAATAAACATTAAATAAATAAGGACCGAAAATAGTTAGGAAAATTTATAGACGCACCGACGTCACTAACATTACTAATATTAACTATGTCTTTTTTTTTGTTTTCAGATATGATCTGTGTTTTTCCGTTTTAATGTTAAATAAAATTATACCGTATCTTTTTTTAACAAACATAAATTGACGATATTGGCAGGAATGTCAAAACATGTCGATTGCCGTCAATGATATTTAATGCATGTACATGCAGGATGTACAGTGTCATACTAAATGATAGCAGAAAAACGTCCCGACATGAGAATACAGGCTGACGCCAATGTTACAAATGCAAATTATTAGTTTACTATTTCTAGTCATTGCATTTTACGTCTAATTGCATAAAAAGTAATTTATTAAGTTTCGTGGCAAACAGGTTTTTTTTACAAAATAATAGTATTGACAGCAGCGCCGTCCGTTCGACAGACTGACAGCGCGAGCGATTGTCGATTTATTGTACTTTTGTTCGACTTTTAATGCGGCCATTTATGAAACGCTGACTAGAAGTCCATTATTTATAGGTTGCCGTTAAAAAAAGACACAGCGTCGTAGATCCTGGAATTTCCTAAACCGTTATGCAGTAATCCGACCAAGTCGGTAGCGTATAACTAATACTTAAGACACGCGACGACAGATGTGATGTGTGTACCATAGACTCGTCGCCACATTGTCTCGGCTTGTGTCGCGTTTGCACTGTACCGCGACGTATTGCTAGAAAAAAACATACTATAGGTATTTAATTAATCGCGTATCAAAATAACTATGATTTTTAAACGAAAACCATTGTCCTTTAAAAAATAATTTAAAATAATTTGCCTAGCTACCACCGCTCGCTAATCCTGCCGCTAAACAGAAGTGCTTGCACTGTTGTGTTCCGACGTGGAGACCAAGACAGCTGGTGAAGTTGCTGGCACAAGAGGTATTCCATCTTAGCCCTCTGGGTTGGCAACGCATGTGCAATCGTCTTGGTGTAGCGGGTGTCTATAGGCGGTGGTGATCACTTACCATCAGGTGACCCACTTGCTTGTTTGCCTTCCTATTTAAAAAAAAAACAAATTATTGTTTGTTTACCAAAAAAACTCTTACGTTTCTTTAAATCGAATTAACCAGTTAAACTTTTAATTTAAATAATTACGTCAAACATTTTATTTATTTTATACACTATCACGAAATGTATCTCGTAACTCAATTTTGACTTTTGACACGCTTTCTGTGGTCGGTCAAAGCACTTCAACAAAACAACTTGTAGGTATAAAAATCAAATTCTCAACATAAATACTTATTCTTACATATCCTAGATCCTCACATCTAAAGCGTGCGTCTACAATCTTGTCAGCAGTTTCCCCCCGTATCTCCGATCGGCAGTGGAAACGCGCCAAACAGCATCTCCGGATAAACCAAAACGTATCACCCGGGTATACCCGTCGTATATACCCAGGTTTGCTTACCCGGGTTTACGGCCGCGTCGAGCCTCGATGGGTATACTGCATATTGGCAACACATTTTGCTTAGCAAATATCCAATGTGACAAGAGATAGCTTGAGGTTTTATGTTCTTGGTTTTTCCTTACGTTACTTGGTGGCGGTGAACGAGGAGTTATCAACCGCATTTTTTGGACTTCATTTGTTTTAAATTAAATTATTGATTCGTTTTTATACAGTTACTAGCGGACGCGCGCCACTTCGTTCCTATGTCCGTCAAGTTTATAGCGATCCATCTGTGAAAGAATGTTTTTAATCGGTTCAGTAGTTTCAGAGATTACCCCGTAGAAACAAACAAACAAATTTTCAACTTTATTATATTAGCGTATATTTAATGGATGCCAATCACTGGCCTTAAGTATGTAAAGATAGAGAAGAATACGAAGCTAAAGATATAGCTCCTTCACAAAACATTGCCTATTCACACTTACCTTAAAAAGGCCTAGACAAGACAAGGCAAATACCACATAGAAAATAAAATAGTTTACAAAAACATTACAAGTTAAACCGTTGGTAATCTATGGCTCAAGAGCAACCTCTTCTAGCAAGCATTTTTAATTTGCCTGAAATACAGTCACAGGAAGAGCATTCCAGTCCTTATTTATTCCGTGGACGTAAAATGCAGTTTCATGCAGTGAGTTCCTGACGTGGTTTCGTCTGTTTGCATCTAATTTGTGGCTCAAAGCTGCAAGTTCGATTCACGATAGCTGTCTGGTTTTATTTGCTTGGTATATCGGCGGTATATGAGGTTCGATGAAATTGGAATCTCGTAATTCAAAACCAGAATGATATAGCTTACTTTTACTGCATCTTTCTAGTATTTTAGGAGTGTGATTCTCTAAGGAACATCTTAGTAACATCAATAATTTGAACGATGAAAACACAAATTGGTGTTCTCTAAGACCGTCAAAACATCGACAAGGCGAGGTTTATGCGATCTCAGCGCTTCGTCGATGTTGGTGGCGCAAGGCGGAACTATTAATGACTTTTTTGTATGAAAACGGTATTCTGTAAGCTCGAACATCAAGTTCATTACATCGAATGTAATGGTTCCTAAACTTTTTTGCGATTGAACAAACAATTTCGTTACTCATAATCGAAGTTTTGTCTATATCTTTTTTATCTTTTTCTTTTATTAGTATGAAACAAAGCCGCTATCCATTTCTGTCTGTCTTCATGTCGTCGGCCGGGTACTTGGTTTGAACCACAAAACGGATTTTATATGGTTTTTAATGTCATTTGGAGATTTTTCTGTGGAAGGGTTTTACTTACTTGTCATCATCATCATCATCATCATCATCATTTCAGCCGAAAGACGTTGAACATAGGCCTCTCCCAAGGATCGCCACAACGACCGGTCTTGTGCTGCTTGCATCCAATGGCCAAGGCCTCATAAGAAAGCTCAAGGTCACTCAAAGGGCAATAGAGAGGGCTATGCTCGGAGTTTCTCTGCGAGATCGAATCAGAAATGAAGAGATCCGCAGAAGAACCAGAGCCACCGACATAGCCTTAAGAATTGCTAGACTTAAGTGGTAGTGGGCGGGGCACATTGCTCGCAGAACGGATGGCCGATGGGGCCATAGAGTTCTCGAGTGGCGGCCGCGTACCGGAAGACGCAGCGTAGGTAGACCCGCCACAAGGAGGACCGATGACCTGGTGATCGTTGCGAGAACCCGCTGGATACTTACTTATATTACATTTTAATTGTACCCGTGGCGTGCGAAGCAAGCAAGGGTGGGTTTTACATAAAAAAAGCTAGGAATTATTGCACCTTACCGAACTCATGATTTGTAAAGAACTCATCAATAATGCTCGTCATCAGCAAATTCCGGCGGCAAATTGTTGCGCGTGGTAGAACCTTGTGCAAGGTCCGTCCGGATCGCTACCACCATCTCGCTTGATAATCCTGCCGCTAATGTTGAATACCTAAACAATTGCAATAGGTTCATAAACTTCAACAATCGGGACCGATTATTGAGAAGATTTGAGCCAGTCTACATTTTTAATGGGTCCCTCCTTTGCGTCGCGCAGTCGGATATTAACAGGTTACGATAAAATTAAGCTAAAGTTAAACGCTTTTAACACAACTATTTGTTTAAATTTTCAAGAACTTTAACATAAAATATGAATTTTGTAACCGATGTTATAGTAGATTAGTGTATAAAATATATTTAATATTAAGTTTAAAATGATATATAATTTTAGTTGCTAATTTTAGATACGCATCAAATCCCAGGGCTTTTTTTTACATTCTTTTTGGTTTACATGTGCGCACAAGTGCCGTCTATTACTTAGAAACTTAAGAATTCACAGGCAATAAATTCAGATAGTTTATGACCTTTTTTTTTCACTCTCGCACAAGGGCAGCGTTCAAACACATTTCAAGTGGTCATCAGGGTTTGTTAGGGTTCCTTAATGTCAACAGTAAAACGCGGCGTTATTCGGTATGTGTATGTTTGTCTGTATATGACGTTACACTTTTGATGATCATTTTTGTATTTTGTAACATTGAAATTGGTTTGCTATCAATAGGGAATATAATATAAACGGTGTTTCATTTTTAAATTCCGTTTTACCGTTTATAACTTATGTATATTACTTTTGGTTTTTGCTCTATAATTTTGATTTTATCAGATTTAAGGATTACAGATAAAGTGACCTTGGCGTATAAATGTGTTATCTGCTAGCTTACTTTTAGACAGGACGAGGAGTATTTTTAGGTCGAGTAATCATTAATTATTAGTAAATAAACTTACAAAAACTATAAATGTATTCCTATATTATAATGGTAACGGTAGTTAAGCTATATACTATATAGTAATGATTGGATAGTAGATATATAATTTTAGTTATAGGAATAGATAAACTTTTGAGTAACCACGGAACTTCAGGGTGTGCTATTTTGTTTTGCGCTTGGCACAATTTTACCAAACTGTTCAGTAAGCATCTACGGTGTTTAGAATCAAGAGTGGGGATGTTTTGGCGTCAGTATAAAAGCTTATGAACAAAGGAAAACAGGGGCTTAGAGGGTCTTAGATTTTGTCTTAGAACGTATTTTATTTTAATTTGTTAAGTCAGTGTTAATTAGTGGAAAATATTTAGTGATTGCGTACTAGTGGACTTTATGAACTTTATGAACTTAATTAGTGTTGGTGTTACGGACTCAATTTTCATTTGGATCACCGCATGATCGGCAGCATGTTATTGGACGAAGCTAAGTGATAGCATAGTTTTTATTTTATTATTATTTGTTATTGATGTGTTTTTCTTAAGGTCTCCATGTAAGAGATCGATCGGAATATTTGTTTTGTGTGTTAAAATAATTGACATTTACGTAAACAAAATTATCTGTTCTATTTAACCTGTCTGCGTTTTGAAGTTCTTCATTATCATTATTTTCATATTTTTATTGATTACAATAATCTTTTTATGTGTTTAAAAGCTAAACAAATCCAAAGCAAACTATACCGAATCGAAGTGAATTATTATAATACGTAATTGAATTACTCAAACGAAAATAGGAATTATAGTCTCTTATTTGTCGTTTAGAATTTGATTGTCCGGCGTGTTTCAACTGTGACCAGAGCGGCGATTTTTTCGGTATTAGATAGATAAAGTATGAATGTGTTTCTGCTTATCAAAATCCTATTTTTTTTTATCTTATCTTTTGTCCGAGTCGCCTACGGCCAAGTTTAAAGTCAGGTCTATTTGAATTCGGACGGGGCCCCGGGGCCTACGGCCGGTCGATAGTACGTACGACTTTTTATGTTGTTGACGGACGATTCAGTAAAGCCGTGCGTGCTCTATTCCTTGACATCGTGCCTTCAGGTCGAATACCTGGGGTTGCAATCTCAAGGAATGAACCTAACGACGTATGCGGGAAAGCGGTACCCTCGATAGGGGAGCACTTAAATTCCCCACCACCACAGAATGACTGGATTTTGTTTCAGATTGTTTGGAATGAGAGTGATGGTTTGAATCGAATTAATTCTATATTTTGTAGGATTATTTTGTTTTCTGGCGAGACCCCATCCAAAGGCAAACTTCAGTTTGTGTTGAATTTCACACTTTGTGAAGGTCAAATTTCAAACACTTGCTGAATACGCAAACTGATTTTTGACTGTACCAGGCCGACCGGTAGGGGAGTTGTTAGGGATCTCAAGTCTTGCTCTTAAACTGTATGTTTCACCGCACTAATATTATTATGTTCAACTGACTAATTTAATCTTAAGAATTGAATTAACTTAAACCAAATTCTTACTTAACGGTATAAATAAAAATTACACAACGTAGAAAGGGTCCTTCCATTTAACTAGACGATCACACATTTTTATGGCCAAGTATTTCAATTCAGGTATTTATAGTTACGTATATTTTTCGTACATTCAAGTTTTTATTTATTTATAGGTTAAATATATAATAAGTTACAATTTCCATTGAAAAATGCACCCGATTTAAAATTACCCGTCTTCAAAATTCAAATAAATCGTACTAAGAAAGTTTTCGCAAAACTTGCCTTTCTGAAGTATTCCATTTTTTGCAGCAAAAGTGACAAATACAAAGAGAGATTCTTGAAAAACATTCTCGCATTTTCTATTAAAAATTATGGAAGTTTTGCTTGCCACGTTTTTACTAGAAAGCTGCGCTTGTTATTATACTTAAGAATATCCATGTTTTTAATTGTCTGATATGCATCTAATCGTCTGTTTGTTTGTAACTTTTCGCTATAAAACAGGGAAACTAATAAACTAATTTTGAGGTAATCTGTCACGGAAAAAGTTTTCATAATCTTAATCCACACAGAACAGACCAAGTCACGGAATTATTTAAGCTGAGTTTCTGTACGGCAAATGTTTAATCCATTTTTCATAATGGAAACAGTGATTTTGGCAAACTATTTAGGAATAATGGTTTGTATAGTCGATCAAGAAATTGCTTGACCACTTTTCGACCGTATTCCAAAGGGGTAAGGTTCAAAAGTGGTCAAGCAATTACTTGGTCCACTATACTTAATTATTTATCCAGATTACTTAAAATCAAAACGTAAAACTGTTTAATTATACTTAGTTATTGTTCTAGCCTTCAAAACATTAGATTAAGGCCGAAACTAGAGACTTTAAAGAATATATTAGTTTCATTGCAATAAGTACAGTACCCGGCAGTAAATATTGCACATCGGCTAGTTTCGGATTTGTATTTACTCACCCGCGTGCGACAGAGACAACGCTATACGAAGCCGAACTAGCCGATGTGCAATATTTACTGTCGGGTACTGTATACCGTTATGTGACAATGAAAAAGATTGTTCGTCGTGACAAAATGAAAATATCATTATTTCTGACATCCAAATCTATACTAACTAATGCAACGCAGTTAATAGTCTCAATAAGTGATTAATAACATAGGTTTTTTTGGAGCATTGTTTTTAAATAATATTGTTTAATGGGGCTGAAATCAGTCTCAATCAAAGCTCCAAAATAAATAAAGATTAAAAAAACTTCACCACATTCGGACGGGGTTCGGCTCAAAGGTTTTATTTTAAGTATATCTACGACTGTTTGTTCACCTAAAAATTCTTTAGGAATTACGTAAAGATAACCCGTTGTTTGAGATTGCGTAAGTAAAAGGAGAGCAGGCGAATTTTAAGGATGTGCGGTTTTAGTGATGAATCAACTCGAGTTGCAGTTGTTGTTGTTGTTAGCTCGAGTTTATTCGATTTGAATACTCTATAACTCGAGTATGCTATACCTACTAAGTTTAATAATGGTACCCATAAAACTGCCGCCCGGGGCAGATGCCAAGGAGAGTGATTCTTTAGGGCCTCCGTTAAGTCGCTCGGGCGCACAGAGTGGGTGCACGCCTATAGAAAAATAGTATGAGAGCGTTCGCTAACACGGGCGAGTGCGGGTGCAGGCAGGCTCAAACTATTTGTTCGATAGGCGTGCACCCGCTCCGTGCACCCGCGCGACGTAGCGGACGCTCTTAAGCGCAATAGCGACGAGCTCGACGCTGTGCTGTAGCCCGTTTCACGAAGCTACAAGTTACAATTTTACAAGTCTAAACCGGCAACATTGGTCATTATGCCCATTGTCACTGGTCATTATTGACCAATGTTGCCGGTTTAGACTTGTAAAATTGTAACTTGTAGCTTAGTGAAACGGGCCACAGCTCTAGCGCGCTTGCTCGAGTGAGCGAGACAGTGCATGCCTTAGCGTTGCGTGCAACGCTGTTCCGCTTAGAGAATGACAGTGTAGCTTTGTAGCAGGCTGCAAAGCAAATCATTTACTAATCGTCCTGCAAACTCGAGTTAAATGTTACAGTCGAATTTTATCTCGAGTCCCGTTTTTCCGAGTTAGCACATCTCTATGCGGTGTACCCTCATAACGGCGCTCTTTGACGTCAAGCGCAGTGCTCGATGGAAATATGGAAATTTCTTTATGATTACAGCGTACCGAAATAAGATAACACACGCCGTGAACGTTTAGGTTTACTGGCTAAAATTAGAAGTAAATAAGAGGGAAAGTTTGGTTGGTTAACTTAGCAGAAACGGAACGATATAAATACAAAAAAGGGGTAGGGAATAGGTAAATTTGAAGATGCGCATCCGCGTATGTGTTGGTATAGTTGCAGGCAAACAACTTGAGCATTAATCGAGTGGAGGGGTGTTACATGTTACGTTAACCAACGTTACGTTGGCGTGCCGCGGCCGTTGCTGGAGAGCATCTCATTTGCGGACTTCTGGCCGAAGGGTGTCGTGTTCCGGCGGTTCAGGGGCAGCCTGCCACTGGAGAACTTGACACCAGAATCAACGATGAAGCGGAGCCTCGCCGAATCGTCGCCGAAATAGTTTTATTTTTAGTTATATAATTTAATGTATGTTAGTCTGTAAGGTATTTGTAGCCTGAGAAAAAATGTTTTTTTTAAATTAAGGATCACCTGGTTCAAAAATCTCTAGAAAAGCCTTCCTTCTTCCCAATCTAAGATCAAAAGTAAGGGCTAGATGACATGATCTGTTGAATGTTATGGTCAGATCAGATCCAAGATCAAATAGTGTAGAGGCTGTCACCTGATAAACCTCTCGGACAAGACAGACCAACCCCCAACCACGTCAGGCATCAGATAACCCATACAACCAAATCTGGTCGTGGCGACTGGAATTTCGGTAACGAAATAATCTGCACACAAATTATGGTCGCAGATCAGTAATTGTTAATACTTTTTACGTCCGTGTGTGATTTTATCCCTAAAATATAGTATTTATGTTAAGTTAGCACTAACATTAGTTCATAAGTACTTATTATTGTAATTTTTTGTTCCTTGTTTAATTAACCCCTATGGATTCTGACCGAAATAAACGTTTTTGATTGATTGATTGATTGATTTATGTTTCGGAAATTCCCCACTTCTTGTTGAAGTGCAGAAACTAAGCAGTAACAGCGACTAGATTTGTTACCAGTGTAGTAACACAAGGATCTTAGTTACTAAATGGCGACCAAAATGGTTATATGGGTTTTTTTTAATGAAATAGTAAGGAAAACAAGCAAGTGGGTCACCTGATTGTAAGTGATTACCACCGCCTATAGACACCCGCAACACCAAGATTGCAGATGCGTTTCCAACCCAGAGGGCTAAGATGGAATACCTCTTGTGCCAGTAATTGCACCGGCTATCTTGCTCTCCACGCCGGAACACAGCAGTGCAAGCACTGCTGCTCAGCGGCAGGATTAGCGAGCAAGATGGTGGTAGCGATTCGGACGGACCTTGCACAAGGTCCTACCACCCGCAAAAATGTCATCAGCAAACCCCGACTTTTGACCTCAGATTCCATTTTTGAGTGTAATCTAATATCCACTCTGGAAACCACCGCCATCTCCCGGCCTAGTAAACACACTAAAGCAGGTCCAATTAGAGTCGGGTCCCAATTAACTTCAGTCCCCAGCGATCGACTTTATTAGCCCTCGAGCCTTTGAGGCCATTGACAATTTGATACCGTCACCGATCCGGCGGGAGCCGAACGCGGTGAAATTTTAATGATTCCCTGATAACCGTCGGGATATTACTTCGGTCAATGATTTATTTCTTATTAAATTCCTTGCCTTAATTTGATCAAGATGGTGGCATGTAAATAGCGTGATGGTTGCAGAACAAAAAGACAGTTTCGACCCTGTCACAGAATACCGGTGTACAATATAGTTGCAGGCAAACAACTTGAGCATAAATCGAGTGGAGGGGGTAGGTTTATGCTACACATTTGTACTAGAAACGGCTACTGCGCAGTCAAGGTCAATGCTCAAGTTGTTTGCCGGGAACTATACAGTCACCAGCGTTTATAATTATGTATACAGGTGTATATATATTTTTAACGTCTTGGTAACGTATGTGTATTTATGATGCTGTCTACGAATATTCAGAGAATTTTTTTTAGTGATGATTATAACAATGTTACATTTTTATACCATTTGATTTGTGAGGTATTACCATATTATCTTTCCTTCTTAATTAACATTATTACATCTTCTTTTTCTTTTCTATCTTTATTTTTACATAGTATAAAGTAAATTTGCTATCCGTTCCTATCTATCTGTCTTCATATTTTCGGTCGCTTAGTCCTTCTAAACCACGCAAAGGGTTTTGATTCAGTTTTCATTGACATTTAGAGATTGTATTTAATAGTATTTTATGCAACTGTTGCATAATGAGGGGTCTTAAAACACGAGTGTGGTTTTATGAAACGAGCGCCAGCGAGTTTCATAATAGGATCACACGAGTGTTTTAAGACCTAATTATGTACAGTTGCATACATTACTTTATCTACACACATACCATAAGTACTCTATGATGGGTTCAGAAGCCATAGGGCAATGACCTGCTTTGCTACTAGCTACTAGTGCTAGGTACCTATTAAATATCTATAGACTGTACACATTAAAATAATGTAATTAAAAATGAATTTGAACAAATATAGAAACAAATTAGCAAAATTCTTATAATAATATTGGTTGTTATAATGCTGGTCATTGCCTACGGTTTCTGAACGCATTATAGAGCATTTATGATATATGTGTAGATAAAGAAGGTTTTTATGTACACTCTTAATTACATATGTTCAAAACCGGTACGGGTCGTCAGTGTAAAATAAACCATAACTTCAATTAACGATAACACCGGTAGTATCAAATTTAACAACCATTAGGAAATCCGTCTTTATTAAACCAACCCATATCTATTTCAGACGAAAACTTCTAAGTTTCATTTCCCCTACTCGTATTTAAGTAGACTATTAAATTTTCAATAGTAACTCTGAGAATACATAAATAAGGTTAAAATTTCGGTTGAAGACTGAGGAATAGTAAGAGTTTGCAAAAGTTATAAGCTTACTGATTCCGATATTTTTTTTTCAATTTAACTCAAATTGAGGAAATCCGCTTTTGGGGTCCAATTTGATTTGAACAGTTGCCGTTGAGAATAAAACGATGATTTTGTCCATTACAAATTATAATGGCCTTTGTAATGTAAGAGTGAATTGCCATCTTCTGGGTGAGAGTGGTCGCCAATGGTCGCGATACTTTCCAGACATTCCTGTCTAAATTTAATGTCTTTTGGACACTAGATTTTAATTGTGTATCATTTTGTTCAGTAATTTACTCCTTTAAGAGGAGTGTGAAAACAGCCCCAGAAACGCTTCCCATACAAGCGGCGATAACGTTTTCCACCCTCTAAACCTTAACCTATGGCAATGGTTTTCTGATTATGTTGTCATTATACCTTGAAACTAGGTTTGTATGTTTTGATTTTTAAATATTCTTCATAGATTTGACAATATTTGCATTTTAGGAGTTTCATACAAAACAAAAACCGTCAATATTTTTGATACTATTAAGAATATTTAAAAAATCAAAACATATAAACCTAGTTCTAGGTTATAATGACAACGTACAAAAAAAATATGGCTTTAGGTTAAGGTTTTTAGAGGGTAGAAAACGTTATCGCTGTTTGTATGGAGAGCGCTGGGTTCACACTCCTCTTGTCAAATTTGTGTATTGACTTACCACTAAATTGTCATTGTTGTGTCATTGTAAATGAAGCTGGATGTACCAACGCGTAGGTACTTTCGACCTACTGTACGTAAACGAAATATAAATTACTCTTTTTCTATACAAGGAATATAACCCGATACCAATGTTATTATTAAAATAATATTACGTTTCCTTAGGAATATAACTCGGTTGATTATGTTCGGTAAAAAAAATACTTACTTCCCCAAATATTATGCCCCATTTTTTCGACGAGATTGTTATCCTGGTCAAAGCACGAATTGTAAAAATATCATTTTGTGGAATTCCTCGCTAAGTAAATTTATTTTGATCAGTCAAGTATTCATCCCCATGATTATTAATTAGAATGGATTTTACAATAGATTCAGACGTTACTTGGCAGTTCATATGAAAAAATTGGAATAAATTACCTGCTACTTCGCAAAATAGGTTTTACGTCTAATTAATCCCTCTCTATCCCCGTTCAAAACAAACGGGTCTATATTTATGAATAAAATAATAGTTTTCCGCTCGCTGCTACAAGTTTCCTGTGTAATATAATAATCTTTTTTTTGTCGATCGCGGCCAGGCGAAAGTGTTATTTTAAAAATTATATACTCTTTACCTTGATTAGTAATCTCCTATTTCAATGAGTGCAAACCTGCAGCCATTCCATATAGTAAGATTTAAAAAAATCAGTTTCTCAGTTTGTTATATCGCAGAGCGTGAATTGGAACGTCAAATCCTAACAGATTTGGATGTATTCGGAACTAAGGGTTGGCAACACTGATCGAGCTGTCAGTTAAGTTTAGGCGGGAGAATGATGTGAGGTTGGATGAAAATGGCGGACAATACTCAGTCGACTCAGTTTTGAATGGAGTGTCGAACGAAACGGACGTTTTGCTAGCCTGGCCTTCGACCTCACTGCCTTCTGATTAAATCTCTTAGTATCGGATCCATATGCAATTATTTACCATAAAACGAACTAAGCGTAAATCCAAGTTTTTTTCGACCTTTGACGATGGACGATGAAATATCGCCTGATGATTGCCCACGTACCTCACCATGTATAGTCGACCAAGTAATTGCTTGACCACTTTTCGACCGTATTACAAAGGGATAAGGTTCAAAAGTGGTCAAGCAATTGGTCGACTATACGAGTACATAATATTTATGTAAAATATGTTGTAACCCTAAAAATGCTGAAATAAAGTTTAATTTAAAACGTAGTATTAAATATTTAATTTAAGTCTGCAATTTAATTTTGTATTATTTTGTGTAAATTTGAATTGTAATTTTTAATGTATAATAAAAAAAAGAGGTAACTACTTAAAACAATATCTACCAAATTCCTTTGTGACGAAGATACTTTGCAATTAAGTTTTTTACTTTAAAAATATTGTAAAAATATTAAATTTGTTACCTTTACCCTCGAGAAATAACAAGATAGAAATATGATTCCCAGCAAACAATCTAGCACTATAAAAAGGTCTCAAAGCACTTGGAAATATTAAAAGCGTTAAACCCAAGAGAGTTTGGCCAACTAGAGTTTTCAATGGTAAAAACATTTATTTTTAATACCAAAAAATCAACGTCCACTCAAAGGTTAACTGGTAGAGATCCCTTAAAGGGATAAGTTCGCCTTTGTACATCACTTTATCTCTTTTTGTCATTTTTTTTTTTGTACAATAAAGAATTTACATAAATACATACATACATATAACATATGGCTACAAACTTCGCCGAACAGTTGCCGTATCCAAACATTATAATAGATACGAAACGTCAATCCAGTATGTTTTTTTTTAAATATAAACGCACGACATTTGATCTCGAGTGACATGAGAATAGGGACTTTATTCGTTTGTCTATGATTAAAAAAAAAACGTCTTGACGGATGGATCGAATTGTCGCCATTACGGTTCTCAATGTTGTCATTCGTTTGTTGGTTTTTTGCTGTTATGCTTTATTGCAGTTATGTTATGTGTGTAGATAAAGTAATGTATGCAACTGTATATAATTAGGCCTTAAAACACTCGTGTGAACCTATTATGAAACTCGAAAACCACACTCGTGTTTTAAGGCCTCTCATTATACATATAGCAGTTGCATAAACTACTATTATTTGAAAAGTCGTAAAAGCAAAACTTTACTGTTTTGTCAAATAAGATTAAATTCTCGTAAGGGACAGCCCATCTGATTCGAGTTTTCCGTCGCATTTCCCCCGTTAAGCGTGTCATCGCGGCGACTGTCATTCGTCATACCTGTCATCTGTCACTCGTGAGTCTCGTGATAAGGAAAACGGTTATGACTTACTCACTTGAAGGTTTCCGTGGCACGAGCACGAGCATTGAGATTGTATTGAAAAAGATGGGGGTTAAAGTGACAAATATTGTACATAATTAATAGATTCAGGCGTTACTTTCAGGAGGTCCATATCAACAAACTGGAACAAATTACCTTGCTACTCCGCGAAACCAGTGCCGGGCTCGTGCAAAATAGCTGCGTCTGTGCGACACATATTTGTTCATGCAAAAACCCACCCTCCTCCGCTTCCACACGAAACAACATATATCAAACAGACTCAACTACACACCACCACCACTAAACACTAAAACTACAGATCGACGCGCGTTTCGCCTCTATACGAGGCATCATCAAGATCTTGATGGTGGGTTGAAGGTAATTTGTTCCAGTTTGTAAATATTGTACAGTTATTAAAATAGTTTGTATATCAGTTTCGTAACTGTATTGTAACTATTTATGTCAGTTAAGTAACGATTTCATTGCTGAACTGATATAAAGCGTTATAAAACCATTTTCAAACTGTTTTTTTTTAATAATAAAATAGGAAGGCAAACAAGCAATTGGGTCACCGGATGGTAAGTGATCACCACTGCCCATAGACAACCGCAACACCAAAGGGATTGCAGATGCATTGCCAACCCAGAGGGCTTATCGTATCGAAAAAAAAATGTTTTTTTCCTTGTTTTGTTTTATTTTATTATTGCCTTATTTTATGTTGTTATTGTTACTTTATTTCATAAATTTGCTTCATTCTTATTTTAAATTGTGACGTTTTGATATTTTTATTTTTTTATTTCTGACATTTTTATTGTTAATTTATTGTAACAAAGACTTTTACAAGATTTAATTCTAGATATTTTATTTTATTATGTTTGAATACCTTGATTATGTTTTATGTCGACGATCTTTTTGTGAATTGGTTATGTTAAGGCATTATAAACTTAACGAAATTTTCAATGAGAAATAAAGTAATCTTATCTTATCTAATCTATTTTTCTTGTCTCCCTGAAATTCTTATAGTAAGTGTTTATTCGGCCGCCTACTTCTTCTAAACAGCGCAACGGATTTTCATATGATTTTCACTGTCAATTAGAAAATTTCTTACGGAAGGTTTTAATGTACATTCCATCCCGATTGTACCCGTACGAACCCGGGGCGGGTCGCTAGTTATATATATATATAACAGTATATTAGAATCAGTTCTGAAGGCAGTGGCTATGAATTATGCAGTTATGCAAGCTTATATGCACAGCATGCCGTGTAACTGGTAGCCTTATGCTAATACGTAAAGATTGATAATATACAGAAATGACACTTTTTTGAATTTATATTACAGGCATGCACCAATTGGATTGTATCAAGTCACAAAATACGTATTGCCAAGCGTATTGCCAAGCGCAGCGTAGGACGACCAGTGGCCCGTTTCACTAAGCTACAAGTTACAAGTTTGTGTTTAATTATGGTTACCTACGTAATTCTAAGTCAAGTGGAAATATTGAGAGTACCGAATTAGGGTGCTACGTTTATGCTACGATACACTACGCAATCACATTCATCGTGGGTTAAACGCACGACCACCACCATCTCGGCGACGAGCTGAAGCCGTTTCTTCGCAGCTGCCTGAAGCCATTCCTGCCCCTCTTCACCGTTGGTCGTTTGGAACCCCGTCGCGGAACCCTACGGCCAGTCAGGGGAGTACCGGTCTGCGACGGTAAAACTAGACGGCCTTTACCACCCACGACCCTTACAATTTTTTTAGGGACATATGCGTCCCCATTATATTTTTTTATGCAGACCTGGCTGTTTTATTTTAATTATTAACATCACCTAACTAGTCAAGCGTCGCCAGTGCGACAGCCAGGTCTGCATAAAAAAATATAATGGGGACGCATATGTCCCTAAAAAAATTGTAAGGGTCGTGGGTGGTAAAGGCCGTCTAGTTTTACCGTCGCAGACCGGTACTCCCCTGACTGGCCGTAGGGTTCCGCGACGGGGTTCCAAACGACCAACGGTGAAGAGGGGCAGGAATGCCTTCAGGCAGCTGCGAAGAAACGGCTTCAGCTCGTCGCCGAGATGGTGGTGGTCGTGCGTTTAGCCCACGACCACGTTTTACAAGTCTAAACCGGTAACATTGGTCAATAATGACCAATGGCAATGGACATAATGACCAATGTTGCCGGTTTATACTTGTAAAATTGTAACTTGTAGCTTCGTGAAACGGGCCACAGCCACAAGATGGTCCGGTGACCTCATACACGTGGCAGGAAGGCGCTGGTTGCATGCCGCTTCCAACCGGTCGCTTTGGAAATCCATGGAGGAGGTCTATGTTCAACAGTGGACTTTTTGTGGCTGAGATGATGATGATGATGATGAAGTCACAAAAAGCGCTCTCCATACAAACGGTGCCAACGTTTCCCACTTTAAACCTAGGTTAAGGCTGCTAATATTGAGAGTCACATTTTTTTATGTTCTAAGTTTTTGGATTTTTTTATACCGATGAGCGATTCTCTTGGTATGGCCTATGAAGGTGGGGATCACTTTTCATTAAACACTAAATATTCTATAAAAAAATATAGCCTATGTCACCCAGACTACAATTACGAACCGATTGACACCTCATTCATCAAAATCGGCTCAGTCGTTTAGGCACTACAGTGGAACATACGTAAATACAAACATACATACATAGGCTGCTAAAAACATAACCCTTCCTTTTGGCTTTGCCGTAGTCGGGTAAAAACAGTAAAACCTCGCTGCAGCTAGTTGCCGTCAATATAAAGAAAGAAAGAAAGAAAAACATTTATTTAAATCTATCTAACATAATACAGACGAATACACAAAACTCGAACAGATTTAAAAAAAAACAAAACAATGTATTGAACAGAATAAAAAAAAGCTCAATTCAGCACACTGCCTCGGTAAACCGAGACTAATAAATATATCAAAAAACCGAAAAATCGCTAAGAGGATTGTGATAGCGTGGTAGGACCTTGTGCAAGATCCGTCCGGATCGCTACCACCATCTTGCTCGCTAATCCTGCAGTTAAGCTGAAGTGCATGCACTGTTGTGTTCCGGCGTGGAGAGCAAGACAGCCGGTGTAATTACTGGCACTAGAGGTATTCCATCTTAGCTCTCTGGGTTGATAACGCATCTGCAATCTCTTTGTCGTTGCGGGTGTCTATAGGCGGTGGTGATCACTTACCATCAGGTTACCCACTTGCTTGTTTGCCTTCCTATTTCATAAAAAAAAAGTGACTTAAAGGTGACAAATGAAATGATAGTGATTACACTAGCTGTAATAACTTGTTCTTTGCCCCATGCACATGACTTGAAATTGGCGCGAAATAAGTTTATGACATACATGTCAAACATTTAAAACAAGCGTTGCCAGATCGCCCTAAGGCAGTGTTTACCACGATGATCACAATTGTTAATATTTTTTTTGTATGAAAAAAACGAAAAGTTAAAAAAGCTTAATGGACCCTATGTTCATATAACGTTTTTTTCTTCTTTGACTCTCAGGAAGACGTGGTTAAAATCTTTCGGACTGCTCCGGAAACACCGTGTATATTTAGTTATGATTACGAACTGCGTTATGAGAACATTCTCATAACGCAGTTCGTAAACATAACTGAAAGCTAAAAGTCCCAATATTAATATTAGATTTTATGTGGATTATTTTTAAAATAAAGTGGTTTTTAAAACTAATAAACTGCATACCGTATGTTATGTTTGAGGCAAATAGAAATAAAGTTTTTAATAAAAATTTCCCGGAATCTTCTGAAATTAACTGTTTTATTTATTTTGGACGTGCTTATACAAAATAAACATGCGGACTATACTGTACTGTTGTTTGTACTGTGTTAAATTTTTAAATATTTCAGACGTTAAAATAACATGATTTATTTTGCAATTTAATGTACACCTAGATATAATAATATATAGAGCTTAGATTTAAATGAATATGTATTTGATATTTTTTGTTTTTGTTTCTAGTTTAAGTTATCTTATTGGACGATTTGGTGTACGCTGTAAGTCCATAAGAATATTGATGAAGAAATAAAGAAAGAAATTAACTGAAAAAAAATGTACCTCGTTGATTTTCTCGCCGGTATCTTCTCATCTAATTTTTTCCAAACCGATTGTAAATATTATGACATTTATAAGTACTTCATGTAAGCTTTACCTGACTAAAGATATTTTGGTTTGACTTTGATACGTGTTAACTCGTTAGGTAACTCAGTAAGTCTCTTTCTGACTAGCCCAGTGGCCCTAACATGACTGGCCAAGTTTAGTTTATCTCTATCTGCGTCGCTATCTTATGACACTAGTTAGACAGAGACGCAGGGAGGGGTTAAACTAAACCTGGGCCGCTGGGCATGTTAGGACCGCAGTAGGATCAGATTTCTGAAAGAAATAGACGGAATCCAGGACGACTGGTTGTGTTCCTAGGACAGCATTATGCGCGAAACATTGCTTCAATGTGTGTATGAGAATTTTTAACAATCTACCAAAACATATACAGGCGCTACCTCTAAATAAGTTTAGAAATAAGTTAATGAAAATACTGTCAGATAAAAACTACAACAGTTTAAAGGACTTCCTCTTAGAGGGAAAACTCCCATAAAGTCTTAAAACTTTTGCATGCTGGTATAATAATACAGATAGCAGAATAAGCTACCTATTGTCTCCGTACCACCTAATGACTCGATGTACCTACTTATTCTATGCAAATAAACATATCTATCTATCTATCTATCTAGGAGACAGACGCAATAAGTTACGTAGTGAGATACCGCGTATCCAGAAGATTCGTGCTACACTTGTCTTAGCCCCGATTCCTCGGACACCGTACCGTTATAACACTTTTGGTGTTACAAAAGTCCGGTATCATTAATTGCGTACGGTGAGTTCACTTACAAATGGGCGTACCCAGGGAGGGGCAGCTGCCCCCCTGGAAATCTCGCAGAACATGTATGAATTCGCCCAATCACTAATCAAAGTGTAAACGGGCTTAGCTCTAACTTTTGAATAAACCGCTCAGTAGACACTGGCAAAATGCACGGTGCAATTGCCAAAAAACCGTGCGCGACGATGGCGGACGAAGATTATTGAATCTAGCATCTGACTTGCCCCCCCCTAGGCCAGAAGCTGGGTACGCCCATGCACTAACATAAGTATCCACTTTTCTATACAGCTAGTATGACGAAGTGAGTACTTGAGTTGGGGCACTGACTATACCATCAGGCACCATAGCGGTATAAAAATGAACCTTTATAATGCGTTCGGATACATTTCGGTAATCCTGAACAGCAATATATCGCAATGAACAAATTGCTGAGCGGTGTATTGAGTTACCGGGCGCGCACCTGTGCCAGCAGATAGGTTGGGATAAATGGAGATATTTCAGCGTTTTAAACTGTTTTTAAGCCTCGTTCAATATGTTTGCGAAACGGCAATTATCGGGCTTTGTTTCTGTACAGAACATGACGTTAATTATCTATTGAAAATTGCCATTTAATTCCATTGTAGATCCCGATGATGCTTCGTTGAGAGGCGGAACGCGCATGTATCGCGTTTAGTGGTGGTGGTTAATAGTTGTCTTGTTTTATATGTATTTTAGTCTATAAGGTATTTATTGTATGGGTCTTGTTACCTCAAGTCAAGTTTTAATAAAAAAATAAATACTTATATAAATTTTCATAGCACCATATTGTTATTTGAATAATAATTAACATTTTGCAGTAAAAAAAGGACCTAAATACCTTTATATATGTTGTATTTATCAATTTTTAATTGCTTTATAACTAAACATCGAAGCAAGTACCTAAGTAAATTAAATTGTGCGTAAAAAGTATTTTTCAAAACGAGCTTATTAAAAAAAAGCTTAAATTACAATTTAAAGTAAAAAAAAAATAAACAAAGTTTTTTAATGAGAAGAACATAGTTTGTTATAGAGGCCAAAGAAAGAGGCGAAATGCGCGAAGTTTGTGCAAATATCTAATATTTGCTGGTCGAAGTTGTGCAGTTTGTTCAATAACTACTGGTTAATGATAATAGTACATTGTTCTGCTCGTTAAGCATGTGATTTGCTTCTTTTGTTCTTAACTACTAGCTAACTATGACAAATCTACAAATCAAAGTCAAAATCAGAAATAAAGTGCGTAATACTATAAACAAACTGGAACAAATTACCTTACTACTCCGCGAAACCAGTGCTGTGCTCGTGCAAGCTAGCTGTGTCTGTGCGACATAATATATGTTCATGCAAAAACCCACCCTCCACCCCCACACGAAACAACATATATCACACAGACTCAACTACACACCCCCACCACTAAACACTAAACAACACGATCGCCGCGCGTTTCGCCTCTGTATGAGGCATCATCTGCATCTAACAGTACGATCTTTGCTACTTGAACGAATGGCGTACTACAATATGTCGCACAGACGCAGCTTACCTGCACGAGCACGGCACTGGTCTCGCGGAGTAGGAAGGTAATTTGTTCCAGTTTGTTGAAATGGACCTCCGCAAAGTAACGCCTGAATCTTATTGATTGCGTAATACTAGTATCTGTTAGTTTGTACAGTCAGCCTCAAAAGTAGCTAAACACTTAACTTTGTTGTAGTAACGTAAGAAAATTTGTCACATTATCTACACTATGAGGATTTAGGACTGACAGGAATAGATACTGACTTAACTTTTTGTCACGTAAAGATTTCTAACTTGGATAATTGTAAATTCTAATGCCATCATAAACAGAAATTGTAAAAAAAACAAGTCTCGCAACTCAGTTCTTCTACCGTAAAAAGTTGTGAGATCCATGTAATACCAAGTCGGTTGATTTATTCAGTCCCTACTTAAGGGACCTTCTGTCTTAAGTTATTATGTAATTAGCTAATCTAACAACATCATATAAAATAGATTGACTTGGTCATGGTCATGTGTTACTTTATTATAGGACAATTGCCAATGAGCGGCTGTGTGACAGGAATGGTAAATAGCCTTTTATTTCACCCACTTTTCAATGGAAACCGCACCAGCAGAGCGGAAAATTGTCTCGATCACGTATGTCACGAGCTAGACGAGAAAATAATAGAGATGGCATTTAGACAGCAGAGCGGCTGAGGTCAATGACTTGAGCAGAAGACTCGACAAGTCAATAAAATCATTAGTCTTACCCCCTTATTCATAAAAAGTTAACAATATTTTTAAGCTAACAAATGTTTTGTCCCTTTCATTTGAGGGTAAACGTCACAATGACAGATAAAGACATAACACATGTTAACTAACAAACGTTTACAAAGCGTTTATGAATAAGGGGGTTAAGATATAAACGATAGAATATGTTCAATGAACAAAATCAGTGGGCCGATAAAACATTTTAATTCAACTGCGAGTGTGTTAATTATCTATTAGAAACTAACTAGCAGTATGTTATTATATTTGGATTACGTTCAACATAATGGAAATCATCAGTTATGTTGGACCAAGAAACGTAACCTAAAACTTTAAACTTCGAAGGTTACAATTCAGGCTTTAAACTCCCACTAAACAATCAGCTCATTTTTTTTTTTAAATAGGAAGGCAAACAAGCCTATAGACATCCGCAACACCAAAGCGATTGCAAATACGTTGCCAACTCAGAGGGCTGAACACCTCTTGTGCCAGATTTGTAATTGTAACGGATGCCAGGTTTTGCCAGTTACGCGTCTATTGTTGGATCACCAGATCCCAGTTCTGTCAAGAACAGTGTAAGTACTTGCCCCTCAATAGAGCCTTAGAGATCGCGTGCCGCACGACACACATTCCATACTTATGATTACATAAGGCTGATTGTTTCAAAGAAAACCGCGGCGATTGTAAAGACCTACACCACTGACCTATAAGTAATGGACTTCTAGTCAGCGTTTAAAAAATGGCCGCATTAAAAGTCGAACAAAAGTACAATAAATCGACAATCGCTCGCGCTGTCAGTTTGTCGAACCGACGGCGCTGCTTTCAATACTATTATTTTGCAAAAAAACCTATTTGCAACGAAACTTAATAAATTATTATTTTATGTAGTTAGACGTAAAGTTGTAAATCCAATGACTATAAATGGTAAACTAATAATTTGCATTTGTAACTTAGCGTCAACCTGTATTCATAAGTCGGGCCGTTTTTCTACTGTCATTTAGTATGACACTGTACATCCATGCATTATAATATTATTGACCCACACTGAAATATTTTTTTGATGGTTTTACCAAACTGCAAACTAACTGGAAGAGATCCCTTAAAGTAGGTATGTCTTTTCACTGTATCTCTTTCGTACAATACAGAATGTGCATACATACATCAAATATCACGTGACATGTGATCTAAAATTATAGGATTCAAGGAAAAAATACAGGACACGGAAACAGTTTTTTTTTAATTATACAGTTAGTAATTATACATTTTTATAATTTTCAACTGCTACGCTGACATACCATTCTATTTAATCTTTTACAACTTGATTTTAATTTAATTTATTGTATTCTAATAATGACAATTTTCATCGTACTCTAACTTATTTTTATTGACATTTGACTATCTGAATCCTAGTAATTTGATTTCATTGTTATACCTGTACATAATATGTTTAATTTATGTGTTTGTTTGTTATTATTTTAATCGCGATTTACCTACCATGTAAGTGTTTTGATTTTGTACTGTAAACTTATGTGTGGAGTATTCAATAAATATAAATATAAACAGTGATAGCTGAAAAACGGGACGTCCTATAAAATACTGAAAAGTTGGATACCCCAGTTTGTGACGTTTATTGTGACAAAAATGATGACACGGTTTTGATACGCAGCGGGCCCGTTTGTGATACTTAGCCGTGTGTTTACGAAACAAGCGTGTATATGGAAGGAATTCAGCAAAGCAAAGTTCGCTTAAGCTTCGGCGGGCTTTCACGGCCCGTCACGAATACTCTCGTTGTGTGTAATATGATATTTATGACCGATGTGTACGTAGGACAGCCATTTGCTGTGTTTTATTACCATCCGTCCATTTTCCGGTCAAGGTTGAAATACGACGCAGATAGATGTTACTTAGAATCTATTAACATGGTTAGCATGTTATCTATAGTTGTTTTATCACGTTAACACAATTCTGTGTAAAATTGTTTGGTATTTTTATAAAAATACTTGATTTTGAAATATATTCATACTAATTGAATTTAAATAAGTTAACTTTATACTTATTCCCAAAAATATTCAGTCGAACTGAGAACATCGTTTTGCTCCTCCCTTCTCCTTTTTTGAAATCTGTTTCAGAATTAAACTAAATAGGGAATGTGACCATTTATTTAAGAATATTTTAAATAACCTTACGTCGCTTCGGGATATATTGTTATCCCTCGACGTTTGAATTTTGTATCTATCTGTCTCTGTCTGTCAGTTTGTATGTGGCAAGCCGCTCGAAGGATTCTGATACACTTTTTTTCTTTGAAATTCGACCCAATGTCGTATTAAATTATCCCACGGTGCGTTACCAACATTATTTATGTAAAATTAACATTCAAAGTCAAAGTCAAAGTCAAAATATTTTATTCATTTTTTTGCATTGACTAAACAATTAAAACTTAGCTGAAACGTTTATGCCGTATTCAAATGTGACTAAAGTTTCGTTTGACTGCACTTTCTAGAGACGAAACCGCTCAGACGGCTACTGAGTTCAAACGTTCTAAGATTAGAAAATGTCAGCTAAATCTTAGAATAATCCGAAATAGTCTAAATCGGTATCAGTCTAAAGGCAATTTATGTTGACAGGGGAACCCGAGTTGCCTCGTTCTGTGAAATAAGCCTTAAATTTACTGTAAAGTACACAGCACAGGATAGAAGCAGCATAAGTCACAAGCAACTTTAGACTAACAAGCTAATCTAATGGAATTCAATTGGACTGATTTATTGTATGTATGTTACACCACGATACCCAAACAAAAATGGACTTGGGCCGGCCACGTATGCCGCACAAATGACAACAGATGGGGCAAGCTGGTACTTGATTGGAGACCCAAAACTGGTCGTAGGAATGTTGACAGACAACGCGGTGGACCGACGACCTGGTGAGGATCAGGAGAAGGAACTGAAAGCAGAAGGCTTTAGATCGTAATAGATGGCGTGCATTGCTAGAGGCCTACACTCAGCAAGTAGCACCGGGCTGAAGAAGACGAGAGAAGAAGATGTTACGCGATATTTCCTCCAATAGTGACCCGATTTCAGTGATTCATCTTTTTATTGAATTGGTTGTACTCATGGTCATTCCTATTAAAATTTGGAGAAAATATACAACCTTCAAAAATGCGGATAGACGTGGGAAGTCACTTGTAATGATGATTCCAATGAATGTTAAAACGCTCACAAAGCTAAAAGGAAAAAAAAAAGTTAATAACTATAACCCGACTACGGAAAGAATAAAAAATAAAAAGTAAGAAATTAACTGTAACTGATTGCTATCATTGGCTTATCGAGTAAGTGAAATCTTTTGATAATTACGAGTATCTTAGATATTAGTGTAATTTTTTCTGTTTAAGTCTTTTTGGCCGTGTCAAATTAATTACGCAATAACGTCAAATCAAATACCGTAGTCGTGCGTCAACTACAACTATCAAATATAACAAATATGCAGGCTCTATATCTCACAAATACGAGGTTCTTTAGAAGGTATCTGTATATGTAAAGTCAGATTAATTAGAAAACGTATTTTTTAATTTAGAAAAAGGTATTCTTCCTTTTTCCTTTTCTATCTCTGGCATTTTTTGGCAGGTGGGTTGAGTTGGTCCTCCGAATGCTATGTGAATTTGATATTGTGTGTTGTTGTGGTAACAACGCTTTCCTCTTGTTACTTACACCTCGTCGAACAGAAGAGGTTTCCTCTAGTAGTATATAACCGAGTAGTAACAAAGCGATGTTCAACCCACTAGGTTTCTGCTGTTGCTGTGGCAAAACAACTGAAGGCTTCACGTACGAGTGCGTTTAACTATAGTGTTTTCTGCAGTAATTATCTCTGGCTGCGTAATAATTAAAAATCACAGTACAAATAGCGAAACTGAAGCCTGAAATCTTAATATTCGAAGAATGACGTAAGTTCCATATTAGTTTTGTACACTACTACATTAACGGACTTTACTTAAGTTTTACTTATGGCCGATGGGGTCGGAAAGTTCTCGAATGGCGGCCGCGTATTGGCAAGCGCAGCGTAGGACGACCAGCCACAAGATGGTCCGATGACCTCGTACAGGTGGCAGGAAGGCGCTGGTTGCATTCTGCTTCCAACCGGCCACTTTGGAAATCCATGGAGGAGGCCTATGTCCAACAGTGGACTTCTTGTGGCTGAGATGATGATGATGATGATGATGATGATGACTTAAGTTTTTTACCTATATAAGGTTCTGAATTTATAAATATACTGGCGTCCAACCGGGGTATAGTTGACCAAGTAATTGCTTGATCACTTTTCAACCCTATTCCTTTGTAATGCGGTTGAAAAGTGGTCAAGCAATTTCTTGGTCGACTATACATAAGAACCTTACGTGAAACATACTCTAAATCATATTAAAAACCGTATCAAAGTATGTTGCGTGGTTCAGAAGAAGGCGGCCGAACATACACTTAGGTATAAGGATTAAGAACAGACTGGAACGGACAGCGACTTTACTTTATACTATGAAAACATCGAAGAGAAAAGAAGATGCGTACAAGTAACTTAGCCTTTATGTTAGAGTTGTTCTCCAAAGGGGTGTTAACTTTATAATATTTGCTTAAAACTGTAACCAAAGGGCTTGCTACAAACTGAAACAAATCACCTTGCTACTCCGCGAAATAAACAAGTAAGTAGCTAGGTAGTTTTCAATTCGTTCATATGTCACAAAGTAACACCTAAACCTATTAATTGAAGTCTAGAACTAGAGCCACAAGAGGTATTCCATCTTACCCCTTTGGGTTGGCAACGCATCTGCAATCTCTTTTGTGTTGCGGATGTCTATAGGCGGTGGTGATCACTTACCATCAGGTGACCCATTTGCTTGTTTGCCTTCCTATTTCATAAAAAAATAGTACAAAGAATCAGTTTTGCCAAACAACTATGCTAGCCTCTTAAACATCACGCTACAGGGACCCTTTTAGATTTATTTTAGGTTTGTCCAGTTTTATGTCAGTTTTAGTGTTAAGACTATTCATAAACTCATATTAAATTTAAAATAGGTATCTCTTTAATTTAAAATCTCCTCCTCCTCCTTATCCAGTTGTCATAAATAACTATAACACATACGAATTTATTTATTTATTTATTTATTCATTTTATGGGACAATTTACACCAATTGACCTAGTCCCAAACTAAGCAAAGCTTGTACTATGGCTACTAGACAACGGATATAAATACTTATATAGATAAATACATACTTAAATACAAATAACATCCATGACTCAGGTACAAACATTCGTGTTCATCACACAAATATTTGCCCATACCAGGATTTGAGCCCGGGACCTCTTGCACAGTAAGCAGACACATGTGCCACTGTGCCATACAGGTCGTCGTTTCGAATATTCGAACAAAGAGCTGCCGTACGTTTCTAGTTTTATTATAACATACAGTCCACCCCTCCAGGCTTATTCAAACTTTCGAGAACCTTCCGGCGATACAAAGTATAATGGTATAAAGTTGAACTGCAGTATCAACTTGATCTTTGCTCTTGTCAATTCGAAATTGCTTTGTGTTATATGGAAGACCATTTTTCAATATATTCTCTGTATGACGGTTAGAAAAGGTTTTGGTTTTCTCTGCATAATATGAATCAATGTGAAATCTAGTAAAGCATAAAATATACTAAGTCGTGAATTGTGATTAAGGTAGCTAATTGCAATATTGTGTTTTGTTGTTAACTGCGAGGTTTTTGTTATTTAAGACGTTTTGGAGATTTGCGATATTTGCAAATTTTACAGTGACGATATTTAAAGTGCTTCAGATTTTTAACGTATGTTATTATTCATTTATAAGGTAATTAGCTCCCGATTATCGCAAGAAAAGACATCTGACAGTAGGAAAATTAAGGTAAATTACCAAGTATTTTAAAAATAGTTTGACTATCTTTACTTTTTGTGGAGTTTTTAGATTTAATATGAGATGAAACCTAATCATAAAAAGATTGCATTAATGATTGAGTGAAATTTAAAATACAACAAGCGAAACTTTTTAATATCCTAACGAGTTTAAAGGTGTTATACAACAAGCAAAGCTTTATTAAAATTCATAATAACATCGGCGACTGTTATTTCGGTCAAAGGCGTTCATTACCCTTTTAATATTTATTAACTCCTTACCGTACAACTGTTGTTCGATTTCAGAACGTCAAATTTTCATTTATTATTCTGAGAAAGGAGAATTGGTACATTAATATTATATTTCTAAGCACAAATATCACGATAAATATTACTTACTACAAATTGTTTCATATGTTTACGTCCCGTTTCTCTGGTAACTGTATTTCGAAGATACCCACAATAAACCAGGTGTACAGTTATTAATATTATTTAAAGCTTCGATTTTCTAAGCAATATCACTTTAACCATGCTGAGTTTATTTTTATTTCGCCGCAGATTTTGTTTTTTCCTATAAGGCTCAAGAATTTGACATTTACACATAGTAGACATTTTGTCTATAGCAGATTTAATGACCATGTTAACATGTTGGAATAAATCCACCTAGAAAGCTTAACGAACTATACATAAAGACAAACACTAACCTCATCAATTCATCATTACATCTTCTATCCTGTGAATTGTACACCATTATCATTTATTTATTTTGGAAAGAAGCGTAAACTCCGGCAGACCGTCACAAAGAGGAAGGTTACACAATTAAATCATGTGATTTTACACAAAAAATAAGGACTGTAGCAGATAATGACGGGTGGAGTCGCCAGAAGAAGATGAGTTGATTAGAGGAAGAAATCTTGGATCCGTAATGTCCGGTAGTAGATGGGTATCACGAACGCTAATGAACTGTATTGCCTAGCCAAGGATTAAAAAAAGAACAGAGCTGACGGCCAAACTTCATTAGTTGTAGAGGCATCAAAAGAAGTCAGAAGTGGCTTTCTTCAAAGTGTGACATCATCACGTCACAGCATAAACTAGCAAACACTAGACATCTAAAATTGCTTGTAGAAATGAGAAAACACTGAATTATGTCAGTTGCACAAACGGAAAAGAGAAAATAAATACAATTGCAACCTGTTATGAATGACAGCTAAGCCCAAGTAAGCTGCTTTTGTATAATATTTCGTATTACTAGGAACTTTGTACAACACTTTGATAAATATATATGAAATAGTTATTATAAGTCAACAAGCTCTTTGTTCGCTTGTACCCTAGTACTAAGTTTGTTTGAGTTTTATTCTGTAAATTGTACACCGTTGTCAGTTATTTACCTTCGAAGTGGCACACGTCAGCACACCGCAGTGTTAAAATTAAATACACCGCGTTCTATGTCACCTGTGTCGCCGAGCTGAATACGAATGAGTGAGATAACACAGTAATTCCCCTCTCACTTTGATTTCGAGTTCGTGACTTCATTTTAAGGTGTTTCGTACGACAGCGACTGGTGTACAAAATGTTTTAAAGTTGTTTTAAGTTAAATTATGTATAGTGCACCGGGAATCGGGGAGGTGTTTAATAAATTGTGACACAAATGTACAATTAGGTACACAGACACAATTAAAACAGCTCGATCGGGGTAGTGAGCCACTATTACCAAATGCTGGCTTGAAGCCAAGTACCTAGTAGGGTGCTACTGGGTTTCATACTCTTCTTGGAGTCGCCGGTTCTTATAGCCGGCGGTGATCACTTACCTTCAGGTGACCTGCATCATCGTTTACCTCCATTTCCCATGAACAAATTTTTAATGAAATTTTGAAAGTAATTTTAGATTACTAGGTACCAGTTTTCGAATTGATTTATAATTTGGTATTTGTATTTAGATACTCATGACAATAATAACTTGCATCTAACTTGAAATTCTTACTAAAAAACCTATTAACTTACGTGCTTAATGAATCCTTTGTATGTACCAATCAAATGGCAGAAATATTATAAAAATGGTAACCATATTTTCAGTAAAACCATTCTTCATTAATTTATTTATCAAATGGGAAAAATTTCTTTCGCCTATTTTGCACTTAATTAATTTGTTTAACATCTATTTCAAGTGTTTTGTTCGTTAAATGAGTGTACAATAAATAGTAATTGTTGATTTCAATCTCCTAAATTTGTCTTGCTGTGAATTAAAAAAAATTTAAGTAGGCCACATATTCTTTCTTATTTATGGTGTGGTTGACTGGTAAAGAATGCCTACTGGCATTAAGTCCGCTATTTTTTTTTTAATACAACATAGGACGGCAAACAAGCAAGTAAGATTTGTTTTGTAAATTGTGTAATGAAGATTAAATAAATAAATAAATGATAGGCTCTTTTACATGTCTGAGTCTACCAGCTCTAGCTGTACATTTACTGTATAGTAAATGTATAACAAGTTTCTCAACCGTTATTGAGCAAAAACTCAACACATTCATCGTCTGTAAACCCGCAAGAAGTTCGCAGTGTGATAGTTCGCTATTAGTTTGAGTGCTGTACAAGTTTTTGTTGAGTTCATCCATTTATTATTTAACAAAGAGCCAAGAAGCTGCCCGGAGTTTCTCTTGATTTGTGTGACACTGTCAAAAATAACGAATTTTTATTCGCTATTTTTAAAAGTGTTTTTTCACGCCGTTATTTGAGTTAAAGTGTGAATAATTAATAGGTTTTTAAGGCGTCTTTTTAAATTGTAACCGTCGATTAACAAAGTTCAAGTTGCGAAAAATTTATAGTTTAGAAATCTTTTCAAGAAATAACTGAGAATATTCCAGGAAGCATTTGAGAGGATTTAAAAAGTTCTTTTTGAGAACTTATCACAGGAAAGATTCGCAATTTTAAACAGTTTCGATCAGTGGAATGCTTTCCCCTAAGCAAAGCCAAGAAAGATGTTGTAAGCAGAATGATTCTGTCTGTGTTTTGTCTACGACTTCGTTGCTCTGCATTTAGCAAACTATTTTGTAAAATCTGAGTAAGTAACGATTTAAAGACACCACGCGAACGTTATTGGCCGTGGCAAATGTGTGAATTTAAATTTAGATATACGTATTTAACAATTAAAATTATACGTTGAGAATCAATGAACATTTTTACCGTCTCTATTATTAATATATCTATTTGCTATTCAGTTATAAAAGTAGTGCTTAAATAATATAGTCATGCACCGCTTTCTATCGACATCAGATACGGTCAGAACCCTAGGGGTAAGTTTTTGTCATTACAAACCTCTTAACCTTAACTTAACCTCTCAATTACTATGGAAACTTCGAGGTAAATAAATAAACAGTTCATTATCGCGTCTAAGTTCCGATAAACGTAATAGGTATAGTCGACCAAATAATTGCTTAAGCAGTTTTGAACCTTATTCCTTTGTAATACGGTCGAAAAGTGGTCAAGCAGTTTCTTGGTCGACTATACTATGGAAACAGTTGGTTGCGGATACGCGTCGCTAGAGGCGCTCTATATTGTTTCATAGTAATTGAGAAGTTAACGATACGCTGACGCGCTCGACACGTTTGCTGTGACAAAAAGTTTCTGATAGAATGACAGAAAACTGACAATTTAGTAAACGCCATCTTGCTGGAGTAGTACAAGAACAAAGCAAATTTTGTATGGCGCGTGGCTGCCCTGTAGTGTCCACTAGCATTGACTATTCCAACATTTCGAACGCTGTCGCCGTTGCACTCAATCCCCAACTGGAATTCGTAATTCATTTATACCTACCCACTTCTTTCAGTAGCATTTACTTTGAAATTGTGCAATTTAAATTCATAATGTAATTTACTTAATCCGTCAGTATACAAATTAACTGAAAAGCTAGTTTGTGCTCTCCGCACTGACGACATGGTTATGCGATAAATATTATAAAATATATTAATTCGAAATAATAATTAATTTGATATATATTTTTCTTTGTGTTGTCATTACAATTTTAATATATTAAGTCGATAAATATGATTTCCATTTTATAAAGCAGCGATTTTTTCATTTATTTTGGACATAATATCGTTATAAAAAATAATTTTCTGTGCAATGAAACAGTATTACACGATATTTAAACTTAAAAAAACAATTTAAATGAAATGGAATTTTATATTTGAACTTTGCAGCACTACGTTTAATTAAAAGTGTATATAAGCTTTAAACAAGAAATTAACCTTGTAAAAATACAAAATGAAATAAAAGGAAACTTAATTAGTTACTATTTCAGATTTGTATTTTTTAAATTTCATTTGCACCAAAATGTTAAGTATGTTTTAGACGCTGAACTGATTCATTTTGTGATGAAGCTGACATGATTTGCGTCTCAAATACATTCAACATTTTAATTCAACTCAGCCTTATTATGTATCTATTGTTTCGATCGTATCTTAATATAATAAGTAAGTACACAAAACCACCATCAAAATAAAAATAAAACACCTTTTCTCAAATAGGTTTCGGTTTATTTTTATTCTTCAACTACGCATGAAATGAAACAATAAAATATATAATGAATTTTTATTTCCCCGTAACCGTTTAATTTATTATAATTCTTTAATAATCTCTTATTTTATTTACACAATCATAGTTCTTATTTATCACGTCGGTAGCACTATGAAATGTTTGCTTGTAGTTTCAGCAACTGTATAGACTAGAGATGCGAAAAAAATCGCGGGAACTAACGACGTTATATCGTTCGTTATAACCGTTATCGTTATTAACGTTATGGTTATTGTTGTTGCAGAGAGGGGGTGGAGAGCTGACCCAGCGTGGAGTTCGGCGAGGCTTTCTTCTGGAACAAATTAAACTGTGCTAAAAATTGGAAGGTGAGGATGAGAAAATTTAAGAGAAGGAAACTTAGACTTAACCCATCACCAATGATGTAGATTTGGTCATAGTGTCGTACAGATCAGGGTAAAGGTAGATCATACAAAATTAACAACAAATAAAAGAATTTGATGAACGAATAATATTTCTATTTCAACTACAAATTAGACATAGTTACTGTAGGTAAACGAACGGAAGGACCATGTCAAAGACGCTGTTTGCTGCGAATATGCGTGATTTGCTTTGACGAAAGGACTTTCGACTCGCTCCCCAATTCACTTCGCTAAACAAAATTTTAATAATTTTACATTGTACTCGTGGACGCGTTGTTTCAGGAAATGCATTATTAACTAAGTTAGTAACACAATTAAATTATTAATAAAGACCATCCTAGTCCGCTCATTATAAAGTTTAAAGACTCGTTTTGAATCGTAATTGTTAAACCAAATTTTGACGTAATTTTCCGCTCCTCATTTGAGCGTGTTAATTTAGTATGAGAGTTATAAACTTTGAAATATACCTAATAGGGAGCAAATAAGTATTATACATAACGATTTTTATTTAAGCGGGATTTTACGGGATAACATATATCCTTTGATTTAATCCAGGATATGGTGTATCTGTTTGCCAAATTGCATCTCAATCCGTCTAGCCGCCAATGTGAGATTGAGCAACAAACATATAGACATCCAAATGTCCAAAAATCATTACTTTCGCATTTATAATATTAGTAGACAGTGGGATTTACCGAGGTTAGAAAGCCATATATGTTTACCGACAAGAAGCATTAAGACGCAGTGTAACCCTTATTGAACACGTGTACCGATACGGCTTTGAGTTGCCGACATCTCTACTGTTGACACGTGCCAACCACAGCAGGCTGCCTGCATCGCTGTGCACAAGTTCTGTTCTAACGTACAAGTTACGTGAGAGTAAGCGTTGGTCAGTGCACTTGGCACGAATCTTCTCGACACGCGTTTACTCGCTACGTAACTCGGTGAGTCTCTTTCTAACTGGCCTAGTAAGAGAGAGACGCACTGATTGCACTTCAGACCAGTGTTACCGGCTTGAAGCAGTAGTAGCTTGCTACTGCGTTACTCCAGGTGAGTGAGAGAGATATAGGGCGGCAATGGCTTAGCAATTCTCTTGGGAGTTGGTGGTTCTTTTGGGCAGCAGTGATTGATTTTTATCATGAGACCAATATGCTAGTGTTCCTCCCTTTTCAATTAAAAAACATGACTTATTGAGCACGTTACTTTGCCAGCGTCACTGTTGTTAACACGTGTTTGACAAACCAGTGCACATAGCACGAATCTTCTTGACACGCGTTAATTCGCTACGAAACTCAGTGAATATCTTCCTAACGACCCAGTAGGAGAGCAACGCACTAAGTTACGTAGCGAATTAACGCGTATCGAGAAGATTTGTGCTCGGTGCACAGGCTGGGTCACCACAATTCACTCATTATGTGACCACGTAGCAAAAAAAATCAGTACTACCCATAATATGCTATTGAGCACGTGCATCTATGATGTGATTGCCGACATCGCTGCTATTGACACGTGCCGGCCGGTAGTGCCCGTGGCACTGTCAGTCTTGCTCTGTTTTCACGTAGCAATAATACTTAGTGTTACCCGTACCATTGAGCACGTGCACCGAGACGGTGTGTGCCCGCGCGCCGCGTACGGCACACGTGTAATTGCCCGCGTCGCTGCTGTTGACACGTGCCAGCCGAAGCAGGCTGTCTGCGCCACCGGGCACTTGCTCTGTCTTCACGCTGCCAAAATAACGCATTTATTGTATCGATACGATATCATTTGTACTTAATATGTGTACATTATAGCACCTATAAGTGTTTGTGGATGAACGGGTGGCAAGGAATGCGTTTTCAAATTCAACTAAAATGCTGGTAAAATCTTAAGTACTTAAATAAGACAAGATAAGACCAAGCAGAAAATTATCATATTGGTGTGATAATTGTTCCATTGATTTAGTCACAATTTGTTCTATAAGGCTCCAAAATAAAATTAAAAGAATATTTTGATGGCGTACTCAAGCAATGAACAAAAAAAAAACCGCAAATTCCTTAAGACAAATACAAAACGGACTTGAAACTAGAAACCGTACAAGATCAATGACACCGCACTGCGCCACATCTAAAAAATCACTCTCTCCGATTCCCCACCGTTCAAAGTATCCGCCATTAAACATTACGTGGTCCATTTAATATTCCAAATATTGAAAAATATCGTTCATAATCCCGTATACAAAAGATATCGTTGGCAGTGGGCCAATCTATCTCGGCTGTCGCATTAACTGTGTTTTATAGAGCGCAGTGGAGATGGTTCGCAGTGATACACGAATACGGGGTTCATCTCGTATGGGGAATCAATTTTGCACGCATTGCAATCTCAAAGGGGTTTACAAGGGGACAAATGTACTAAGTAACTATGTAAAGATAAGTTATGAAAGACCTAAAATCTAGCAAACTATGAAAAGATGTATGATTTATACGTGAGATTCAGGTATATTTATCGAAAGGACGGGTCCCCACGTATTTAGAGTAGAGTTATCGTTCGGGATGTTACGGACCAGTCCTTAGTCCTTACTCATGAGCTCCCAAAACGCTTTAAGTACGTAAGTGATCCGTTTATTTCAATATATAGATATAACATTGTTGCATGCTAAGCGATTTTTATAAGTATTTAAAAAGCCATTCGTGGTTAACCTCAGACTTCTCGTTCCAAAAACTTTGTTGCTTGCAAATCAATACTTTCTATTCTAAGCGATAACCTTCTAAGAGTTATAAAGTTTTGTTTATATACCTGATGCTCATAAAGTCTAGTTTCTTGTAAAAATGCAGTCAACGATTGTATAATGTGATACCGCTCATGTGACGCAAGTTTGAAATCATTATTTGTAACTCAATTCAACCATATTAAACGCAAACTTAAGACTATTTAATTGTCCCTGCGCTCTTCATACAAACGACGATAACGTTTTCCACCCTCTAAACCTTATGCTGCTGTCGTGTTTTTTAATATACTGTTTTAAAAACTAAAGAGTGTCAAACAAATCATAACGTACACAACTAGTTTTAAGGTAGGTAAAACAGCAGCATACTAAAAATTCATAGCTATTAATTGAAGTTTAGGGGATGGAAAACATTATGTCCATTTGTATTACAAAGAGAGCGCGTTTTGAGGCTGCATTCACAATTGTCTTAACTTAATTTGTGTTCTAGTGGAGCTTCAGTTACCAACAGTGTAGATATTGGTTATACAGTGAGTCAACTAGTTAAGAGTAAATTAAAGTTAACGTTAAATTAAAGAAAACGTTACTAAAGCTATTATACCTGATCCCCCCTCTAGTAGTGTCAGCGTTGAGAGCCCGACCCTCGTGGAGCCAGGTCAGCACCGCTGGGGTCTCCACGTGACGGGCTCGGCACACCAGGGCCAGGGTGGACTCCGCCTCGTAGTATTTCTCGAGCAGAGGCGCCCCGGCCTCATCTACCACCCATACCTGAGGAGCTGTAACAAGGGAAATGTAATTTAAGAAAAGCGAAAACACTACTTCTTTTGCGGCTGGTAGAACCATCTGTAAGGTTCTTTTTTTATAAAATGGGAAGCCAAACGAGCAAGTGGGTCACTACTAACGCTCTCACGGAGTGAAATATACCCATTCATGTAAATGAATGTGTACCAAGACCCTACCGGTCTGGTTTCCCTGCTACAGTTACGAAGGTCAGATGGCTGTCCTTCGAATGTAATAATCTCACCTGCCGAATTTGGGATCATGGTCAAAGCGTACCCCGTATACTATTTAGGGTTACTTACGTCAAGTCGATCTGTGTCTTTTTTATGAAATAGGAAGGCAAACGAGCAAGTGGGGCATAGACACCCGAATTACCAAGGAGCTTGCAGATGCGTTGCCAAGGGCTAAGATGGAATACCTCTTGTGCCAGTAATTGCACCGGCTGTCTTGCTCTCCACGCCGAAACACAACAGTGCAAGCACTGCTGCTTACCATGGCTGGATTAGCAAGCAAGATGGCGGTAGCGATACTACACGCAAAAATTCTGGAATTCTCAATTTTTAACTAGGTAATTTTTTCTTCAATTATTTTATTATTCAGACAGCAATTATGTCGCCATTTTTCTTTGACACACTTTTTAAAATAAACACTGAAAGGTTTTGCGTTTCAGAAAATAATAATGTAACAATGACTGACGTAAGAGAAAAGCATTCGCTTGAAATATTAGGTATTCGCGTCAGGCGCGAGTTGAATTTACGATTCCTACCTACTGAATACCAAAAAAGGTAGTAAAACGGTTTTTAGTTGCTGCCCAAATGCTACCTTTACGAGATTACTGGCTGGATGGTTTTAACGTTTTTACTATAAGAATCTTATTTTGAAAATTATACTTTCAGAACTTTAAAAGGAGTGTGAACCCAGCGCTCTCCATACAAACGGCGATAACGTTTTCCACCCTCTAAACCTTAACCCATAGCCATGATTTTTTTGTATGTTGTCATTATGCCCTAGAACTAGGTTTGTATGATTTAGCTTTTTAACATCTATGAAGAATATAAAAAAAATTAAAACATACAAACCTAGTTCTAAAGCATAATGTCAACATACCAAAAAATCATTGCCATAGGTTAAGGTTTAGAGGGTGGAAAACGTTATTACCGTTTGTATGGGGAGCGTATTTTGCGGCTGGATTCACACTCCTCTTAAATGTAAGTTTTTCGTCACAAATGTCATAACAAACGTAATGAAAGGTTTTAGCGTTAACTTTTCAATGACTATGGAAACAGTTGATTGCGGGTATGCGCCGCTAGAGGCGCTGCCTATTTCCATAGTAATTGAGAAGAACGCCAACGACATCTAGACGTTTATTGTAAAAAACCCATCCCTACGCTGGCATAGGCGTGATTGTGAAACCACCCTTACTCTTAATGGAACATGCTCTCTCATCATTTTCAATCCCAAATATCCTTGTGACCCGGGTCTTCCAATTAAGGTCTAAATGATTCAATCTGGTTCATTTCAGTGAATTTCATTACAGACAATTAGTCTTGATAATTTACGCTATTGTAAACCGTGCGAAATCTGGGCCTGATTCGATCAAGCACCCGTCGATTTAGACGACTGGCTCGCCTTATTGAATTACTGGTATTATGTTTTGCATCGTAATCATTCTGCTTGTAACATTGTGAGACCCAAAATCTATAGGTAGGGACTGGTAACCTAGCTATCTTTGTATATTTGTTTGTATTTGTGTTCTCGAGAAAACATCTCTAACGATTTCGGTAAATTTTTTGGTACAGAGGTTTACGAGGGTAAAATGAAATCGAGTAAAAACAAGTAAAATCAAGTAAAATAAAATAAAATTCAATAAAATTTACTTAAATAAAATTAAGTCAATTACATAATTTTTTGCACGGGTACTCGACTCTTGAATTTGAAAGATTACACCTTAATTGTGTATGTCAAAATTAAATAAAAATAAATATAATCGTAATGTCTGTCTATACTGTAAAATAAAATTTGTATATCGTTTTATATTTAAATAAAATTAACACAAACTGAACTAAATTAAATCAAAGTAGATTAAATGAAATCATCACAAGAAATATAAAGAAAGTCGGCTAATTCGAATAATTTTATTTAGCTAGTTCTCATTTCTGGGACAGTTCTTTTTCTATAGTGTGTTAATTATTTTTTTAATGTTTTATATTATATTACAATTACAATTATAATTTATTATTGTAAGAGTGTCATATGAATAACTTAACCTAATTTTCTTAATGTTTTTTACATCTATTCTGAGCGGAGTACACTTGTCCAAGTACGTTTGTGTTTAAATGACCTAGATACCTTACCAAACCATAAGATAAGATAAATAATTATCTTACTTTATCTTATCTTATCTTTAAAAAACGCCTTCAGCCCCCTCTCTTAACCAGATTTGGTAGCTGGATTCCAAATGGGAGAAATAATCCCGATTCGAAGCTGGCAACAAATCGGGAATCATTTGCTCCTATTCCATTCCTTCCCTGTGTTTTCTTTTTAATCTTAGAGAACAATACGTAAAACCTTTGTCAAACTGCGTATGTAGCTACCAAATCTGGCTACGAGATGGGAAAGTCGTTCCCATTTGGTAGCTAGCTACTAAATCGGGCTTTCCGGTTAAAGGTAAAAAACGGCGAATGGTCTATAATCTCAAAACACTCACTGTTAACATGTAAGTAAGTCCTGCTGACTCTAGGCGGATGTGTGGATATCTGACACTCGTATACGGCCTCGTCTTGAGGCTTGACTTCCCTGATGAGGAGCCTCCAGTTGCCAGGGTACCGCCGAGCGACGGAGATCCTGTCATCAGCGGCGTACGTGACAGCTCCCACTGTCAACAGCTCCGGCATCTCTTCTCTCCCTCTACGGCGGACCCAGGATACCTGCAGAAGAGAGCAAGGTTAGCATGTGGACCATAGCCTCAGTAAAAATAATAGTACTAACGTACAGAAACTTGTCTTTTACGACCGCGATTAAACGAATTCCAACTTTATTGACACGCGCAAAAAGGTCGTATCACTACATACACATTCGCTAGGCGGCTCGCGTCAAAAGGAACGCCCCGGTCTTCCCCCGCAATTTCCTCGCGACTGGCTGCATTCGTTTTCAATGACACTGACACAGCAAGGCGAGCGAGAGCGCGGCAAGCCGACAACCTACTGCGATTTGCCTACTTTGTAGGCACGGCGGCCGAGCGTTGCTACAGTGCGGAGTGTAACCCCCCAGGTAGGTTTGAGCCTAACTAATAAACCAATAGCGGTTTCACGCAGGGTTGGCAACGAACTAAAATGCAAAAAAACCTTCCTTAAAAAATCGTTGAATGACAATGAAAGCCGTATTAATTAGAGATGGTGCGTATTTACGTTACCAGGTTTTGATACCTGGTATTTCCTTGCAAGTATACCAACCAGGTACCGACCCGATATACTTGCAAGACTTGAAAGTATTTTTCCATTAATGTATACTGTCCCTTCAAAGTAAGTACTACTTAAAGTAGTACAAAATTATATCTTATGTTCATACACATAAGGTTCAGATTGTGCTTATATGTGAAATAAAAAACTTTTAAAGTATTTTACGTCTTGATTGGAATATATATTTTGAATCTTATCTATATAATAATAAGGTTTAAACTTGCAAGGAAGCAAGTATTCGACTCGTTACGTTGGACAGAAAATACTTTGAAAGTATTTTGATACCTGGTTTCTGCACCTGGTATGAGAAGGTGGACGTACTTTTAAGCCCTGGTACGCGATTTAGCAAGTATAACCCATCCCTAGTATTAATATCCGTTACACGTGGTTTAGAAGGCTTAACAGGCCGAAGATATATACGACGCCTCGTATAGATATGTAGTAGATGGTGACATGCTAACGTCAACGCCAGTAAAAATAAAGACATTATTATGGATTGACGTAAGTAGGGTACGCTTTGACCATGATCCCAAATTCGGCAGGTCAGGTACATTGGAGCGACCATCCGTCCTCTGTTACAGTTATAGGAAAATCAGACCGGTAGGATCATGGTTACACTTTCATTTACAGCTAAAAATAAAATTGATCGAAATCTCGCATGACCATAGGGCTGGTGCATTTCTTGGTCAACGCATTGGAATTGCGATCCAATTTGGAAGTGCAGCCAGCCTTATGGGCACTTTACCGCAGGGGACAGACTTGGGAGATATTTATTTATACATACGCACGCTTAGTAATAAAGTGACCCATTTCTGAATAATAAACGTCCCAAAATATCACCTTAATTAAAAGACATAGGGTTTAATTTTGGGAAATATCAAATTCAGAGTTGAGTCACTTTAATACTAAGCGTGCATAATTAAGTTTTTGTATTTTTTATTAGGTTAAGTTATTCATATTTCACTTTTATGCAATATTCAATTATCGCATCTTACCTTATATTATATTATAACTAGCTTTTGCCCGCGACTTCGTCCGCGTAGACTTTTTAATTGAAACATGCAATTTCCTGGACAAATTAATGAGAATTAGTTGCTTTGCTGTTCATGACGTCACGGCGGCGTATAACTCACTTATCGCTATCCCGTGGGAACTTTGCATTTTTAAGGGATAAAAAGTATCCTATGCGTTAATCCAGGTTACAAACTGTATGTGTGCCTAATTTTATCCAAATCCATTCAGTTGTTTTTGCGTGATTGAGTAACAAACATTTAAACATACAACATTTCACATTTATAATATTAGTAGGATGTGATGTAATTTACATGAATGGGTAAGTTTTACACCGTGAGAGCGTTAGTTGTGATAAAGAACTTAGGTAATACGCATTAGTAAGAAATAAAACTGCCATGTACGTAGAATGGGTACAGGCCAGTAATTACATCGGCTGTCTTGCTCTCTACGCCGGAACACAACAGCGCAAGCACTGCTACTTAGCGGCAAGATTAACAAGCAAGATGGTGGTAGCTATCCGGCGGACCTTACACAAGGTTCTACCACTCGCAATGGTACTAGGTACAGTCAAGGAATTAAATTTCCAACCCACCTAAGGTTCAATAGCACACAGCAAACTGTCACCGTAAGAGCTATTGAGCAAGACGTTAGTTTGACATATCGACCTTAATGCATGGCGAATGTCAGACGACATTTCAACGAAATGGGTGGGAAATTAAATTCCTTGACTGTACTAGGGCATCAACGCTTTAAAGACAACGCCGCCAGTGACTGCAAACATCTGTAATATTTAACGGCAATTTATTCGCATTTTACTTAAAGTCTCCTTAATAAAACATAAAAATGTTAAACGGCGTCTAAGCACAGAATCATTGTAAATCTGCTTTTGAAACCGGCCAAGTGCGTGTCGGACCACGCGTAATTAGGGTTCCGTAGTTGTGAAGAATATTTAACTAGTTGTATTTTATTCTAAGTCTACTTTAGTCATATATTCAGTATTTATGCGCATGTTGCATACGAGTATATATTGTAAAATACGTTAAAAATTAAACCATACAATTTCACAAGTTGGTCGACTAATACTCGTAAACTTGTAAAACCTATGTATGTGGGTATGATAGTTTGACCCTCCCTGACCTATAAGTAATGGACTTCTAGTCAGCGTTTAAAATATGGCTGCATCAAAAGGCGAACAAAAGTACAACAAATCGACAATCGCTCGCGCTCTCAGTCTGTCAGACCGACGGCGCTGCTGTCAATACTATTATTTTGTAAAAAAAACCTATTTGCAACGAAACTTAATAAATTATTATTTTATGCAGTAAGACGTTAAGTTGTAAATCCAATGACTATAGGTAAACTTATAATTTGTATTTGTAACATTGGCGTCAACATGTATTCTCATGTCTGGCATTTTTCTGCTGTCGTTTATTATGACACTGTATAGTCGACCAAGAAATTGCTTGACCACTTTTCGACCGTAATACAAAGGGATAAGGTTCAAAAGTGGTCAAGCAATTACTTGGTCGACTATACATCCATGCATTACAATATCATTAAATAAAAATAAAAATAAAATAAATAAATATCTTGGGACAATTAACACCAATTGACTTAGTCCCAAAGTAAGCAATTAAAGCTGCTTGTGTTATGGGTACTAGACAACGGATATACATACTTATATAGATAAATATATACTTAAATACATATTATTAACATCCACGACTCGGGCACAAACATTCGTATTCATCATACAAACATTTGCCCCTCCCGGGAATCGAACCCGGTACCTCAAGCTTCATGGTCAGGGTCACTAACCACTAGGCTATCCGGCCGTCAAATCCATGCCAAATTACAGCATTCTAGTACTAAGAGTCTCTAAGCTAACAATAAGGGTTCTTTGTTGAGACTACGGACCCTTAAAAATGAAATTCAAATTTTAAGAAATTAACACAGCTCCTCGTCTTCCTTAGTTATTTCTTCCACAATGGGGTGATTTGCGTAAACGCTGTAACAATGGGGGGTGCGTTTTGAAACAATAAAGGCTTTTATCGTCATTAGAGAACTGAAGTAGTTCTGCGGCCGCGGGCAGATCTGCTTGATAATAACTTTGAATACGTTTTAAAAGGGTCTCTGTTATAATTATAGATTCGAATTCAATTTAAAATGCTAATGACAATAATTAATAGATTCAGGCGTTACTTTGCGGAGGTCCATATCAACAAACTCGTGTGGACTCGTGTGTGTTTCGTGTGGAAGCGGAGGAGGGTGGGTTTTTGCATGAACATATATGTGTCGCAAAGACGCAGCTATTTTGCACGAACCCGGCACTGGTTTCGCGGAGTAGCAAGGTAATTTGTTCCAGTTTGTTGCTAATGACAATACAAATAAAAATTAGGGTAATGGCAGGAAACGAACCTGCATCATCGGCATTCCGTGCCTTGCGTTTGCCAGTTTCGCCACATTACCGCTAAATACCCTGCTAATCTTTCATTTGTCTTTACGGTCATTACATTATTGATATTTGTTTGAAAAAACTACCCTCGGACTCGGTGTCATCTATGAGAAACTTAATCGAGTTATCTCATTCAACTTGGTCATTTATGAATGCCCGTTAGCTGACTAGAGATGACGCCATTTTTTGTTAGGTAAATGTTTTTATTAAAAATTGTAGATTCTTCTTTGTAACTAAGGGGACAACAATCGATGGCGCTTCATGTACAGTAGGGGAAGTATATTCACGTACCACCTTAGAACCCTATCGCAATGACGCGACGCGTTAAACGCCAGGCTATGTCATACAAATGTCATGCGTATGTCTCTTCGACTAGGTTCTACGGTGGTACGTGTTTCAATTTCCTTGACTGTACTGCATCGAATCTAAGGTTTAGAGTATATAGAAAACAGGAAAGGACAGTCAGAGGAATTCAGATTGTGATCACAAACTTTCATAAATGATGATGTCTTGAAGACAGGCCAAATTAGAAATACCCGAACCGCCGAGCATGTATGAGGAGAGAATGAGTATGTATGTAGAGCAAGCGAGGGAAGTACGCCAGGACCGGGGCAAATGGCGTTCAGTGGTCTCTGCCTACCCCAAAGGGAAACATGGCGTGAAATTCTTCACTTAACAGTATAAAGTAAAGTAGCTATCCGTTCCTGTCTGTCCTAATATATATATATATATATTTTTGCTTTCTATTTTCATTTTTTAGTTTTTCAAGTTTAGGGCCCCACTGAAAATTAGCGCTGCTGCTTGCAGCAGAATATGCTGAGTGGGCTCCTTTTCAGCATCAACCGTGTTATTTTGCATCTGTATTCTTTCTGTTTCTTATTCTTTGCTGAATTAAACATGTTCTTTCTTTCTTTCTTTCTTTCTTTCCTTCTAATATCTTCGGCCGCTTACTCCTTTTAAAGCATGCAACGGATTTTGAATTGGTTTTCACTGTCATTTAGATAATTTTTCATAGAAGGTTTTAATGTACATTACATCCCGATTGCCGGAGCGGGTAGCTTGTGTAGTAATAATAATAACTTACATAATTGTAGCGTTAAGTTTTCCGCCTAGTTTTGACTTTAACCGAACAATTTTAGAGTTGCCGAATCGTAACTTTAGCTTTTGTCTAAATTCTCTAATTCTGCAAGTTTCGAAACTCGGAGTCGTTAAGAGTTGTTCAAAACATTGAAGCCACGTTAATAAGTTACACGCCGGGTTGCATTTACGCTAATTCCGGATTTGTAATTATGAAAATGAAAATGAAAAATGAAATGAAATGAAAATAAAAAATTTATTTTGCAAGTAGGCCATATAGGCTATTTTACATGTTAGAATCTACTAGCGCTTCGGAAAATGGAAGATACTACTAAGAAGAAACGCCGCAATAAACTCAGCAGTTTATTTTTTTTCTTCTCTGTTCAAAACAGATTGCAGTGCAATATATCACAATAGTACATGGCATACACAAGTTACATAAAAAATATAATTAAAAAAAAACAGTAAGTAGCACAGCAAGCTTTAAGCATATTGAACGTATTGGCACCAGTTAAGAATGATCAGGAGATGTATAGGGTCCCCAGATCAAAGAAATTAGATAGGGATGTATATGGTCCCTGAAATAATAATAATCAAATACTTAGTCTAAATAACTTAGAGATGTATAGTCTCTAAGGGTCAAAAAAGAAATTAATTACCTTTTTCTATGCTTAGCAGAGGTGTAAAACGCCTCCACGGTCAAGTTGTGCAAAATTACTTGGAGATGTATAGTCTCCGCATGTTAAAATAAATAATACATTTATCTATTTACGTTTACTGGCTTGTACACGTGTCAGAGAATTAAGCCTGAATCTTTTATTCCTCGATAAACATTATTATTGTCCCCTAACGAGTTCACAATTAAGAATTAAATACCTACTCAGAAAAAACTTTAAAGAGGAATCATCGTGGCTTGTTTTGGTGTAAATTACGGGTATGAGGATTTTGTGCAAGGTCTGTCTGGATCGCTACCATCATCTTGCTCGCTAATGCTGCCGCTAAGCAGCAGTGCTTGCTCTGTTATGTTCCGGCGTAGAGAGGAAAACAGCCGGTGCAATTACTGGCACAAGAAGTATTCCATGTAAGCCCTCTGAGTTGACAACGCATCTACAATCTTCTTGGTTTATAACGTTATCGGGACTTTAAGTGGAGTGTGAACCCAGCCCCAAAAAGCGCTCCCCATACAAACGGCCGTAACGTTTTTCACCCTCTAAACCTTAACCTATGGCAATGATTCTTTGGTATGTGGTCATTATGCCCTAGAACTAGGTTTCTATGTTTTGATTTTTTTAATTTTCTTCATAGATTAGACAATATTTGCATTTTATGAATTTCAAACAAAACAAAAAACGTCAATATTTTTGAAACTATTAAGAATATTTAAAAAATCAAAGCATACGAACCTAATTCTAGAGCATAATGACACCATACAAAAAAATCATGGCTATAGGTTAAGGTTTAGAGGGTGGAAAACGTTATCGCCGTTTGTATGGAGAGCGCTGGGTTCACACTCCTCTTAACGCGATAAAGTATATTGTTAATTTACCTCGACGTTTCGGCCATGTTTCAACGGCCGTGGTTACGAGTAGACCACGTAGAGTAGGAGTCTGCTCGTGACCACGGCCGTTGAAACATGGCCGAAACGTAAATTAACAATATGCTTTATCGCGTTAAAGTCCCGATAACGTTATAAATATGAGTGAAAATAGCGAAAGTTTAAAACAATTTAATCTTCTTGGTATTGCGGGTGTCTATAGTCAGTGGTGATCACTTACCGTCAGGTGACCAACTTGCTTGTTTGCCTTCCTAATTCATAAAAAAAATGTCCCAAGATGTTTATTTAGTTTATACTAGCTACCCGCTCCGGTTTCGCACGTTTATAAAAGGATGTATTGTGCATAAAAATTACGTAGACAATAACGTAATAAAATAACGCAGCGTGGGCCGACCCGCCACAAGGTGGACCGACGACCTGGTGATGATTGCGGGAACCCGCTGGATACGAACAGCGCAGGACCGGGCGCAGTGGCGATCTTTGGGAGAGACCTGTCCAGCATTGGACGTCTTTCGGCTGACATGACGATGATGATGCTGTTGTAATGGTGTGCGTATTATGGTTTAATGTTCAATAGTTTGCGAGTAATCCGCTAGATGGCGCTATTCGTGAGTTCTAATAACATAAAAAGTATAAATTAAAATGGTATGCAATGACAACACGAAAAAAAGGCGTCAAAGTGGCGAAACTGGAAAATGAAAGGCACGGAATGCTGATGTTGCAGGTTAAACAGACAGGAATGGATAGTGACTTTTTTTAATACTATGTAAAGATGTATAGATTCTGTTAACACCCTACTAACACCTACATAAAGCAAGTTACGCGTAAAGATCAACGTTTGCCCGAACTACAACTCGATTAGTCCCCAGATATGGAACTCTTAGTGAGATTAAGTTACTAGTTTAGACTTAGCCCGGGGCGGTATTACATGTCAGCACTTGTGATTATAATTCTTCTAATATATATTATCTTCCTTTAGGCGAGTTATGTCATTTTCTACTTTCGTCGTATTCTCAGTAAGTCATGGTTGGTAGCAAGTCATGTTCTTGATGGGTCATATTCTGTTTTCGTCCTATTCTCAGTAAGTCATAGTCGGTAGCAAGTCACATTCGTGTTAGGTCATAATCGCGTTTGGTCATAATCAACATCATATAATTGACTTAAGGGGGACCGACTAGGGTCGCTCTCAAACAAAGTCCCGTTAGATGGCGCTGTAAAAAAAATTACGGTTTTTTCGTAATTTTTCGAAACCTATCGCTGTTTTTTTATTATTTTTTTGTTACCGTAGGTATCTGAATACGGTTGATTTTTTGACTTCACAGTGGAAGGTATTGTTGTGCCAGTCCTGAGAAAAAATGCAGAATCTGTTTACGAGCGTATACAGACACTATCGTCACACACACACATGCAACTATACAGCGCCAGCTAGCGACAATCTTTCGCGGCAGTTAGCTAGCTAGTTGGCGTACGTTTTCGGGCTGCAATAAAACTGATATAAAATATTTGTATCGTGTTATTAATTTCTGTATACCTGAATACACGAATGACTAAAATACATAACTTTTATTAGTTTTACTTGTGTAGACCAGAAAAACCATCTCTTATGATTTCAGGCTTTCAAGTCTAAGATATAAAGGCCCACAAGTGTGATTGTGATTATCGTAGTAAAAACTGGTGACCATGAAAGACTTTGGTGCTAAACTCAGATAAAGTCTTTGTAACGTTTTTAGGTGATATCAATCATACACATCACACCTAGGTACTCCTTACTCGAAATCTTTACAAATTTTTTGTTGTTAAAATACCAGTGCCTCATGATTGCTGGCTTTAGTGACCTACTGATGTCATTACAGGGTCGGTTACCATAAGTCGACCGAAGGACTGATCCTAAGGATTATGGTTCCTGATAGAAGGTACCTGTACCTAAATAACCACCAAGCTTATCTCGCTGACTGCCATAGGTTTGACCGATAATATTTTCGACGGTCTGATGCGGTAAGACGTTGGATACAGAATTGGTCTTTGTGAAGAGCCTTACTTATATAGTTAGCATAGATTCCTGAGCTAGCAATAGCCCGACTATTGAGCGGAAGGTTCCTGTACCAAAGCAAAACCAAACGTATAGTGGAAAATAGAGACTTACAGGAGCCTTCCACTCGTCGTCAGACCGTAGTAGGTAGGACTTACCATACTTACATAAAAGCCGAACTTTCTCCACTCGCTGATAAGCTGAAGCATCGTGGCAGAGGTGGAGCTCCCTTGAGTAGAATACTTGCTTCACTAAATACCAGATTCGGGGTACGACCAAAACAGTGAAGTTTATTTATTTATAAAAAAAAGTCATGTGGAGTTACGATTACCCACAGAAAACGCCCATGAATACCAGTTTCGCAAAATACCTGACTCTCCAAATACTTAACTCACAAAATATCAGAATCTCCCACAAATATTTATACCGGCTGCCTACGTTAATCTTCTACTTTGCGTTTATCGAATGATAACCACTCTTGAGCATTTTCTAGTGCTACTGCTGGTAGGAGCACAAGGATGTTCTGTTCCTCAGGATGGGGTCGACGGAACTCCGCTACTGGGCACTGGGTTATCTGACCATGGCCCCCAAAGCTCATGAGCCTTGATATAGCTTGGGGTTATTGTAACCTAACCTATGACCTATGATTATGAGTTTTTTCATACTCTTACTGTGTCGCACTACTCAATGCGAGCGTGTGAAAGTGCCGGTAGTTGAAAAATGTCTTTTATGGACTAAGTATTTTGCGAATCTCTGATACGGTCATGTGTAAAAGTATATACTTACCAACGCTTTAATTATACATTGTTATAAGAGCGGTCGTTCATATTTTTTAGTATGTTAAATGGACCCTGATGGATGATATGATATTTTATAAATCCGATTGAACCTCAACAAAGAAAGGTACATACAATTGGGGTTGAAGCGTGAATGTAGGTATGTCTAATCAAAATATTTTTTGAATTTTGCTTTTGCCACCCTTACATCGAGTCTGTGCAGACAATCAATGTGAATTCTGAGAACCTTAAATTGTTTTAAACTTTCGCGACTTTCACACATATTTATAACAATATATTTTTATCGCGCTAAAGTCCCGATAATGTTATTAATATGTCTGAGAACCTTTACCAATAAATGTCGAAATGACTTTTCATAGTAAACGTCTTAATAATATTGCTTTCATTCATTGCTACTAGTTCTCTAGAGGCCCAGAGTTCAATTTGGCTGACTACACCGTCGACGTCAAACACTTTATAACTTATTCCATTGCAATAAGGTGGAAAACAGTAAACAGTCTTTGGCGTCAACCGCACAATGTTGTTGTTTCTACCAGAACGTCAACGCCAACAATGCCACTTTGTTTAGGCACGCTGCTTTTGAGAGAAATGAAAAAGATGGGCTGTTATGAGTCTGTGAGATAATAAAACTAGAAAAGTGGTAATTATGTAATGCATTTTTATTGTTGAGACACATGATAATCCTAAGGAAAATAATAGTTAAGACACGTATGATGCACCGTTGATAGGAACCCAAAGACAACAGCTAACTAAACGCCTAGCCATCGTTGAATAATATCACAGAATACATGAATAAGATAGAATGCGCCTTCGACGTCATGCGGAATCTCACGGGCATTCTGGAAGGCCTTGGCTGCCTGACTTGTCAGGTAGCAGTTAGCTATTATGTCTTGTGACACACCAACTATAGTGTGAAAGATGCAACATTCTGTTTTCAAAAATGGAGTCATGACACTTTGTTGCTAAAGTTGCAAAGAACTGTAGGTACTGATTTTTTTATATCATGAAAGTTAATAACCACTTCCTAAAATAAATTCACCACTTCCCAAAACGACCACTTCCCAATGTCCACCCCCATTATAGAATAGAATCAATTCATTTCAGGCTCAATAGGCCTATAGACACAGTTTATAAATAAAGCAGTACTGAAACTAGGCCTATTTGTTGAGATTGACATACCTACGCACCGGTGGAGTGTTAGAGTAGTCCTCGTATTTTTTATAAAATGGATAAGTTACATTTTTATTATTTAGAACAACATTTACTTGGGTTCTATAACGATCGCGCGATCAAATAATGAAATAAATTAACGAGTTTACAAATAAAATTGGGTAATTAAAAAAAACTTGAACATTTTAAAAAGAAAAAGTCACCCTGCATCCATTCGCAGGTGTCAATATATAAATAGACTAAGCCAGTAACGCGCGAGAGCTGGTCAGACAAATAGACAGACAGACGGAATTTCGCATTTATAATATTAGTTATGTTTATGTTAGATTTTTAACTGTTGATATTCTGTCTTTCGTATATACTTTCTTTTGAATCTGTCCAACAATTTCCTTTGGATGAATTGCAAAGTGCTTGGATATTTTTACATTACAAAGTAATTAGTGTCCCAAATAACATTAGACTTTTTAGTTGCGTCATATAATTGTAGAAAATAAAAACATTTTATTACATTTTACGTTTTTATTTTTTTAAATTAAATGAGGCAACCAAAAATGTGATATTGTTTTGGTTCACTTACGAAGCTAACAACAACAACAACAAACAGCTAATTACTTGGTACCGAAAAAATATCCAAGCATTTTGCCGGTGTTCATCCCCATGGAATTGCTGTGGTTATAGTTAATGTATTAAAATAGGCGCCGTGCTTAGTAACCACAAAAAGTGACCATATCATGACCGCTCTGCAGTTCAAGAATATTTGTCACATGCCCATAATCCAGGCTTTCAGCTGTTCAGGGGCCAATGAGATTGGACATCTAGAACTAGAACTTAGGAACTGCTACCAGCCAGAATTGGGCTTTTTTATAAAAAACTAAGTAATTTAACCCTTTCGATTCAAACTGATTACTTTCTAAAATTACCCATTCGAGATAAAACCGTTTCCTTTTAAAACTACCCCTAATCCGAACGCTTTTCTATAACTTTCTGAAACGACCAATTAAGATGATACCATTTTGCTTGAAGACCACACCTAATATGACCGCATTCCGATATGATCTCGTCAAGATATGACCAATTTCTGAGGAGACCCCTTCCTTATAACTCCCCGATATGAACACTTGTAGTCACTTCCCGATATGACCGATAATATTTTTTTTACTAGCAATCAGGTTGAGTAACAAAAAAAAATTAATTTCTGCTCCACATTTTAAATAGAAACCATTAGTACTGTGCTAAAATATGCCGCTATGACAGATAGATGGACGGACGGACGAATCGAGTCGTACCAATAAGCTTCCTTTTTGCTTTTCGGTGTGACATCCAAGAATGATAACGGTTTTAAAAATTCAACTAGTAAGGAAGGCACACCGCCATATCATAATACTTTTGTAGTCTGAAAAAAACCTATGAAATTGGAACAAAGCAACAGCGGGTCGCTAGTAGATTTGTAGTCAAGTCACGTCACGCTATGAAATACTGGGAGTGATTTTATCAAGAAGTGCTCATTTTGGAAAGTGGTCTAATCAAGAAATGTTCATATCGGGACTTCATTTTATAAAATTGTTGCATTTGGTAAGAGTTCACATCTGGCAGCAGTCATTTAAGAAAGTGCCTTATACAAACTACAATACCATACAGTAGGTACTAATTAGAGAATGCAATCCAACCCGGCCGGGTCCGCCGGGCCCGGCCGGGTTGTGTGTTAGTGATGAAACCTTTCAAATATTTTATGAAAATTTTCTATACAGGGTGTAATCGTTAAGTGTAGTCGGGCGATTATTCTGTAAATGTAACAGATATCAGAAAACTTTAATCTGATATCGAGAGTACGCTACCCAATGAGTAAAATTACATTAATAACTTTTTAAATAAAACTAGAAATATCCCAAATATTTACTTCAAACTCTCCTTTGCGGCCGTAAGTCTCACGCAGCCTCAAATAATGTCGTAAGAGAAAAGTGCTTAAAATTCATTATTTACGCAAATAAACTGTATTAAAACAATTCATCAATCATTTTATAATGGTGAAATGACTAGGCCTTATATTGTCTTTCAACGAACGGCGTACTAAATGTATGGGAGGGTTTGAAGTTAATATTTGGGATAATTCTGGTTATTAAAAAAAAGTTATTAATGTAATTTTACTCATTGGGTAATGTAAATTCGACATCAGCTTAAAGTTTTCTGATATCTGTTATATTTACTGAATAATCGCCTGGCTGCACTTAACGATTACACCCTGTATATGAATGGAAAAATAATGATTCAAGGTTGATGTTTATTTCAAACAGGCTTATGAACAATTATCACAATAATCAGTCTCACTCAAGTCTCAAAATCACACTTATTACAGAATTGATTACTTTTACTTATGGGCGGAAAGGTAACATTCGTATCAGTAATTTATTCATTTTTATAAGTTTAAACAAGCAAGCTTTCTCTTTACTCCTTATAGTGTCTATTTGAACACATAGTAAAAAAAAAAACAAACTAATAACGTACATTCTACGAGTTGGCGCTCCCACGCAGCGCGCCGCGGTTTACTTACCGGGTCCGGTGACCGGGCCCCGTAAGAATGGTCGGGCCCGGTGGGTGCCTAAAAGGTCACCGGGCCCGGGCGGGCCCGGTTTGCAATCTCTAGTACTAATGCGTTCGAGTGGGGTCTTATCTAAAAGGATATTGTTTGTACTTTTAAAAACAATTTTCATACAAATATGTGGTCTAGTGTGCGACACAATAGGTAGCTAAACATTCCAAAAAAAATACCATTCCGCCCTTCACCGTTTATCATCGGTCCTCTCAGTAATTGCCTCTCTTCTTTGTTCTCCGCCAGCTGTATGATATACCAATACCACGTGCTTCGAAACTTCTCTTGCACTTGCTCAAATTACGTAAATCTGGGTCTTCCTCTCCTGTTTATCCCTTCAATTAACGAAGCTATAAATCTAAAATAACTCATGATAGTAAAATATTATGAGCTAAATAAATGTATGTCACTGACGATACATAACGTTTTAGAAAACAAAGTGAAGAAAAAATGTGATTAAATAAAATATTGTCTACATATATGTGCAATATTTTTAAAGTAATAAGCGATCTCATCATAACATATTTCGTTCAGACATGGTTTTTGCATTGTGAGCCCCTCATGTCCAAATTAAAGACGTTTCATGTCAAAAGTACCCTGTATTATTATGTATGAAACTAAATTTGTACAAAAATTTATCGAAATCGACTCAGTAGTTTAAGTGCGAAAGCCGTACAGATAGACAGACGGACAGGCAGACTTTCGCATTAATAATATAGTATGGATGACTACGTAAGCCTATTAATTGGTAATATTCTGACCATCCTACTTTGTTTTAAGTCTTTTTTTTTGCCACAGGCTAAAATCTCGCCTTTCAGAAGTCCAGTGGTTAGTAACATTGGACATTCTGTTCTAGAATTCCGATATTGGTACCAGAATTGGGCGTTTTTTATAAAAAGCTTAACCTTTCTGTTAAAACTAATTACTTTCTGAAACGACAAATCAAGATGATTTTGCTTGAAGACCACACCTAATATGACCGCTTTCCGATATGATCAGGTCAAGATATGACCAATTTCTGAGGCGATCCCTTCCTTATGAGACTACTTCCCGATATGAACACTTGTAGTCACTTCCCGATATGACCGATTTATGATATTATTTTTTTATTTATGATCTTGAAGTACCTGCAAATTTTATATTTAACATCAACAAAAACCATTTCTCAGCTAATGATACTCAATTGATTAAGCTACTACTACTATTAAAACGGTATTTCTCTTTGAACATAATCTATTTTATCTCTCCGTACTAGCCAAAATGCATGCGGCTCCGTCTGACTAGTGTTATAAGGAAATGAGAGCATCGAGAGACATACATTTCACATTTTCAGATGAACCGAAAGTATGTTTCTTAATTTTTTGACTAGCAATACGGTTGAGTAAGGAAATTTTATAATGTGTTCAATATTTCAAATATATAGCATTAGTAATGTACTAAAATATGTCGCTATGACAGGTAGATGGACAGATAGACGGATGGACAGACGGACGGAACGAATCGCACCAATAACTTTCCTTTTTACTTTTTGGTATGCCACCCAAAAATGATAACAGTTTTAAAAATTCAACCTGTAAGGCAGGCACCATATCATAATACTTTTGTAGTCTGAGAAAACCTATGAAATTGGAACAAAGCAACAGCGGGTCACTAGTAGATTTGTAGTCAAGTCACGTCGCGCTATGAAATACTGGGAGTGGTTACACCGAGAAATGCTCATTTTGGAAAGTGATCAAATCAGGAAATGTTTATATCAGGAAGTAATTTTATGAAATAGTAGTATTTAGGAAGGGGTCACAACTGGAAGTGGTCATTTTAGGAAGTGCCTTGTACGAGGTACAATACAAAATACAACAGGCTCTTTTGATAAGTCCGTAACGAATAATTTCTGAAGAAGCTTATTACTTTTTAATACACTGTTTGGATCAGCCTGAATCAAATGTGTTTATTTCTTTTGATACTCCATGTGACCTGTTTAAAAAATACGACATTACTCTTTTCATTAATAATTTGAGAGCTTTGTAGGTACATGGTCTAGTGGGGTCTTATATAAAAGGGATTTGTTTGTATACTTTAATACTATTTTCATACCAATATGAGGTAAATTTTGTGACAAAACAGATAATAAAACTTGCAAAAAAAAAACCATCCCGCCCTTCACCGTTTATCATCAGGTCCTGTCAGTAATCGCCAGTCTTCTTTCTTCTCCGCCAGCCGTTTGATGTTCCAATACGACGCGGTTCGAAAATTTTCTTCCACTTGCTCAAAATATGTCAGTCTGGGTCTTCCTCTTCCTTTTGTCCCTTCAATTAACGAAGCTATAAATCTAAAATGACAGTTTAATATTATTAGATTATCTGACACTTGAAACATTAAATACAAAAGCAAATTAAAAAAATAAGTAACAGAAAAATAACTAAAAACTTGAAATAAAAGTAAACTAACAACTTAAATAATACTATAACTAAAACCTGAAATCTGGCCTGGCCACATGTCCACGGCGCGGAGTCGTTACCGTGAAACGGCGCGGCGCCGTTTTACCGTGCATATTTACGGTCCGCGCTGTGGAAATACACCGCGCGGTGCCGTACTGAGCGGGTGCACGGTGGGGCGCCGCGTTGTACCACGACGCCGTGTTATTCAGGCGCGAAAAGACAAATAAAAAGAATGTTCTGGTCAAACCCATTACTTTCTATTATGAATCAGGATGGGAGTAATTTTAAGAGGAAATACGAGGAGGACAAAACATAGCAGGCGCCCGAAGCGTGCGTCCGGGGCGTTGCGTTCTGCGCGCTCCGATTAATTGTAAAGAATTGTATGTGACGAATTATAGCAAGCGGCCGAGGTGCCGCAGCTCATTATAGCTTAGGAGCAGTAGTAGATAACAAGTTAGCAGGTAAGGCGGTTACGAAAATTACTTACCTCCAGGGGAGCCACTTGTCTGTTTTACATTAATTGTAAGCGCATTGTAGCTTAAGAGCAGTAGTATATGACAAATTACTAGGTAAAGCATTTAGGACAATCACTGACCACCAGGAAAGCCGCTTGCCTGTTTTACACTTGTATGCTCATTGTAGCTTAAAAGCAGCAGTAGATTACAGATTACCAGGTGAAGCATTTAGGAGAATTACTTACCACCAGGGAAGCCATTTGCCAGTTTTACACTTGTATGCATATTGTAGCTTAAAAGCAGTAGTAGATGACAAATTGCCAGGTGAGCCGGTTAATATTGACATAGCTTAGTCACCCCTCCAATCAAGACGAATCCAACGACACCTCACAAAATATTAATCAAAATCCATCAAACCGTTTAGGGTGCAGCGCATGGCACAGAAATGACATACATACATACATACATACTTACATACATACATACTTACATACATACATACTCACTTACACTCGAAAAACATATAACCCTCCCTTCTGACGGCAATCGAGTAAAACATGTTTTCATTTCGTACAGCTATACCGCGTACCTTATGAAAATGAAAATGAAAAATTTATTTTGCAAGTTGGCCATATAGGCTCTTTTACATGTCTGAATCTACTAGCGCTTCAGAAAATCGAAGATAAGTACTACTGAGAAGAAACGCCGCAAGAAACTCAGCTATAGTAGTTATAGTTAATCCTAACATTTTCAAAGGTCCCACAGGTTCTCTAAATACGTGTTGCTTTTGAATACAAGGAGATTACAATATTATTTTATCTTGATACAGACATTCTAAAGTACTCGAAAAATTTGTGTTCACTTATTTTCAACACCTCGTATTTCCTCTTAAAATTACTCCAATCCTGATCCATAATAGAAAGAAATGGGTTCGCCCACAAATTTTTTTTTCGCGCCTGTACAATACAACACGCCGTCGTACGTGGCCAGGCCCTCAGACCTATGAATTATGATCACTGTTAATGATCAGTGATGGCAACGAACTTCGCCTCTGGTCACCTGTCTTTTCTGTAATTTTGTACACGATGGCTTTTATCATAGACAAGGCGCCAAGCCCCCAACATAAAAGCTTCTGCTTATTGCTGCATATTTATACGTTTAGGGGCTCTAGATAAGACGAAATCATGGCAGATATTCGACGCAGGTGGCTTCCCGCAAAGGGCCGTTCGGCATCTTCCACAGTATAAACGTCATAACGTTTGACCTGTTGCCGTCGTCCCGAGGCGTACCAGGCGACCAGCTGTTGCAGGTCAGTTCGAGCACGACGAAGAGATCTAGTCGCAGCAATGAGGGACAACCACAGCGTCCACCGTGAAATCGTGGAAGTCTTGTTTTAGTGTGATAGAGTCAGATTCTAACCAGTTCAGTTTGCTAGTTGCAGTTTGAGCTACCACTTTTTAAATAGTGATTAATTGATTGATTTGGAAAGCGAGAGAGGCGGGACCTAAAGGCTGGCAATAAATTAATATGTATCTTAGGGTTGCTGGTTTTGAGATCACTTACCAAGAACTGGAAAATGTTCAAATTGTTCTGGGTTTTCTTTCACGTAAATAGTGTAACAGCATCGCAATAGCTTAGACAATCCCTTTGTCATCGAACATTTTTTTTCCTCTGGCAGGTCATAGACCACAGATTTTTTATTTTTATCCTTATATCAGCCTGAATCTGATGAAAAGGTTTGTTTCATTAAAAAGTTCTCAGGTCGGAGAAAATCCTATCACTCGACCTAATATAATTGTAAAACGAAATAAATAAGAGTCCATGCTGCGGGCAATTTTATTCTGTAATAAATAAAGGATAGTATCATTGCGTGTATGATACAGTGCACAGTTGCACCGTTTTGATCCGCGAACCACTGCACGGAACCTTTTCACAGTAAATATTTTAAAGATGTGACAATCCCTGTGAAGGAATCAGCATGTCATTTATTGTGGAAAAGTACCACAGTAATCGTGTGAGCCGGATGAAATTTAATATAGTTGTAAACTTTAAATTTCTACCTTTTTGAGAAATTTCTGCAGTTTGTCCATATCCTTTTACTCAAGGCAGTTTCTTTATTTGTTAAACGAACGTTTATTCCATTTATATTGTAATAAAAATGAGTCATTTTACGTTGTATCCAAAATCAGAAAAAAAAAATTATAGTTTTATCATTTCCTTTGGAAGACTATATCCTACTTTGCAAAACTCATTGAAAAAAGAAAATTTTAAAATACAAAAAAAAAGATACAACGAGATTTGAACTTGGTCTTTCACGATCTTTACCCATGTAAATGTTACCACGGAACTAAATAGGTGGTCACGTGACTGGTCGAAATTGTCAATAGGTTTTTACTCACCTATATTAACTGTCACTAATTGACGCACCCATCTAAAAATTTCACACACACATGGTTGCGGTTGTACTCCCACAACGGTAAAATGCATCATAATTTCCTGGATCCTACTGCAGTTCAGGATCGGTAAAGCAACTCTTTGTTTGGTTTTACGTAAGTAATGAATCCATAACTAACTATTTCCAAAAAAATCCGTTCAAATTAATGTCCTAGAAGCTTCAAAAGGTGAACCGACATTTTCTATGGGAATCGAACCCCCTTAATAGTCAAAAGGAGCCCAATTCTCGTTTCATACGAGTTGCATATCACTTGCGACATATCTACGTCTAAAAATGACAGATTTCCAACAGATTTGACAGTTGTTTTCGTGAATCTCCCATAAACTGAGATTGGTCGTTAGTATTTTTTTTTAATCTCTTTATTTTAATTTTTGAAATCTTTTTAGGGTTCCGTACATCGAAAGGAAAAAAATGAAACTCCCATAGGATCAGTCGTGTGTCTGCCGGTCTGTCCGTCTGTCACAGCCAATTTGCTCCAAAACTACTGGACCGATTGAGCTGAAATTTGAAAAACATACGTAAATCGGTGACCCAAAGATGGATGTGTAAAGTAAATAAATGAATTTTAAACATGGGCCGCTTTTAGGGGTAAAATAGAAAAAAAAATTGTAAAATATGTTGTGTGACATATCAAATGTAAGGGCTCGATGTGACAATCTCAATTATATTTCCTTATAATTATAATTCTAATAGGTATAAAATTATTTAAGAAAATAGGTGAACATGTATAATTTCTCCTCTTTTTTCCGGAACTACTGGGCCAAAAATTTTGAAAAAATACAGGAAATAGTGCTTAACCTGTAGATTATAGGAAAACCTATAAGAAGTCTTTGATGTTTAAAGTAACGTAGGTAATTTTACAATATTTTCTAACGTATACGGAACCCTCTCCACGCGAGTTTAACTTCCACTTGTCCGTTTTTAGGTAGTGTGGGGCACTAAGAAACGAATTTTGGAAAATCCCCCATTAAAGGGGTAACAAGTACATAAAACAACTACGCGGCCAAAGTCACGTGTAAAAGCTAGTGACTTAGAAATTCAGATAACAATGACAATAGTAATACCGCTGTCACAATTGTACCTCAACGTTTATTTTGTCCTAATTTAATTTGTTAACTGCGAAGACAACCGTTTGCTTTCATGTGTTTGAGTTAATTCTACATGGCGTAGTTGCGTTCGAATACACACTCGTAGTTGTTAGTTACACAGTTATAGTTTGCTATCCAGTGTGCAAATTTGTACAAGAGAATGCCTAGTCCTGTTAAATTCTAATTCGAAGCGATTAAATTTACATGAGATTTACGTTACCAATTTGTTAGCAACGCAAGAGCGCCATCTATTGGTGTCACGAAGTCACATTTAAAACTGCAACGGTTGCACTTCTGAGATAAATATGATTGACATGTTTTGAGCGGGCATTCTTACTTTGTCTCTAAAAAAACATAAATTGCTAACCACTGTTGCGGATTATAAGGCCACCAACTTATCAGTGATTCTCTTAGAACCGCTGGTTTTCTACGAGTGGCGGTGATCGCTTCACGTTAAATAATTAATAGATTCAGGCGTTACTTTGCGGAGGTCCATATCAACAAACTGGAACAAATTACCTTGCTACTCCGCGAAACCAGTGCCGGGCTCGTGCAAAATAGCTGCGTCTGTGCGACACATATATGTTCATGCAAAAACCCACCGTCCTCCGCTTCCAAACGAAACAACATATATTTTGGCGCTTCACGTCAACTGACTCGCATGCTCATTTGGGGAAAAGGACTGATAAAGTTTAATAAGCTTACCGTTTTGTCCTGCAGCAAACTTATCCTACAGTTCAAATGTGCGTCCTCCCCTAACTGCACAGTTATCTTGGTTACATTCCCAACTGGAACATCTTCAAACGTGGGCCCATATCTTCTATCATGGTCAAAGTACGTGTTCCTTGCTGCAGATACCACATGTGGTACCACAATCTTCCCAAGAACCGGCCGGTCTGTGATAGCCTGGGACGTAGGCTGTGGCGACGGCTGCGGCACTTTGAAAGACTTGGTACTGTCAATAGTGGAGTTTCCAAGTCGCAGCATTATGGGAGCCGGTGAGGGCGCCGAGCTGAGAGCGTAGAATGATGACACTGTTTGCTCTTCGGTTGTGAGGGTTGATGGGTTCTCTGTTGACAAAAGAATGAAAGTCGGGTCAAAATGGAATAAATATAAATGTTTTCTGTCCTGTGGTCAAATATTGACTTGGGTGGGTTAGTGTTCATCATAAAACAATTTTGCCCTAAGCACATAAATATTACTCAAAAAATATTTTTATTAAGAATATTTAAAAATTTTACACTTCTTAAAGCTAGATTATAATTGGTATGGGTTAATTTTGGCCGTCAGGCATAGGTTCTTCTATGATTTTTACGTCCACTGGATTAAATGTTTTCGAAAGATAAACAGGTTCATGATTACAGTATCCTAATCTATGACAGTAGAAATTCCAATACAACAAAACAGATCATTTCGTAAAGAATAAACAAAATTATTTCTTGTTTAGTTAAGTTTATAGTGAAAATCATAGAAGAATTTAATTAATATAAATATATAGCTTTCATCCTTTCCAACAGTAATTATAATAATTTTCAAAGGATCGCTCGCTCTAAGCTGACACATAATTAGTGTTGACGGTCTCAACTCTAACAGATTGTTCACGATAGCTTTTGTTGTGGAAAACATTACTAGCATTATTCTACACTATCCATCATAAGGCTCCTCTAATTTTAATCCAGATTTAGTTCAAAATATCTCTACTAAACCCTACTTTAATTTTCCTCTTTAACGTACAGTCAACCATTTGATTTCTATTTAGGCCACTGTTGAACGTCGCAATTTGTCATCGCTGGGATTTTATGACATTTATTCAGAAGCTATTATGACGTCTACCGTGAAAAGGTTCTACAGTGGCCCATGAAACAAATTGGTTGACTGTACGTGGACCTGATTTAATTGCTACCAGTTATGGGCAGACCTAGCCCCCTTTTTCTCTAAGGGCATCAGCGTGAAGCTCAACGTCGAAACATCGTTCGTTTTTGCTTACTTTTGCTGGCTTCCTAGAGCCAGACAGCACTACCCGACCTGCGTCTGCTCGAGGGGAAATGTTATCCCAACTTTAGGCGCGATTGTCTGTATATTGTTAATATTAGTGTTGGATATTGGCTGCAAGAATTCAAACTCAATAGCGACATTCATAACTACAACACGAGGAATAAGAATAAACTCTTTGTACCCCGCCACCGTCTCCGCAAAGTAAGTACGTCGTTCGTGGGGAACTGTATACGTTTTTGCAATAGGGTACCCCGTGATGTGCTGGATATGCCTTTGAGTAGATGTAAGTCTCACATTAAGAGGAAACACAAGGGCCGTTTTTCCATTAAACGTCGTCCCCTGTTTCCTCTTTGGATAATGCCAATAGAGCAATATTTTTTTTCCAACAAATCGATGGCCACTATTATGCATGTCCCTATGTTTTCCTTTTTTCAATAAATTAATTATTAAAAGAGATATGAACATTCAAAAACTTTAAAAATAGGCAAGATTTTCGGCTGCGTTCATACATTCAGAAAACAAATTTTACTAAATTATTTAAAAAAGGAAAAAATAGGAACACTGCCAAGGCCTTTCCTTAATTTTTAATGAAAAAAGTAGTTAAATCGGTTAAGTTTTGGAGAAGGAATCAGGGGTCTACGAATCGTTGATTTTGTGTACTTTCAATAGGTATTTTCAGTCCAAGCTGCAGCTGTCTCTATTGCGCTCTGCGGGGGGAGGCTTGATAGATGGAGGCAGCAATAGATTTTATAAATACCTATTTTTCAATTCTCTAGGCCTTGAGGTTTCCTCTTAAGCGACACTCGCTCAGTAGGGCTTATTACAGTGTGAGTAAATTCTTAAAATGGCAAAAGTGCTTTTAGGCACTTGTCATAGTATTAATTATATATTTGTATCTATACCTATCATAGATAGATAGCCATGTTCTTCATTGTTTTTAGTATCTGTAATGTACAGTCAAGGAATTTAATTTCCAACCCACCTAAGGTTCAATATCGTATAGCAAACTGTCACCATAAGAGCTAACTAGAGCAAGACGTGAGTTTGACATATCGACCTTAATGCATTGCGAATGTCTGACGACATTTCAGCGAAATGGGTAGGGAATTAAATTCTTTGACTGTATAATTGTGTATTTATTGTGATTAATCAATATTTTGTTTATACATTTTTGTAACCGAAATTTCTTTCGATTTTTATTTTAAATGTACGAGGGTAGTTGTACCCGTAAAATCAATAATGTAATGACTGTAAGACGAAGCACATTGAAAATTTCGCAGGGTAGGGCAGCGGCAGTGTGGCGAAACTGGAAAACGCAAGTGTTGCAGGTTCAAGTCCTGCCATTGCCCTAATTTTTCTTTGTGTTGTCATTACAATTTTAATTTTGTTTATATTCTAATATTATCTAAACAAAAATTACGTGTTTTTTTTTTTAATGACTTTTATTTTTGCTGATCGTAGTCCTCGCGAAGGGTACGGGCGGCTACGATTGCTTAACAAATGACAATTTACTTCAACACAGATAGGCGATTTAACAATAGTCAAAAGGCATGCCTATTGTAGGTCTGAGAGAACTCAAAAACTTAAAATTACATGTAATAGCGCCTATTTGTGGCCTTTTTGCAGAATAAATATTTGAATTTTAAATTGATTTTTGGCTCACCTGTGGCAAACTGGCATACGACTATCTGAGTGAGCAGGAGCACGGCCACGCCCCACATGGCGCCCGGACGAGGCTTCGCCCCGCAAGCTTCATAATCTGTAACAAGACACATACGGTTTTAGTTTATCAACAGTTTCCGAAGATGCTGGGCGGCTAAGCCCTGTGATTTTCTTAGTGAAGGCACTAGAGTGGCTGGGCGCGTATCTCGATGTTGAGAGAGAAGAGCTCAATCGGGTTTATTTATAAATAATATTGATGATAAAGTGTCTATTCTGTCACTGCAGAAACATATTTTTATAAATTTTTGTCGTGTTCTCTAATACTCGTACGTTACTATTTCAAAAGCAACCTTAATCTTAGCTGCTTTGTTTTGATTTGATAATAATAAATACAGTAGGCTATTTTTGTTTTAATAACTTGTTATGTTATTTCATAAATGCAGTTATTAAGATATATTCTTATTTACATGATGTTTTTGCTTGGTAGTTATTTGATGTTTTACGTCACATATCATGACTTCGCTTTATGTCATTGAAATCGGAAATTAACTTTGTCAAATAATGATAATCGTCATTCTTTCTTACTGGTGTCCAAAGTTTGTACCTCAGAACGAACTATTTCTTTTGCTTGTCGCTCAGTGTCCTTCTCCTACTCAGCTAATTAGAAAGAGACGCAGGTACTACGCGACAAAAGTCGCAGTGTGTCTCGCTAGCCACCCGGCTATGAGAACTATGTCCACACTTGTAAAATAAATAGCTCGTAAATATAATTTACTTTCGAAAACTATCAAGAAGAATCTGTTTGTGCAAAATCAAGGTTTAACTTTGTGAGGTTTTTAAATGGGAACTCCTACCCTCACATTAGGGGAATGAACCGAAAAGTCATTTATATCGGTCTGGCCCGAGTTCACGACGATGAAATCGAGGGCCGAGCAGTTTTGAACAAATCTCACGATTTATTGCTCAATATAAAATAACAATTCAGGAATAAACAGCAGAGCCCTGAAAGCTGTCATCGATCAACTTGTCAAGTTTTTATACAAGACTGCGGGAAAGTTGAGCCGCAACTGTTTTTATTACTTAAGCGGAGTGCGGGAAGTGTCCATTGACTTTAAAGTTTTTGCGAGTACCAAGGTACACATTTGTAAATTGCTTTTCATCCTTCAGTAGAATTAGAATTCATTTTCATCCAGCGTGGGAACGCCGCTTGTATTTTGGGGAGTATACCGCGGGGGCCTCATTTCTAATTAGTTTACACTTTATTTTAGGCCATAGGTTTATTTTAGGTAAAACTTTGCATTGTTTTTTATTACATTTACATTCTATAACCTACTTATATGTATAACTATTGGGAGTTTATGCAATGAAATAAAATAAAATGAAATGAAATTTTTGTTCACAAGGACATATAGCTTAAAGGATGTTAAGTACATGTATATTAGAGATCCATGATACATTCGGCCGTTAGGCATGTGAAATTTTTCGAAAAATTAAGCTGTCAGTTTAATTGAGTACTAATATTTACAATTATAATTCCATGCATGATAAAAATAAAAATAAAAAATAAATATCTCGGGAAAATTTACACCAATTGACCTAGTCCCAAACTAAGCAAAGCTTGTACTATGTAATTGTTGTTTTAAATAAGAAAATGTGCTATCTTGTTTGGTGTGTTTCTACGGCTACATTAACTATATTTTATTACCGGGTTTTTGAATACTTAAATTGAATCCATGGTCACTGTACTTTGGTTAAAAAAATCACCATCACAAAATCATCAATAAATACCATAATTACAATGATGAGTCACTGCGACAGGGTCATTTAGGTAACCTAAAAATTAATTGGTTGTTCGTAGTCCGTTTAACCTTCAGTTTTTGTCGAACATTTGAATCTTTTTACATTGCTAATACTTAATAAAACTTACAGGAATCTGAGACTCATGTTACATCGTATGTTAGACAATTTACCTAAACATCGGAATCGTAAGATTGGTGTAATTTTATATTAGAATAAAAATACCTTTTTTATACGATGATAGAAAGGAGGGTTAGTTTTCTCATTGTCTAATGAGAAAACTAACCCTCCTTTCTATCATCGTATAAAAAAGGTACATTTATTCTAATAAAAAATTACACCAATCTTACACTTATAACTAAAGGCCCTAAACTAATTCTAATTCGTACTAAAACGTAGTTTTGTTTTATTATGCATTTCCAAAAAGCAACTTGAAAACTGGAGGCCTTTATAACCAAGCTGTTAGTTACTAACCGCAACAAACCTTATAACGTATTAACCCTTTTAATCTTCAGTTCCCAAACCGCAGCATCCATTTCCCGAAGCAACAATATCCCTTGATTTATCCCGGATAGAATCTATCCCGAACAATACACAATACTTCGCCTAAGTAATTGCTCGAGTAATTTCCCATGGCAACTAGAAATATAACCAACCAGATTAGCTTGAGCCATGTCAGGACCAATTAACCACAAGCTGGGGAGACGTGGAGGCGAAACAAGAGCTTCAGTTATATTGGTGGTTGCTTCCAGTAATCTCTTAGGAGATATTTGTATACACGAATTATGGGTTGTATTTAAGACTGTCGTTAACAATTGTTAAGTGTTTTTTTCTTATTTATTGCCCTCTGGGTAGCTATTAGAAGATACTATGTTACGTTTAACAATAATTTCTCGTTACTCGAAATTACCGCAGTAAATATTTTGTTGTTTGTCTAGATGAACAATAAATTGCTTTATTATTTTCAGTTACACATGTCATGTGTCCATATTAGTACATATTAGTACAGACAACTGAGTATTTTTTTATATTAAAGCCGACAAACTGGCAAGTGGTTCACCTGATGTTAAGTGATCACCACCAGGGCTGCTGGTGCGTTGCCGGTATTGTAAGAAGCGGTACCATCGTCTTTTGCAGTGGGCGCCTGCATGATGTCGCGGCATGATGGAAAAAGCGCTTGGTAGGACCTTGTGCAAGTTCCGTTCGGATCGCTACCACCATCTTGCTCGCTAATCCTGCCGCTAAGCAGCAGTGCTTGCACTAAAACATTTCGTGTGGAAGCGGAGGAGGATGGGTTTTTGCATAAATGTATATATGCCGCGCAGACGCAGCTATTTTGCACGAGCCCGGCACTGGTTTCGCGGAGTAGCAAGGTTATTTGTTCCAGTCTGTTAAAAGGATCGCATCATCGTCACTTTTTCGTCGAGCAGTACGGTAATGATCTGTGTTTATCTTATTTTGGTTGTAATTTGATATCATACTGTACGGGCTTTCTCTAGTCCCTTTTGGCCAGATTCATCGTTAGTCAATTAAAAGAAACCTTACTACCTTTATGTAAAGATTATTAAAGCTAATTCGTTCGAAACACATCTGAGTCGAAAAGTTCTCGAATGACGGCCGCGCGGCCGCGTATTGGAAAGCGCAGCGTAGGACGACCAGCCACAAGATGGTCCGATGACCTCATACAGGTAGCAGGAAGGCATGCCGCTTCCTACCGGTCACTTTGGAAATCTATGGAGGAGGCCTATGTTCAGCAGTGGACTTCTTGTGGCTGAGGATGATGATGACGTCTGAGTTACTCTTCACGAAACCGTGCCATTTATAATAAAAATATGACGAAAATCAGCAGCAGTTTCAACTGCTAAAAACATTTTACATTATGTTTATTTTTCTGCTTATTTAAATAACTTCTTTTGTAGGGACGGCCACTAGCATGGCAAGATGGACGCTTGCGGCTAATTATTCTTACCAAGACGAGTTATCTTTCATATTTGCAAAAAGAGGAATTTTATCATCATTATACATTCAAATTAAATTTAAAATGCTATATAATGAATGGCAACACAAAGAAAAATTAGGGTAATGGCAGCACTTGAACCTGCAACATCAGCATTCCGTGCCTTGCGTTTGCCAGTTTTGCCACACTACCTCTACCATACCCTGCGAATTTTTCAATGTGTTTCGTCTTTACGGTCATTACATTATTGATTTTTGTTTGGGAAAACTACCCTCGGTGTCATCTATGAGAAACTTGAGCAAAAAAAATCATCATTTTCTGCAACTTAGCTTTTCCTTGAAGCGGAATTAGCCAATTTTTAAATACGTCAACAACAATTCCTTAAAGTGCTAAAGAAGAGGCCCAGGTCTCCAATTTCTATTTTCTAAGGTCCCTTTCTACGGAAAGTAGCAAACAACTTTAATGAGTTATTCGCCATCTCACGTTCCTAATTCAGTCAAAGCGATGTCTAGATAAAATACAATTTGAGAGCTTTAAGTGCTAAGTGAACTTAGGACAGACAGGACAATAACGTGATAAAGGGAGGGATAGAAATTTGTATTGTTTTCCGATACAACAGCTATAGAGATTTAACTTCGCATTTTTACTAAGTCCATGGTATGAAGTGTTTTCAAACGGTGGAATACTAATGTTTGATCAGTGTTTGATACAGAGAAAATCCACAATTTTATGATTATGATAGATTTAGCAACATATTAAAGTGTTATTGGAAATATACTGCATTTATTTATTTACGATTTTCCGCTAGTGCGCTCGCGTCATAATCATAATTTAAATTTAAGCGAAGATGCAAGCAAAGACAAACAAATATGCGTGGAAGCTTGTGTATTATTATCTTGTATACTTTTTCTTTTTTTGTGAAAGAACAAAAAAAAATTAAATACGAAATACAGATATTTTCATGACTCAACTTTCATGTTTATTTCAAGTATAGACATACATTTATTATTAAGTTATTCTTGTAACAGCATTTTTTACAAATCTCAGGAGCATGACAACGTTTCATTGTAATTGAGCTGATTTATTTCTGGTAAAAAGTGATTTTTATAAAGTTTAGTTTATGTAAAACAATGTTACAATGTTACGCAAGGCACAGAATGCTGATGTTGCAGGTTCAAGTCCTGCCATTGCCCTAATTTTTCTTTGTGTTGTCATTACAATTTTAATTTAATAATTTGAATGTTAAAAACATTTAAAATAAAAATCGAAAGAAATTTCGGTTACAAAAAATTTAATGTTACAAAGCTACATGGTAGATATTTAAGCGAGTAGAAGCTTTAATTAAATAATTAAAAAATAAGCTAAATTCTCTTGAATTCAGTGTTTAAATCCTAAAGTACAAATATCAAGAAATGTATTAAAGTCTGAGCTCAGGATTTTTGATTAAACCTAACTTAATGATGTTCACGCCCCATTTACTTGGAATAAGACTTTGTTAATGTTTCATAATCCCAGCATCTCTGTTAACATCTTTCTCGATACTTAAAATTTCAACTCCTGTTTATTTTAGACTGAAACTTTTGGGTTTACTTAGAAATTTTAATGTTGAACATTTTATTTTACACTGAATTTAAATAAGTATCTATGCTTCGTTAATTATACCAGTCAAATCATTAATTATGTTCTTTAACCGCGACTTTATTAACATAATTTTTATTTATGCATTTAACGATATTGTATAGATTTTTACGGGATAAAAATTACCCTATGTTTTGATTTAAGATATGATCTATCTCTCCGTTAAATTTCTTCTAAATCCGTTAAAGTTTGTGTCAGAAACAAAAAACCACACATCTATACTTTCAAATGTCCAAATTATCTAAACAACATTACTTTAGCATTTATTATATTAGTTAGATAGTTGATACAATTTTAAAAAGAAAGAAAGACAATAATTGATGGATAAGTACAATTTAAACAAAAAGAAGAACATAATTTTTTTCCAAAATGGAGCATAATTTTGGCGAAAGCACCAAAACTACCACTCAGCATTACTGCCTTGATGAACCAAGTTTTCAGTAAAAAGTAGACACGGTTTGAGTTGGTCGTTAAAAATAGTGTGGCGACTCTAGCGCCATCTAGTGTTGAGTAGAGGAAACCAACTGACATGCGCTACTTCGCGCCAACGAAGTTTCGTAATACGGACGCATATACACAACTTCCAACTTTCATCCTTCGGCCTTCGGTCCCCAGGCATAACACCGCCTGGTGAGAGATCTCTCTTATGCGACCTACCTCTACAATAGTAAAAACATTTGTTGTATCAAGACAAACGGTAAAAATAATATTCATGTCTCATATTATATTTATTCCATTATCTATATTTAACTCCAGTATAATTTACAGAAAATCCAAGATCAATTATATTTGCCCCCCTTTGGAAAACTGACGCCTTTTTGCAGCTCCAACTTAAATGTTTACTTATGATAATAATAATAAAATCCTTTATTCTCATTCTGCAAACGTCCATACACAAATACCTTCCAGACTTATATACATAAAAATGTATAACTAAATACATACATAGACTGCTAAAAACATAACCCTTTCTTTAGGCTTTACCGTTGTCGGGTAAAAATAAAACCAAATTATTTCTATGACAAGTTCTCCAGTGGCAGGCTGCCCTTGAACCGCCGAAACATAGTGTATAATAGGGTACATGACTTTGCAGTAAAAAAAATATAAATAAACATTTCATTTGTAACAAAACTTCTCGGAAACGTAGTTAGCCTCGCCTACAAATAGTTGGCTCAAAGAGATCTTTTACATGAACTGGGCCCAAGCGTGATCGGGGGCCCTAAAAACTTCGTTTGCCCACTGTTCGGCAGTCACGCACCGACGTATCGACCAAGCTGAGAATGATTCTCTAAACGCGACAGCGACGAGCTCGACGCCGAGGTAGCACCCTGTCTTGCTCTAGCACGCTAGCTCGAGTGAATGAGACAGGGCGATGCATTAACGTCGAGTCCGACGATATTGCGATAAGATAATAACACTGTATTGGAAGTTAAGGCGAGACTTTTTGCCTAAAGTCGAAGAAATGTTGAAAGAAATAGTCGTTGCGACAGCGACGTAGTAAAGTTCTTGACATAAAATCACGCTTTTTTCCCAGTGGGATAGGCAGAGAGTATTATGAGAGCAGTGAGTGAAGGAAAGTTCGTAGGATGGAAATGATAAGCTGGATGGAAAGAAATACTATACAGGTTTTGAGTATAATGTGAGAAATTAGAAACAATTTTACCACTTTTGGTATAATAGACTATTAATATAATAATATAATATAATATTACGTTTCGTAGGTTAGTTGAGAGATCTGGTGGGCTTTTTGATCTAAAGCTTTGCAAGTTTCAACGGGTCAGCAACTCTCTTGAGGTCACTATACCATGCTCTTTTTTCCCATTTCCGGTTGAAAATAAAAAGCCCTATCATTTAAAAAAGTTTGGGAAATGTTGACAAACGTACACCCACACAGCTTTTTAAGTATGTCTTAAATGTTTATAAGATATTGCTGGCATTGGGGGGGGGACAAACAGAAATTACTAAACCTCATTTGACCGCTACCAAGCTACTTTAGCTACGAGTATTAGTTTGAGTGTAAAAAAAAATTAGCTTCTATTTTAGTGTAATATTATATGTAATATTATAAAGATCTTTAATTTTTTTTCTTAATATACAGACTTATACAGACCCCTCGTATTATTTTTTCTTAAATATACAGACATCAGCCAGTTACAATTTTTATTATATGTACCATTGCGCAACGGTCAACAACAAAATATTCTTTATCTACACATATATCATAAATGCTCTATAATGCGTTCAGAAACCGTAGGCAACGACCAGCATTATAACAACCAATATTATTATAAGAATTTTGCTACTTTGTTTCTATATTTGTTGAAATTAATTTTTAATTACATTATTTTAATGTTTACAGTCTATAGATATTTAATAGGTACCAGCACTAGTAGCTAGTAGCAATGCAGGTCATTGCCCTATGGCTTCTGAACCCATCATAGACTACTTATGATATGTGTGTAGATAAAGTAATGTATGCAACACTGTACATAATTAGGTCTTAAAACACTCGTGTGATCCTATTATGAAACTCGCTGGCGCTCGTTTCATAAAACCACACTCGTGTTTTAAGACCCCTCATTATGCAACAGTTGCATAAAATACTATTATTATGCACCAAACATGCACCATATAAAATACAAAAAATACAGAAAAAACAAAGAAACAAATTAATAAGAATTAACGGACGGGATTACGAGCAACCTAAATCAAGTCAAGTAAAGAAATTTTCATAAGTTCAAGAGAATGTTAGCACCATTTTTTTAATGTTGTACCTAAGTGAAATGAAATTTATTTTTGACTTAGTAATATAATAAATCATTCTTGAGCCCGAAGATACAATAAGCGAATTCGCAAGCGCGAATCAACATCAAACATGCCAAAACACTCCAACCCTTTACCTATTCCTTAACTTCTTAAATTAAATTTCAGCGAACTTTCCGCAATTTCTTTAATAATACGAAACTCCTAAATCACTGACTTTTGCTCTTAAATCTTAGCATGAAATTAAACTGCAAGTCGTCGTGTTACGAACTTATATCGTGCTGCCTAATTGTGTTAGAATTACTTCCTTTATGGATGGAAACCCTGTGTTTCATGATATAATTATACTCTTCCTGTACCACTACCATGAGTTGCTATCGAATACTAATAATCCACAAGATGGTCCGATGACCTCATACAGGTGGCAGGAAGGCGCTGGTTGCATGCCGCTTCCAACCGGTCACTTTGCAAATCCATGGAGGAGGCCTATGATCAACAGTGGACTTCTTGTGGCCGAGATGATGATGACTAATAAGCAGTGGGCGTCTTCTGGCTGATATGATGATGATGATGATGATGATGGTACTACAGGGACCGTACGTTACTGTATCGACAAGTAACGCTACAGACTTACAGACGTAACATAGTGGGCAAGCAATTTATACCGAATTGTTACTGTCACCTGTAGATATAAATTACACAGTATAAGCAGTATAAGCAGTAAGGAATCTCCATACAAACGCTCGAAACTGGCGCACTCACACAGACGCACCCTCAACACGGCCGCTAAGGTTTTATCGCGTTCCCGTCAGCCATTATTTGATCGTTATAGAACCCAAGTGATCGTTGTTATAAGTAATAATAATATAACTTATCAATTTTACAAAAAAATAAGAGGACGACCCTAACGCTCCACCGGAGTGTAGGTATCTATCTCAACAAATAGGCCCAGTTTCGGTACTGCTGTATTTATATACAGTGGAAATTATCTCACTTTTTGTATACTTAAAACGGGCGCCATGTTTTTATACAAGCGACGGGACGCGTGCTGGCACTGTGGTTTTCACAGACTTAATTTAAATATTGACACATCAGTCGCTTGAGTTGAGCTGATGTAAAGTCCCACATGTTTTTTTTTACAACGGCGCTGTATGAAGCTTTTATAACGCCCGCAGCACTCGGCTAAATAGAATTTTTCTTTAGTCACATTTGCAAATGTCAATCAATTTTAAAAACTAACGCAGCGTTATAAATGTACTTATGAATAGGTAAAAATATTTATCTATACACATATCATAAATGCTCAATAACGCGTTCAAAAACCATAGAAAATGACCAGCATTATTACCACTAATGTTATAATAAGAATTTTCTTGTCTGTGGTAGTAGGTAAATCTGTTCTTTATTGGGTAGTATCTCTTAGTAGTCTGTGTCTATTGGTGATACTGATCACATTACCGATATCTCAGACGTTATGAATTTAAATTTGGAACAGCTGTCAAAATTCAAGTTGGTCTCTATTCTAGTATCCATAGATATTAAAACAGTTATCGATACGAAACGTCAACTCAGTATGATTTTTAAATTAAACGCACGACATTTGATCTCGAGTGACGTGACAATAGGGACTTCATTCGTTTGTGTATGATTTAAAAAAAAACGTTCGTCTTGACGGATAGATCGAATTGCCGCCATACTTGTTGACACTCGTTTGTTGGTTTTTTGCTGTTACGGTTTTGTGCAATTATGATATGTGTGTAAATAAAGTAATGTATGCAACTGTATATATTTAGGCCTTAAAACACTCGTGTGATCCTAAACTCGCTGACGCTCGTTTCATAAAACCACACTCGTGTTTTAAGGCCTCTCATTATATAGCAGTTGCATAAAATACTATTAGTGTGTTGTTCTAATCCAGCAAATAAGTGCGCAATCCATCAAGATACAGCCCTATATCTTCTTATTTATTCAAATAAAAATTATTGGATCTTGTTGATGTGATTACACAGGGTGGCGTAGAATGCGGAGCTAACGCGTCATGACGCCACGTTAATTATTTTGACGTAGCTCAATTTTGGCTGCGTCAGCGTATTTTGAGCTGCAGTGAGGAGTCAGGAGTTTGATGGCTCCGGAGGAGTGTTATTATTGTTTATTAGCAATGATTAAATCATTATGATCTCTTTATATTTTCTGCTAAAAAAAACTACAACTTCTAGTGTCAACGCAACTACGACAGAAATAATACTGGAAGAGCCACTGTTTAACCAGTTCCTGAATGCAGTAAAAGTGGGCCGGCTTTTTTTTTAAGAAATTGGAAGGCAAACAACTGGTTCACCTGATTGTAAGATATCACCACCGCCCATAGACATCCGCAGCACCAAAGAAATTGCAGGCGCGTTGACAACCTAGAGGGCTAAGATAAAATACCGCTTATGCTAACTAATTGCACCGGCTGTCATGCTCTCCAAACCGGAACACAACAGTGCAAGCACTGCTGCTTAGTGGCTGGAAGATGGTAGTAGCAATTCAGATGGACTTTTCACATGGTCCTACCGCCCGCGTGTTAGGGGAACTGGTGATAGTTGCGAGAACACGATAGGTGTATTACTAGTGGCGATGTTTAGAGCAGGCTTATGTTGCACTGGACTTTTTCCAGCTGAAGTCATGACGATGAATATAAAAAGGGTTTTTTATAAGCCTCAACTTAACAAAGGCTTTCACAGTATTGTCGATTAGGCAGTAATCGTAAGAAACCTTAAACGGCACCTGTACTCATAAAACGCAGTGTACATTGTTTTCCGATACGTACGTATGTCGACAGGCTATTCTTGGGTAAGATATTAACTTATTGTACTTGTAAATAAATAAATGCAATTTCTGCAAGGTCTCTCCGGATCGCTAGTGGTAGCGATCCGACTATGACTGCTTAGCGGCTGGATTAGCCAGCAAGATAGTGGTATCTTGCTGGCTAATCCAGCCGCTAAGCAGTAGTGCTTGTACTGTTGTGTTCCGGCGTGGAGAGCATGGCAGCCGGTGAAATTAATGACACATGGGGTATTCCATCTTAGCTCTTTAAGTTGGCGACGCATTTGCAGTCTCCTTGGTGTTGCGGGTGTATATGCGGTGAGGATCATTTACCGTCAGGTGGCCTATTTGTTCGTTTGTCTTCCTGTTTTAAATAAAAAATAAGAAATCTAGCAAACATTCTAGGATGTTCAAGGGAAGGGGGGAAACCAGGGGGGTAAGGAAGAATTTGAAAATTGAATATCTATATGTATAGTATTAATAGTATAATAATTTGTTCCAATTTGCTATCATTATAAAAAAAGATTCACCACGAATCAATTAGGTTTTTTTCTCATAGATTCATATCTTAAACAAATTATTTTTATACGTAACTTGAGTTTTAATATCTTCAGAACAAACTTATTAGTATGTCATAAACACCCTCCATAATTACTTTACGAAGTTAATAATTAACTGAAGCCGAAGACAAATTAATTACTATTCCTTTAATAATACGAGATTGTAGCAAGATACAAGGAAGTTATTTATACCTACGGAAATTATATGTTTAATAGTAACTTTTAATTAGTAACTATGTTGAAATAAAACTATTTTAATGGTTTGTATCGCGTATGCCGTAACGAACCTGATTCCCGATAATATACGCAATACAATACCATATAATATAATAGTATAATTCGTTACAATTTCTATATTTTGTATATGAGATTTAAACCGTTCAGATTGTTTTATATCAAGGTCTACAAGTCGCAAAACATAATGAAAGTATTATTATTTTATTCACAAAAACGAAAAAAGGGTATATAAATTAAAATTGTAATGACAACACAAAGAAAAATTAGGGCAATAGCAGGACTTGAACCTGCAACATCAGCATTCCGTGCCTTGCGTTTGCCAGTTTCGCCACACTGCCTCTGCCATACCCTGCGAATTTTTCAATATGCTTCGTCTTACGGTCATTACATTATTGATGATGATTAATTTTAAATTTAAAGGGTATATAAGATAATAAAAACACTAAAATAAACCATTCTAAGGGTTATCTGGAAGAGATTGCTGCTTAGCTATAAGACCGCCTGTTGAATCCCATGTAAAATTTCCCTGTATGTTCTTTTATTTTGTTTACTTGTGTGAATCAATAAAGAGTATTTGTTATTGTTGTTGTTATTCTAAACCTGAATACCTAACTCTACAAATATCCCCTAAGTCGCCATATTATTATTAATTTAATTAAAAATTGTCTAATATGTTAAAGTTATTGTTTATCCTTCTATCACGTCAAAGTATTACAACAGAAATTTTCATTCAATTTTAATCTTTTATGTTGAACATCAGAATCATTATATTTTATTGATATGCAATGACATCATAAAGAAAAACAAAACAGAAAAAATCTCTAACTGACGATGAAAACCGTATCAAATTCCGTTTCTAGCTTATAAGGACCGGCCGAAGACATGAGAGCAGACAAGAACAGACTTTGTTTTAGCGTAATCTTTATGTAAAGATAAAGCGCGCACGCGCCGCGCCGCCAGCGCGCCCGGCGTGCGCGCGCCCGCGCTGCTAAACGAGCTCGTGCGGAGGCAGGATGCCGATGTGTTCGCTGACAGCTGGCATACGCTAGTCAGTAAAATAAAGAGCCTATGCGACATTTATTATTAAGTAATTTAAGTTTAACATTATAAGCGCTTTGGTTCTACTGTAAGCTTATAACTGTAAATTTTGTCAGTAAAATAAAAAAATAAAATAAATAAAAATAAAGAAAAGATAAAGGTACACGTTTATTAACTAACGCCTCGAGTGAACGAAATGAAAGTGGAACAAACAATACTCTACGCAACGTAGAAACAATTAATTTCTTCACCACTTTACCAACCAAAGTTTCCAATTTCAAGCGTGAATTTAAATTTCACACAATTCTAGTTTCAAACAACCAAAATTTAACCTCTAGGAATTAAGTTTCCATCTTATTTCCCATTACTGAAGCCTAAGATTCTCGTATTTGAAACTAAAAACCCCACCTTGTACCCAAGTGAACAGTGTTGGGGCAATTAATTCCAATGCGAATTTAAGGAACTGTGCTTAGTTGGTTCTAATGGCAAAGAGACAAGTACAAAAATTATACAATTTTGATCAAGATGCAACGTATTTTGTCGTTTAAAATTTTGTCAAATCTATTGTCAAGAAGACATTAATTTCTCGGGCGTATTATAAAGTCAATGACTATGCCTTGGACGGGGATGTTTGGAAATGATCCCAAATCGGGATCGGCGCCCCCTGGCTCCAAATATTGTACACCTAATGTGTTAAATTGTTAATTTTTTAAATATTTAAGATGTAAAATAACATTGTAATTTGGATTGATTTAAAAAAATAGACCTTGTTGAGTTTCTTGCCGTTATCTTGCAGTTTTTCCGAACCGGTGGTAAATTTTATGACATTCATAAGTGCTTCCTGTAAGCCTAAACTGAATAAAAATACTTTGACTTGACTTTGACTTTGATTTACTACTTTATTATTATGGCGTTAGTAAATCGTAAGCATAAAACTAATATTCTATATATTTTTGAAATAGTTGTGTAAGCTTTGGTTTGGAAATACGAGCGGAGAGATCCCTCTTAATTAATCCGCATCAACATGGATACAGCCAACCTACATTTCCTGAATCTGATAAAGTCATCTACATACATATACATGGAACATCCGTACGCAGATAATGTTGGGTAATGAACGGATAGATCGTGAACGGGGTATCCTATTATATTTAACCAACTTTAAGGCAATAACGTTTTGTAACCTAGTTGTTTTTCTGGAGAAAACCTTATATTCAACTAAAAAAAAAAGGACAGAACCCTTATGTAAAGAATGCCTTGACAAGAATTTCAGAGTATCATCTGGAGAGATTCTGATTTTCTATAAAGTTAAGTTTTGTTCCATTTCCGGTGCTAGTTAGTAATGGTAGGGTTAGTTACGAGGTTCTGTGTTCTTCATGTGTTCCAAGCGTCAATAGACAGCGGTAATCGCTTATCTCTTTCAGGTGCACCGTATGCCTGTTTGCCACCGCCGTAAACCCATAAAAGTCTTAGGATAACCGTTTCCCAGCTTTCCTAACGGAACCCTAAGGCAAACTAGAATGGTTTAACTTGCACAATAACCCATTAATTCGTCAATAAAACACACAAGTTGACGTATTTGGAAAACTATTTGCTCCCAAAAGCATATTTGGGAGGGCTTCAGTAGCAAAATGAGCGGATTGCGTGACGACAGCACGTTAAATGTGCCTTTTTTAGACTAAACATTATACTTAATGTGGAAGTATTTTTACTACTATACACATAAAACTGATAGGATGTCGTTATGAAAAGAACCTGAGGAAGTAACGGCTCTCTAAATATCTGTTCTATAGGGGTATCTATTATTTTGCCGACAAATGGTTCTTATAAAAAATCTCTAAATGACAATAAAACCCGTATCAAAATCCATTGCGTGGTTTAGGAGAAGTAAGCAGTCAATGATATGAGGACAAAAAGGAACGGATAACGGTTGTTTCTTTGTTTTTTCCGTATTTTTTGTATTTTATATGGTGCATAATAATAGTATTTTATGCAACTGTTGCATAATGAGGGGTCTTAAAACACGAGTGAGGTTTTATGAAACGAGCGCCAGCGAGTTTCATAATAGGATCACACGAGTGTTTTAAGACCTAATTATGTACAGTGTTGCATACATTACTTTATCTACACACATATCATAAGTACTCTATGATGGGTTCAGAAGCCATAGGGCAATGACCTGCATTGCTACTAGCTACTAGTGCTAGGTACCTATTAAATATCTATAGACTGTACACATAAAAATAATGTAATAAAAAATGAATTTGAACAAATTTAGAAACAAATTAGAAAAATTCTCATAATAGTATTGGTTGTTATAATGCTGGTCATTGCCTACGGTTTCTGAACGCATTATAGAGCATTTATGATACACGTGTAGATAAAAATCTTTAAACTCGTGTCCCTGTTACACCTACCATCCAAGGCCATCTAGTAATAAATCGTAGCATTTTGAAGGTCATAATAAGAACACCTAAATAGCTCTTTCCCCTTCTTATATTACCTACAAATACTAATTAATCCGATCGTAATTACTCTAACGGCGAAACTTCTCGTGTTAATTACCAACTGAGTTCGCAGTTGCCCTCGGATTTCATCAAAATCGGCACAGTACTAAACGAATTACGCAGCCATAAAAAGTTGTAATAAAGCTCGAAGCAGTTTCTTTATAACCTTTTAATAGATCAAGAAAGCCTTTGTTATTGGTATGTAGGTGTATCATTAAATTATTTTGACTTCTCATTTCGTAGAAGTATTCCATTTTAGCCCTAGGGTTTGGCAACGCATTTTAAATCGCTGTGTGTGTCAATGGGCAGCGGTTACTTACCATTAAATAAATAAATAAATAAATAATCGTTTATTTCAAGTCTTTACAAACTCATATATTGTTAGTAAAACTTATTCTAAGTGTTAAATATTGAGCCTGTATTAGTAGGTCCCTTAACAAACTACACTGAGTACGGCGCGTGGAGCCGACTGCAGTGACGTAAATAGGGAGAGTCCAACCTTTCTCCTATCATATTGAGGATGATGTTGGGGCTGGCGCGCACCCGGCGCACCAGGGATGCCGCTCTCTTGCGCATGGTGGCGTAAAAGCAGTCAACCCTGGCCTCCGCGAACATCCCTGATGCGCTACAGAAGCGCGGCAGCCCCACAATTACCCGGAAAGCGTTGTTATATTGGACCCGGAGAGCCCCATAGGCCCGCTGCGTATACGCCCGCCACAAGCTACACGAGTACAGGGAGGTACAGTACGCTCTAAACAATGTTAGCTTAGCCTTCCCCGTACACCGCGCAAACTTACGAGCAATCATATTCGCCCTGACCGACAGAGCTCTCCGTTCCCTTTCCATATCTTTATCGTCTTTAAGGTCCCACGTGACTAAATGTCCTAAGTATTTAAAAACATCAACCCTCTCTAGGGCTGTCCCATAAAGGATAATCGGTGGCACCTCACTAGTCTTTCCACGACCCACCTCAAAGACTACATACTGGCTTTTAGCCACGTTATATTTCAGACCATGGGTAATTAGGTAACTCACGTGCTCGTTTACCTTTTTTTTATTATGAAATAGGAAGGCAAACAAGCAAGTGGGTCACCTGATGGTAAGTGATCACCACCGCTTATAGACACCTGCAATACCAAAGAGATTGCAGATGCGTTTTCAAACCAGAGGGCTAAGATGGAATACCTCTTGTGCCAGTAATTGCAGCGGCTGTCTTGCTCTCCACGCCGGAACACAACAGTGCAAGAACTGCTGCTTAGCGGGAGGATTAGCGAGCAATATGGTGGTAGCTAACCGGACGGACCTTGCACAAGGTCCTACCACCTATCTAGAAATTTACAATTTGGTATATATAATTATTCTTTAGGGGATATTAAGATGCACTTAGAAAGTATTTTTAATTAAAATGCTATGTAATGATAATACAAAGAAATATTAGGGTAATGGCAGGGTCCTGCCACCATGTTAAACATTTAAAAATAAAAAAATCGAAAGAAATTTCGGTTACAAAATTTTAGTATTTTAAATATTGTAGCGTAAAGGGGTTAAAAGGGTGTGAAAATCTACGTGGACGTAGTTATAGGCAGAAGTTAGTGTTATAATTGTAATTTAAAAAGCACTACAGTACAGAACAATGAATACAAGGTATTGTTTAAAAGGTAAGCGTTCCAGTGGATTCGGACATTTGAAATAATTCCTACTATACCCCTTAACACAAATAAAACTCACACTTCCCACCAATTTCAAGAGCAAACTTGATTGACAAAACATTTTACTTAGACTTTATCGGAACGTTCTCTGTTAGAATATTTCGTTTAAGAAACGCTTGAGTGGGATTCAGAAAGTTTTCAAGTATTCCCAGTAAGGGTCCATTCACACGACGCTTTATTGACGCAACAAAAACGCTCGTCACATGGAACGCGCGTTGCTGCCGCTACATAAACTTGAATGAGTGTAGTAAATGCAAATTTATAAATACCCGACTGTTAAGTAAGTTATTGACAATTGAAATTATTTGGTTTTGCAGACGATGATTAAGCACAAAATATGCTGGCACGCTAGAGTATGCAAAAAAACACTGTAGTGTTAAATCACTAATATTGTGAGGCCGGATCATTCATTTTGTAAGTTAGAGAATTCAGTTATATTGCATTGTAGGTTTACCATAGATTCCGACATGATAACGGTACACAAGTCAATAAGAATCCTACTCGAATGTTTTTAATCGTAACCTATGATTTGACGTCAGTCTGCCCGCCATCCTGTTGAAGGAGTACTGTGAGTGTGACTGAGTCGGAAACCCAGTGCTAAGCAGATGAGTCGTACGTTGTTTTTTTGTATGAACATGCGGTGTTCACCTCCTGCTTAGCTTTGTAGTATTGTATTTTTAGTGTGTGGCGAAAGATTCTATTCAAGCCTAGGTACAAAAGTTGTGCGTGGAATCATTGCGTTAGTATAACGTTTTTGTTGCGTTCTGCACGCGTTGACAGGGCGTGAAAAACTCTTCGTGTTTATACGCCCTAAGATGTTTGGATATATATTATTGTTTGCTGTAGATCCTTATCAAATTGACAGATTTGAATGCTGAATATTTGAATCGTATTTCAAGAGATGAATATTTGAAGTTCTCGGAGGAGTGAAACAATATCTGATTTGTAAACGCGAGCTGTTATTTATTTTTGGATAAGTTATACTAGCTTATTAGCTACAAAAAATACATTTATTTCAGACCAGAGATCCATACTTTGTTAGTAACAGTGCCTTAAGCTATTGTTAGCACTTAGTGCAAATGATTAAAACTTGGAGCGATCATAAAGAAAGCCTCAAATCCAATGATATTAATGTACAGTTTCATACTAAATGACAGCAGAAAACGGCACGACATAAGAATACAGGTTAACGCCAATGTTACAAATGCAAATTATTAGTTTACCATTTATAGTCATTGGATTTGCAACTTTACGTCTAACTGCATAAAATAATAATTTATTGAGTTTCGTTGCAAAATAATAGTATTGACAGCAGCGCCGTCGGTCCGACAGACTGACAGCGCGAGCGATGATCGATTTAGTCTTCTTTTTCGCCTCCTTTGATACGCCATTTTTTAAACACTGACTAGAAGTCCATATTACTTATAGGTCAGTGCTCAAACCGCATGGTTATCGTCCCCAAGTATACATATAAGACATTCCCCACCACCACCACAACCTCAGTGTCACGATACCAAAGTGCCCTCAAGTGTAGGTGGTTACAATTGAGTGCAACCCGGTCCAATGACGAATGATCCGACTGTCAAGTCGGTCAGCTATAACGGACAGGAGGCTGTTTCGGCTGTCGCGCACCCGGCGCAGCGCAAATACAAATAGTCATCATCATCATCATCATCTCAGCCACAAGAAGTCCACTGTTGGACATAGGCCTCCTCCATGGATTTCCAAAGTGGCCGGTTGGAAGCAGCATGCAACCAGCGCCTTCCTGCCACCTGTATGAGGTCATCGGACCATCTTGTGGCTGGTCGTCCTACGCTGCGCTTGCCCCCATCGGCCATCAGTTCTCCGTGCTATGTGCCCTGCCCACTGCCACTTCAACTTGCTAATCCGCTGGGCTATGTCGGTTACTTTCGTTCGTCTGCGGATCTCCTCATTTCTGATTCGATCACGCAGAGAAACTCCAAGCATAGCCCAATATAAATAGTATTTTAAATAAATTATCTTTTCTTTACATTACAAAGTATATCTTTATCTTTAATAAGCATAAAGTTAAGTCCCTATCCGTTCCTGCCTGTCTTGATAACTTTGCCCGCTAATTTTTCTAAACCACGCAACAGATTTTGATTAAGGGACGGTAATATGAAACGATGAACACGCTGGAGAATGGCCGTTGTCTTCAATTTCGCAGATAAGTACTCTAGTATTACCACTAACGATAAATTCTAAACCTGCGTAAACCTGGCATTGAAGTTGCAAACAACATCCAATAGTCTATCGGTTTCATTTCTATGGTAAAAATGCCACTACATCTGCCAAAGACGCAGTGATGTATATATAAGAGATACAGCTGTTTGTCTGTGACAATACGATATGTATACTAACTTCACTTGTTGACAGTGTCTGTGGTGTTGTTTTAGGATACAGTGACGGAAGCAAATTATGTTAGCAAATATTCATGGAGGCTTCCGTTAGCGTTTCAAAATCACTTCACGGCTGTTGGCTTATACGTAACTTGATTTTTCGTTACTATGGCAGGCGGAAGGACGTTGTGCAAGGTTTATCTGGATAGCTACCGCCATCTTGCTCGCTAATCCTGCCGCTAAGCAGCAGCCGCAATTGCCAGCGTATTTCCTGAGACTCGTATCAATATATTCGTAGTAAATTATCCCTGATTCTGGCAATAGGTATTCTTATCACGTCCGCCTTCATACAGTTAAATGGGTCGGGTCTGAGCTTAACCTACGTAATATACTTTCTAGCTTGTTCGCCTACAATAGCTGGAGTAAATAAAGAATACTCTGCGTGGATTTTTTGCTTTTTTCTTGTGATAAAAGGTCTATCCGTAGAATGCCGACAGCATTTTACATGTGAGAGCGGGTTGAAGTTACAATTGGGTAGGTAAAAGTTTTTGTAGTGGTGCAAATTATATATTAATTCGATAGTCCTCATTTTATAGATTTAGAAACTATAGCTCCTTATTTTTATTTGCTATATCTATTCCGATTTTTTTAATGAGCTAAATGACAGCTAGATGGCGTCATAAAACAGCCTTGTTTTGACCGGCTTTGTTTAAAGGTTATATTGTTAGAACAATTGTGTTGTTGTTGAAAGAAACTTTAATTGTTTCCTCAGATTGTAGTTCAGAAAAAATGCAATACTTACTGGCATCGAATAGTATTTCATGTATAGAGGTTACTATATCATAGTTAGAAGACGTATAAAACAAACCCCTCCCGCCATCAAATCCGTGTTTAACATAATAGTCTGACGTCACCCCCATCATTATTCCAGCCGTAACGGCGGGATTTATCACCCACGGAAACCACGCGCCTTTCCACTGAACGGAACACGGAACATGGAAACAGTATGGTAATGTTCAGGAACTAAGTACGACGCGGAAGCTTGCTTTAAAGCGTCGGAGAATATATGAAACTGAGAACTGAGTGTTGTAATTGGAACTTGGAAATTTAAGTGACGAGAAATTAATAACGAATCTTTTTTTTGGGTTATCTGATTATACAATTGTGCGGTAAGTACTCTTATTATAGGCACGCGTCTAATAATGGGATATTTTAAGCCAGTAGTGGTGACAATCCGACTAAAACTATGCAATAATGACTGGAACTTTGGGTACCAATGAAAGAGAGGTTTATCGTGTACCGCGACTTTGCACGGGTACAGTTAATTTAATGTACATAAAAACATTTCGTTAGAAAATCTCTAAATGACAGAATCAAAATTCTTTGCGTGGTTTAGAAGAAGTAAGCGGCCGATGATATAAAGATGAGAATGGATAGCGACTTCACATTAATACTATGTAGAAAAGATTATTACAAAAAATTTAATTCAGCAAAAGTTTAAGGAGGGTTCACCCTAGATTGGTGCTCGTTAAAGTCATCTTAAAATCTGTTTTCTCAAGCGCTTTTTTACCCACTGTTCTTACTTCGCCCTGTGACAAGAGTGATTTCGTACTTCTAACGATTACATGAATAATGTTACTTCACTTCGGCGTCTCCGCCTACCCTGAGCAATTCACGTCGCCAGTATTGAACGTTACACATAACGTGCACTTAAAACGCGTGAAAAGAGGAAAACCAAATTTTGTGCGTCGTCGCACAGAAGAATCACAAGTGGAGTGCCATTTAGGAATTAAGAATGTCACGTCTCACAGTGATCAACAAAGGCACTCAAGTACTAATTGTGAAGTCTGACTACATACTTAATGAAACAAGCAGAGTGGCGCAGTGGAAGCGTGCTGGGTCCATAACCTAATGAAACAAGAAACCGTTACCACAGACTAAATAGTTTATTTAAATTTGGAACAATGATTTTGATAGCTTCAACAATACTTGCTAATTGACGTGATTTTGACGGTGCGTGCTGTGCGTGTAACATATTTTTTGTGAATGTGGACGTGTGCGTGCACACATACGTGAATACATGCATAGGTATACATGTATGTGTGTGTTTCTGTGAAGATTTAGAATGCGATGCTCCGAAGCCCGTTTAATCGTTCCTATGCCGTGGGTAACCATGAAGGTTTATATGGTTAGTAGGATATACTCTGTTTTTTAGGGTTGTTTCGTCGACGGGTGGATAACCTAGAGGTTAGTGATCCTGAGTAAGAAACAGAAGTAGTGAACCCACTACTTCTTGTTGTTTACTTGTCCCGCTTACACTAACTTTTTAAGTCGCGTACGAGCTATTACTAGGTTTAAGGAGTCATTGCTTCGACGACAGCAGTACAAATCACGGCTAAGGCCAAGAAATAGACCAAAAGAAGGCCAAGAAAATTCATTGTTTTGCGGATGAGCACTAACTACTTAGTAATACCTAAATACTGCCTTAACATATCACCTGTCTTAAATCACAGCAAGCCAAAGCCACTAATTGTAGATTCATGTTAAGCCGTGGAAGCCGTAGCCGAGAGCCCACGTTCTGATGCCGAGTGGGGTGGATATTTAAAATTCCAATCGTCTTGAAGGAGGTTTAATTTGTTATTCATAGAAGAATGCCGCTGACGAATCGGTGGGGCGTGAATTCATCAGAATACATTGGCGACACTGATTTACACCGTGAGAGAGTCTTGTAATTTTTTGGGTCACACCAAAGAAAACGTATGAAACAGACTGTAAGACAGTAATTCCGTTAGCGCAACATCACCTACTATATTTTTCCTGCGTAACTGTTTTGGCTAATTTACAGAAGCTGGTTTAACTTGTAGTTTTTCTCTTTTCTTTCTCCGAGGTACGCTTTTGACCTACGTTTGTCTTAAGACAGGTACCTAATCCAGACCGATAGGATCATGGTCACTGTTTAGGAAATACTAATTTAGTAAGCAATAATTTAGTCTGGCAACATAAAACCAATCTTTCATACAACCACTCATTCTTGCATCCCTTAGGTTTGCATTCATTCATTCATATCTCACTCTCGTTCACTTCCTGAAGAACTTTTCTAACGAAAGGCACGTTGTTCGTATCAACTTTCTCAAATTATAGAGGTTTTTCCCTGTGTCTCTCCGCCTTAAGCAAATTCGTAGTTAATCAGTATTAAGTGGACGACAAACGTACATACAAGGTGTTTTGTGGTGTAATTGTGAAGAATAGCGGCGCCGCTCAACGAGGGACCCCTCTCGATAAGTACCGAATGATCGAAAAAAATACACCTGACTGGACACAAGGTACCCATATTTCCATTATTCCTTATCTGTAAAAAATTCTGTTCTCAACATAAGTTTTGTTCCTTCGAACCGATTCCTTACCAGGTGGTCATACTTTTCACGCTAACTTTCCCGTGACGCCATTTTCCCTTACGATTTTGCTTATGTCTGCCATATTTTTTGCATTTGTGTTAGGTCCCAAGTAAAATTTACAAAACTAGTAAGTTTTAGCCCTGTCTGATGAACCTCCCGTACATTTTTCTATCATTAATTGCCTGCACATTCTGCATTCGTCATAATTTGTCTGTACTGGGAAGGTCATCATAATTACCTGTTCTAACACGTTTTTATTTTACTATTTCATACTCAAAAATTGTCTGCTGTCGTGTTTGTAATGTGTTTTTACGGTTTCTCGGCAATTTGCATAATATAGAGGATTGATTCAGTGAAGTTCTCGATACATAACCTTGTTTCTACTTGCGAGTACTTATTTTGGGTTATTTTTCTAATTCGGCCATTTTATTTCTATATTTTACAATCCGTGTATCTAACAAGTAGGTAGGTAGATACATTTCGAACGGAATGGAATTGCGTTCCGTCAGTGCTGTAAAGTTGAGCTTAATTATTTAGTCCGTTCACAGTTATCATTATTGTTGTGCTATCTATCAAACCGACATTCAATGTTGGAAGTCTGTGCCGTGTAGCGATAACGAAACGCAGAGCGCCATTTGTGAGTGAGCGAAATATAAATGTCAGTCAACTGTCAACGTCAACACCAAATTAGTCTAACTTGAGGTTATTTAGTGTTAAATTTAAACTTGATAACAAGTCTATCAATTAAAATGTCTGTAGAAATACGATTTAAAGTGGTAAAAATGCAGATAGATCTGCTCTATGAGTGCGCGAATAGTTGCGAGAACAATGAAGCTAAACGCATGGAGTTGAAACGTCGTTTTGATGACATAAAACAACTTCAAAGTGAGTTTATCGAATGTTATATTTCTGTTGAAGCGGCTAAACGTGCGGGTTTCGATGCGGATAAACATTTAAAGGAGTTTTCAGAATACGACGTGAAGTTTAATCGTATCAAGGAGGTTTACGCGATGTTTTTTGAACAAAGGGACGCACCGAGTCAAAGTAATGTTTCTAACGCGTCAGTTTCGTACAGTCAAGGGGCTGACTTGCCGCGTATTACGTTGCCCGCGTTCTCGGGCAAAATTACAGAGTGGATTAATTTCATAAATATGTTCAAGAATTTAATTGACGAAGATTCTTCTATGAAACCTGTCAGAAAATTACATTACTTAATTTCCTGTCTATCCAAAGAACCCCTTGATTTGGTTAAACACTTGCCATTTACCGACGAGAATTACAGTGTTGCTTTGACCCTATTAGAGAATAGGTACTCAAATACACGACTGATCGCCGATACTCACTTGGAGTACATTTTGTCTTTGCCTGTTGTTGTCAACATGAAGTCTGATTTGAGGCCCTTCCTCAATTCATTTAATGAACACATTGCTGCCCTTAAGGCATTAAAGTTCAAACCTGATGACTGGTCATTTATATTATTACATATTTTGTTCAAAAAGGTACCGACCGAAGTGAGAAGCCAATTTGAGTTAACAGTTAAAGCATCAAACATTCCAAAGTATACAGATTTTGTGGACTTTTTAGAAAGTAGATGTAAGGCTAGCGAAAACATGTTTTTTATCACAAAACCAGCAAATAGTGCTGCACCTAAGGCACCACAACCGAAGTCCTATCCTCCGCGTACTGTCAAAAGTGTTATGCATGTTCAAGAGCGGAGCATTGAAAACAGCTGTCGTTTTTGCAATTTGGATCATTATATGTACATGTGCAATAAATTCAAGGCACTGGGTATAGAGCAGCGCCGAGAATTCTTAAAATCAAAGAACTTGTGTTTCAATTGTTTTGGGGCTCATAGATATCATGACTGTACTTCATTACATAAATGTAAGGTGTGTCATGCTAAGCACCACACCCTTATTTGTCCGTCTTCGGTTCGGACCGCAACTGGGTCTGCACCAGTGGTAAAATCATCGGCAGTCACAGCCCCTTGTCAGAATCCAGCTATTTGCAATACGGAAGATTCAGAGCCTGTTAGTCCGCAGGTTAACAATACAATTGTCATGTCGTCATGTACAGTGACTAATAAGCCCAACTTGCACAACATATTGTTGGGTACTGCTATGTGTCTGGCAGGGAACGGTAATGGACAGTTCCAAACGGTGCGTGTATTTATTGATCCTGGATCACAGTGTTCAATAATTTCTGAGGACTGCGTTCAACGTCTGCAACTTAAGCATTGTCATCAGCCTGTGGCAATCCGTGGTGTAGGTACAAGCACACCTCACCAATCTCGAGGATTGACCTCATTGTTTTTGAAACCTCAAGGATCTGATAAGCCGTTAATGAGCGTTTCGGCTATCATTTTGAATAAGGTTACTGGCAACCTGCCATCGGTTTCTCTGTCTGCAGACATTGTTAAAAATTATCAAGATCTGCAGCTTGCAGATGATAACTTTCATCTTTCTCGTCCCATAGATATCCTATTAGGGAGTGACATCTACAACGACATTGCTTGTGGTCAGAAGGTGTGGCCTTCTCCCGATTTGCCAGCCGCTTACCTTACAGTTTTCGGTTGGGTAATAATTGGTGATGCGTCAAAATTCACTGATTCGGTTTCTCAACCAATGTCATATCATGTGACCTTGGATGATTGTCTTGAAAAGTTCTGGGAAATTGAACATTTCCCAAATTGTTCTGTTCCGGATCCCGATGATCAGCTCATTGAGGATCATTTTTCGTCAACTATGTCTCGTGACTGCGATCAACGGTTTATTGTACGTCTTCCTTTCAAAGGGAATCAAGCTGAGCTGGGTGAAAGTCGGGAATTAGCTTCACGGAGATTATTTGCTCTAGAGCGACGATTAAATAAGAATCCGCCTCTTAAGGCAGAATACCAAAAGGTGTTAAATGAGTACCTTGCACTTAATCACATGGAGCCTGTTCCCGATGCGCCTGGAAATGGTAAGTATTACCTTCCCCATCATTGCGTCGTGAAAGAAGATTCTTCCACTACCAAGGTGAGGGTCGTCTTTGACGCGTCGATGCCGTCGTCTACTGGGGTCTCTTTGAATAATGTTCTGCACGCCGGCCCTAAGCTGCAGCGTAACATTGTAGATATTCTATTGCGTTTCAGATTTCATCCTGTTGCTTTTATGTGCGACATAAAAGCCATGTATCGGCAAGTGCTCGTGCATCCGGACGATCGAGACTATCAGGTTCTTCTGTGGCGTCAGAATTCTGATGATCCGATTCAGGAATTCCGATTGAGAACGGTCACGTTTGGCATTTCATCATCACCCTTTCTTGCTATGCGTTGCATCCTACAGCTGGCAGAAGAAGGACGGCTATCTCATCCTGATGCTAGTAGAATACTACTAAACCAGATCTTCGTTGATGACGTAGTCAGTGGAGCTCCTGATCTTGCGACTGCTCGAAGGTATAGAACTCAACTAATCGATCTGCTTCTTCAGGGATGCTTCGAGTTGCGTAAATGGGCGAGCAACGATCCTGAATTTTTGTCTGACCTGCCTGACGATGTCTGTGAAAGTCCAATGTCATTTGAGCCACAAAATGAAGGGTCCGTTAAGGTGCTGGGCCTTAAATGGAATCCCTCGTCCGATGCGTTTACGTATTGTGGCAAAATATTGAACACCGGATTGACAAAACGCGCTGTGCTCGCAAATATCGCGTGCATATATGACCCTTGTGGTTGGCTGATGCCAGTCATATTCACGGCGAAAGCATTCATGCAACGACTGTGGCTTCTCGGCATTGGTTGGGATGACCCATTACCAGAAGAAGAACAGTCTCATTGGCTCACTTTCATTGAAGACTTCTCGAAGTTATCGGACATTACTTTGTGTCGTTTGATTCTGCCTACTGATGGCATCAATTATCAGCTACACGGTTTTTGTGATGCGTCTCTAAAGGGCTATGCGGCGGTTGTTTATCTGCGGGTTGAGAGGAGCAATGGCGAGGTCGAAGTTCACCTTCTGTTGTCAAAGTCCAAGGTATCTCCTATCAAAACAAAGATGACGATCCCACGATTGGAGCTCTGTGGCGCTCTTATATTATCAAAACTCTTGAAACACTGTTCGGAATTGGTAGAGGTTCCTCATGAGATCTTTGCCTGGTGTGATTCTAGCATTACGCTATCGTGGATACGTGCTCCTGTCCATCAACTTAAAATGTTTGAAGGTAACCGAGTTTCTCAAATTTTGAATAATAGTTCTCCAGCTCATTGGAGACATGTCCCTTCATTGATGAATCCGGCTGATGCTGCATCTCGCGGTTTAATGCCTTCTGAATTGCCGTCACACCCACTTTGGTGGTGTCCGCCATGGCTCAAGCTTTCTCCTGACACTTGGCCAAGAAACATGACCGGGAATGATCTTAATGTTCAGGTTGTGGGGTTAGATCTCCCTTGTCAAGTTAACAAAGTCACCGTTTCTGAATCTGACACAAAGGAAATATTTTCAAAATATAGCTCCTTACACAAGTTAGTCAAGGTTCATGGATATTGCTTACGATTTATACATAATGTGAGACATCCACAGATCAAGCGCTCTGGTCCATTTTCATGTAAAGAATGGAGGGACTCGTTATTCTCTCTAATAAGAATAGTTCAGGCATCCGAATTTTCAACGGAAATAAAATTGGTGAGTCAAAACTTACCGCACCAAACCAAACTTAGGAATTTATCTCCATTTTTTGACCAAGGTCTTCTTCGAGTTCAAGGGCGGTTGGGCAATGCTAACATGTCAAATCAGCGTAAACATCCAGTGATTCTTCCCAAGTCACACCCTTTGACAATTTTGATAATTAATTATTATCATGAACAATACTTACATGTAGGCACATCCCATTTACTTTCCTTATTACGAAAACAATTTTGGATTATTTCAGCAAGATCAGTAATCAACCAGCAAATTCGTAAATGTCATAAATGTTTTAGATCAAATCCTAAACCGGCTGAATACTTCATGGCAGATTTGCCTTCAGCTAGAGTCACTCCGTGTCGACCTTTTTCACGGGTAGGTGTAGATTATGCTGGTTATTTCCTTATTAAGACTTCTAGACAGAAGAGGGCGCCTATAGGAAAGGCATTTCTAAGTATTTTTGTGTGTATGGTTACCAAGGCTTGCCACCTTGAGTTAGTGTCCGATTTGTCTACAGACTGTTTTTTGGCGTGTCTCACCCGTTTCATTAGTAGACGTGGGTTGTGCTCTGATATTTACTCTGACTGCGGTACTAATTTCGTTGGCGCCAATAATTACTTGAAGGAAGTTAACAACTTTCTCAGAGATTGCACGAGTCAGTCTCAAGTGCAAGACTTCTTCTTAAAGAATCAGATTACATGGCATTTTAATCCTCCCGCTGCTCCAACCATGGGTGGTTTATGGGAAGCGGCAGTGAAATCCGCAAAAACCATATTGCGGCGAACCATCGGCGAGACCATACTCACATTTGAGGAACTGAGCACTATGTTTTGTAAGATAGAGTCAATTTTAAACTCGAGACCTCTGTGTCCTGTCTCTGACAGCATAGATGAGATTGACGCGTTAACACCGGCTCACTTTCTCATCGGTGATAATATTCTTTCACTCCCGGAACTGAACCTACAAACTGAAAAATTGAACCGTTTGTCTCGTTGGCAGCTTGTTCAAAACTTTACTCAACATTTCTGGCGTCGTTGGAACGTGGAATATCTGCATCACTTGCAAAGGCGAAACAAATGGTTCAAACCTACTGATAACCTCAAGGTCAATGACATTGTAATCATAATGAATGACAACACCACACCATACTGCTGGAGATTGGCGCGCATAATTTCCTTATCGCCAGGACGGGATGGAGTAGCCCGCGTAGCCACCGTAAAAACCAGTACAGGTGGTCAATTGGTACGACCTGTAACCAAGTTATGTTTACTTCCTTTTCAGCATTGACAGACTCTCATTTCTCATTAGGTTTAGTTATACAATAATTTTAACTTCTTTTCGGTTTCTTTAAGTAGTTTCAGCAGACAATTTTAAGTATTCTCAAGTCATCATTCTAAGAAATCTTAACGATTTCTTCCCGGGGCAGTATGTTTAGGAAATACTAATTTAGTAAGCAATAATTTAGTCTGGCAACATAAAACCAATCTTTCATACAACCACTCATTCTTGCATCCCTTAGGTTTGCATTCATTCATTCATATCTCACTCTCGTTCACTTCCTGAAGAACTTTTCTAACGAAAGGCACGTTGTTCGTATCAACTTTCTCAAATTATAGAGGTTTTTCCCTGTGTCTCTCCGCCTTAAGCAAATTCGTAGTTAATCAGTATTAAGTGGACGACAAACGTACATACAAGGTGTTTTGTGGTGTAATTGTGAAGAATAGCGGCGCCGCTCAACGAGGGACCCCTCTCGATAAGTACCGAATGATCGAAAAAAATACACCTGACTGGACACAAGGTACCCATATTTCCATTATTCCTTATCTGTAAAAAATTCTGTTCTCAACAGTCACGCTTCAGGTCAGGTAGTTAGGTTTCGTCACGAAGTTTTTTCTTCAACGTAAGTGTACGTCTACTTATGTACCTACATCATCTGAGTACTATAGTACTAGATGGTGCGCATAAGTTAGAAGAAGTCATTGATACATGGTAGCCGCTGGAGATCGAACTTTGGTACCTCACGACCACGAATCCACCCTCTTAGCTACTAGGACACCAACACAACGCTCCTACTTTAATTTTAAGTAAGAAAACCGTTCAAAAAAATTAAAACAATATCTTTAACATAAAACTACCGTGAGACTCGGACATATTAATACAAGCGGATCACTCACGTATTTTACGTCGAGAATCGCCCGACATGTTGATTAAGGACCACGGACTGGTCCGAAATATGTTGGCTTCTCGACAACATTCTCAACTTTAAAATACGTGAGTGACCCGTTTGTATTAACAATATCCAAAATTATTTTCAACAATAAATACCTGCTAAGAAACGACGGCATTAAAACATACACCAACAAACGGCACACGCATTTTCTGCCTCGAAATACAGTCAAATTCAAAAGACGATGAAAGCTAAAAATAATTCCTCAGCATAATGCCGGAATAATACGTGAAATGTCCTATAATTTCCATCTTAAGAACCATTCAAGTTGGCCCGTGAACGTGGGTACTTTACGGCCGCTATCTATGAAAATATGGCGGCTGCGTGCAAGAGGCGTTTTTCAACAAAGACTCCGGCGATAAGGCGGTTTCAAAAAGGTCTCGAACACGATTAAGCTCTGCGTGGCGATTTTCGGTTCATGCCAGCCATGCCAGCATCATTTAGCTCAAAAACAACTGTCAAATAGTTTGACATCTGTCATGTTTATGACGTATCTGGAATGTGTGATGAACCTTTAATTAAAAAATGATGGGAAAAGTGTACAATTAGGCTGCGTTTCCAACAGAGATGTGCGAGGATGCGTAGCGAGGGAATGTGTAAAGAACCAATGAGTCGTTTCCACCAGAGCTGTGCTGACCGAGGCGAGGTAAATGAAGCGATTCTATTGGTTCTTACAAACACATCCCTCGCTACGCATTCTCGCACATCTCTGGTGGAAAAGCAGCCTTAATGTAAATCGTTATTTTAAATTGATATCGACAATTTTTTTTTTAAATACATATTTTATTTTTATATTAAGTATCAGGCTGTAGCGATTCAAAAGTAAAAGACTAATAAAACAACATTTTTTTGTACCAAATTCTATAAGGGAGCTTTCAAGTATTACGTAACGCAATTTGGGAGGGGGAGGGGGTCTCGTAACGTTACGATACGTTACAGGGGCGGGAGGGGGTCTTTCTTACAACACATTACGTAACATTGTTTCTAAAAAATTAGGGAATCAAAACTCCCAAACTGGCAACCCTTTTCATGAACGTTACGGGGAATCCCTCGATTGTATTAGTCTGGTCGTCATTTTTTTAATTTGTTCTCGCAAGTTGGCAAACCTTTTCGTTTATATTTCACGGGGAATCCCTAGATTGCATTTTACGTCATTTAATGTTGTTTTTGTCATTAATGTTTTTTTGTAATTTAGCGTTACGTAACGTTTAGAGAGGGGGAGGGGGGAGTACAGAAAAACGTTACGGTGCGTTACAAGGGGGGAGGGGGGGTCAAAAATCTTCAAAAATTGCGTTACGTAATACTTGAACGCTCCCTTAATTATTAGAGTCCTAATAAAAAAAATCAACCGATTTTACTATGGGATTGAGGACATAAACTTATATTATATTATATTAGCAAAAATACCAAGGTGGGCGTCATAATAATTCTGAGCCGTTTCGAATGGAGGGTTTCCGCGGTACTTGCATTGCATCGATTTTCTATTCGAAGACAAGACATAGACCCTGATTTTTTTCTTATATAATAGGAAGGAAAACAAATAAGTGGGTCACCTGATGGTAAGTGATCACCACCGCCTATAGACACCCGCAACACCAAGGATGCAGATGTGTTGTCAACCTAGAGGGCTAAGATGGAATACCTCTTGTGCCAGTAATTGCACCGGCAGTCTTTCTCTCCACACAGGAACACAACAGTGCAAGCACTGCTGTTTAGCAGCAGGATTAACGAGCAAGATGGTGGTAGCTATACGGACGGACTTCGCACAAGGTCCTACTATCCGCACACCCGATTTTTTTTCAAATTGTTTCACTTTTAATAAGAAAAAATATTACTTGAGAAGCCAATTTAGGTCTTAACCTGTCCTGTACAGGTGGCATGCTTGATAGAAGAGGCAGGATATTGTGAATGATTAAGTGTGAACGATGGAAGCTTATTGCGTTAGAGTTCTGAACTCACTTTTAATATAATATACTGTGAGGAATTTATTACAATATAAGTCACGTTCATAAAAACTGCTGAAATGACAACAAGAAAGCCAAGAGCGAGTGGGAATTAGGGAATGCGCAGCGGTTAAAACCGGTTTTCCCTAGAGAAAATAAACATCCTGAATCAAAAACAGCCTTATGTGCAAAAAGTGCGTTCGGTATGGCACCTAAATTATATAATAAGTTACCAGAATTTATAAGAGGATCTGAAAAGCAAGAGTTCAAGAAACATTTTTCACAGTTTTTGAGTCAAAATGCATTTTACTCTGTAAATGAATATTCAGATTATAAGTCTCACATTTACTTAATTTAAGACTGTAATTAACTTTAACTTTAAATATTGGAATGCCCATTAGCAGGCAAAATACACGGTACAAAATTGTATCACCTATCATCCACTTGACTGTATTCCTAGCAAATAAACTATTTTGATTTTGAAAAAAAAAAACCGGCTTTCATTCCCTAGTGGGAATCGCCTACTGCGGCCCTAACATGACAGTCCAGGTTTAGTTTAACTCCTCCCTGTATATCTGTCTAACTAGTGTCATAAGAAAGGAACGCAGATAGACTAACCTTGGCCAGACATGTTAGGGTCTAATAGTTTGTATATAACCCTAACTACGAATCTAGAGCTTGCGGGTTCAAACACTGCCAGGGGCATACTGTATCAGACAGAGAGTTGTGGAGGTTAAAAGGAGAGGCTTTTGCCCAGCAGTGGGACACATTAACAGGCTATAAAAAAAAAAACGAAAAAACCGCCTTTGCAAAAAATAAATAACCGAAAAAAGAAAAACAAGCTCTATAATTCAAAAAAAGTTTGGGCAATGTAGATAGAATCACCTTCAAAGTCTTTTAAATATGTCTTAACTTAATCATTAAGGCGGTTTCGATAATAATGATATTTAAAACTTAGACAGTTAAATTTGTTCTGGAAATTTAAATTAGAAGTTTTATTGGAAAGGAAGTAAACCCCTTTGAAAATGTTACTACCCAATTAACAGTTTCGATTAATTCAATCGGTTTTGGACTCGATCGAATAATGATTGATTTTAAATTATTTATGGTGTCAAGTTCATGAATAGCTAAAGAAGTGGCACAATTTACTCGATGGATGGAATAAAGCCTTTCCCTTTGTTAATTAAGAATGATTAGACAGATAAATGAATGACCTTTGGCCAATTTACACCAATTGATTTAGTCCCAACTTATCAACGCATAGACATCGGTACATAATAATTTTATAAATACATATATTCCGGCATATTAAAATATTTAATACTCAAGTATGCAGATTCATCAATACCAGTGTTTCTCCACACATCTAGCCCAGGGGGTCCCTAGACGAAATCAAAATTAAAGGTAAAAATTATGAGGCGTAACATGTTTCCGAGCGTATGATAGGCGTTGCATTTTTCGTGGGAGTCAAATCTATGTGAGTATTGCATTATAAAAGTACTAGCTTCTGCCCGCGGCTTCGCCCGCGTGGCCTACAGAAAACAAATGACACCTAAATTCGAGAACCCCGAAACATCGTTATTTATTTATGATGAGCAGCTGCAATTCTAATTTTCAAGTTTATTATTATTATTATTATTATAAGCTCACGCCTGTTTCCCTTTGGGGTAGGCAGAGACCACAGAACGTCACTTGCCCTGGTCTTGGCATATTCCCTCGCTCCCTCCACACACATTCCTCTCTTCGTGCATGCTCGGCGGTTCCATGTACTTCTGGTTTGACCTGTCTTCAGGACATCACAAATTTGGTTGACAAAAGTACGTCGAGGCCGCCCTCGACCAACTCGCTCAGTCACATCACCTTCATAAATTTGGTAACATAATTGCCTTTCATCCATTCGTTCAACATGCCCAAACCAACGTTACATTTGTTTCTCTATTCTAGTCACTACATCTTCTTTCAGACCTCACCTCTCTCTTATAACACCATTTCTTACTCTCTCAGTCAGCTTGATCCCACTCATACTACGCAGAGAACGCATCTCTACGGCATTTATTCTACTCCTATGCTTCTTCTCGCAAACCCAGCTTTCATTTCCATACATCAACGTGGAAACTAACAAAGCATCGTGAACGGCCGAACATTGTAAAAGGCACGTTTGGCTGTTCACGTTGCTGGATGCGACATTCTGGCTGCTCACAAAAACACACAGAGCTCCCAATTTCCCGCTTTCACTCTCCTTTCAATGTCTTCATCGTGCTTTCCATCCCCAGTAAACATACTACCTAGTACACAAATTCTTTCACTTGTTCAACTCTTTCATTACCAATCTTTATTACACATTCAGAAACCTCTTCATTCTTCTCTTACACCATTACTTTCGTTTTTGTAACATTAACTGTCATCCCTTAAAGTCTTCCAAGTTTATATCTTCGAAAAAGCCTCCATACCTCCATACAAAGTTTTAACCCCGTTTCTCTCGTTTTAATTGTGAAAATCCAAATACCCTTAAACACGGCGGTATTTATTTATGCTCAATAGTTTTAATTTTCAAGTTTCTACCTTTAAAAAACGCCGATACCTACATACAAACTTCCCCCTCCCCGTGTTACCCCTTCAAATTAAAAATCTAAAATCTCTGAAATATCTCATTATTTATTTATAACTATCTCCTGGCCGCGGCTTCGCCCGCGTGGCCTACAGAAAACAAATGTCTTTTTTTTAGAATCAAAAAACTTATAAGTGCTCTCACTCCCTCTCATATTTTCACCACCCGCTTTGCCCCCTTTCAATGTAAAAATCCAAATACCCTAAAACAAACAATCATTTTGAAGTTCTTATTTTTTAATAAACCGATACCTCCCATCCATACAAAGTTTCACCCTCGTTTCCCACCTCTAAAATTCTATAGTCATAAAACCCTGAAACACACAATTATTTATTTATGATAAGTATCTAAAATTCAAAATTTCAAGTTCCTATTAAAAACCCAATACCTCCATCCATACAAAATTTTACTCCCCGTTTCCCCCTACAAATTTGAAAATCATAAAACCCTGTGACGCGTCATTATTCATTTATGATAAGTAGCTGTATTTTGAAATTACAAGCTCCTATTAAAAAAAATCAATACGTCCTTACAAATTTTCACCCTCGCTTCTCCCCCTTTAAATGTAAAAATGCAAAATCCTGAAATACGTTATATGATCAGTAGTTCTAATTCAATTTTTCATGTTTATAACTTCAATCAACAAAGACTTTCATACGAAGTTCAACCCCCACCCCCGTTTTCCCCCTAAAGGTAAAAAATATCAAAAATGGTTTCTTAGCGGATGCCTACGTTGTAAAATAAACCTATATTCCAAATTTCAGCTTTCTTGATTCAATAGTTTCGGTTGGACGATGATCGCAAATCAGTCAGGACATGTTTGCGCGTGGCAGACAGACAGACAGACGGATAGACGGGTGGCAATAGAGGCTTAGTAATAACACGTTGTCACGTACGTTATTTTTACTTCAATACAAAAAAATTGTGAAGAACAACTCAAATAAAAAATTTCATCCCCCTTTTCCCCCTTAAGGGTTGTAATCCCATTAACACCCGATATACTCGTTTCGTTATAGGCCTAAATAATAAATGTAGTGATTTTTGCTGTGAAAATGGTAGGCCTTTCCATACACAACTTTATCCCCCTTTTCACCCCTTCAGGGGTGGAATTATCAAAAACACTGAGACCCGTATGAATTTATTTTTTTACGTAAGCCTAACAACAAAATTTCAAAATCCTAACTTCAAAACTGACGGACTTTCATACAAACTTTCATCCCCTAATTTACCCCCTTAGGGGTGGAATTTCCAAAAATCCTTTCTTAGTGGATGCCTACACTATATAAGGTATCTATGTGCAAAATTTCAAGTCTCTAGGTCCAGCGGTTTGGGCTGTGCGCTGATATATCAGTCAGTCAGTCAGTCAGGACTTTGAATTTTATATATATAGATTACAGCGGTTTTTTGTCTGGTTCTGAGGGTCCACGGATCATGGTAAGGGGTCCGCCTTTGAAAAAAGGTTGGGAAACACTGATCTACGTATACCTATCATACGAGACATATGTGTCTTTGGAATTTTAGAAAGTATAAATTTACTTTTTTTTGTATAATAACAAACGGGCGAGTGGTTCACCTGGTGTTAAGTGATCACCGCGGCTCATGGTCACCCACAGCACCATTAAGACTGCTAGTGCGTCGCCGGCCTTGCAAGAAGAGGCACACTTGCCCTTTGAAGGCACCCATGTGGTAGCAAGATGGAATAACCCCAGCCGCCAGCACATTCCAAACTTTGCACGTCCGAGGTAAAAAAGAACGTTTAAAACGCACAGTAAGTAATAGAGTTGTCTTTTTATGTCAGTAAGTTTTGTTACTTCATTATAAACTCATATTATTGTATTGCTCTAGCTTATTTATTTGTCAGTGATAACTGTTTGACCACTCTCAGGTCTGACCACTCTCATTTGATCACTCGCGTGACATTGGCAAAATGTTAACGACGGTAGCTTCTAGTTTCAAGGCTCTATCAATTTAACGTGACATCGACACTGACAACAAGATTGCCCCGCAGAAACATTGTGTAATTCAAGTTACGTGTCCTACCATTTACTCACAAAAATATCCAAAAATCCCCCACACACCGCTAATCAGCCAGCAGAGCACGTACCGAAATAGATTTGCTACATTGAAATGGGTGTTTCACCGTTAGATCTGGCAACCCACGAGGGGAAAGTACACGATTCCGGGGAATTTATGTCTGATTTAGTGGGTAATCTCGGCTCGACGCCGCAACTGTCATCCAGGGAAATACTAAGGCGGATCGAAGAGTCGCTCAGAGACTGGCGACGGGGTGTACGAGTATATACTTAATTTATTTCTTAAAGGTTGGTGCACTCCTATCTCTTAAGTTTTTTATTTAAACAATAATAATACATTAAAAAATTCTAAATTAGGCAAAGACATATAAAACTTTAACTTTGTCTGATATTTATACAATACAATACAATACAATATGCTTTATTGAATACCACAATACAATTTCACGGAATTACAGATAAAATCTAATACATATTTATAACATTATCGGGACTTAAGCGCGATAGAAATATATTGTTGGTCTACTTGTGACCACGGCCATTGAAACATCGAGGTAAATCAACAATATATTTCTATCGCGCTTAAGGGGAAACACAAGGGCCGTTTTTCCATACAAACGTCGTCCCTTGTTTCCTCTCTGGATAATGCCAGTAGAGCAATTTTTTTTTTTCCAAAAAATCGATGGCCACTATTATGCATGTCCCTATGTTTTCCTTTTTTTCATAAATTAATTATTACAAGAGAACAACACACATTCAAAAACCTAAAAAATTGGCCAGATTTTCGGCTGCGTTCATACATTCAGAAAACAAATTTTACTAGATAATATAAAAAAAGAAAAACATAGGAACACTGCCAAAGCCTTTCTTTAATTTTTAATAAAAAAAAGAAGTTAAATCGGTTAAGTTTTGGAGAAGGAATCAGGGGTCTACGAATCGTTGATTTTGTGTACTTTAAATAGGTATTTTCAGTCCAAGCTGCGGCTGTCTCTATTGCGCTCTGCGGGGGGAAGCTTGATAGATGGAGACAGCAATAGATTTTACAAATACCTATTTTTCAATTCTCTTGGCCTTGGTGTTTCCTCTTAAGTCCCGATAATGTTATAAATATGTGTGAAAGTCGCGAAAGTTTAAAACAAAATCTAATACAATATGTATATCCTTTACAAACTATACTGTTTTTTATTTTGGTTATCTAAAGTGGACATATATAAAACTTAAACTAAAACTAAAATTAGGGAAACTAATGCTAGGTGAGGGCCCCCAGGTCTGATCCCTGCGGTAGAGTCCCCATGATGCTGGCTGCGTTTCCCCTCTGGATTGAGATGCCAATTCGTTAAGCAAGAAACGAGCCAGCTCTAGGGTCCCCAGTGGCTGAATGCATTTTTTTTTGCAATAGGCCGAAAAGTTGTTGGGCGTTTGGGCTCCACGGTCCAAGAGTCTCGACCGCAAAAGCCGCAAATACATGTCGCTCTGCGAGACCGATGTATTTGTTTAAGTTTTTGACTTTTTTTATGAAATAGAAAAGCAAACAAGCAAGTGAGTCACATGATGGTAAGTGATCACCACCGCCTATAGACACCCGCAACAACAAAGAGATTGCAGATACGTTGCCAACCCAGAGGGCTAAGATGGAATACCTCTTGTGCCAGTAATTGCACCGGCTGTCTTGCTCTCCACGCCGGAACACAACAGTGTAAGCCCTGCTGCTTAGCTGCAGTATTAGTGAGCAAGATGGTGGTAGCTATCTGGACGGACCTTGCACAAGGTCCTACCACCCGCAAAACGTACGGGCATATTCAGATATTTTTGACTACTGTGTGAAATATATTTGAAGCTGACAAAACCCTGCAGGGTTTGCCGTTCAATTGTACATAATTGACTGTTTTAGAAACCAGATTCTCTTCCTCTAATTCCGGTGGTTCCGTACATAATTAACAGGCTTCTGGTTTGCAGCTTTTAGAGCTATAGGATAGGCTGTCGGTAAATGCTTTCAGGGCTTTTACTGGAGCTTAATGATGAGTGACCAGCCAGGGCTTACATTTCTCTTGTCACTTTGTAGTACTTATAGAACGAACTGTACGAAATTAAGCTCTGGAAGTTTTGTTGCCAGAAAGTAGGCTGTGTGAGTGTGTGGGCTGATGGGCGAAACACACAGACCGTGTAGCTTTAGTGTTTAGTGGTGGTGGTTTACAGTTGAGTCTGAGTGATGTATATTGTTTCGTGTGGAAGCGGAGAAAGGTGGGTTGCATGAAAATATTTTTATATCGCACACAGGCAGCTGTCTTGCACGAGCACGGCGCTGGTTTCGTGGAGTAGCAAGGTAATTTGATCCAGTTTGTTAATAACTTTTGAAGGTTTCATAGTCAAAGATCCCGATTTCATAGTCAAAGATTCCATAGTTTGCTGTATGCCACTGTATTTGTTTGTATGTATCAAATTAACGATACTGAAATTTGATAATTTTTATCCCAAGAACAAAGTGTCAAGAATTAAACATAATAATTAGTTTACTATCAATCTCCATCCAATAAAGCTCACCTCACAACTCTATTGGCAAACTAAACCAACGTTAAAATTCTTTCAAACTTTTTGTAATCGACTTTTTTTTTAATTTTCGTTTTTTTTTTAATTCGTAGGGTATGGTAGCGATAATGTGGCGAAACTGTCAAACGCAAGGCGCGGAATGCTGATGTTGCAGGTTCGAGTCCTGCCATTACCCTAATTTCCTACTCATATTATGAACGCGAAAGTTTGTAAGATGGATGGATGTTTGTTAGTCTTTCACGTAAAAACTACTGAATGTATTTGGATGAAATTTGGCACACACACAGTTTATAACCTAGATTAAAACATAGAATACTTTTTTCCGTAAAAATAAGTATGCATGCATTAAGTAAGTTATGCGTATATCTCACTTATCGCTATGGATAGCGATAAGTGAGTTATACGCCACTGCTATTATAATCTGAAGGCAAAGGGGAGAATTCAATTTCGACTTCAATTAATTAAAACTGACCCGGAGAACGTTCAGTAATCAAAAACGACGAAGGAACATGAAAAATTACACTTGAATTCTAGCTGAAAAGACAAAGGTTAATACAGCCTCAATGAAACAAAGGTCCAAAATAACTGAACCTTTCATCATTTTAATCAAGAGCGGACCAATTTCATTAAATTCTCAATGGAGCATTCAATTAAGATGGCTTAATCCCACTGGCTACTTAAGGAGACGCGGTTTCATACAAATTGCGGTAGTCAGGCGTTAATACCAGATTGGTACAAATTCGTTACACCGGTTTCGAGTTGGAATCGTTTATCTAGGTTGCTGTCATCACCCCCACTTTTAAGCTTCCCCTACTCTAACTAGTGGAGGAGTAAAGAGGTATTTTCCAGTAAAAGTTAGAGCTAGAAGTTTTAATTATGAATAGTTTTAATTAAAGTATGTTTAAAATGAACTGGGTAAGTAAAATTAATATTGACATCAATTTAACCGTTATACCGTCTCTTTGTTTGACAATAGAATTAACACAAACCGCATCACAGATTTCATGTTAACAGGAACTTAGCAGAGAGTAGTGAAACAGACCCTTAAAATTGTATATAAATATACAATATTTTATACTAAATTAGTACATTATACCATTGCATTAAATTGATAATTTCACCGGTTGTCTTGCTCTCCACGCCGGAAAACAACAGTGCAAGCACTGCTGCTTAGCGGCTGCATTATCGAGTAAGATGGTGGTAGTGATCCGGGCACGAAACTAAATCAAACTTAGTTCATGCGTTTGGAAGCTATGAGGCCGCAGACTGACACATAGATACACGCATTTAACATGCCCGTCTTTGGGTCAGATGTTACTAAGTATAAGACGGCATATACGTTTCCGAGTGAGATCTCTAACGTCGAATTCCTTGTCGTTTGTATATTTATTCCAGTTGATTTCCCTTGTTGTGAATGATCGCTCCTGTTGAGATCCTACTGGGAAATTATTTATTATTAACGACCCTAACTTCCTTAGTCCGTATCGATCGGTCGTTAAGACGTGTTCATTGGTAGACAAATGTTTTGTTTACTTTGCCGTTGAAAGTTTGAGAAGCGTAAGCTTTTGTGTTCGTTTGTGTGTCAATCTGAAAATAGGTTTATGTTTTAGAAATAACATATATAAAAGCGTATTTATGGTTTTATAACTTTAAGAGCTTTTGCCTGTGACTTTAAATAAATAAAAGATTGGTAGGATGATGCCTCGTAAAGAGGCGAAACGCGCGTAGATCGAACACACAAACAAAGTTTACCTCTTGATTATATTAGTGTAGATGTAACCAATTTAATTTTATAGTAAGAGATTTGTAAAAGCTAACGAGAAGTGTCTCCTGAAATTCCCTTAAACAGCAAGCTTTTACATCGTTAAAGCTCATCGATAACGAAGGGTCCTCAGCTTTTACCGATATCGATAAAGTCCATATTATTATGATAATTTAAGATCTGCCGTTTATCGATCGCAATATTCGGAAGATATTCGCATAGAAATGTTTTAATCTTTCGGATTATCTCAGCTATCCTTTGTTCTTCCTTCGGAGCCTGATTTTTTCTTATATTACCAGAAGTCATTATGAATATCGAGGGTTGATTTTGAAAATATCAATATTAATATTTGATCAAACCTTGCTGCGCGAAAAAGTGTAATTTCTAATACTATCGTGCAAAACACTCGAATCTGTTCTTCATTTACGAGTATGTATTTAAACATAGACCCATCCTCATCCACTCTCAGACTCCCAGTTTTATAAATATGAAGCATCGTCAGCGAAAACTAGGAATATAAAGTTACTACCGTTCGTCACTTGAACTGAACAGTAAAGTATATTATATTACTGACGTTCTGAGCCCTTTCCAGTGGGTCGATTTTTGACTTTCAAGTGCTTGATATTAGCCAGTCGCGAGCCATCAAATACGCGAGCATGTGTTTTAGCCGGCATTGGTTTTTGGCGCGCGACTGGTAAATAGGCATGATGATTAAGATTTTTGCACTGTTGTGTTCCGGCGTGGAGAGAAAGACAGCCGATGCTATAACTGGCACAAGCGGTATTCCATCTTAGTCCACTAGGTTGGCAACGCATCTGCAATTAATTTGGTGTTGCGGGTGTCTATGGGCGGTGGTGATCACTTACGATCGGGTGAACAACTTGCTCGTTTGCCTTCCTATGTTGTATATAAAAAAAAGTAGATTAATATTTAAACCATTTCAAACAGGTACCTCAATTTTTCAACAAATAATGAAATTCTTTCAGAAGCCATACAACAAAAGGAATACATTAAATTTGACACGATAAGCTATAGTTCTAGTATATACGTACTGACACTCTATTCCCTTTGAAATAGAGCTGAATTCTTTTTGAACACGCTTAACAACGAGTACTGCAAAACATCTAAAGGATCTCTGAGCCAGAAAATTGAAAATGGGAGTATTGGAACAATTCATGTTCAAAGTGCTTGCCTTGACTATTACATTGAGATGGTGTGCTCTAAAATCAACAACGTTTAAAATTTAGATGGATTGGAAAATATTTTATTCGGTCTATACCGGCACCTCCACCAATTCATATTCTTAAACCACGAGTATAAAGACTATCCCCCTTATTGATAAAAACTTAACAATCTTTTTAAGCTAAAATGTGTTTTGTTCCTATCATTTGAGAGCAAACATCACAATGACAGATAAAGACCATTTTTTTTTAACTAACAAACGTTTACGAAGCGTTTATGAATAAGGGGGCTTGACGCTATTTCTATTTAACTTAATATTATATTGACAAGAAAGCGCTTTAAAAACTCTAATGTACCAATTCAATTGTGAACTATTAAATCATTGAATACCTCCAAATAACGTAGATAGCTGACAAGTACTATAATAAAATGACAATACATGTAAAATAACACACTCATGTATAACGCAATCAACAGTGAATTAATGAATTATTCATTAAGAATTATGGTGTTAATGCAATTATTTATTTGACGCACTATGTAACACAAAAACCGATACGAACATGTTGGATAAGTATTCTATTTTAAAAAGTAACATTTTTTTTCTTTATGATTATGTTCCTTTGAAACGTTACGAAGTGATCCGACAGAGAACCAAAGTTATCGACATAGCCCACCGCATTAGCACGCTGAAGTGGCAATGGGCCGGTCATATAACCCGAAGAACCGATAACCGTTGGGGTAGACGAGTTCTTGAGTGGAGACCACGGATCGGCAAACGTAGCGTGGGACGTCCTCAGACTCGGTGGAGCGATGATCTTCGCAGGGCGGTTGGCAAGAGCTGGATGAGAGTGGCCGAGGATCGTGCTCAGTGGCGTGCCATGGGAGAGGCCTATGTCCAGCAGTGGACGAACATAGGCTGATGATGATGATGATTAAAATGTTATAATTCAAAATACTATAAAAACAATTCATTTATGTCGCAACTCAGAAGATGTTCTATCAATAATCTATCAATGGGAAATTATGCATCATTGTTCTTAAAGGGCCGTTTGTTATAATAATTTGATGTTTCTTAGCATTTTTTAACCCTCCTCTACCCAAAATCGCGTGTACTTTCGCCAGTTTCGGTTTAGAAATGGCGCGTTCATCAAAAAAAAAATACACGTCATATTTCACTATTTATTCCCCTCCCCGTTGTGATATTTCCTGTTTTTTTTTATAAAATAGGAAGGCAAACGAGCAAATGGGTCACCTGATGGTAAGTGATCACCACCGCCTATAGACACCCGCTACACCAAGGAGATTGCAGATTCGTTGCCAACCTAGAGGGCTAAGATGGAATACCTCTTGTGCCAGTAATTGCACTCCACGCCGGAACACAACAGTGCAATTACTGCTGCTGCTGCTGATATTTGCCGAAGCCCTATATGTATAGACGATCCTTAAGTGCAACATTTGTGACCTTAGTACGACCCTTAAGTCTCGATTTACATGAGAGCTATGTAGCGTAACTCGGAGTAACTCAAGTCGCTCTTACAACCCAAGTACAGACGCGACTGGAATTTTTATTGGACGATAAAAGGAAGTATTTTATTAGGAACTTTGACGGGATAACCGGCTACTTGTAAGTTGAAAGTACGGAAGACGAAGAAGCTGAACATTTCTTTACGGAAATGAGACACGAACATTCCCCAAAAAAGACCTTTTTTAACAGAAACTTAGTTAATACTAATGCGCGACTTCGTTCACGTGGAGAAAATTAAGGTAGTCTATGTCTGTCAAGGATAGTGTAGCTTTCTTTAATTAAAATATTTTTTGGAATTGGTTCAGCAGTCCCAGAAATTTCCGCCCACATACACATTAGTGCAGATTTATTTCTTTAAAATGACATTTAGTGATCATGAATCGTATTTAAAATAACATTCTGTGATTCTAACTATAACTTACTTTTGCTCATAGTAATTTCTCAAAAGTTTCTTTTGGCGTTTTACACCTCTGCTAAGCATAGATTATAGTATTTTATGCAACTGCTATATAATGAGAGGCCTTAAAACACGAGTGTGGTTTTATGAAACGAGCGTTAGCGAGTTTCATAATAGGATCACACGAGTGTTTTAAGGCCTAATTATATACAGTTGCATACATTACTTTATCTACACACATATCATAACTGCAAAAAAACGTAACAGCAAAACGATGACAACTAATGGCCGCCATGTATATTAAAAAGGTACTCTGTGATTCGATCTATCCGTCAAGACGAACGTTTTTTTTAAACCATAGACGAACGAATGAGTCCCTATTGTCATGTCACTCGAGATCAAATGTCGTGCGTTTAAATTAAAAAAACATACTGAGTTGACGTTTCGTATCGATAACTGTTTTAATATCTGTGGATACTAGAATAGAGACCAACTTGAATTTTGACAGCTGTTCCAAATTTAAATTGATAACGTCACGAGCAGTCACGAGATATCGGTAATGACCAATAAAGAACAAATTTACCTACTACCACAGACAAGAAAATTCTTATAATAACATTGGTTGTAATAATGCTGGTCATTTCCTAGGGTTTTTGAACGCGTTATTTAGCCTTTATGATATGTGTGTAGATAAAGGTAATTAATTTGTTCTTGACCCTTAGAGACTATACATCTCTAAGTTATTTAGACTAAGTATTTGATCAGGGACCATATACATCCCGATTCTAATTTCTTTGACCTGGGGACCACATCTCCTGGTCAATCTGTACTAGTGCCAGTTCGTTCAATATGCTTAAAGCTTGCTGTGCTATTTATTATCTTTTTTTTTTTCACACTTTATGTGAACAATTGTTATGATTGTGTATATTGCTCTGTAATCTTGTTTTGAAAAGAGAAAAAAAAGATAAACTGCTGAGTTTCTTGCGGCGTTTCTTCTCAGAAGATTCTTCTATTTTCCGAAGTGCTAGTAGATTCAGACATTAAAAGAGCCTATATGGCCGGCCTACTTGCAAAATAAATTTTTCATTTTCATACTTAAAAATCCATACTAATACTTTTGAGGATGGTACGACCTTGTATAAGGTCTCTCCGGATCGCTTCACTATCTTGCTCGCTAATCCAGCCGCTAAGCAGCAGTGCTTGCAATATTGTGTTCCGACATGGAGAGCAAGACAGTCAGTCGATGATATTACTGGCACAAGAGGTATTCCATCTTAGCCCTCTGGGTTGGCATTGCATCTGCAGTCTCCTTGGTGTTGCGGATGCCTATAAGCGGTGGTGATCACATACCATCAGGTGACCCACTTGCTCGTTATGCTTTAGTGATAAAATTTTAAAGTGATTAAAAAGGCGAATGAAATTTGGACCATCTAACGGATTCTTTGAGTTTTTAGCGTCGTTCTAAGTATTTTCAACAAGTCTGGCAACGCTAACACAGCCTCCATCGCTATTGTAAAACAGGCTGTATTGGTTCAAATCTCTTTGCCTTTTTCGGAGGGGAGAAGCATTAAATAGTACAACTTTTATTCAGCAAATGAGCTTACCTAGCCCGTTTCCCTAATAAGCTTGTCGTCTAATAAGTCTTTGTCTGACTTCACTGGGCTCATATTTTTTAACAAAGATAGGTAAAACGATAAAAAGGCCGTCTTATTTTGTTGCTGGAGTGTAATTGTAGATTATTTCTTGTGTTTTGAGTTAAATGGTTTTTTATTTTGTTTGCGTCGTATAATTAATAGATTCAGGCGTTACTTTGCGGAGGTCCATATCAACAAACTGGAACAAAATTACCTTGCTACTCCGCGAAACCAGTGCCGGGCTCGTCAAAATAGCTGCGTCTGTGCGTTCATGCAAACACCCACCCTCCTCCGCTTCCACACGAAACAACATATATCACACAGACTCAACTACACACCACCCCCACTAAACACTAAAACTACACGATCGACGCGCGTTTCGCCTCTATACGAGGCATCATCAAGATCTAAGATCTAGATGGTCTAGATGATGATGATGATGATTAGATCTTGATGTGTTTGCTTGAACATATATATGTCGCACAGACGCAGCTATTTTGTACGAGCCCGGCACTGGTTTCGCGGAGTAGCAAGCTAATTTTGTTCCAGTTTGTTTGCGTCGTATTCCTAAAGCTTTTGTGATTTTTCAGGCGTTGGAAACCTCGCCAGTCTTTAGTACAAAATAATGATAAACTGACTGTACACTTGGGATTGTTCCATTGTTGATGTTGTTGTTGTGGGATTGTTGTTGTTGTTGGGATTCTTGGGTCCAACGTCATAAACGCGACAGGCGACAGGTGACAGTGAAAATACGCCGTACATTACTGTGTCGACAAGTAACGCTACAGACTTACAGACTTAACATCATAGTGGACAAGCAATGAATATCGAATTGTCACTGTCACATTCATAGATGCTTCCTGTAAGCCTAATCTGAATACAAATATTTTAACTTGGAGTTTGACGTAGACATTACAAATTATTATCAATTAAAAATACGTATCAGTCTCAAATACTGGCTCTATTGAAATCCAGAGCTGTTGGCATTGCCGTGCTGGCAGCATTGCTGAGTGGCGGTGAATTCGGATCAGCTATACATACAGTCAAGGAATTTAATTCCCTACCCATTTCGTTGAAATGTCGTCTGACATTCGCAATACATTAAGGTCGATATGCCAAACTAACGTCTTGCTCTATAGCTCTTATGGTGACAGTTTGCTATATGCTATTGAACCTTAGGTGGGTTGGAAATTTAATTCCTTGACTGTACAATCCTGTCGTAATTGTTCTACATATTAATGTTTGTTTTATTTCTGTCATGTTTTGCATTGTAACATGAATAAACGATTTTTCTTTCTTTCATTCAAATAAGTACATACAAAAAAAATTAAGTTTAAAAACTGTTACCCGACTACGGAAAAAACTAAAAAGTAAAAAATAAGTTAAGGATTGATAGCTATCATTGTTCTATAGAGTAAGGCAAGTCTTTTGATGTATTAGATGTTACTGTTAATTTACTTCTGTTTAAGTCTTCTGACAGTGTCACATTAATAATGCAATAATTCAAATCCAATGCCGTGGTCGTCAAGTAATTATAGCAAAGACGCATTTTTTTGGGACCCCCACTTTTTTGGATGTGTTTGAGACTTAGGGGTCTTAGATTAATAAATAAAATAAAGCGTTCATACGACAACTACTGTAATACTTTTCCACAATCAGTAATAAAGAAATTAGGTAAAATTAAAGAGATACACGCGTGCGTGGGTGACGTATGTGTCGCGTCTCGCGAGTCGATGGCAAGTAAGAGACGCGGCGCAGGCGACGGCTCTGGGACGGGCGTTGAGTTGCCTAACTGGTTTGCGTGCGTCCGTCCCCCGCTTCGCCTGAAGAGGTCGCAGCCGCAACAGGATGTAACATTCGTCATTTTTATTTTGTTCACAAAAAATATAGCCTATGTCACACAGACTACAATTACGAAACGATTGATACCTCATTCATCAAAATTGGCTCAGTCGTTTAGGCACTACAAACGTAAATACAAACATACACACAGACTGCTAAAAACATAACCCTTCCTTTTGGCTTTGCTGTAGTCGGATAAAAACCACTACGCTATTTACAGCCATTTACAGTTTACAGTTTGTGCGGGTGGTAGGACCTCGTGCAAGGTCCGTCCGGATCGCTACCACCATCTTGCTTGCTAATCCCGCCGCTAAGCAGCAGTGCTTGCACTGTTGTGTTCCGGCGTGGAGAGCAAGACAGCCGGTGTAATTACTGGCACAAGAGGTATTCCATCTTAGCCCTCTGGGTTGGCAACGCATCTGCAATCTTCTTGGTGTTGCGGGTGTCTATAGGCGGTGGTGATCACTTACCATCAGGTGACCCACTTGCTTGTTTGCCTTCCTATTTCATATAAAAAAAAAAAAACAGTTACAGACCGGAACGGGAGCGTTATTGTCTTAAGTCTTAAAATTGTCTCAAAAACCTTGAACCCAGCAATAAATCAGGCTTCTATACATATAAACACTGCTCACATTACCATATCCCATCCCACGGGATACTCATGTAAATCCTTAAAGCTAGGTGTACATTACACTGCGTTAACTGCTCTCTATGTTTATAATTATTCACCTGTATTTCAATGTAGGTAAATGAATCTATCTACTCTATCTACTCTAATATAATAAAGAGGTAAACTTTGTTTGTTTGTTTGTTTGTATGTAGGGGGTAGTCTCTGAAACTACTGAACCGATTTCAAAAATTCTTTCACCAATGGAAAGCTACACTATCCCTGACGGACATAGGCTACTAATCTCACGCGAACGAAGTATATAAAAGGACAAGATTGTATTTTTTAATAACTTGTTAGTCTCTTCTTTTTTGGCTATTTACTAATTTACATAGGTACCTAATGAAATAGTAGGTTTTTTAAAACAAAACGGGTAAAATTTTTGTAATTCTGATTCCTCTGGCGCATGTGTTAGCATATTTATCTAATATTTACAAAACATATAATGGGTAAATTTTGAAAATATCGATTCCCTTAGCATGTTTTTTTCACTTTTTTATACATTATTTTTGTAATTATTAGGTAAATAGGTATGCTAAAGACCGAGTCAGAGGAATCAGATTTTCGAAAAATTACCCAAAACTTATTTTAACCGTAGTAAGATTTTGTTTCTAGGCCTTTTTAAAAAATTTATTATACCATTTTGATTCATAAGAGTCTCAAGTTATATCGATGCCAACACATATTTATTATTAATATATTAGTAACCGTACATTTATATTGTTTACACGAAAAGTTTTGAATTTTGAGACAGGCTGAATTAAAATTTAATTAGGTTTACCATTAACACACGGTCAAACTTAGAAGTAAATTAAAAAAAATATTTAGCCACACACACACATTACAGAATTGATCTTGGAAGTACACAAGCGTAACAAAATTTCAAACCATTGACCACTGAAAATGGTCATACGAAGAGAATATAATAAATTAAGAACATTGCTTTTAATTTTTTTTTAATGCGTAACTGGCAAACGCAAGGCACGGAATGCTGATGTTGCAGGTTCCATTACCCTAGTTTTTCTTTGTGTTGTCATTCATTAAATAGCATTTTAAATTTAATATGAATGTATAAAAAAAATACAAAAGATGGAAAAAAAAGATTACAAAAATATTGCTTTTGTTATTAAATTTAAGGTGACAAGTGTCTCACCTCGACAATAAAGTATACGAGATATTTCTCATCGTTGATCGTTTATCGTTATGAGATGAAGTTTCGTGCTGAAATGAGGTTGAACACGTCAAGCAAGATTGCATGGATCACTGCACATTGTGCATTAACGTTTGTCTGCTCTAATGTTTGTTTTAGCTGTTGACATGTTGTATATGAACTAATATCTTTGCTTATTTGCCTTCCTATTTCATGAAAAAAAAACTAATATAAAATATATATTAAAACCAACTTGTATGTGAGCGGACAAGGACGATATCAAAAGAAGGACAATTGACAAAGAGATACAAATTTAAAGAACTGTGACAATCTGACTATTCTAAGGAGGTCACATGAGCCTATCGCTAACATTAGCAATCTCGAAGATTATTAAAAGGGTTTTAAGTATAATTTAATATAGTAATTTATTTATACTCAAAGGCAAGGGGATTCTAATTCAGACAAGTAAGTGCATAGAAATGTGTCAAATTATTCCTGTGTTCAAACTTACGAAGAGTAAATATTGAAAACTTTAATTCCCCTGGCACACTTTTAGCATAACTTTTAATACTCTACTAAGTATAAATATCTTTAATTCAATATACATATTGTATTAGATTTTATCTGTAATTCCGTGAAATTGTAATGTGGTATTCAATAAAGCATATTGTATTGTATTGTATAAATATCAGCCAAAGATACAAAGCAAAATTAGTATTTTTAAGATTTACCCACTATGTTTAGTCATTAGGTAAATATTTAGGCGCCAGGGGAATTAACACTTTCAAGATGTATATTAATAGTATTTTATGCAACTGCTATATAATGAGAGGACTTAAAATACGCGTGTGGTTTTATGAAACGAGCGTCAGCGAGTTTTAAGAACTAATTATATACAGTTTCATACATTACTTTATCTACACACATTTCATAACTGCAAAAAACCGTGATAGCAAAAACCAACAAACAAGTAATGGCGGCAATTCGATCTATCCGTCAAGACGAACGGTTTTTAAAAAAAAATCATAGATGAACGAATGAAGTCCCTATTGTCATGTCACTCGAGATCAAATGTCGTGCGTTTAAATTAAAAAATCACACTGAGTTGACGTTTCGTATCGATAACTGTTTCAATATCTATGGATACTAGAATAGAGACCAACTTGAATTTTGACAGCTGTTCCAAATTTAAATTCATTTTTTCAGAGATATCGGTAATGTGATCACCAATAAACACAGACTACTAAGAGATCAATAAAGAACAGGTTTACTTACTACTACAGAGAAGAAAAATCTTATAATAACATTGGTTGTAATAATGCTGGTCATTTTCTATGGTTTTTGAACGCGTTATTGAGCACTTATGATATGTGTGTATATAAAATCCCTTTTTTAATGACAAAGCGAGGTAAACAAGCACACAGGTCACCGGTTGGAAAGTGATCACCATTTCGGTGTTAAAAATAGTAAAGATAATTAAACCTTCGTGTATTACCAGCCTTACAGGGTGATTGCGTAACGTTTTACGCGAACAATCCGGATTCCAAGCGCGGGGCGGTTGACATTCTAATCATCCTGTATCACGCATAGGGTTGGCACATACCGCAAAAATTTACTGCCTCTCCCATTCCCTCATCCGACTTAATTAACGCAACACGACATTTAATTATTTATTTTTGGTTTGCATCGTGGAAAGTAAAGAGTTAATTGTAGAACGTAAGTCTTATAATTACTTTGTTGTAATAATTCACTCTTCCCCTTAGCACTCAACAAGCATGACATAGGGACCTTCAAGAAACGAGCCTATTCCTTTCTTAAAGGCCGGCAACGCGCTTGCGACACTCTTGATATTGCAGGTGTCTATGGGCGGCGGTGATTGCTTACCATCACGTGACCCGTCTGCTCGTTTGCCCCCTATACTATAAAAAAAAAACAAGCCCGTAACAAACTCTCTTTCAAAAAGTTTCGTCATCATCTCTCTAAGCAGAATTCCTCTTAGCTTTCTCCTGGACAGATTATATGTATGTTTATTTATGTATTTTATGTATAGTATACTTATTAATATGTGTGCATCTGTATATCTATGTATTGTATTATATGTTGTATGTATGTAGTAGCATCTGGCATTGTGTTTCTATTACTCGTTGTCTATCCGCACCGCCCACAATATTTCTGATTATGCCCAAAGGTTGACTGATAGAGAAAGCCTTTTGTACATATTGTATTTTTTGTGCAATAAAGTTTAAATAAATAAATAATTGCTAGCTTCATTCGCCGATCAACCACACCAGTAGATAATGCATATGGTACCTGACATTCGTAGCACATCTCAAACTCCGCCATTAAATTATGTTATTACTTATTAAATAATATTGGGTATATTATTTTAGCGTATTGGGTATATTATTATATGATATTATTAATTATCTTCAGCCGCTTACTTCCTCTAAACCACGCAATGGATTTTAATATAGTTTTCACTGTCATTTAGAGCACTTTTTACAGAAGATGAACCCGTATGAAGTCAGGCGGATTGCTGTTTAGTTGCTTAAAATAAGGTTCTAAAAAGCTCAAAAATAATGTGTGTAAAATAGATATCTGATGCCAGATATATTTAAGTTCGCCTGATGTTGGTTTTGCACACGCCCAACGATATTTAAATAGGCGGTAAGTTGATTTACCAAGATTTACATAAACACTTCGCTTCAAAAACACCTGTTAAAAACTAGAACCCTCATGTAAACACCAAGGGAATAAAATTACATTTTCTCCTCTACCTTTCTGCTGCTAAAAAAACTGAACGCAGAACGATTGTCCTAAGAAAACCATCGTATATTTCCAGGCGAGGCGGTAAAGTAGAATGTCCTAGGTCATTAATAAGGTCGTAACACTGCTGCAGTTTAATTTCAGACGCCTAGATAGCTTATGTCCATTAAGAGCCGTTATACTAGCCCCTTAAAGCGCTAGATGTCCCATAAATCTTACGAAATAAGGCTATTATTTCCTCTTATGATGACGATGATGACCTTAATACGGGGACCTTAAATAAGTGGGCTAATTTTACGGTTTAAGGGCTACGTTGACTTTACGAGTTTGAGGACAATTACATTTTTACCCCTCAAAGTTATAGGGGTGTTTTATTTTGAATTCTTTTTACATAGAATACTTACGCTAGTAGCGTAGCTACATAAAGGCTAGGCAGTGCCGTGCCTTGGGCCGTTAAGCTCAGGGGGCCCCTGGCCAGCATCCCTCTAACTCTAGCTGTCCTACTAGCAAATATTCTCAGACCACCGGAATTAATATGTTTATATAATTTGACTATAGGGTCCCATTTTTTTTTTGCCCCAGGGCCTATGGTCACCAAGTAACGCTACTGCTCACGTCTCTCTCTAAAGATTCTAGGGTGACATGGAAGGTGAACAGATATACTGATGAATGAGCTTTTAAAGCTGGTTTACAGCCCAGTTATTTTTTTTTATCATTACCGTTTTTATTACTATCTTTCTTAATACATTTTTTTTTATTTTATTTATTTTATTGAAATCATTACTTAACAGTATCATTACAGGTAAATACACCTAAAGCGATACAGAAGCACATACACATTTTATGGTCCGTAACATATTTCATGCAAGGCAACTCTTCTGAATTCACTCAGAGTACAGTTAAATAGGTCAATTGAATTAGCCATCCGATTGAGAGTAGCGAGGGCGCGCGTGAACGGCGATCTGGCCAGCAGCTTGGTCCGACTGCGCGGCAGCGCTAGCAGCGGCGGCCGCCGCCTTCGCCCTACATAGTTATCGGGCGCACAGAGGTTTATTAATCTCAATACCCCTGGATCGTTTTGCTTGCCCCGTATTAGTCCAAAAATATAGCTAGCCAATGCAAGGTTCCGCCTAGCTTCCAGTTTATTGTACCCGACCATACCTAGAACGAATAATGTTGGGTACATCAAAGGGAAATAAGGGTAAACCGCATAAAGTTTTAAGTATAAATATCTGGTAAACTTATTCTGGATTTTCTCCAGCATACTAGTATATTTAGCTTCATGCGGTGCCCAGATGATCGCGTACATCTATATAATGTTTAATTATATAAGGATACGCAATCCCTAAATAAATTCACTGTTTTGACTCTAGTAACATTGTTTTAAAATCGTTCAAAACTGTCTAGGAATAAAAATAATCCCTGGGAGTTTTTGGTGATTGCTACTATTCTGTAGAAACGCACGGTTTTTGAAATAATCATTTAAACTAAAATAAACATGTCAGTAAAAATAACAGCCCAATGAACAAAAATGATTTACTGGATAATCTCACTTTTAATAAAGTGCTATTATTGCATAATGACAGAAAATTGAACGCTCATCAACTAAAAACATTCACATAATACCACTTACCCTAAAAGCATGAAAGTTCGCGTTCCTGACCCAAAGCTCATAAATTGATTACGGCATTGTTTTACGTCCCCATACGACGGAATAAAATAAAAATATCAAAATAACCTCTATACGTGTTGGCGTATAGTTTTGGTGTCTCGCGAATGCGTACGACACACAAAAGTGAGCTTTAATCGGCGGGCGGTAAAGAAGTGTTTTCCGCTCTAGGGCTGTATCGATGCTTCAAAGCATTTGATTTACGAAGGGTCGTAAAAATGTGACGAAACAGTACCAGTCCGGGATAGATACGATGTTATGGCCGTATGTCGTTTGATCTATTGCTTCGATCTTTAATATGTATCTGCCAAGTCTCGTGCCTAGTTTACGAAAAAAGCTTGAGGATTTTACTTGCCAAGTTTTCGAATACATGTTAGATATAAAAGAGCTTTTTATGGGAAAAGGAAAAGCATATGGGTCATCTGGGACACCAAAAGAATCACTGAACCGCTGCCAGCCTTAAGGTCCCTCACTAGGGCCTTTGGATCTCTCACTCTTGGTAACGCAGTAGTAAGCCACTACTTCACGCCGATATTCTTTGAGCACTACTCTGGTCAAACCGGCCCATTTTTACTATGACCAGAAATTCAAAAATGGCAATAGGAAAGAAAAAACAGAAAGTAAATGATAATGAATTGAAGTAACGCTAATTTTAAAACTGGCAGAGACCTATGACATTGTCAAAAAGTGAAAATTGGGTATGGTAGGACCTTGTGCAAGGTCTGTTCGGAACGCTACCACGATCTTGCTCGCTAATCCAGCAGCCAAGCAGCAGTGCTTGCACTGTTGTGTTCCGGCAAGGACAGCACCACAGTCCGTGATGTTACTGGCACACGAGGTATTCCATTTTAGCCCTCTGGGTTGCAATATTCTTATTGTTACGAGTGCCTATGGGCGGTGGTGATCACTAACCATCAGATGAGCCACTTGCTCGTTTAAATAAAAAAATGGAATAGTTTTTCTTTGGTAGTATGTATTAGAAATAAAAAGTTCGAAGATAAAAGCGTAGCACGCGCTACTAACTAAAATCAACTAAACCTCTGGGCAGATTTCCTTTTGTTCCCATGAGGGCACGCCTCAAACATTCTCTTATTAGGTCTAGCTGTTTGGAGAAATGCCTGGGCGTAAACTTTCTCGAACTTTCTTAACCCAGTGGACATAGTGATGCTGGACAATCTGGTCGAAAAGTTTTGATTTATGTGCAATGATATTATACTTTATTATACAACCGGCCAATTGCGTGACGTGCAGTGTAAGATTCCGTAGTTGCCTTAGCCTTAGTTTCGTAGTTGAATTAGCCCTCTGGGTTGGCAACGCATCTGTAATCTTCGTGGTGTTGCGGGTGTCTATAGGCGGTGGTGTTCACTTACCATCAGGTGACCCACTTGCTTGTTTCCCTTCCTATTTCAGAAAAGTAGCACTTTTAAGCTTAATATTTCACAAATATGTAGATCCCTTAATCTAAAAATTGTTATCGCAAATTAGCAATATTTTTAAAAGACAAATCCAAAGAAACCTCACACCATGGGGTAGACGAGAAAAAAAAGATCTCCACTTTATGTGTAGGAGGGGTACTCTAACGGACGGACGGACAAGGATACGGCTGAACTAGAAAGAGGTAGATAGGTTACAAGCGCACCGATTTTAATCCACCAAAATAGTGCCGAATGGCACCAATGTCTTCAGGTTGCTAAGCAACAAACAAACGTTGCGGTTAACCTAAGCTGGGTTAACATTTTTTGGGGATTTGTGAGGTTATAACCTGTCTATGATATCAAGTCACCGTTTATGTAGATTTTTTGGTTCAACGTGCGATGCAAGCGTGATTTATGATGATTATGACAAACTATCCACTTAAGTGGGTTGTGCTGTGAGAGTATTTGATGTATGAGTTATATTAGGGAGTGTTTGAAGATTTTTTTTTAATGATTGATGGCAATTAGACTCCCCAGGGTGTTTCAATGAGCTGGCAGGTTACGTGACACCGACAACGGCATACATACATGGCTAACTCGAATAGTTTTGTATTGCTGGGCTTATAGTGGGTACGTAATGTACGGTGAAGTGTCGTTGTTACCTGACATATGTTAAATTTGTTATGGGCCAGGCAGTATCCAAGAAAGCTATCCAAAAACGACTTGCATGTTTCAATCTGAGAAATATTATAAACTAGCGGAGGCCTGCGACTTCGTTCGCGTGGAATTGAAAGCTTATGTCCGTCAGAGATAGTGTAGCTTTCTATCAGTGAAAGTATTTTTTAAATCGGTCCTGTAGTTCCAGAGATTACCGCTCACATACAAACAAACAAAGTTTACTTCTAAAGAAGATAAAGATTTCAAAGTTTTGCTGACTTAGTAATTTTGTTACGCTTTCACGCCAAAACGGCTTAAAGGTTTTGATGAAATTTTAAATAACGATAGCTTATATCCTGACTTAACTTATAGGATAACTTTTATCCTGAAACTAAATTACACAGGCGAAGCTACGGGTAAAAGCTAGTGGTTCATAAAGCATTGACCCTGCTTCCCAACGCTTCTCACCGACGCGGGTACCGTGCTACCCTGTGTTACCCTACTCAAATTTTTCATTATCAAATTGCAAGCCAGTGTTACCTTCACCCTGATTAACAGCTTGATAGATTACAGAGCACTCATTTAGCGAATCTCCCGTCCCCCTCTGACTTTTTGCATGTTCGCTTGAAAAATTATCTTCAAAATGTTGGACGAATCCCAAAGTTCTGACGAGGGTTGTCCGCCTACGGCTAGGAGAGTCAAAACTCTTAGTAATTCTGACTGCCAGGGGTTTCCCGGATATATAAGGATTATTTATGAATACAGTTCGCAAGTTTCCTGCGCCCTCTAGCGTTTGGCATTTAAAGATTTTTGAGGATCATTTTGGTGTGTTGCATGTTGTATAATGGCGCGTTTTTGTTGAGAATACGTTTGTTTTTTCAAGTTTCTTTTAAGGAAATGACCATATGACAGCATTTTAATATTGGACTACTCATGGAAGTGTGCATCGAATCATCATTTTCTTTTAAGAGAGGTTGGGAACTGCGGGTAAATCAGCTTGAATTTGAGCTGCCCGTCTTGGGAAGTATCTTCGCCTTGCAGTTTTTGCAGTGTTGCGTTCCAGCTGGTAAAGTTTCCGACGCTGGTTGTGTTGTAGTGCAGGCAGTAAAGGACTATTACTGCCTTGACAACAGCTTGTCCCGTAGGGTCGACATCGCGTGAGTGATACTTGTGGTGTTAAAAGCGTCTACGGGTAGTGGTAATCACCATCAGGTGAGCCGCATGCTTTTTTCCACAGACATTCGTGGTTTTGTTTGTATGTAACGTCCAGCTGTCAACATACATACGTATGAGTAGGACAACTAACTGTGTAATTGATTCTACTTACAGATTGTAGGGCATCTTTTTAAAGAAATGCCATGTTGGCATAAGTATCTCTCACTCACCGTACGAAACGCGGTAGTAATCTTTATTTAGCATCAGAGTTTCAGGTAAATTATTATTCATATGTCATTGATTCGGAAAAATACCTAAATATAGTCACGCCTATTTCCGGAAGGGAAGACAGAGACCACGGATTTCCACTTGCTACTATCCTGACATATAACCTTTGCTTCACTTACTCTCGTAACATTCTTCATGCATGCTCGTCAGTTTAAGGTACACCTGACCTGGCCTTTCTCTAGAATGTCTCCGATTTGGTCAGAGTGCGTTCACCGAGGTCTTCTTCTTCCCATTAAATTCAGAAATATCTGAGCTAAAAACTCAACGAGGCAGCATTTTTCAAGACAAAATTGAGTTTTCATTTTATTTTACGAGGAGTGAGGCTTTCAACAGGAAGGTTGAGAGAAACAATGTAACAAAATTAACACCAACTGCGAATTGAAATTTCATCGTTAATTGCCCATTGTAGCAATGCCATTAAAATTTATCTACCAAAACAATCGACACAAATTAAAGGTATATTTTACCGGCGCATTTACATTTTAAGTAGGCTCGAATTGAGTTTTGGAGAATCTACCAAATCGAATTGTAACCACTGCTATAGTCCGACTAGGGAGCTTTTTGCGCTCTTTGTATTTTTAGGGATTTTAAATAAACTTAACTTTTAAAATTATGTCGGGGTAAATTCAAAGTAATTGTACTTTGGACGTTGTGGAATAGAGAGATAGTTCCTGTTTATCCCGGAACAAAATAACAAGGACCTTGAAAAAAAACTTTTGTTTTACAGCCTTCGATCAATCACGGGTTCGTCAGTTTTCCTTCCTTATTCTTATTACGGGAATAAATTGGAGGAAAATCGTTGAGATTTACGAACTATCGGTTCGGGTCAAAATATTTTGATTAAGAATAATGCAGAAGTCAATTTGAGAAAGCGTCGGTGCTCTAGCCTTTGAAGATATTTTATAATGCTTGTTGTGTTGCAATATTAATGGGCCGGGCCACACAAATTCACAGAATACCAGCGTCGAATACCAGAATCTTGGATGAAGGACTAAAGCATGGATATAGCCTATAGCCAAAGCTGTCAAATTAGTCACCTTTGTGTGAGTCAAGGTAGTAAAACCTGCAAATTAATAAGAAAAACGTAGAGTATACAATCTTAATGTAAACATTACCATAGCCAAAGGTGACCATTTTGTCTATTGGTCGTGTACAGGGTGTCAATTGCAGAGGAGCTTAGAGTATGTAGTCATCTCTTTTTGACACATTGTATTGCCATTTAAAGTAAAGAGATCAGATAATAAAATATCGCTTTCAATTTTAATACTCCTTCTATGCTGTACTATTTCTATGACCAGAATAGACATGCTGCGCTCAACTGTGGCTAGTTATAACGTTATCGGGACTTTAACGCGATAAAAAGATATTGTTAATTTACCTCGACGTTTCGGCCATGTGGTATGTGAGAAAATCGCGAAAGTTTAAAACAATTTGTGGCTAGTTGTACTAGTATGCCTAATGATGCAATAGTGGTACTCAAGTTTTTGTAACATCGCTGCGGCCTTATGCTTGAGAAATAAATACTTTGAAATTGAAATTGAATTTGAACTAGTAGTTTGCTACTGGGTTTTATACGTTGAGTGGAAGCTCTGGAGGCTCAAGGGAGGGAGGAGGGACCTAAAAGCGACCAATTCAGCAATTTCTCTTGGAATCACAGGTTCCTATATGCGATGGTGATTACTTCCCTTCAGGTGACACTCATTCCCGTTTTCTTCCCTTTTCTACAATGGTGACACTTCGCCAATGTTTTAACATCAAAATACGGTGGCGTCGTGGCCGAGTTTCCATGATCTTAGCAAATAAAAGCCGAATATCCTTAAGGATAATTTTTATCCGGGATGAATGCAGTGTTTCCGGGATAAGAGAACGACATTTTCCATGCCGGAAAACCGTGAGTAAAAGCACGGACGCATTTCCTTTTCACCAAAGTTACTTACATGGTGTTATATTTCGGCCTGGGTATAGTCATGGTAACTTATGAAGTCTTAATATTATCACGAAAGAAAATGCACGGAGGCGTTCCGTTATATGTCTCATCTTTTGTTTTTATTTTGAGATAGTATTTTTCCATTTCATTTAAACGTCAAAACTTTCATCATCATCATCATGATTTCAGCCGACGACGTTCACTGCTGGACATAGGCCTTTCCCAAGGATCGCCACAACGACCGGTCTTGTGCTGCTTGCATCCAGCTCAAAACTTTATTAGGTAACAATTGTAGTCCTGGTTTGAATTTCTGAATTTCGGTTTTAGATTGTACTGGAGATGTTCAGCATTCTCATCGATCCATAATGTAGACTCCATTTAAAAGTTTTTACAGCTTGAAGTTTTTTTTTCAATTTAATTTACAATGACTAGTTGATAGTTGTACTAGTCAGTTGCGATGACAACAATTTTGAACGACAAAATCTTCAAAGGTATTAAGAGGATTTCTTCACAACTTCTCCTCTTACCAGCTCAATGACCAACCTTAATTACTTAAATATGACAAAAGATATATGCCTTTTGTATCAGCTATCTTATTTCTAGTTTACAGAAAGCTTGTTAACGAGTAATTTTTAAAAACAACAACAACAAGAACAAATACTCCTTATTGATTCACACAAGTAAACAAAATAAAAGAACACACACAGGGAAATGAAAAACATTGAAAATGAAAAATGTATCTTGCTAGTAGGCCATATGGGCTCTTTTACATGTTTGAATCTACTAGCGCTTCGGAAAATGGACGATTCTGCTGAGAAGAAACGCCACAAGAAACTCAGCAGTTGATCTATTTGTACTTAATATAAACTATATATCGTCGCTTCCAAGGCAAAGTCGCTGAAGCGCCATTTTGGCGAAATTGAGTTATTGGTATATTTGGAATCAGCTGATTTTTCTGCGTTGATCTGTCTAGGTTTCAAAGCAATCTGAGCATTTTTTTGGCTCTTCAGCGAAGCCAAATTTGGCGAAATTTTTGAAACTTTTTGTCTGAAAGACACTAAAACCCGCCTTTTTCGCAACTATGTCGCTTTAGACATTTTTCCGTAATTAATTTGGATCTAAAAAGGACGTTAGCTATATTTCCATTTGCTTTCTTAACTACCAGCGGCGCTTTAGCAGTTTTCGCTTACGATCAAATTTAAAATGATGGCGCTTCAGCAATATAGCTTTACGCGTTAGCGTAGCCAGAACGTAATTTAGTCATTTGGTTTGACTGATAAGATCCAATTAATGTATTTCAGTGATTATAACTTACACCGCTATTAATTTTTCTGGTACTTTAGACATTTTGAAATAATGTTTTGTACCGTAAAATGTCATCTTAGTTAAATTGGTCCGAAATATCTGTGAGTTTAGTAAAATGAAACGTAACAGTTGAGTATTACTTTAGGAGTATAGTCAAATTTGAGGAGTAAACTCATGCTTTCAATGGTTGTTTAGAAAAAAAAACAGTGAATGTATTATATTGAGTTTACCACTTTATTTGCAATTGATAGAATTCTTGTACGTTTTCCTGTAATCTACAAGCAATGAACTATATTTTGTATTTTTATTCAAAATTTTTGGGGTCAGTAGTTTCGGAAATCAGGGGCTAAGGGGGGGGGGGGGTAGTGGTAAATTTTCGTCTTCTTTCATGAATAAAATCTAAACATTTTTTTACAATAATAATAAAAATATAAAATAATATTTGTGATCCTCATAATGAGCCCTTTTATTTGATATGTAAAACAGTCAGGTTTGCAAAACTTTTTTTTAATTTCCTAATTTTTCCTCCGAAAAAGACCCTTATTTAAAAAAAAAATACTTTGCATATCTGTGTTTGGGTCATAGGATTACATCATCCTACCAAATTTGGTCCAGTAGATTCGGAGCAAATTGGCTGTAACTGACGGACTGACAGACAGACTACGATTAAAGTTAACTATGTATTTGTTACCAAAGTGTTCGCAAAAGACTTGTCTACTGGGCAGAGCCAGCTGACAAAGCTGAAGAGGGAAGACGGTAGTATAGCGTCGACCAAAGCAGAGTTGCTGAGAGAGGTTGAGAGGTTCTAGGGACAGTTATACACCTCGGTCTCAAAACCTGTTAGCAGCCTGGCCAAAGATCCAAGAGCCAAGCTGACCCGACACTATACCGAAGATATCCCGGACATCAGCCTGTACGAGAGTAGGATGGCTCTAAAACAGTTTAAAAGCAACAAAGCGCCGGGCGAAGACGGAATCATATCAAAGCTTCTGAAAGCGGGTGGAACACCGGTACTTAAAGTCCTTCAGAATCTCTTTAATTCCGTGGTGCTCGAAGGTATAACGTCAGAATCATGGAACAGAGGCGTGGTGGCGCTGTTCTTAAAAAAAGGGGATAATACTTTTCTGAAGAACTGTAGACCCATCTCGCTTCTAAGCCATGTTTATAAGCTGTTTTCCAGGGTCATCATGAATAGTCTCGAAGGCAGGTTTGATGACTTCGAGCCTCCCGATTCTCCCGAACATGTCGGTTTCCGAAAAGGCTTCAGTACCATAGACCACATCCACACGCTACGGCAAGTTATACAGAAGACCGAGGAGTATAACATGCCGTTAATTTCAATGTTTTGTTTTATAAATATGTATGTTGGTCTTAAAAGTATTTTTTCTATGGGCCTATGCAGCCCGAAATAAATGGTTCTATTCTATTCTATTATGCTTAGCGTTTGTGGACTACGAGAAGGCCTTTGATTCGATCGAGACGTGGGCGGTGCTTGAATCGCGGTATATCGAAATGTTGAAGCGTTTGTACAATAACGCCACCATGTCGACCAAGCCACCAAGATCAGAGGACAGAGGCAATTCTATTGCAAAGAGGTGTGAGACAGGCAGATGTTATCTCTCCGAAACTGTTCACCAACACAATGGAAGATGCCTTTAAACTTCTGTAGTGGAAATATCAACGGCGAGTACATTACTCACTTTCGGTTTGCCGACGATATAGTAACAAACTGGAACAAATTACCTTGCTACTCCGCGAAACCAAGCAAGTGCGAGTAGCAAGGTAATTTGTTCCAGTTTGTTGATATGGACCTCCGCAAAGTAACGCCTGAATCTATTAATTATTTGACGATATAGTAGTCATGGCTAATAGATGGAAGACCTTAGCACGATGCTCGAAAACCTCAATCGGGATTCATCCTCAACATGGATAAAACGAAAGTCATGTCGAATGTCCATGTGGTGCCCATCCCAATAGCAGTAGGAAACTCAACTATCAAAGTTGTTGACGAATACGTCTACCTAGGACAAACAGTTAGACTAGACAGGTCCAACTTTGAGAAAGAGGTCAATCGTCGAATTCAAATCGGCTGGGCAACCTTCGGAAAACTACGAAATGTCTTGCCGTCCAATATACCTCCGTGTCTGAAATCGAGAGTGAATGATCAATGTGTGTTACCAGTGATGAGTTATGCCACTGAAACGTGGCCACTTACTATGGGCCTTATAAGAAAGCTCAAAGTTACGCAACGAGCTATGGAGAGGGCTATGCTTGGAGTTTCTCTGCCTGGTCGAATCAGAAATGAGGAGATCCGCAGATCAACCTAAGTAACCGACGTACCCCAGCAGATTAGCAAGTTGAATTGACAGTGGGCAGGGCACATAGCACGGTGAACTGATGGCCAGTAGGGTCGAAAAGTTCTCGAATGGCAGCTGCGTATTGGCAAGCGCAGCGTAAGATGACCAGCCACAAGATGGTCCGATGACCTCATACAGGTGGCAGGAAGGCGGTGGTTGCATGCCATGGAAGAGGCCTATGTTCAACAGTGGACTTCTTGTTGCTGAGAAGATGATGATGATGATGATGATGATTTGTTATCTGGTCACACGTATATGTAGGTACGTAAAATGTGGACTCAATGCATTCAGTTATTGAGAAAAGCACACAAAATATATTAATTTGGACTCCGTCACAATAGCATAGAGTGTTTAGTATGGCCTGAAAGCATCCTAAACCATATAACATGAGTGTTTTTAATTACAAAGATTTCTTAGCATGGGATGTTACATTTATTATAATTATAATTTTAAAAACTTAACTGAAAAGGTCAGTTAATTGCGTGTAGTAACCATAAATAATACTAAAAACACAAAAAAAAACAAAAAAAACAAAAAAATTATATACAAAAAAAATTTGTTAAGTATTCAGTTCCAATGTTAAAGAAGAGGAAATAAATGTTTTTAAATTGAAAGCAATTGAACCAAATCGAGCTTATAAGGCTAGCTTACCTATTTAATTTATTTAAGAAATATCAAGATCTCAGAAAAATGTGCACTTTATGAATAATTCCTGAATATTATCAAAACGATTATAAAACAATATTGCGTTCTGACAAAATACAAGGAACCTTGCAAGATACAGATTACAGAAGAGAACCAAAAAAAATATTACTTCATATCTTTTCTTAAAATAAGATGATTCGATGTGTATTAATTCTACCCACATATCATAAATAGTAATAGTGTTCATTTTTTATCCCGTTGTCCCTTTTATGTTCTTTTAAAACCCAGTAAAAAATAAATTATTAAACATTAAAAATAGTAGCATTTTACACAGTCTTACCGTAAGACAATTTGACTAACTGATAACAACTAACTAAGAGACGATTAGCAAATATGACACGTGACGGATGGTGGTTTAGCAATATGGAATTTCGTATCCATTAAATTTTTTGGAGATAAGCTATTTTGCCCGGCTTCATATTTTGAAGGTAATGAGGCAAAGTCGCTTAAGTGACATTTATCTTCCAAACTAACAGGATAATTCGATTACTGGTTACGTTTAAAAATAGCAAATAAATCAAGCTTTAAACAGGTCTTGGTTAATTCAAAATCGATCAATGGAGAGCGATGTTACGATTTTTTTTCTAAAAATAAAAACTTTAAAATGCTCTCCTGTAAAGTAGCCAATATGGAGATAAGCGACTTTGCCTTGGAAGCGACGATATAATAAAGACATTTAATAAATTCTACCTACTTGTCTCGAAATCATGACATCTTTCTCTAAGACGATGCTAACGTTCACAACTCGCCGCAAAGTTTTCTAAAATAACGAAGTAAAGCACCTGGTTGAACTATGCTAAAACTGAAAATAAAATTGACAATTGGGCTTAAGAAATGGGGTCTCACTCACGGTTCCATAGGTTTTCAGGCAATCCTTCAGTCCCGGGACACATTTCAACACATTTCCACACAATAACAGCGTTTTTTTTGATACTTTTGGAATTAATTCATTGAGAGCTCGCGCCGGCCGGCATAGGTAGAACAGTTGGGTTTTTAAAACGAGTGAAAAAGAACGCCCTCTGATGGCGGCAGCAGAAAGTTTTCCAGCCAGTCTTTTGCTTGACTGGATTAATGCGCGCGAAGTTTTAAACGCGCATTTCGGAGAGAGATTAGTCTCAAGCCCAATATGTATTGTACATAAACCCCCCACCGGGAATCTACCCCAGATTCCCCAGTTTACAAACCAGGGATGGTATTGAAATAGTGGACTGTATAGTGTAAGTTGAAACATAAGTGAGTTAAGTAATAAGAATTTGTGTAAGTGTAAGTAGGTAAATAAATCAAAATGCGATATTTCGAACCTAAAATTATCGTAAACTTGACACCTTCTTGCGTCAAATTTAAGTAAAAGTATTATAAGTAGATAAAGGTGCCTAGTCCGATTCCAGGGGAAGAGGACTGAGCTTTACAACGGGTCGCGTGTATTCGCCGTTTTGAGTTCGTACTTTGACTACTCGGACTACTCCGTCAGTTCCGGGATGCAACTCCGTCACGCGGCCGAGGTGCCATTGAAGCGGAGGAGTCTCAGCATGAATAAGAACGAGTTCGCCGACGTTAAGATTACGACAGTTGCTATGCCACTTTTGTCGCTGCTGCAATGTATGAAGGTAGTCTTTTCTCCACAATTTCCAAAATTGTTGGGATGCTTGTTGCACTAGCTGCCAGCGAGTTAGTCTGTAAGTCGGTTCGTCAGAGAGTTCGTATTCAGGAACAGCTAAAAGTTGACGGCCGACTAAAAAATGACCAGGTGTGAGCGCCTCGAACTCAGACGGGTCGCTTGAGAGACTTGTTAAAGGGCGGGAATTCAGCACCGCCTCTACACGAGCGAAGATAGTGCTTAACTCTTCGAATGACAGCGATCGAGCACCTACTACGCGCTTCAGAAGAAGCTTGGCAGACTTGATTCCGCTTTCATACATCCCGCCAAAATGACTACCAGTGGGCGGATTGTATGTCCAGTTGACACTACGATTATTGAAACCAGTTGAAACATCGTCAGTGTTCTGGCTAAAAAATTGTTTTATTTCCGCAAGTTGTTTACCAGCGGAAACGAAATTTTTACCGTTATCCGAAACTATGGTGTGACATAAGCCGCGCCTGGCAGTGAAGCGATCGAATGCAGCGAAAAAACATTCAGTAGTGAGCGCACTGAGTACCTCGGCGTGTACGGCGCGGGTTGAAAAGCAAACTAAAAGTAGGAGATAAGACTTTGAAATTTTAGCGTTGCGTCTGTTACTCTCTTTTGTATAGAAAGGGCCGCCTATGTCTACGCCGACAGTGTGAAAGACATGAATACCTTGAATTCGAAATTTCGGTAAGTTTCCCATAATGGGTTGTAAAAATGTAGGTTTAACCTTGAAACATTGAAGGCACTTCACGAAACGAGATCTTATAATGCACTTTCCTGAAATTATCCAGTATTTTTGGCTCATTATGCTGTGCAGTGTTCGCGGACCAACATGTAAATAAATCTTATGAAAATAATCTATAAGAATTTTTGTAAAATTGCACTTTTTAGGAAGCAAAAGTGGATACTTTTTTTGGTATGATAGATCAGACAGTGATAATCTACCCCCCACCCTGAGGAAACCGAGGGGGTCGATATAAGGTGCTAGCTTTTTGAGCGATTGACTACAGTTATTACCATTCGAAAGTGCATCGATGTCAGTTGGAAAGTGTTGACGCTGAACTGATTTAATGAGTACATCGTGCGCATTATTTAAATTGGATATACTAGGAGGACCCGTGTTCCGTTTTGTCTTTGTCGATCTACAGTTGTTGATAAATTGAAAGCAACGTGCAATGACGTTCTGTAGTTTAACAAAACTTGAATATCTTTCAGTTAATTCGTACAAAAGATTAGAATTGTTAGTCAATGACTTATCCTGTACGCTGGTCTGAGCTAATGTGGTGCATGGAATTTTGAGTTCTGGTACATTTTCCGATTTAAACTGATCTATCGACTTAATTGGCCAATTCTCCTGTGGTGTACCCAGCCAGCTCGGGCCGCTGAGCCACTCCGGCGTCGCTAGCAATGCGGAGGGCAGCGCGCCACGTGAGCACACGTCGGCGGGGTTGGACACACCACTCACGTGGAACCAGCATTCGCTCGACACGGTGTCCAGAATTTTGGAAACACGTGAAGCCACAAAGGTCTTAAGGTTGTAGCTAGGGGTGTTCAGCCAACTGAGCACCACTGAAGAATCGGTGAACAAAAATATGTCATGGACAGGTATTCGTTCAAGTAAAATTGACTTTGTGTATTTGACCAATTTGACTAACAAGTGTGCAGCCATAAGCTCAAGACGCGGAATGGTCACTGTCTTCAAGGGCGCAACCTTGGATTTTGCAATGATCAGGCTGACCTTGGATTCACCTTGATTGTTGAAACTACGCAAGTAAATGATACCCGCTATTCCTAGAGACGAAGCATCACAAAAGCCTAACAGCTGATAGTAGGTGTGCTGCTTGACAGTAGCTTGACGTTCGTGCCTAAAGTTCGACAGCAGTGGTAGTTCCGACACATAGGCGAGCCACTCTTTCTCCAGGTCTAGAGGAAGCCTATCATCCCAACCTAACTTCAGAAGCCAGAGTTTCTGCATGAAACATTTCGCGTAGAAAATGCACGGAGCGACGAACCCTAAGGGATCGAAATGACGACCTATCTGTGATAAGACGCTACGCTTGGTGATCGCCTGTGAAACTGGGAGTGGATTGAATGCAAAGGAGAACGCATCTTCAGCTGGACGCCACTGCAGACCTAGAACTTTGATCGAAAGGTCTTTGTCATCCTCGAATGCAACTGGCGTTTCGCGATGATCAGCGGGCACTCGGTCCAACACCTGGGCACAGTTGCTGGCCCACTTGCGCAGAAGGAACCCCCCTCCACTCAGCAAACCTAACAGCTCGTCTTGCAGTCGAGCTGCCTCTTCGTAAGAACCTACAGACCACAAAAGATCATCTACGAAGAAACCTTTCTTCAGAACCTTGCTCGCTAAAGGGTACTTCTCAGCGTCGTCGTCAGCCAGCTGGTGCAGAACTCGAATCGCCAGATATGGGCTACTAGCCACACCATACGTGATTGTATTCAACTCGTACACTTTAATCGGTTGATCTCGTTCAAACCGCCACAAAATGTGTTGATACTTGCGTTGAGCTTCCTCAATCAAGGTCATTCTAAACATTTTACAAATGTCACTTGACAAGCAAATTTCATGTGCACGAAAATTTATTAAAATTTCATTTATGTCTGCCTGAAGCTTAGGGCCGGCGTACACGACTGTGTTTAAGGAGTTATTATTCGTTGTTTTACTAGAGGCGTCAAAGACTACACGGAGCTTTGTCGTCGTGCTTGATGGTCGCAAAACACAAAAGTGTGGGATTATGTACTTAGAATCCACACAATCCAGATCACCTACACATGTCATGTGACCGAGGCTTTCGTATTCGGACATGAACTTATTATATTCTTCCTTCAGTTCCGGAAGACGGTTTAACTTTGTTTCCAAGTTGTTAAAACGACGTAAGGCTTGTGGAGTTGAGTCGCCAAGTTCAAAACTAGGTTTGAAGGGGTACGTGACTATATAACGCCCTGTACTATCACGCCTGTGTTCGTTCTTGAACAACTGTTCAACATATAAGTCTTCGGGATTTTTTGTTACGTCACACGGTACGTTTTCTGTCTCCCAGAAAGAGTTCATGATCTTGTCAATACTACTTGTATTAGCCGAGAACAAGTTAAGCGAGGTTGTGTTCGATTCACGTTCGCTACCTAACACTGTTTGACCAGTAATGACATATCCGAAAATCGAGTGCACCGCGACGGGCAAACCCGGTTCACACGGTAGTATGTTTTGACCATCATAAATGTATGGGAACAAGTCACCTGCTAGTAGCAACTGAACTGGAGCAGCCGAGAAGTAGTTCGGGTCTGCTAGCTCGAGATTTTTGAAATTTTCGATAACTTTGTTTGAAAGCGTCAATGTAGGTAAGTTACTAGTGATGTTACTTACAACTACGGTTTCGGTATTGAGCACCGGACCAGATGAGTTTCGTGGTTTAATTGAACATGTAACCAGACCGAAATCTTGCACTGGTGCACCTCCCAGACCCATGGGTTCGAACGGACACTTGCGTCGCGACAACCCTAGGCGCTGGGCGCATTCATTAGTCATGTAACCGGACATGGCACCGCTGTCAATGACTGCACGCACGGCGTGGTAAGTTCCCCATCGGTCTGCGACGTGCACCATGGCAGTGCCCAACAACACGGTTGAATTGGACGAACAAGTCAAGCCGACGTTCGGCAGTGACTTTTGACTTTGACCACTTTGATTTTGAAACTTAGCACTTTGACTTTGAGCGTTAACACTTTGTACACTTTGTGCACTTTGTACACTTGAGGCTGTATCTAAGTGGAGGCTGTGATGGTGTGGTTGTTTACACAATACACAGCGAATTTTTGACGTACACTCGGACAGCGGATGCTGACGAAAGCAATTTTCACATAATTGAAGCTGTTTTACTTTGTCAAGACGCTGCGCAGGTGTTAACTCAAAAAACTCGAAGCATCGATAAGTTGAATGCGGTTTATCGCAGAATAAACATTTGTTTAATCGCTCGTTACTATTCTTGTTTACAGCTGACATAGTTGACAAGCACGGCTTTTGAAACTGCTTGGGCGCACTGTTGTAATTAGTTGCATTATTATAATTCGAACGCACAAAGTTCGGCTTCGTAAAAGTGTTGGGAACACTTTTTGAAATAGACTGACTTTTCTGTGTACTTGTTTTAACCTCAGACAGTTCCAAAACGCGCGCTTGTTTTTCTACGAAACTGATCAGCTGATCGTAGGTAGGTATATCAGTTTGTTCAACCTGCTGTTCAAACTCGCGCCTGGTAACAGGGTCTAAATTTCGCAATCCCATGTAAAACAAAATGAAACTCGACAGATTCTTGATTTTTAAATGGCTCAATGCTTTGACACACTCTTGATATGTTTGTAAAAATGTGTTCAGTCCGGTAGCTGACTCCACCAACAACGGTTTGAATTGAAATAGCCGATCTAAGTAACTGGTAGCTAAGGCCCGCTTGTTCTCGAACTTTTTGACTAACAACGCCCAGACAATTGGATAATTATCTGAAGTCACTGGCATACCTTTGACTACAGTCAACGCCGAGCCGCTGACAGCAGAAAGTAGGTAGTAAAACTTTTCAATATTACTAATATCACTGTTGTTATGTATAAGACTCGTAAACGTGTCGTAAAAGGTTTGCCAGTTTTCCAATTTACTATCAAAATGAAACAACTCAAGCTTAGGTAGTCGCGGCCGAGCTGATCGAGACTCGTTGGCGGCGGCGCCGGGGCCGCGGCCCGCGGAGCGCGGAGTAGGTACACTACCGCTGCCATCGCAAGATTGCCACGTATCGCTATTGCTTTCCGCGGCACTCAAAATACGATAGTACATATCGTCAAATGTTTGAATCTCCTGATAGTTAGGTAGATATTTCGGGTTCCCTTTCTTTTTTAAACAATTTATTTCGAAAATACATTGTTCGAAAAGTTCCCGACTAGAATGAATTTCCTTGAGACGCAAATTAAATTCTGATACACGATCAGGCGTTATCGAGTTTGATAATTCATATAACGTTTGACATCGTATAAAATGCAGTTCTTTTTTATTTATAAGTGGTTCTAGCAAATTTTCTAAATCTTTTTCGTCCATCTTGAATTTGAAACAATTGAACAACAGACGCGCGCGACGCGATGTAAATGGAAATTATTTACGCTAAGTATAGGTTATTACACAAACTTTAGATTCGAAATAAAGCTTTGTGTAGCCTAATAACAATAAGATATGTGTTTCAGTGTGTATGAATGTGTATTTAGTTTGCAAACTGAGGATGCGGCTCGAATGGCCAAAATGGTTGAACTATGCTAAAACTGAAAATAAAATTGACAATTGGGCTTAAGAAATGGGGTCTCACTCACGGTTCCATAGGTTTTCAGGCAATCCTTCAGTCCCGGGACACATTTCAACACATTTCCACACAATAACAGCGTTTTTTTTGATACTTTTGGAATTAATTCATTGAGAGCTCGCGCCGGCCGGCATAGGTAGAACAGTTGGGTTTTTAAAACGAGTGAAAAAGAACGCCCTCTGATGGCGGCAGCAGAAAGTTTTCCAGCCAGTCCTTTGCTTGACTGGATTAATGCGCGCGAAGTTTTAAACGCGCATTTCGGAGAGAGATTAGTCTCAAGCCCAATATGTATTGTACAGCACCTAATACATTTAAACATACGTTATATTTTATTCCTGTCCCAGAATCTACTTATTCTTTTTTATACAGTCAAGGAATTAAATTTCAAACCCACCTAAGGTTCAATAGCATATAGCAAACTGTCACCATAAGAGCTATAGAGCAAGACGTTAGTTTGACATATCGACCTTAATGCATTGCGAATGTCAGACGACATTTCAACAAAATGGGTGGGGAATTAAGTTCCTTGACTGTACAAACCTCAATTCCCCTAAAAGGATTCCGCTAACGACGCGGGAACGTAATGAAACGTAATATCATCTGGAGTATTACGTTACACGTGCTTTCGCTCATTTTGTTTTCATGTGAAACTCGAAAAACTACGCAGATATCGACTTACATTACATACAAATACATTACATACGTGCAAATACTATGCAGGAGTACTAAATTGTGTTTGTTTGTGCTTCTTTTCCCGGAAATGGGGCAGCGGATTGACGTGACTTTTTGTGGACGAGACCGTCGAAGGGTTAGGCTGCTTTTCCACCAGAGATGTGCAAGGATGCGTAGCGAGGGATGTGTTTGTAAGAACCAATAGAATCGCTTCATTTACCTCGCCTCGATCAGCACAGCTCTGGTGGAAACGGCTCATTGGTTCTTTACAAACACATCCCTCGCTACGCATCCTCGCACATCTCTGGTGGAAACGCAGCCCTAGACAGTGACATTGACTAGTCTTTATAATAATAACAATTTGCTCACAAAACGACCATAAACTTAATAATAAAAGAAAATATTGAAATAACACCATTTAAAATGGGTATCATTTTGTATATTGCCAGGAATCCAATTCGCAATGTTTCGAGGTTTTTTCTGGTCTTTTGTTTAACCACCGGCAGACAGAAGTGACGAAAAATTCAAAAAAACTAACTATAGTGGCCAATAAAAAAAAAAGAATTAAAAAATAATTGCCATAAATCGTTCAATGCCGCTAAGCAGCAGTGCTTGCACTGTTTTGTTCCGGTGTGGAGAGCAAGACAGCCAGTGAAATTAGTGGCACAAGAGGTATGCCATTTTAGCCTTATGGGTTGGCAACGCATCTGCAATCCCTTTGGTGTTGTGGGTGTGTATGGGCGGTGATGATCACTTACCATCAGGTAACCCACTTGCTCAATTACCTTCCAATACGCAGAAAAAATACAGTAGACTACAAAATACTCGTATAGGGTTCGTTTTTAGATCTATAAAATATATCTATCAGATAGAACTTATAATAGTTTTCATTTTTCTTCAATATCAAAAATGCATTATGTACAGTCAAGGAACTTAATTCCCTACCCATTTCGTTCAAATATCATCTGACATTCGCAATGCATTAAGGTCGATATGTCAAACTAAAGTCTTGCTCTATAGCTCTTATGGTGACAGTTTGCTATATGCTATTGAACCTTCGGTGGGTTGGAAATTAAATTCCTTGACTGTACCCACTTGTTTACAAAATATTATAAGGCCCCTGTATAAGAACGATACACTGCCACTCACAGTGACAAGTGACATTACTTTCGTTCAATCCATTCGTGCCAGCTCTTGTGAATCGACCTGTGCGTACGAGTATTCTCAATGACCTCAGCATCTCTTTCATTTTGATTATCACGTATGGCGAATAATTTTTACCCAATTCCGGTGTACATGGCTCCAGAGGGCCGCGTGCCCCAGTAACGGCCGCCGTGTCATTAGCGCGAATGACTATCTTACATAAGTGTGCCCCCAAAGGGATGGGGCAATTGAGAGAGGGGTCTAAAGGGAGCAGAAAAGTATTCGGTAACTATTAAATGAATAAAGAATAACCCCCTTATTCATAAACGCTTCGTAAACGTTTGTTAGTTAACATGTTTTGTCTTTATCTGTCATTGTGACGTTTACCCTCAAAATGAAAGGGACAAAGCATTTGTTAGCTTAAAAAGATTGTTAACTTTTTATGAATAAGGGGTAATGAAAATGAAATTTTTTTACCATCTATATTGAGACATAGTAATGAATTCTATTCCCGACGTTCAAAGCCCTTCTTAGGGTTCCGTACCCAAAGGACAAAACGGGACCCTATTACTAAGACTCCGCTGTCCTTCCGTCCGTCCATCAGTCCGTCTGTCACCAGGCTGTATCTCATGAACCGTGATAGTCAAACAGATATAATTTTCACAGATGATGTATTTCTATTGCCGCTATAACAACAAATACTAAAAAATGGAATTAAAATAAATATTTAAGGGGGCTCCCATACAACAGACGTGGTTTTTTTTTGCTCGTTTTTATAGATAATGGTACGGAACACTTCGTGCGCAAGTCCGACTCGCACTTGGCTTTAGTCCGGTCTTGCTTTAGGTAAGTGTTAAACAACATTCTAACCTAACATCATATTTTGTCACCGAAATATGGTATTTTTTTGTTTAAAATATGTAGATAAAGCTATTTTATCTACACACATATCATAAATGCTCAATAACGCGTTCCAAAACCATAGAAAATGACCAGCATTATTACACCCAATGTTATTATAAGAATTTTCTTGTCTGTGGTAGTAGGTAATCTGTTCTTTATTGGGTAGTATCTCTTAGTAGTCTATGTTTATTGGTGATCACATTACCGATATCTCGTGACGTTATGAATTTTAATTTGGAACAGCTGTCAAGATTCAAGTTGGTCTCTATTCTAGTATCCACAGATATTAAAACAGTTATCGATGCGAAACGTCAACTCAGTATGATTTTTTAAATTTAAACGCACGACATTTGATCTCGAGTGACATGACAATAGGGACTTCATTCGTTTGTCTATGATTTAAAAAAACGTTCGTCTTGACGGATAGATCGAATTGCCGCCATACTTGTTGCGACTCGTTTGTTGGTTTTTTGCTGTTACAGTTTTTTGCAGTTATGATATGTGTGTGGATAAAGTAATGTATGCAACTGTATATAATTAGGCCTTAAAACTATTATACTATACGCCATTTGACAAAGAAACTATAAGAAAATGCTAGAAAGTATGACTATTAAACGATTTTTTTTTAAATATGTTCATACATACGTGCCTGCTAGAGAAGCTGTGTTAGATTGTTGATGAACAACAGTGTTATTTGTACGTATATACCTGTAACAAAAAGAATAAAATTTCATTAAATAAGTTTACTTATTATAAGGTACAGTCTTATAATAGTATTTTATCTACACATATATCATAAATGCTCTATAATGCGTTCAAAAACCGTAGGCAATGACCAGCATTATAACAACCAATATTATTATGAGAATTTTTCTAATTTGTTTCTATATTTGTTCAAATTCATTTTTTATTACATTATTTTAATGTGTACAGTCTATAGAAATTTAAAAAGTACCTAGCACTAGTAGCTAGTAGCAATGCAGGTCATTGCCCTATGGCTTCTGAACTCATCATAGAGTACTTATGATATGTGTGTCGATAAAGTAATGTACATAATTTGGTCTTAAAACACTCGTGTGATCCTATTATGAAACTCGATGACGCTCCTTTCATAAAACCACACTCGTGTTTTAAGACCCCTCATTATGCAACAGTTGCATAAAATACTATTATACATTAATTTTTGATACATCATAGGTAGGTGATCATCACCGTCCATTAATTCCCGCATCACAAAGGAGATTGAAGATGCGTTGCCAACCCAGCAGCCTGCCAGCAAGATGGAATACCTCTTGTGCCAGTAATTACACCGGCTGTCTTGCTCTCCACGCCGGAACATAACAGCGCAAGCACTGCTGCTTAGCGGGCAAGACTTATTGAAAGATAATTAGAAAGGTACACACACATTATAAAAAACATTACTTTGTACTTTAAAAATCGCTGCCATTCAAAGTCACCCTGGTACTGGCAAATTTTATTATTTATTTAAAGCTTTCAACACGTAACCTAGTGAACAGTCGGCCCATTAAAAAGTTAAGCATATTTGGAACATTGTCATTCTAAACGTGAATAAGTGATGCTCTGCCAGTTTGTATATTATTTTTATTAGTTTATTCGACAGTAAGAGTAGTAATAGAGTCATACAGTAGTCAGATGTTGGTTGCAGTAGGAATGCGCCGGCTCGACTGCGGTAGTACCACTCCCGTACTCATATAGAATACTGGTGTTTTTTTTTGATACAACAGGAAGGAAAACAAGCAAGTGGGTCACCTGATGGTAAGTGATCACCACCGCCTATAGACACCTGCAACAACAAAGAGAGTGCAGATGCGTTGCCAACCCAGAGGGCTAAGATGGAATACCTCTTGTGCCAGTAATTACACCGGCTGTCTTGCTCTCCACGCCGGAACACAACAGTGCAAGCACTGCTGCTTAGCGGCAGGATTAGCGAGCAAGATGGTGGTAGCGATCCGGGTGGACCTTGCACAAGGCCCTACCACCCGCAATAAAAGAGTAAAGTAGTAGATTGCTAAGCGTTTCGTGCATTTCGTGTGATGACTGAGCTGTCACAAAATTAAAACCTTATTTTTGTATCTACTTACATGTGGTCCCTGTCAAGTTATTAACGAGTATTAAGACGAGTGTCATCGTTAATAATAAAACCGGTCAAGTGCGAGTCCGACTCGCGCACCGTGGGTGCAAGATCTAGTATCGCATTTTGCTTTGTAAGACCAAAAAAAATTTTTTTTTGTGTTTATTAACTACAAATTTACGGTTTTCGGATTTATTGTTTTATTTGTGCTGTGAGATCTTGCTTCTTGCCAAATTTCATAGTTCTAGGTCAACGGGAAGTACCCATAGGTTTTTGAGTGTATTGCGAATGTATGAAACATGTGGCATAAACGTATCTTTTGATTGCGTTGACTTAGAAGTCCGTTTTTTCCTTTTGAGGTTCGGAACCCTAAAAAATAATTTTATGCTAAGCGTCTTTTTATCACTGTTTAAATTACCCCTAAAAAGACTAAAACTACACGATCTACGCGCGTTTCGTCTTTATACGAGGCATCATCCGGATCAAATAGTCCGACCACTCGCTCATTCGCTCGTTCATTCATTTCATTTTCGTGAGCTCGGTGTACACCCAGCCCGCGACGTAATTTAGTGAACCGGCCAACCCTGGTCCGTCAGTCAATGACTGGTCATTCCGCCAACGCCACTCATTTGCCCCGAACTGCCCACCAATCGCTATTTGATTGCTGTTTTATACGTCCACGGATGTTTATGAACTATGATAATAATAACGGTGTATAGTCGACCAAGTAATTGCTTGAACACTTTTGAACCTTAACTCTTTGCAATACGGTCGAAAAGTGGTCAAGCAATTTCTTGGTCGACTATACAATTTTCGGTTAGGTTAGGCGATCTGGTGATAAAGTTGAGGGTGTAACGGAGTTTACTGTTATTTGTGCAGTTAGCATTGGAACTAGTGGGTTATTGTTTTAACAGTAAAACCACAGAATAAATAACTTACAAAAACTTATCTTTTATTTACTATGAATACTTTCTAAAAGTTCGTATTACCTCATACACCATGCGCCAGGCAGCGCGTGTCAAAGGAAATGCGCCGCCCGCGCCCGTCTTCGCCCCGCTACTCCCGGCGACACGCTAGGGTTGCGCGGCATCCGTATCAATTACACTGACACGGCGGGGGCGAGCGAGCGGACGCGTGGCTAGCCGACAACCTACTGCGATTTGCCTATGCCATAGGCACGGCGGTCGCGCGTACCTACAATGCGGAGTGGAACCCCCCTGGTAAAACTGGATGTTTCTCTTTCATAGCTTCTTCTTTGCATAGTATTAAACACCGTCGCTATCTACTTTTGTCTGTCTTCATCGGTCGCTTACTACTTCTAAATCATGTAACGGATTTTGATACATTTTGCGGGTGGTAGGACCTTGCACAAGGTCCGTCCGGCTCGCTACCACCATCGCTATCCCTGCCGCTAAACAGCAGTGCTTGCACTGTTGTGTTCCGGCGTTGAGAGCAAGACAGTCGGTGTAATTTCTGGCACAAGAGGTATTCCATCTTTGCCCTCTGGGTTGGCAACGCAACTGCAATCTCTTTGGTGTTGCGGGTGTCTATAGGCGGTGGTGTACACTTACCGTCAGGTGACCCACTTGCTTGTTTGCCTTCCTATTTCATAAAAAAAGTTAAATTGTAAATGTGTCGCTTACGTCAGTTTGGAATGAACTGTTTAACGGTCACGACGTGTTTCCTTGGAGTGCACCCTCGGCTATTCCGACGCTTCCAGGATATTCCCGAAATATTTTATTAACATATTTTATTAGCCTAAGGCTAAGAGACATTTAAATACCCACGGGCAACGGATCAGTGATTGTTATGGGGTTGCTGGTTCACGAGGGTGGCGGGGATCACTTGCGATCAGGTGACCTTGAATGTGTGCTTGCCTCCCCTTTAAAAAAATACACGAGGGCATTTTAACAATAGGGAATTTCCAAAAAAAGCAAAGTATACAAAAAAAACAATGAATTTACCATATACGTTTCTTTGTTAGGTAAACACGCATTTTCCCTTGGGATATGAATTTCATTCAGCTATTTGTTCGTGCAACATTTCCTCGTATAGGTAATTGATATGTTTAATGCAGGAAATTCATACAGACTTTGTTGTTTTACTGTAACAATGTTACAATGTTTGTTATTCATGACCTCCTTGGAAATATTCCACGGTTCTCCATTTAGAAGCGTAACAAAATTGACAAAATCTTTTTTATTATTATTTGTCCATTGTGGCGTGTTTCCTTTGCTCCTTTTGGACTGCATTTGAACTGCCAGCTAATTGCAAAGTTTCAGTTTGGGTAGTTTTTATGCGGTTCTCACGACTGCACACCAACTGCTTTTATGAGAACTGCACTCCGACTGCAAACAAACTGCACAGTGCGTTTATACCCACGGCTGACTGTACGAGCGATGAATTTCAGAGTCAATGTGTTTTTGATTTTTAACAACTGCTTGAATTTTTACAATACATACATAATTATATCAAAAATATGTATACATCGTACACATAATAATATTCATATAATAAAGGAGCGGTACCTCCAGACATTGGCTTTTTCAAGCCCAAAGAAGGGGTTCACTACAATTTTTATGTACGAATACTTAATAAAAAAAATTATTTTTTATTTATCAGTTTTTTACGTTCCTGTAAAAAGTGATTTATCTAAAAGAGGTACTCGCACAATAAAAATAATGCGGTAATCTTCGTGCTACAGGTACCTAACTTTTTTTTATATTCGATAATTGAGAGCATTCTACAACCGATAAAACAATGGAGAGTATCGTACACATCACAAGTTATAAGAAAAAAACTGATTCGTCTAGACTTTAAACAACCGCCATTCCGATCTTTAACAACCTAAGAACTTGCAATAAAGTCGTCTTCTGTTTTTAAATCATCTCGGAATCCATTCGATCAAATTGTCTAAGCTTTTTGCTGTTCAGCAAAAAACGAGCAAACCGATTTGCTCTGACTTTTTCACTTCTGCTGTAGTCAGCAGTATTATGCTGGAAAGTTGAAAGAAAGAAAGAAAAAAACATTTATTTAGGACTATTCAACACAAAACACGCACATACACACATCACACAGAGTACAATTATAACAAACAGCAATGTTTGTGTTGAATAGAAACAAAAAGGGCCCCACTCAGCATACTGCCTCGGTAAAACCGAGACGCTGATTTTCAGTGGGACCCTTGGGATTCATAAAAAAAATTGCGGGTGGTAGGACCATGTGCAAGGTCCGTCCGGATCGCTACCACCATCTTGCTCGCTAATCCTGCCGCCAATCAGTAGTGCTTGCACTGTTGTGTTCCGGCGTGGAGAGCAAGCGGTGTAATTACCGGCACAAGAGGTATTCCATCTTAGCCCTCTAGGTTGGCAACGCATCTGCAATCTCTTCGATGCTGCGGGTGTTTATAGGCGCTGGTGTACCACAGGTGACCCACTTGATTGTTTGCCTTCCTATTTCATAAGAAAAAAAACTGAACTAACCTAAAATCAGTGACAACACGAACGGAAGTAAAATTCACAAAAAAAAACTCACAAAAGGCTCTTCACGCCGGAACACAAAGGCGCAAGCACTGCAGCTTAGCGGCAAGATTAGCTAGTAAGATGGTGGTAGCGATCCGGACGAACCTTGCACAAGGTCCTACCACCCGCAAAATGATGATGCGAAAGAAACATTAACACCAGTTTAAAGCACATATTATTATATTTTATAAGGCCTTTATAAATGTCGCCGTAGGCAGGAGTTATTAATACCAGTAGCTATCGATTTTGTTTCGCAGACCTAACTTTTGAACGTTCTGTAAGAATATGAATATCGCGCTTTAAACATACGAGTATTACGTACGAGTTTATTTTAGGTAACTGTACTGTTTGACATGTGTAGGAAATTGTTCTACCAGTAGTTGACATAACTGTCTTTCATTTTTGCTCGTACGTTTCCGTATCTTCACGTCAACTTTTGGGTCACTGTCTAAGACTGAGACCTGAGACTGACACGCTTTGGTAGCATTTTGTTTAGGATTGGTTGTCTATTTTGTTGTTAGTCTATTTAGTAATTCAATTTTTTTCATACAACATAGTAACGCAAACGGGCAAGTGGGTCACCTAAAGGTAAGTGATCACCACCGCCCATAGATACTCGCAACAACAAAGGGATTGTAGATGCGTTGCCAACCCAGAGGGCTAAAATGGAATACCTTTTGTGCCAATAATTGCTCCGGCTGTGTTCTTCTCCACGCCGGAACACAACAGCGCAAGCACTGCTGCTTAGCGGCAGGATTCACGAGCAAGATGGTGGTAGCGATCTGGACGAACCTTGCACAAGGTTCCACCCGCAAAAATAAATTGATAAATATTTGATAAATAAATTATTTTATTCTATTTATATCTTCAGCAGTTTAGACTGCGCATTGTTTGTCAGTAAATCAATCACTAATGAAACATTCTTAACATTCAGCTTAATTTAATTCTTGTTATAGCTTTGTAGCAAAATATATGACGACCGGATAGCCTAGTGGTTAGTGGCCCTGACTGTAAAGCTTGAGGTTCCGGGTTCGATTCCCGGGAGGGGCAAATGTTTGTATGATGAATATGAAAGTTTGTACTCGAGTCGTGGATGTTGTATGTATTTAAATATGTATTCATCTAAATAAGTATTTATATACTAGACAACTAGTACCCATAACACAAGCAGCTTTAGTTGCTTACTTTGGGACTAGGTCAATTGGTGTTGACTGTTCCAAGATATTTATTTATTTATTATATGAACAAACATTTTTTAATTGACCAGAAAAATCTCCCTAAATTGATCCATAAAACAGCTTAGACCCTTCGCTCTCAAAATACTTGGGGCCTATTTAAGACCCGCCTAATGGCGGGTCAAATAGGAGATAAATGGCCCGCCCTTCTACTTGACGGCTTCCCATCAAAAAGGTATCCATTAATTTGAGCATTAGTTTGACCTCAAATGTTAGGCCTGTAGTTATAGATCGTGCAGTACAACAGCGTACTCAAGATCGCGTTTGACATTTGAAAGGAAGAAAGAAAGAAGACCATTATTGTGACAATTCGTACACACATGAAAGGGTGTCCACTGAAGAGTAGGCTTGGAGAATGTAGTTTTCATTTCGTCACATTTTTTTAAATAGGAAGGCAAACAAGCATATGGGTCACCTGATGGTAAGTGATCACCACTGCCTATAAACACCCGCAATACCAAGAAGATTGCAGATGCGTTGCCAACCCAGAGGGCTAAGATGGAATATCTCTTGTGCCAGTATTACACCGCTCTTGCTCTCCACGCCGGAACGCAATAGTGCAAGCACTGCTGCTTAGCGGCAGGATTAGTGAACAAGATGTTGGTAGCGATCCGGACGGACCTTGCACAAGGTCCTACCACCCGCAAACATCGTATTGCTATATAAAGTGATCAGCTATTATAGTTTCACTTTTAATTATGTCTATGATAAACTATTTTTATGCAAGAACCCGCTCAAACTTCGTTTGTAAATAAGACGCAAGCTTGAGATGACTTTTGCGAGTTCAGCACGGATCAGATAATCGCGGCTCAAACTGGAACTTGAGTTTGGTTTATAACTACCACCGTACGCGACCAACAAAAGCTCGTCGAGCTATAAGCACGCGAACTTTCTTGTCCGTCTAATTGGGCCAAAATTCTTTTTGATGCCTAATAAAATGTCTCTTGTACATTTTAACGCATAGTTTTTATTTATCCTGATATTCTTAAAATAATATGTTATCTTTAAATTCGGAATGATATACGCATACCCGAATGATGACTGTTATAAAAATATTTGGGGTCAGAATAAGAAAAAAACTATTGTTTGGTAACGCAGTGGACACTATTCTTGAGGAGTCATGGGGACTGGTAACGCAGTGGTAATTTGGGTACCAATTGAGAATTTTCTGTAATAAAAAACCCAGGATGGTGGGAAAATTCATAATAAAAATTGGGGCCCGGTTGAGAACTAACGTAATATTACTAGGAAATATTTCGAGACTTCTACAATTTTGTAAAAGTGCTTATACATTTTCAATTTTTTTTTAGGCACTAAAAAGAATTTTGGCCCTATTACCCCTTTAACATAACCCAAAAATCATTGCGTTAGCAACACAATCCAGGAAGGAAATACGGGACAAAGTTTGTACAGTAGCATGGCGTACCCGCCTAATGCGCTCAGTGATCGAATATTTGATAATATGGCCTGAAGCTGAATTCTAAGTGAATAATGCAACTTAAACTACCAGTGGCACAAGGGTATTCAGCTAAGCGTCATAACTTAACTAAATGAACTTAGCCATGATCGTGGTGTAACTTAATAACGTCGCATCGGAGTGTGGCTTATACTAGTTAGAAGTTCGCAGATGCGACGCGATCCTATCCCTGTTAGACTTAAGTTAGTCTAGAATATATTCTAGCTTCAGTCAATACCCTTACCATGAGTTGGTAGTGACGTGCTCGCTAGCGACGGCGTAAACGTTTTGTATGGAGAATACGGTATACAAATGACTTTTTTTATTTCCAAAATTGATAGAGTTGGTTAAAAGAAGAAAACTGTGTTTTTAGTTTTCTTTTACGATAATTATTTTTCGAAATATCACGAGCAATAAAATGAAAATGGACGTGCGTCGCGGAAACGCTCTATCGCGCTGCATACAGCACCAGTGACGTCACTATAGTGATTTTGTATGGAGCCAACACTAAATCGTACTTATCGTACTAACTTAACTAATTCCTCACATACTGAAATTGTCTACATTTTTTATTTGGATTCGAATGACATATTTCAAAACAAAAAAAAGAACTTTTTCTTTTCGTCATATTTGTAACTTTGTGTCACTGTAACTTCTAAAATATCAGTTTTTTTAACCTACTTCTTTGGACATAAATATGTTTTTTTTATACAACATAGGAAGGCAAACAAGCAAGTGGGTCACCTGATGGTAAGTGATCACCACCGCCTATATACGCCTGCAACAACAAAGAGAGTGCAGATGCGTTGCCAACCCAGAGGGCTAAGATGGAATACCTCTTGTGCCAGTAATTACACCGGCTGTCTTGCTCGCCACGCCGGAACACAACAGTGCAAGCACTGCTGCTTAGCGGCAGGATTAGCGAGCAAGATGGTGGTAGCGATCCGGACGGACCTTGCACAAGGTCCTACCACCCGCTTAGTTTATAGTGGTCGTCTACAACAATTTTGCACTTTTATGCCATTAGATTTTTAATGGAATACCGTATTGTATATACTGTCAGGTCAAGTGACCTGACTTTTTTGTGTCACTTAGATAATGTTTACAAATACAAATACAAATGGCAAGGTTACAAATACTATTTTTCCCCTAAAAAAGGTCAACCCCGGAACTCTCTAAATAGTCCCTAAAGGTCTCATAAGCCGGATAAATTAGCGAAATTGCGAACAAAACTGAGTCTGGGATCGATTTGATGAATTAGCAGATGGGCTTGTCTATTCATGCTGTTTTTGCTGGTATTAATCAAGCCAACATGTCGGTCCAACCGCAGACAAGACACAGTAGGGCAGGTCGCAATACGAATGAATAAAGTTTCAATTTGTTTTATTTATTGATCCGAACAGACGTTTCGTCCAAGGCGTTTGAAATTTGAGTTCATCCAAGTATCCCGTAAAAACAAGAATGATCGGTTATTCCCAAATTTGAAAAATTTCCAGGAAACTTTCCCAAATATTCTTTCCATAAAACCACCGGAGACACAGTCTCTAAAAGTACCCTCACACATACTGACCTGAAATAGTAGCTTTCCTTCAGGAGTTAGGGTCCTGTAACACGGGGTATCCAAGCACGGGTCCTCGGTTGAAATTTTTCTGTAAAGTTTTATTGGAATAAACCCTTTTCATATAATTTCATTTCAGTTGCTGGATCCCTACAGGCCCTTTGATCACTTTACACTTTTTGGTAGTGTTTCCTCAATTTTTCGCATATTTACTTTTTTACTCATCTCTCTTTTTTATCTTTTTTTTTCATTAAATTACTACATGTTCACCGATTACTCAGAGATGACTGAACCGGTTTGCTTTTCTTTAATTAATAGTCCTTTTTCGACCACTTCCTTTTGGCTTATAAAGCGTAAAAAACTAGACTTCCAATGTTTGCAAGAGAGAAAGGAATTCATTATAGTAGTTATAAGTAAGAAATATAGTGTTCATTTCACACAAATTGAACTCGGTTTTTAATAACAGGTCCGCTGTCAGCTTGCTAAAAATTATATTTTGCATTGTTTTGAACTTTATTGCATTATTTAACGCATAAGAAAAGTAACAAGCCAATGAGCTCTTTCTTCATCTACACTTACTTACTTTATTTATCAGTCTGGTAGGACCACGTAGGACCTTGTGCGAAGTCCTTCCGGATCGCTACCACCATCTTGCTCGCTAATCCTGCCACTAAGCAGCAGTGCTTGCACTGTCGTGTTCCGGCGTGGAGTGCAAGACAGCCGGTGTAATTACTGGCACAAGAGGTATTCCATCTTAGCCCTCTGGGTTGGCAACGCGTATGCAATCTCTTCGAGGTGACCCACTTGCTTGTTTGCCTTCCTGTTTCATAAAAAAAGCCAATCCTGACCTTCTGTATCCCGTATTCCATGTGAGAAAGAGGCTTTGTTTTAATGTTATCCGCCGAGGAATTTCCTTGTTACGAATACGGCTTTCTTGCTCCGATTCTCTCAGCGATAGCACCAGATGTGATTTGGTGATTTACAAAAACTGGTACTAGGGAAAAAGATATTTTTAGCCCTTGAACACTGGTCTGTGAATTTCGCGAGTCGTGAATGAATAGTACTTTTTTAGTTTCGACCTAAAGGGTGATGTTGAGATATGTTGCAAGCAATTTAGGCACTGACTTATAAGTAATGGACTTCTAGTCAGCGTTTAAAATATGACCGCATCAAAATTCGGACAAAAGTACAATAAATCGACAAACGCTCGCGCCGTTAGTCTGTCGGACCGACGGCGCTGCTGTCAATACTATTATTTTATAAAAAAACCTATTTGCAACGAAACTGACTAAATTATTATTTTATGTATTTAGACGTAAAGTTTTAAATCCAATGACTATAAATGGTAAACTAATAATTTGCGTTTGTAACATTGGCGTAAACCTGTATTCTTATGTCGGTCTGTTTCTCCGCTGTCATTTAGTATGACACTACATCCATGCATTAAAATATCATTGTTAATACCACATCATACGCAGGGCCAACAACGGCGGGCGCCGGATCAGCGACTCTCAGACACGTATCCTTGTTTACCTCCCAATTGTATAAAATGGTAAATGATTTAAGCGTAGGAACGTTGTATAAATTTTTGGAACAAAATGAAAGGAAAAAGGAATACAATTTTTAAACGCTTTGTAAATTAGGAGCCTGGTAAGTGACGAATTTATTATTAAATTAAAATGCTATTTAATGACAACAAAATGAAAACTTAGGATAATGGCAGGACTCGAACCTGCAACATTCCGTGCCTTGCGTTTGCCAGTTTCGCCACATTACCGCTACCATACCCTGCAAATTTTCAATGTGCTTCGTCTTTACGGTAATTAAATTATTGACAAGATTATTTTAATTTAATAATTAGAATGTTAACAACATTTAAAATAAAAATCTGAAGAAATTTCGGTTACAAGAATTTATTATAACAATTTTTAAACAGACCCGCCATTTCCTTGGGGTCCCTGGCTTCCAGGAGCAGAGGTGATATTAACAATTCCCATATGGTGAGTTCTTTGTTTGTTTGCCTCCCTTTTCCAATAAAAAATAAAGAAGTTTTGTCAATTTGTTTGCTTTTGTTCTGCGTTAAAACACTTCACCATATTTTCAAAGAACTTTGTCATGAAGATGATTTTAACAGGTCGTGATCTTAATCTAGTTTAAGCTTTATTGTTTAATACTTTTTAAGTAATTTTGACGATCTAAATATAAAAACGTGTAATTTGACATTCTAGGCAATTTATAATGTAATTTTATATTGACTGAATAATTAAACTAAACTAAAGTAATGATAACTTTTGTTTTTTTAAATAAATTTATCACATCTGTGTTTTGCTTGTGCATGCCAAATGTGTGTGAAGAAACATATTTTCTTTCACTTTTTTATGAAATCTCGCTAAATCACACCAAGGAAATCCGTCTTCGTGATAAAACTCAATCAAATGCGGAAGTATACTCGTATTTCCAATTCCCGCAATTAATCAAACTTAACGCAGGTAATTAATATCGCACGGCAAATTAATAATGCGTGTCAAACGCGCCGCGTAATCGAGGCACAATGGAGGCATCGTACTTTGCCGCTCTTGTGCTCGTAACGCGAACTTTCTCTACACGCCGTAACTAGACACGTACCTCAGTGCGTTTCTTTCTAACTAGGCCAGTAGGAATGAGACGCACTGAGTTACGGCGTGTTGAAGTTTGTGCTAGGTGCACAGTTTATTAGTGTGCGGACGTACGAGCGTGGTAAACAAGTTAGAGCGACAAGATTGTAAATTGTATGTGGCTTTGGGTCTCATTGAAAAGCAGTTTGGTTTTCGATTGAAAGAAAATAGGGCGTAAAATGAAAATGTTCGCATAAGGGCTTTGTACACTCACGGACTTTAATCGTTGAGCCTGTGTGGAACGTTGTCACAATGACATGGCTTTGGATTGTTTGCTCACACGTGGCTACAGATTGGCAAAGTCATTAGGACAGGGTTCTATGGTGCCTTAAAAACAATAAATTTGTGCGACAGTACGTATCTGCTACCAGAGTTTGGGAAACTGATACTCTAACCAATATATTCCATGTAAAAATGTAGTCAAGAATCACGACTATTTTACTCTTAAATAGTTATGACAACCAGTGGCCCGTTTCACTAAGCTACAAGTTACAATTTTACAAGTCTAAACCGGCAACATTGGTCAATAACGACCAATGGCAATGGGCATAATGACCAATGTTGCCGGTTTAGACTTGTAAAATTGTAACTTGTAGCTTCGTGAAACGAGCCACAGATAGCCTAGTGACTGTTTAGGAAGGTAGAGGATTCGAGTTCGACATCTTAATAGGAGCAAATATTTGGATGATGAATATAAATAAGAAGATATAATTATAATCAATTTAAAAGGATAAACTCTTGATGATGCTTCGTAGAGAGGTGAAACACGTGTCGAGTGGTAAGTTTGGTGGTGATGCTTGTGGTTATAGTTGCGTTTGTGTTGTTTATCTTATTTTATGTGAAGGGATGATGGCAAAATTAACATTGCATGAATATAAGAAGTCAACTCAAGCGCCGGTATTTTGCAAGATTTCCTAGCACTGGGTTCGCGGAGTAGCAGAGTAATTAATTCTAATTATATCAATATGGACTATCAGTAACGCCTAAATCTTAATAGATTTGGCATTAGGGATAACCATCTTCATCATCATCAACATATCAGCCGAAAGACGGCCACTGTTGGACATGGTCTCCCCCAAAGATCGCCACATCACTGCTGGCTGCGCTGCTCGCATCCAGCGGGTTCCCGTAACCATCACCAAGTCGTCGGTCCACCTTGTGGCGGGTATGTCCACGCTACGTCTTCCGGTACGCACTCGCCACTCTAGAACTCTTTGGCCTCATCGGCCATCTGTTCCACGAGCAATGTGCCCGGCCACTGTCATTTAAGTCTACCAATTCTTGAAAGAAGATTTCCTTCTTACTAGAAGGTAATTTGAAACTTGGGAAAAGCAAACAATCAGATCTAACTAATCCAAATTCACACAATCATTCTTTGGCCTAAGAAAGGTAACCCAATACGATGTTTCATTTGTATCTGTTACGGCTATTGTAAAAGCAACATTATAATTGCAAAGAAATTACCGGCATGAAACTCTTGTACAATGGAGTTCGCAATTACATCCATTTCTATCGACATTCTCCATTCATCGCTGCTACGCTGTTATTTCTTTCTTGCCTGCGGTACAAGTTACTGAAGTTATTTACAAACAAGTCCAAAATCTTTGAATTCGTGGATAAAACTTAACCTAAAAATGTCTATTTCATTGTAACGATCAAAAGTAAGACACCAGCCTAATGGCACAAAACTTACAAGTCCTATAGTTTGACATAATTGTAAAGTTTTCCGTACAAAAATTTGACAAACATAGGAATGAAACTTGACGCAAGTCTATGAAATGACAGTGTGCTGACGTTAGGTACTGTTCAATACTATTCTAATCGCGGTTTGATAATAACAGTGTCCAGACTTTTTCCCGTATTATAGTTTTGTACAGGAGTGCCATTTTTGAATCTCACCGGGTGACTAAAGCTCGCCAAAATGGCCGTTTTTCATAGAAATACGGCCATTTTGGTGAGCTCTAGTCACCTGCTGAGATTCAAAAATTGCACCCCAGAACGTGAAAACTATAAGGATTTTTTTTGCAAATTAGCTCTGCAACACTCGTTTATTAAAGTCAAACACGCAGGCACGTGGTGGTGCCGTGACGGCGAATAAGATCATGCATGCGTGCCGAAACAACAAGACGGCGTCCCGCACGTCCTGAGCGGTACGTGTCTTCGTGGGTCCCAGAAACGGGACATCCTGCGTATATTGGGATGTAAATAGCCTAACCCTTTTTTTCCGGGGTAAAATCTGCGTTTAGATACCCCATCGTTACGAGGGGACAATGGCGTTATGTGACCACGCGAGCATAGCCTCGCTTCAGCAGCATAACCCGCGACCTCGCCTATAGCCGACATCGGACGCACCACAGTGGGAATCGGTTAAGATCCCCTCTTTCCCAACAACAACCCTTTTTCAAGTAACATGTGTTTTTTTAACCATAGCTTCCCATCTCTAGGTCGAAATGGGCTTCGCTTTAGGCTTTGGGCTTTGGTTGACATTTGACACAACGGGAGAACGTATGTACGATAGGATCGGGTGGGTGGGTGACCCAGCAGAAAACAAATAAAATAACATTTAGACTTAATGACGACACAGTACAGGGCGATACAAAATATTTAATGGACTTAGTTTTGAAGCTGTAGAGTTCGATGGAAATTAAAAGTGGAGTAAGGAAGAATACTAAAATGGCAAAACTGAAATTTTAAGTTAGAATGTTGTTTACTACCTAAAACGAGTGTGGATATGTGCTTTAAAATCATGTCATATTTTTTGAGAATCAGTAGTAGATTCAGACATGTAAAAGAGCCTACGTATATGGCATACTTGCAAAATAAATTTTTCATTTGCATTTTCGTTGTTTTATATTCTTCATTATATTCTATCATAAAGTTCTTTTCAAAAACACGACTTTACGTACCCGCTTCACCTTTTAACTCGCGACCTATCACGTCATTCCATTCGCTTATCTCCCATGACTCTGCAAATGTAGCACTGAATGGCATTCGAGCGCGATTCGTCATCGTTACGCCGTCATTACCTGCCTCGAAAATATGGAATGACGGGGAATGACTAACCGGAACGACGGGAATGATGGGAGCGACGATCGTCGCGCTCTTATCTCCGACGATGGCTGTATCGAGTATTTGAGCGTCAAAAGAAGATGATGAGGAGTGGAGGTATACCAGCCGATAAAAGAACACCTTGTTCATTATTATTATTGTCGAAATTTAACCTAAATTGTTTGAACATTTTTCTTTTTCTAACATACTTACTTATTACAATTACCGGGACTAACGCGATAATTTACTATTTATTTATTTACCCCGACGTTTCGGCTGTTTATTTTTAACCGGCATATCACTGTACTGACACAATGCTCACAATATCTGAAGATCTATTCGAAGATCATCTTAACGTTTCAACTTCCTGATTACTGGATTCCATGATGAACAAAGCTTGTATCCGTCTTCCCGGTTGAAATCCTTGATCTTTTGAATAACAACTGCTTCACGTACCGTAAGTAAAAAATAAAAATATAAAGCCCTGAAAAAATTGAGAATTTGGAAGACATATTTTTGTAACTAAATTGTTTTCATTCTCACGCAGTAATCGTAAAAAGCACTATTAATACAACATAGGAAAGCAAACGCGCAAGTGGGTCACCTGATGGTAAGTGATCACCACTGCCTATAGACATCCGCAACACGAAGGATACTGCAGATGCGTTGCCAACTCAGAGGGCTATTTATTTTAAATGGACTGATATCTGAGAGTGCTTCGCCCTCGGCTTGGCCGTCTAACTTTTTCGTCTCTACCGCAATGTATTATTAAATGCGATCTTTATAAACATGTTACCTTTGGCACCCAACGGCAAAACGTCCTCATATTTGGATTGAAATATGATGGGAATGAGCGAAATGACGCGCTGCCACCGCAAATGACAGCGGGGCCATATTTCAACCGGTCACTGTCTGGACTTTTAGCTGAATGTTACACAAATTTTTTGAGGAAATTATTCTGACGAGTATTCTGGTGATTCGTTTTTATTATACCGACGACCGGATAGCCTAGTGGTCAGTGACCCTGACTATGAAGCTCGAGGTTTTGGGTGCCATTCCCGGGTTGGACAAATGTTTGTATGATGAATATGAATGTTTGTACCCGAGTCTTGAATGTTGTATGTATTTATCTATATAAGTATGTTTATCCGTTGTCTAGTACCCATAGTACAAGCTTTGCTTAGTTTGGGACTAGGTTAATTGGTGTGAATTTGTCTTAAGATATTTATTTATACTAACTGTGCTAGGTTTTTTTTGGTGTCCTCGACATAGGTTGAATTTGAAGTGAATGTTGCCAGTCGTTTTGTTTGTTATTGGTGGATAAATTATCTTCACATAGTATAAAAGAATGTCAATATATATAAATATAATAATATGTAAAGTTTTTTGTATAGTCGACAAAGAAATTGCTTGACCACTTTTCAACCTTACCCCCTTGCAATACAGTCGAAATCGTAATTTTAAGGAGCGAAGCGGTTGGTTGCTAGTAATTTATAGACAAACTTATACGACAAGTAAATAAAACTATGTAGTAAAGTTACTTACTTACTTGCTTACTTACTTATACCTCCTTACTTACTTCAATATTACCACTCTGTTTGTATCTGGGTTAAAATATACCGCCACTAAATCCAATTTCGAATTCCAAAATAATGAAAATCAGTATCAAAAACTCTCAGAGTCACCCTGTGACATAAATCATGATCTGATATCAAAGAAAATAAAATATACATGTTTAATTGGAAACGCTGAACCGATTTTTAACCACTATGTTTTCAAATCAGATATGGTGGTTTAAAAAAAACCATATAAAATTCATTCAAATACGACGGTGCCTTTAGAGGCGAAACACGAGTAGATCGTCTATTTTAAGTGTTTAGTAGTAGTAGTTCATTGTTTAGTCTATGTGATGTACGTTTTTTTTTTTAATGTGAAAGCGGTGGAGGGTAGGTTTTTGCATTAAAATATATATGTCACACAGACGCAGCTGTTTTGCACATGCACAGCAATGCTTTCGCGGATTAGAAGAAGGGTTTGTTCTAATTTGTTCCATCAAACATACCTACAAACAGACAAATTAAACTCTTAATACCTACCCTCTATTAACTTATTTTGAACACGCACTACACTCGATTTGATCGGAACCGACTTTGTCAGCTGGGTACAGTAAACCCACAAAGGACACTAATGACATCAATTAATGCATCAACTGTCCCGTCATTATTCTCCCAGCTATTCACAAAGCTTTCACTCACTTACAAAACGTTATATCTGGACCAATCAATTATCATAGACTAGTTACATTTTGGACGTCTCTGGCATTGCCAAACCTGTCTTTTTTACAGTTTGACAAGTTTACGAGTATCTATTGTACAGTAAAGACAAATAATATTTAAGTGGCCATTAAATGGTGGCCACTGATAGGTTTAATTTTTCCAAAAGGCTATGAAGTTGATATTTCTACAAATCTCATACGAGCATAGACAATTTTTTACAGTTTCGTCTTTTATGGTCAGTTACATTTTTGGCGTTTGTTCCTACAAACAGCATGTAGAGTAGAGCATAATTTTAATGAAAAAATGCAAATAAATATTACAAGTGTTTTGAAAATGATGAGGACACATTAGTACGGGTAAAAAAGTTGGTTTATCCGTTTACTCGATTTAAGTAGTTGCAGAAACATATTTCATGTATAACGATACAGTGTTGATTTTGTAACTACGCAATTTGGGTAGTCACGAGGTTGTGAAAGTAAGTAGTAGAAATCCAGCCTCCAGTTTCCTCACAAAGTAAGCATCAAGTCTAAGAATTTCCAGTTCCTTTCTGTTTAGGGTTGCCATAACTTTTAGAAACTAAAACAGGACGTTTTAACACTTTCTGTGCCCAAAACGCCAACACGGTCACCGTTGAAACGTAGCATTTCAACTCCACCAAAGCATATTAATTGTTATTTTGTATTTTTGTTATTATTTATCATGAATATCATACTTAATTGTAGTATTTGTTGACGACCTTAATGTGAATGCCGATGATGACCGATGGGGTCGAAAAGTTCTCGAATGGCGGCCGCGTATTGGCAAGCGCAGCGTAGGACGACCAGCCACAAGATGGTCCGATGACCTCATACAGGTAGCAGGAGGGCGCTGGTTGCATGCTGCTTCCAACCGGTCACTTTGGAAATCCATGGAGGAGGCCTATGTCCAACAGTGGACTTCTTGTGGCTGAGATGATGATGATGATGATAATGTGACTGCATATATCTTGAGATGACTTATAATTAAAATTGTAAAATAAATCAAATCATACCTATATAAATATAGGTACCTACATAGTAAAGTAAAACCATCACACATTTGGTTTACAGCTAACCTATCAAAAGATAAATAAAAATGATCTTAAAGCATTTATTTATTCATAGTAACAATTCTTAATTTAAAATCACATTAGTTAACTTTTTCGTTCATCTTCCGCCGGTCGCCTGCACCGCTCACTTTATTGAAATAGGGGACATATACGGGACAAACTGTTTTAAACTTTCGCGATTATCACTCATATTCATAACGTTATCGGGAATTTAGCGTTAATTTATCTCGACGTTTCGGCCATGTTTCAACGGCCAAGGGACAAAACGCAACACGGAACGCCATGGTCAAATACGGCGACGGTCCCGTAGATACGGGACTGACAACCCTATTCCAGCCTCTTTTGTTCGCGTCACTTTCATTTTAGCTGCCCCAATTTGTCGCGACGGATACTGAATTCCTTGCAGTTTCTCCTTTTGATTAGTAGAGGCGCGGGTGACAACAATTTTACAAAAGATGCTACGTGAAACGCTGACGTAACTATTGGGATAAATATTGGACAGGTGTCGTAAAACATCGGGGTGTCAACAGGCCCTTTTGACTATTAACTTTTGTGAACGTTGCGATTCTCGTTTGCACAACAATCTGCTGCTCAAGAATTTATTACGGTGAAAGCCTTATGTACAGTCAAGGAAATTGAAACACGTACCACCATAGAACCTAGTCGAAGAGACATACGCATGACATTTGTATGACATAGCCTGGCGTTTAACGCGCGCGTCATTGCGATAGGGTTCTAAGGTGGTACGTGAATATATTTCCCCTACTGTACCTTTAGTGTAGGATTTTGTATCTACGCCTCGAACTCGTTAGAGTTAACTTTTGAACACACAACGAATATTAGTAAGGATGAATCACATTCTAGTTATGTTAAAAACGGCTGTCAAATCCTTTCAAGATCTATCACTTTTTGACATATCACAAACGCGAGTTGAATCTCGATGAACGTCAGGATTGGAAAGGAAATAGGAAGGCAAACAAGCAAGTGGGTCACTTGCTCGTAAGTGATCACCACCGCCTATAGACACCCGCAACACCAAGGAGATTGCAGATGTGTTGATAACTCAGAGGGCTAAGATGGAATACCTCTTGTACTAGTAATTACACCGGCCGTCTTGCTCTCCACGCCGGAACACAACAGTGCAAGCACTGCTGCTTACCGGCAGAATTAGCGAATAAGAATAAGCGTCAGCACTTACTAGGAGGTCTCAAACTTGCCTTTTTGTTAAACCAAGTCTGTAACCAATAAACTATTTTCATTTTCATTTTCAATTTAGAAGTTAACTCTAACGCGTTCGACACGTTTTTTTGACAGAAAACATACACTAACGGCTCTGTAGAGCGAAAGCTCTAAAAATTTAAAATTCACAAGCCTCTTTCAACCCTAGTTGGGTAAATAACCATACCGGCTTAAGCTAACCTTTCTGATCTAAAATTAAATTATACTCGGCGCCATAGCAACTGTACATAAAAGGTTCTCCATATAAATACATAATCCCGCACTTGCCCACGTGGGCTCAGGAAGTATTTTAAAGTAAAAATACGTGTTGAAATACGTACAGTCAAGGAATTAAATTTCCAACCCACCTAAGGTTCAATAGGATATAGCAAACTGTCACCATAAGAGCTATAGAGCAAGACGTTAGTTTGACATATCGACCTTAACGCATTGCGAATGTCAGACGACATTTCAACGAAATGGGTAGGGAATTAAATTCCTTGACTGTACGTAATTCGATTGATTGGAGTATTTTTAATCAATTTCAAAAAAGAAGACTATATCCGTCTATATGCTTTTTATGCATGTTCAACGACACTTTGGATAATCGTGGCCCAATTGAAAAAAAATGCAAAAAAAATTTGGCTCCTAAAAGTGGAAAATTAAGGAATTCACTGGCTACATATTATAATAGAAATATAAAGCTCCCAGAATTTATTATATGAAGTAGGTTTTTAATTCGAAAAGTTATATTAATAATATTAAGCATTGAATTTCATGATGTATGAAGATTTACGGTATTAAAAATAGTAAAATATAATTTTTTAACGCAGCTAAAGTTATTGTTGTCTAAGTGAACAAAGTTATAGTAAAGACGTTTTTCCTAATACATACCTAGATTTAAAAAAGGCATCTAGCATTTAATGTAAATATAACAAAATACTGACACAATGTCATTATTTATTGATCTTAAGCTGAGAGGTTTAAGTTTCCTTATGGAATTTACATCAATTTAAAACATCTAATTTGTTTCCACATTTCGCACACCATTTATTTCAAAAACGACAATGCCCAATGACAGATGCTAGTCCATCTGTATTCACAATTAATGATCTATTAAAAAAAACAAAAGCACGAGTATTATAAGTTTGTGTTCCAAATATGAATACCAAGTATTTCCCATCCCACAAGTATTTCTTATAGGTACGAAAATAGCACCCTAGCCCCTGTACCGACGGATCGATGAGGCATGCATAACTTATTTAAAACCGGTATAACAACGAGAATGTCGTGAGGTAAATGTCTTTTTTGCGACCTTGTCCAGAAAGAGAGCTTTTTACGTCACTTAGACTCACTTTAGGACGAGTTGACCCATAAGCCTACTAATATTCAAAGTCCTTTAGAACTGGTATAAGGACCTGAAAACCTCAAACTAAATGGTTCTTTTTTTATATACAATTTGTTCTTCTTTTAATGTTAACCTAAGTTAAATTTCTTTTTACAAGTGGTGTTTGCCTTTAAGTAGCTGTGCAACTAGTCCTTAAGATTAATTTTCATTTTTTTTTATACAACATAGGAAGGCAAACAAGCAAGTGGGTCACCTGATGGTAAGTGATCACCACCGCCTATAGACACCTGCAACAACAAAGAGAGTGCAGATGCGTTGCCAACCCAGAGGGCTAAGATGGAATACCTCTTGTGAAGATGATACTGTACTCAAATGTGTAAGTTGTAATTGCTGTTGGCAGACCAAATAAATAAAATAAAATATTATTAATAATGTCTGAATGTTAGATTTATTTAAACTTTATTGCACAATACAGACAATAATGTACAAATAGCGGATTTAATGCCATAAGGCATTCTCAACCAGTCAACCATCAGGCTGAACAGAAAGTAAAACGGTGCAGGATCGTGAATAAATAAAAAACAAGAATAACACAAATCAGCTGGAATATACATACAATACATTTCGATAAACTTACACACATACATGGTATTATGTAGCACATACATACACAATTAAAAGTACCCAGCACAGATTCACTAAACAGACACTATATATATATTTATATTGATCAAGTGAAGGAGAAGGTTTGTGTCGTGTCGTACAGAATAGTCAAAGGGCTGGCGGTCGATAGGGAAGCTTGGAAACCACTACACCGACAAGACTAAGAGTACTGTTAGATCCCGAAGATGCCTCGTACAGAGGCGAAACGCGCGTTAATAGTGTTGTTTAGTGTTCAGTGGCGGTGGTGTGTAGTTGAGTCTGTGTGATATATGGTGTTTCGTGTGGAAGCGGAGGAGGGTGGGTTTTTGCATGAATTCATGTCGCACAGACGCAGCTAACTTGCACGAGCTCGGCACTGGTTTCGCGGAGTAGCAAGGTAATTTGTTCCAATTTGTTGAAATGGACCTCCGCAAAGTAACGCCTGATTAATTAGACTAAAAGTCTTCAATTTGTTGACGATTGTTTGATCCTCAATCACGCATTAATGGCCAGACGGGATTAGATGAAATTTGGCAGACTGATAGATTGTATCCTAAATTAAAGCAAACGATACTTTTTATCCCGAAAAATGTATAGAAATCTAGCTTTTGTCCGCGACTTCGTCCGCGAAGACTTGTTTAATTGAATAAAGCAAACGTGCACCCAACATGAAATCTGCAATATTTCCTGGACAAATTAATGGGAATTAGTTGCTTTGCTGCTCATGACGACACGGCGGCGAATAACTCACTTATCGCTATCCCGTGGGAACTATGCATTTTTACGGGATGAAAAGTATCCTATATGTTATTCCAGGTTATAAACTATATGTGTCCTAAATTTTATTTAAATCCATTCAGTAGTTTTTACGTGAAAGAGTAACAAACATCCATCCATACTTAGTAGGATTAAAGTCACGCTGGTGAAGACGCAGTTACAAGCTCGTTTAAGAGGAGAGTGTAGCGTCAAAAAGCGATCTCCATGCAAACCTAAACCTTGTCCGGATCAAACCCGTCTGGATCGCTACCACCATCTCGCTCGCTAATCCAGCTGCTAAGCAGCAGCGCTTGTTTTCCGGCGTGGAGAGCAAGACAGCTGGTGATATTCCGGCACAAGAAGAATTCCATCTTAGCTACGGTGCCAACCCAGAGGTTGGCACCATCTCTGCAATATCCTTGATGTTGTGGGTGTCTTTGGGCGGTGGTGATCACTTACCACCAGGTAAATGCTCGTTTGACTTTCTATGTTGTTTAAAAAAAAATGGTCTCGTCAATTATTCGGTCACTGTTCAAGACTAGGACAGTTACCTTACTAACTTCTTCTTTTGAGCTAAGTTTATGAATCGAACGGTATTTGCTTTGGCGTACTTACTTCTTACTTTGTTGGAACTTCCATTTGTATGAACTCTTAACTAGCGCAAGTTAAAAAAGTTGCGTACGTGCTGTTTTATTTGGAAAAAGGAATAATGAATGATATTACCGACCAGGAAAATGAAATGGAAAATCATATCAAAAGTTGTTTAACAACCTATACTTCGTTTTTAAGCATAAGAAAAAAGTTGGCAGAACAATCATCATCATCATCATCTCAGCCACAAGAAGTCCACTGTTGGATATAGGCCTCCTCCATGGATTTCCAAAGTGACCGGTTGGAAGCAGCATGCAACCAGCGCCTTCCTGCCACCTGTATGAGGTCATCGGACCATCTTGTGGCTGGTCGTCCTACGCTGCGCTTGTCAATACGCGGCCGCCATTCGAGAACTTTTCGACCCCATCGGCCATCAGTTCTCCGTGCTATGTGCCCTGCCCACTGCCACTTCAACTTGCTAATCCGCTGGGCTATGTCGGTTACTTTCGTTCGTCTGCGGATCTCCTCATTTCTGATTCGATCACGCAGAGAAACTCCAAGTAGGCAGAACAATATGTGAGTTATTTTATCGTCCACGATTTATCTATGACAAACTTGTACTATGTCTCGTGTTGTCTTTTGACTGACAACTATCCATGACATTAAAATATAACTAGCGGATGCCCGCGACTTCGCCCGCGTGGAATAGCCTATATCCGTCAGGGATAGTATAGCTATCTATTAGTAAAATATTTTTAGAATCCGTTCAGCAGTTCCAGAGATTACCTACAAACAAACAATATCTGTTTATTATATACTAGCGGACGCGCGCGACTTCGTTCACGTAAAATTAGTAGGTAGCCTATGAAATTATGAAAAAAACTCCAAATATTTTATTGCACATGTCAAAAATGCAATAAAACCTACATTAAAATTTATACATACAATACAATTAATCAATTTTTACCAAAATATATTATTTTAAACCATGTCAATTTAATACTATTCCTATAACCTACTTATGCCTAATCAAATATTTAATGTCAATAGTAATAAATTTCAATAAATATTTATGTTACTTATTATAATATCAACAATTTATATTTTATGTCCTTCAGCGGCCCTAACATGACTGGCCAAGTTTAGTTTGTCTCTATCTGCGTCCCTTTCTTTTGGCAGTAGTTAGACAGAGACACAGGGAGGGGTTAAACTAAACCTGGGCTGTCATGTTAGGGCCGCAGGAATAGTGTAGCTTTCTATCTGTGAAAGAATGTTTGAAATCGGTTCAGTAGTTCCAGAGATTACCCCCTACGTACAAACAAACAAACAAAGTTTACCTCTTTATTATATCAGTGTAGATTATTAGAATAGATGTGTGTTTTGCGGGTGGTAGGGCCTTGTGCAAGGTCCGTCCGGATCGCTACCACCATCTTGCTCGCTAATCCTGCTGCTAAGCAGCAGTGCTTGCACTGTTGTGTTCCGGCGTGGAGAGCAAGACAGCCGGTGTAATTACTGGCACAAGAGGTATTCCATCTTAGCCCTCTGGGTTGGCAACGCATCTGCAATCTTCTTGGTATTGCGGGTGTCTATAGGCGGTGGTGATCACTTACTATTAGGTGACCCACTTGCTTGTTTGCCTTCCTATGTTGTATTAAAAAAATGTAGACTACGAGAAGTTCGTAAGAAGTTTATTTTTGCTCCGAGCATCGTGTACGGTCAGCCATAGAAGTAGCTTGTCAGTACCTTGTCAGGAAAGTGTCAATTTCGAGCTACTCTCATTTCACTTCAACAAGGTGCTCAAGTATGCCAATTCTGAGGCCGACTGTACCCGGATAATAAGCAAATCATTACGAAAACTCGACGTTATTTACAGCATGTTATAATTGAATTTCCCACGTTACGGTGAAGGATCGTAAATGAATATTGTCGGTTACAACACGCTAATGTGTTTAGCTTACATGAAGTAACGCTCGAAATTGTATGACTAGGTTGAAGTAGATCGGGAGCCAGAAGGTAATTTTGATTATCAAATACGGAGTGAAAATTTCATGTACCTATTTTTATAAAATAGAAAGGCAAACGAGCAAGTGGGTCACCTGATGGTAAGTGATCATCACCACCCATAAACACCTGCAATATTAGGAAGATTGCGCATGCATTGCCAATCCAGAAGGGTAGTCAATATAAAATTAAGTACATTATAAATTGCATTTAATTTGTTTAATCTGCCGTGACAACTCGTTTTCGAGATCAATAGGAGCACACGCCCATTCACAACATGATAACCAAAGTTAATTAAGATCTAATATTTATCTATTTTTCGTGACAACGCAACTGCCAGTAGAGTTAGTTTTGTTTATTAAAATTAAGTTTGTGTTGTTGTTTATTTTGTGCAATAAAGTTTAAAGAATCAATGAAAACGATTTATGTATGTATTTACTAGTGTATGTATGGATGATGACAATTATTTAACAAACGAAAACAAGATCGGCTTGTAAGTAGAGTTTTCTAATTCGCCAAATGCTTAAAATTCAAGGAAGCAAGTTCTTAAGCAATTAAGTCTCATTCCCTTTTTAGTTACTGTCTCGTGTATTTTGATGTTTGTATAAAAACTTAGCAGTTACTAACGTTAAGTCAGTAAATCATTTCCTCACATCGGTAATAGAGCAATTATAGGCAACACCTTGGAAGTCACGCTCGCAGGATTGCGTGCAGTGAATAAATTAGGTTTCAGTAAAGGCATTTGTTAAGTTGTTTTACCTTGTTGTGGCTTAAAAGGTAAGATTACATGCTGTCAAAAAAATAAGCGTGGAGGAAAGGCGGAACCGAGTAGTAAAGTGTCGATGATTTAGATTGAAAGTCAACTGTGTCATTTTTTTATTGCGTTTATGTTTTTTGTATGAAACTTTTGGGTGTGTTTATTAATTTAAGGTGTGTATAAGATTATACCATATTCTGCATCGTGCGACCAAATTAAGTTATTTGTTTTTGTTGTACCCTTTGTTTGACCTAAATGTATAACAAAAACTTCTACATCAATGTTTTATTTAAGGACCTTTTAACTCTTAAAGGTTAGAAACAAAAAGGTGCACGGTTTTACTGTTAAATTATGTTTTCATTTTTGTTAATTAGCTCCTGTACTATAATCAATATGGCGGTGGTGCTGAGTCTGATCGAGTTAACTGCCTTAGCTGGTTGACAAGCAATTAAGACGCAATAACAAATTCAGTTCAAATTTACTTTTACAACAGACATGTTAAGAGGATTGACTACGAAAGTTACAAAGGCGCGGCGCGGGACTCACGGATACTCGTCTTGTATTGCGAATTAAATTCGTGTTTGTGAATGTTTTTTTTTTATAAAAATCGCCGCCTTTTATAGACGTTTGTAACTCCAGAGGAATCAAAATCCTATGCAATGACAACACAAAGAAAAATCAGGATAATGGCAGGACTCGAACCTGCAACGTCAGCGTTCCGTGCCTTGCATTTGCCAGTTTCGCAACATTACCGCATTTCCAGAGGAATCAACGCGCGTTGCAGTCCTCGAAACGATAACGAGCTTACCTAATACCTTTCAGAACACAAAATATTTTTTTCGAATAACAAATAAACAACGAAATAAAATACTGTTAAAGAGACAAAACCCAGCTGCATAAAATCATACAAAAATAAAAAGAAATTTACGGGTCGACATGAGAACCTCCTCCTTTTTTTTTCATCTATTAAAAAAAAAGAACAAGCTCAATAAATTTAAAATGCCATATAATGAATGACAACACAAAGAAAAATTAGGGTAATGGCAGGATTCGAACCTGCAGCATCAGCATTCCGTGCCTTGCGTCCATTCCAGCTGGAATACGCAAGGCATTATATAGCATTTTAAATTTAAATTGAATGTAAAAAAAAATACAAAAAGAAAAATCTAAAAAATTTAGAAATAAATAATTTCGATTACAACAAGCTCAATAACATGAAAAAAATGTGTCTGAGTAATGTAGCAAGTTTATAAACTATGAAAGTATGATTGTTAGTAGACAAATATGTTTTGTGACGGCTCCGTAGTGTGCTAAAGAAATAGACAAACACACACACACGTTACCCCCTCCCTTGTGAAGGCAATCGGTTAAAAACTACAATAGTAAGAAAACTGGAGATCTAGTGTTCAAAATCAAAGTCAAAATATTTTTATTCAGATTAGGTTTACAGGTAGCACTTATGAATGTCATAAAATTTACCACCGGTTCGGAAAAACCGAGAAGATGATGAGAAGATACCGCGAGAAACACAACGAGGTGTAATTTTTTAAATAAATCAAAATTACAATGTCATTTTACATCTTAAATATTTAAAAATTTAACAATTTAACAGTTTGGGTTCGAAAGCGCCCTTCACCAGACAACCTTCTAAAGCGACGAAAAATTAACCCCTAAAAATCATTATTAAACCCCGCAATGTCTGTTTAAACAAAAAATTTCCCAGGCTTAAAGAAATTGGAAATACGAAGCAAATCCGCTTATGAAATATGAGTTACGAAAACGAAAATTTATGAGGTACAGAAAATTAACATTCTAACAACATTGTTGAGTCATCCGTTTGATAAATTAGCAGGTACATCCTGCTATATGTAAGACTGAGTCATTATTAATGAGCGTTTTAACTGCTATTCTTTTTACCCGATTGCCGCCAGAAGAGAGAGTTATGTTTTTCGTAGTACGTCTATTTAGTTGGCACTCTCTGCAGCCTAAACGCCTTAATGGATTTTAATATGTGAGGTGTCGTTGTATTTATCACACTTTTCCATTAAAATTGTAATGACAACACAAAGAAAAATTTGTGAAAAAAGCCAGGCACGGAATGCTGATATTGCAGGTTCAAGTCCTGCCATTGCCCTAATTTTTCTTTGTGTTGTCATTACAATTTTAATTTAATAATTTGAATGTTCAAAACATTTAAAATAAAAATCGAAAGAAAATTTCGGTTACAAAATTTAACACTTTTTCCAGTTTCGTTGACAATTATCCCAGATGTGACAGGCCAGTGGTCAATATATATCAGTTTAATAGATATTTATTACTTACATTGAATGTTCATAGCATCTTTAAGGTCGGACGGACGAACGGCGTAAACTTAATAGAACCAGGATTCCGTTGGCACCCTTTGAATACACCCTTTCGATAAAGTCAAAGTCAAAGTCAAAGTCAAAATATTTTATTCAGATTAGGCTTACAGGTAGCACTTATGAATGTCAAAAAATTTACCACCGGTTCGGAAAAATCTGTGAAATACCGGCAAGAAACTCAACGAGGTGTAATTTTTTTAATAAATCAAAATTACAATGTTATTTTACATCTTAAATATTCAAAAATTTTACAATTTAACACAGCAGGTGTACAATTTTTGGAGCCAGGGATCGCCAATACAAATCAGGATCATTTCCAAACATCCTTGTCCAAGATATAGTCATTGATTTTATAATACGCCCGAGAAATTAATGTCTTCTTGACAATAGATTTAAATTTTGTATCCTTTAGTTCAGTAATGTTTTTTGGAATTTTGCTATAAAATCTTACGCAATTTCCCATGAATGACTTATTGGTTTTATCTAGTCTGTAAGTTGGAACTTTAAGCTTTCCTGTATTTCTATTAGCCTTTGGCTTATCGACGTTGGTAGGGAAATTGCATATATTTTTCCTAACGTACATGATTATTTCAAAAATATATATATAAGATACGAAACTTTTACAATAACGAACCAAGCGTCTCTTATCCCTGAGTCCAACAGTTAGAGATTCAAACTCACTAACAGCGTCAAGATACAACCTGACAAATCTTTCGGCGAAACCAGAATAAAAGACAAAAGAAAAACGCGCCCTGTGGCTCGCCAAGCCTAAACAAATCGCTGCCTGAATGGGAAACGCTTAACAGCATTCTGACGAAGCTGTAACAACGGCCGGCCAGAACGGTCGAGTCACCCGTCAATCAAGTTCAGGAATTTAACGAAGTCGTTAGTAAATGGCGGCAATAGTGTCCGAGGAGTTCGGCCAAAGTTTTAACAGCAAAATTTTTCGGCGAAGGCTAATTGGGGGATTTTTTTTTCCTTTGTTTAATTATAAGTCTTACTAATTTAGATTTAAGTTAATTGTTACTAACACTACGGATCATGGGTCTGAAATAAAGAACTTATTTATTTATTTATTTTTATTTAACAGCTGTGGTATATCGTAAATCTTTGATAGATGTTCATAGAATATACAGAATGAGTTGGCGTATTACTTTAAAAAAGTTATACTTAGTTCTAAAGTTAAAATTGTGATCAATTTGGTATAGACAAGACGTTCAAAATAAATGGTTTTCAAATTGTTGATGATTTAATTTTTATAATTTTTAAATGCCCCCAAATACTATGTATAGATTACAACTGAACATATTTGAGGACAAATAATACAATGTATTTTCTTTCTTGTACTTTCATCAAATAGATATTACTCTTATTGTAAAATTCTTTTTTTTTCTGGTTTTAAAGAATGAAAACAATCATTGTGTTGTATGGCTAATAATAATTAACCATCAAGTCACCATGACTATTTGCGCGAGTATTCGCGAGTCCCGCGGCCGCTACTGCAGTCCGTCGCGAATGCAGCCTTCTGGCCGAAGGAAGTCGTGTTTTGACGGCTTCGGGGCACCTTATTGGTGGCAAACACGTCATTAGAAGTGACGCCGCTTTGTCGAAAACATGAAATGCTTCTATTGTATTTTAGTCTATACATTTTCATGTTTGTTACTGATTCACTGACTGCAAATGTTAACTTTGTTAATCCTATATATTACATGGGATTACAAAGTTATTTATGCAGTTGGTGTAAAAAAATGGACCGAAATTGCAAAATATTTTGGTTTTTTCTTGATTTATTTACTAAATACTAATTGAATTCTAAATTTGAAGCTTCTATGTATACTTACTGGAAGTGCCTTAAAGTTTTGATGATCGGTCAGTCAGTGAGTATTAAATTTATTTGTCTGTAAGGTATTTATCTATGGGCCCTTGTTGCCTGGAAATAAATGATTTTATTATTTTTTATTTTCATTAATTTAAACCAGAAAAAGGGCCAAATAAAAAAGACTGCGAAATAACACTCAGCCTTTATCTGCAATTGTTTTTCGCCGAGCTTTCAACCCTTCGCCGGCACATTTGAAGCGGAAAGCTTTAACCCGATTCGGTGAAAAATATGTGCGGACTCTACCAACCGGATGGATTAGCGCCGGAACCGGAAATAGTAAATTAGGGAGGCTTTTGGGGGTTGAAAGGCTCTATTGAGAAGCTAGAAGCTACATTATTAGTGAGTTTTTAAAGTGCAAAGTTTGACGAGCCGGGTTTAGGTTGGTTGGAATTATAAGCCAGTTTGGGATAAAGGTATTTTTAAACATTAGACATATTAAAGGGAAATCGTGAAGTATTTGATTTCCTCTACTATATTTCTTGCTTCATTGTTTTAAGATTACATATTTGCGGGAAAAAAAGGAATTCATAATCATGCAGTAAGTTTCGAACCTGATAATATACGAAATACAATACCATACGGTAACTCTTCATTGATCACCAAAAAACACTACAAAAAGGTAGGTACAATTTAGAGATAATTATAATAGCAAAAATTAACCCCAAAATCAAACTTTACACGTTAAAAAAAATAAGAAAAAATCAGCATAAGTAAGCTTAAAAAGTGGTGTGATATGATACACGTCTAAAATTAAGAGTCTGTCTGAAAAAACCGTCTAAAACAATAAACGTGATACGCTTTGGTGCCTGATGATGAAAGTTAGACAAAATTATACAAGAGTGGGCACACCCAGGCGTGGCGCACTTCGTGAAGCTACGAGTCCTTCAACGAACCTCTGTACTGGGGCCGCCGCATTCAGACACAGAATAAATAATATTACTAAACGTACAGAAACTTCTCTTTTACGACCGCGCTTAAACGAATTCCAACCTTACTGACACGCTCAAAAAGTTCGTATAACTTCATACACCATGCGCCAGGAGATGCGAGTCAAAAGAAACGCGCCGCCCGCGCCCGCCTTCCCCCCGCTACTCCCGGCGACACGTTAGGGTTGCGCGGCATTTGTTTTCAATTACACTGACACGGTGGGGGCGAACGAGCGAGCGCGCGGTAAGCCGACAGCCTCCTGCGATTTGCCTATGCCATAGGCAAGGCGGTCGAGCGTACCTACAGTGCGGAGTGGAACCCCGTGATTCAGTTACCACGCGTGCGCATGAATACGAGTAGCACGATAAACAGAGAGGCGTACAGGACGCTTCATATACCGTAACGCTGTTTTTGTTCAAAGTGAGACTTCTATAGGTACTCGTATTCTTTATTCTGTGAGGAAGCTAAAAAACATGTACTTAATGAAATAAAAAGTGTAACTGCAATTGAAAACAGTCGATTGCACCAATTTTATAATAGAACAACGATCTCCACCAACTCTCAACAAAGGAAATTAAAAGAACTAAGAAACCACCACTGAAACACGGACAAACAACCAGCATAAAGATCCAGAAACTTGAAAACAACTACACAAGAAACGATTTCTGTGTTCTTTACAATTATACTGGAGTTTTATTCAGTTAAAGAAATCTAGACTTTACTGGTCTTAACTTTGAACGAAGATCCAATAATGGAAAGAAGAAAGAACGAAAATAAGATTTATTTGACGCATACAACAACATCACATAAACTTAATAACTAAACAATAGAAGTAATATATTTATTTTAAATGGTTGTCGGCCAAAGTCAAAAAGGCCGCAGCTCCGCATATGCTGCAACGCGAGTCACAGCACTGATTTGCAGCTGCGGCGCTCTTTGAGATACACGACAGTATAGTTTTTTTTCATGTCTCTAATGCCAAATGGTTGTTTAAAAGAGATCAACCTTAAGCTATAAGATCGCTAATTGCTTACCTTCAAAAATTTTTGTAAGTGTTTTTTTTATAAACTATTTTCCCTTTGGTTTGTATTGAAGAGTATTTGTCTTGTCTCGTACAATAAATAAAAGAGATTAACGTTTGATTTAAATAATATATATACACTATCTGATACAAATGTAATTTTCATGGCATTAAATATCAATTTAAGAGCAATGATAGGAAAACTGCAATAATTTTAAAGACACATTTTAGCCAGGTAAGGCTGCGTTTCCACCAGAGATGTCCGAGGATGCGTAGCGAGGGATGTGTTAGTAAAGAACCAATGAGCAGTTTCCACCAGAGCTGTGCTGACCGAGGCGAGGTAAATGAAGCGATTCTATTGGTTCTAACAAACACATCCCTCGCTACGCATCCTCGCACATCTCTTATGTGAAAAGCAGCCTATTTGGTTCTCATAACAATATCCTCCTATTAAAAATGTAGTTTATTTGCAGATCTTTAACCTACATCTGCACTATAGTACACCTACAAAAGCCGTGTCACTTCCAACTTGCAAATTCGGAACAAAACATTTCTACCAGAAAATGTACACATTACGCCGTCAAACAATCTAGTCACCAAAATGGCATTTAAAATGAGCCACACACTGCTGCAGCGGTTAGAAAGCTTGAAACATAAAACAGGAGTTCTAAAGAAAGGCATGCAAATCAACCATTTGCTACCATTTGCTTGTGCAAGGTTTGTCCGAATCGCCACCATCTTCCTCGCTAATCCTGCTGCTAAGCAGCAGTGCTTGCGCTGTTGTGTTCTGGTGTGGAGAGCGAGACAGCCGGTGCAGTTACTGGCACAAGAGGTATACCATCTTAGCCCTCTGGGTTGGCAATGCATTTGCAATCTCCTTGGTGTTGCGGGTGTTTATGGGCAGTGGTGATCACTTACCATCAAGTGACCCACTAGCTCGTTTGCCCTCCTATGTTGTGTAAAGAACAATTCAAAGCCCTCAGCGTATTTCCTATCCTTGTGGTGTTGCAAATGTCCCACCCGCTATCAAATGTACAACACTACAAAATATTGAAATTAAGTAAAAAATACATTTGTTTATAGTAGAGTGTAAAATTGTAATCGCCATCAGATACATCGAAGCACTTTTTAGGTGCACAAAACATTTCAAGACGTACAGTCAACCCATTTGATTCATAGGCCATTGCAGAACTTTGTTGCGATGTGTCACGCTGGGATATTATGACATTTATTGAGTAGCCATTATGACATAATATTGTGAAAGGGTTCTACAGTGGTCCATGAATCAAATTGGTTGACTGTACAATGACAATAGAGTCATGTTTACTTATTTTGAGCACCCATAAGTATTCTGGCAATTAAAATACGATGGCGTCATTATATTTTCTCTGCAAATATTTATTACAAAGTTTCAGTATCAGAATTAAAGAGCACAGGCGGATTAAATAGTTGGATTTTAACTGAGCAAAATGCCTCGTAAAACATGAAACAATCTTGAGCTCCGATGCATGTGAAATCTTGTCTCCAGCCAGCAACTAGCTTGTTTAGTACACAGCTGAAGAGGTCAAAAACTCCCTAACGACCCTGTTTTGACCATTCTGCATAGTTAGCAACATTCACAGCTGACTGTATCCAGTAGGGATTTGTATAGCCTGTGATAGGTTACAGACCTTAACATGACCGGCCTAGTTTAGTTTATCTGAGTTTATCTCTATGTGTATCCCTTTCTTTTGACACTAGTTTGACAGACGCAGTAGTGTAACAATGTATTGTGTTAAATTTCTGTAACCGAAATTTCTTTCGATTTTATTTTAAATGTTTTTAACATTCAAATTATTAAATTAAAATTGTAATGACAACACAAAGAAAAATTAGGGCAATGGCAGGACTTGAACCTGCAACATCAGCATTCCGTGCCTTGCGTTTTCCAGTTCCGCCACACTGCCGCTGCCCTACCCTGCGAATTTTTCAATGTGCTTCGTCTTACGGTCATTACATTATTGATTTTAAGGGTACAACTACCCTCGGTGTCATCTATATGAAACTTTTAACAAGTTATCATATTCAAATTCATATAAAAAAAAAATATTTAACAAAAACGGCGCCATCTCTCGTCAGCTGACGGTAGCTGTAAAGGTACCCAGTTGAATATGATAACTTGTTAAAAGTTTCATATAGATGACACCGAGGGTAGTTGTACCCTTAAAATCAATAATGTAATGACCGTAAGACGAAGCACATTGAAAAATTCGCAGGGTAGGGCAGCGGCAGTGTGGCGAAACTGGAAAACGCAAGGCACGGAATGCTGATGTTGCAGGTTCAAGTCCTGCCATTGCCCTAATTTTTCTTTGTGTTGTCATTACAATTTTAATGTATTGTGTGTAAAGTCTTTGTGCGTGTGTGGAGTGCTGCAGAGTACGAGCTCCGAATTTGAATGATCGTCTGTTCTATTTCAAAATTCAGCTGCTCGCTCTCTTGGCCGCTGCGTCCCTCGATGACGCCGCACGGGGTAAAGCAAACATTTGCTCCCTCACTCCGCACATTACACTAACGAGAGCCGCAAGAACTTCGCTACCATGTCCAGAGTGATACTCAAAACAACGGTCTGAATCAATTTTAGGGATTAGCGAAGTTTATTGGTCATCGTTGGGGTGTTGATCCTCTTGGCCTAGTTGCTAATTGCAAAGGCGTAGATTATGGGTTCAATACTAAAAATATCAATGGTGTTTAGATCGGCGTAAGGGACATTTAGTGCCACTATGTACTTTAGATCATATGCATAGGGTATGATTTAAATATCCTGTATCTGTATGTATAGTCGAGAAGTGTAAAATTTTGTCACTTTTGGATTCTGCACAGCATCACAAATATTAACGTGCAAAATTGACAAACCATTTCATTTTGCGACCGTAGAATAGATACCAAGGCGTGTGTTATTAACGAAAGCGTACCCCAGATGGCATTTGACGTTTCATTTCTGTAGAAACCAAATCTTAAATGCCACCTTGAGTACGCCGTCGTACTTGAAAACGGAGCTATTTATAACTACATATTTATAGAAAACAATTGAAGTTACAATAGTAATTACTTCGCCTGGAGCTTGGTGAATAAATCTAACGCTTGACGCTAGATTGTGCGTCTCTTCTGGAATTCCAACTGTTTTATCTGTTTGTCAATTTAAGTAATTTGTTAATTTAAAATCCTTAATAGTAAGATTTTGATTAATAAACCTCCCTCAACAACACAAAGAAAAATTAGTGTAATGGTAGGACTTGAACCTGCAACATCAACATTCTGTGCCTTGCGTTTGCCAAACTGGTAAACTGGTAAACTGATGTTGCAGGTTCGAATACTGCCATTACCCTATTTTTTCTCTGTGTTGTCATTATAGCATTTAAAATTTGAATAAACTTTTTTTTACGTTGACTTTGAATGCACATTATAAAGGACATCTTAATGTCCCTTACGTCAATTAAAACGTTGCAAACCCTTAATGGCTCATGGTTAATTAAGTTTCCAAGCGTCCTTTCTTAATTAACACGTAACCTTGACCGTGACTTCTAAATGATTGATCCCTGAACACAAATCAAGCAAATGAACTAAACACGAATACATTTAGCATGCCGACTGCTGCTGACTTGGAAGCTTAATCATTTCCACAACATTATCTCGGTGTTCAATTTCCAAGTACTAATTTAGGTTAGGAATGTAATGTACTATTAATTTACGTTTCTGTACTTAAAACTTAAGTAATCTTTAGCTTACAAACTGCTGGGTAAATAAAACGTATTTTTTGGGAGAATCGCGAAAGTTTTCAAAAAGCAAGAATGCTTAAGAATTTATTCCTCAACACATCGCACGCTTAGTAATAAAGTGACCCATTTCTGAATAATACACGTCCCAAAATATCACCTTAATTAAAAGACATAGGGTTTAATTTTGGGAAATATCATATTCAAAATTGAGTCGCTTTAATTCTAAGGGTGCGACATATGTATAACAATAAAATAAAACATTATGAAACCTTTCCAGATGACAGAGAAGCGATATCATACAAACATATTCGCTTGCTCATGTTCATTGGCTACGGAAATCACGGCAGAAGGCTTCGTCCTTTTCTCAAACAATAATGTACTATTATGTGGCGGTACCCCTGCTTTAAGGATTGATTGTTTAAAACCGTTTTTTTATCAGTAATCTAAGTCCAGATGTCAACATGCACATTTGCATGATGCAATTGCACTGTTGCGTTCCGGCGTGGAGAGCAAGACAGCCGGTGTAATTACTGGCACAAGAGGTATTCCATCTTAGCCCTCTGGGTTGGCAACGCATCTGCGTATTTGGCGTTGCGGGTGTCTATAGGCGGTGGCGATCATTTACCATCAGGTGACCCACTTTTTTGTTTGTCTTCCTATTTCATAAAAAAACATCAAAATTCTACCAATTTTAAAAACCAGCCACCCCAAACTCAGCTAAAAGTTCTTTAACGGTTTTAGAGGTCCCCAAAAACTGAAACATTCCGTAAACAAACGTTTCCTAGTACACAAACAGCTTCTGTAGTACTTAGGGAGTAACCAACCGCCTCTCTCATACAGGGTGGGCTTGACAAAATAAACACGGTGCCCGACAAATAACAACGCGGCTTTGTCGAAAAAGTTTTCAAACGAAGTAATTTAGCTGGGCACGTCACACGTAAATTCTGTTTTGCTGTTGGAAAACAATGAAACCTTTATAAAAGAATGTTGCTAGCTACTCATTAGGTGTTTCAAATGCCTACAAAGAATTTGGTAAACGCAATACGAACGAAATTATGCCCTCTCGCGCCCCGACCCACGGTTGAAATTTGTTTACCGACGATCTCCTGTAATCCACTTTATTCCTTTAGTACGTAATACGTGTTTAAATTCATGATCGGTTTTTTGCGTTCGAGCAGAGGTATTCGTAAATTGAATAAAGAAAAATGGCTAAGTACCAACTTTGGTTCGTCTATCTAAGGGACCTCGCCGAAGAGCGTAAAAATTAGCGCCAACTTTCGAAAAGCCAGACCAAGACATTATATTACAAACACAACCAAACATATTTTTATTTTTATATAACAAAGGAAGGTAAAACAAGCAAGTGGGTCCCCTGATGGTAAGTGATCACCACTGCCCGACACCCACAACACCAAGGAGATTGCAGATGCGTTGGAAACCCAGAGGTCTAAGATGGAAAACCTCTTGTGTCAGTAATTGCACCGGCTGTCTTGCTCTCCACGCCGGAACACAACAGTGCAAGCACTGCTGCGTAGCGGCAGGATTAGCGTGCAAAATGGTGGCAGCGATCCGAACGGACCTTGCATAAACTCGCTGTATTTTACATCGAATGTCAAATCACGATTGCCAAAAAATAGTAACAGCAGTGCTTGCACAGTTGTGTTCCGGCGTGAAGAGCAAGACAGCCTGTGCAATTACTGGCACAAAAAGTATTCCATCTTAGCCCTCTGGGTTGGCAACGCATCTGAAATCCCTTTGGTAATGCGGGTGTCTATGGGCGGTGGTGATCACTTACCATCAGGTGACCCACTTGCTCGTCTGCCTTCCTATGTTGTGTAAAAAATTTTAGTTCAGTGCTCGTTCCCCCGAATCCCCGAAAGAGGAAAGCCTACATTCTTTAAACTTGGTTTTCTTTTCCAATTGAAAGTATGGCATCTAAACAGAATTGTAATTGCGTTCACATTGTTTATTGAAAAAGGCGCACGATAATTTTAATGGCTTTTTACAAGTTTTCCCAGAAGAGGGATAAGGTGCACCTGAAATTGGGTAGATGACACTTTTTTTTTTTTATACAACATAGGGAGGCAAACGAGCAAGTGGGTCACCTGATGGTAAGTGATTACCCCCGCCAATAGACACCCGCAACACCAAAGACATTGCAGACGCGTTGCCAACCCAGAGGGCTAGGAATACTTCTTGTGCCAGTTAATACACCGGCTGTCTTGCTCTCCATGCCGGAACACAACGGTGCAAGCACTGCTGTGGCTGGATTAGTGAGCAAGACGGTGGTAGCGATCCGGACGGACCTGGCGCAAAAGGTCCTAACACCAAAAGGTGTGAAAGTGTTAAATTGTCGATCGTCATTTTTAAACAATATCCACAAAAAACTTTTTTTTTTATACATATAACTTTATGTTTAACTTTTTAAATAATACAATTCGTTGATAGTTCGCAAATAAATATACTAAATTCTAAATTTAGCACAATATAAGATCTAACGTTACTTCGTGCACTAGAAACCGATCTGTCTTAGTCGAAACACTATGTAGACATTCGCACGCTTAGAATTAAAGTGAACCATTTCTGAATAATACACATCCCAAAATATCACCTTAATTGAAAGACATAGGTTTAATTTTGGGAAATATCATATTCAGAATTGAGTCGCTTTAATTCTAAGGGTGCGACTTATAAAACTCTAAAAAATGCTCTTCTAGGGCAGTTGTGTAAAAATTGAAAGAAAACGGAGTCCCCTAAGTATAGAAAGCCATTTGCAGTCAAATTCTATGGCCAGGAAAATTTCTGTGTGGGTCATAAGAGCAGACACACTTAAAGCTCTACAGCTGAAAGTCAACTGTAAGTTTCGGAGCTTAAAGTTCGATTCTGTTACGGCATTCACTAAGAATATCAGTGCTTTGTACACCGTTAGATATTATGTTGGTATTGTGTAACAAAACGGTTTTTATTTAGTTTTCTTCGTATAAGGAGCTTTGAAGGGGAATTTCTTTTAACTTAAAGAGAAAGATTTTGGATTTTGTAGTAGAAAAAGTCGGTGAACCCAATTGATATAAAACGACCTATTTAAGTCAGTGTACCAATACACACAGCGATCGTGTTACACCCTCTATAACAGAACCTATAGCCATGGTTTTTAGGGTTCCGTAGGCTAAGGGTGTCGACTGAACCCTATCACTAAGTCTCCACTGTCCGTCTGTCCATCTGTCACGGGGCTGTATCTTTTGAACCCTAATGAGCATGTCACTTGCTCATTAGGCTTAGGTACTGTTTAAAAAAAAAGGTTTCCAAAACTTTCAGTAAAAACAGTTCAATTCGCGTTGCTAGCTATTTTTTACTCGGGTTAAATTTTAACCTCTTATTCATAAAGGTTTAAAAACCTCTTTTGACTGAAACACGTTTTGTCCCGTTTCGAAAGGAGCACAAAACAGTTAAAAACGATTTATTTGTTAACTAAATTAGCTTTAATAAGCGCTTATTGAATAAGGGGTAAGACGGAAGGGAAGATGTCCCTAATAGGGATGATTAAAGATTAAGTCTGCTAACCTTTATTTCAATAATGTGATAAGCTTCCTCACTGAATAAATTACTGTGGAACACAAGCTTGTTCACCAAGTTAAGTAATAGAGGGTTATAATACAATTAAGTATCGTTTATTATACATTCGCATTGACTTACATGAGTTTGTAAGGACTTGCTTGTTGGCTAGCATAGTGAGGAATGTGGAGGAAATATAAAATGATATATGTAAGGAAGTGCAAAAATTTCATGTTAGGCTGAATTGAAATCACTTGTTTGCATCTGTTACGTCGACTTGCTAACTGAATGCTTGTTTGCTTGCTCGCCCACTTACAAGAACATGTCAGCTTGCATTACGGCTTGCATGCCTGCTTTCTGTCTTGACTGAATAAGTATTTATGCTTCATTGCTTGAAAGTTTGTTACCTTGCAGTTGTGGACGCATTGATTCCTTTCATTCTCGTGTGGTTGATTAAATTATTAATTTGCAAGTGTACTTGCTTGCTTGTATGCCCATTTCCATGAGGTTCGCTGGAACTCAACGCATTAAACTAAAACCACTTTCGAGTTTGAATGACGAGTGCTAGACTTATAACATTTTTAATAGAAAATTAATTTAAAACGTGTTGTTGTAAAGATTAAAATGAAGTGTATTTTTGTGCCGTAATTCTTTAGAATTGTCTTGAAAAATACATCCCTGTCTTGTCACCTTGGCACAAGTTACTAAACACATTTTGTCACATCCAGGACTGTCCTGTCGTAGCATATTATAAGTCCATGTTCGTGTGTTTGGTGATTAAGTTAAAGTGCCAAAGTTTTGGGACCTTAGAGCGATAAGCAAATTACACATATACCTACGTATTGTTAATAGGTAAGCAGTTTCTCAGACTCTGTGCGTACGTGAGGGATCGGCCATTTCTGTGTATAATAATTGATGTTAATCGTGTTAAGATATCAAAACTTGAGAACAGGTGAAAGGAGTTATTATAGCCAATTTTTATTTGCCAATTTATGTAGTCCTTAATTAACAGCGACCTAATAGTAACCTAACGAGAAGATACGGAAACAAACGAGTAAAAAGGCTACAATGATGTCAAGTACTGGTCAAACCAATGTACAACGTGTGCCAAGTACTAGTACAGTTGCTATACAGTTACTTATACAGTTACTTTTAGTTGTTCGACACGTTTAAGCGTAACGTTGGGTTTGTCGTTGGGTAGCGCTCCTTTCCTTAATTTATGTAAGTACACTGTAAGTCAAAGGAATACATGACCATACGATCTTAGTGGACGTGGCGTCACCCCATAGGTTTAGGTTTAAGGTTTATTAGTGTTAGTTTTAGTTAAGTTTTTTAAGTTCAGGGCCCCACTGAAAATCAGGGCTATTTAGCTTGGGTCCCTTTCAGCATTAATAATGTAATTTTGTAGCTTTAGTCTTTTTTTTCTGTTTTGCTAAATAAATATTTTCTTTCTTTCTTTATTTATAGAAATATTTATGCAGTCTTTACAAAAAACCTATCGGCGCGTTTTGTAGAGGAATCATGACGAGAAGGTTAGGCAAAACTTCGTTTAACGATTCGGCATTGCCATCCAACGTGGCAATGCTGCCAGTTTTATTAAGACCTTTTGGCGAGCCTTATAAAGGCTATTCATGACCAAAAGGCTGGGCAATACTTCACTCAACGAATCAGCATTGCCATCCAACGTGACAATGCTGCCAGCCTTCTGGGCACTCTTCCTGTTATAGGTGATTTTTTATCTTTAATTATAGGGTAGAATATATTTTCTTAATTTAAGTATTAAATGTTATTTAATTTTTTGAAGTTAGTATCTTCAAAAAACTATTTAAGTGTGTATTTAAATGTTAAAAGTGCAAGATTGTGTGCTTTAATAATTTTGTATTTTTTTTATCCAAAATATTGTTTTAAATCTTTCTTATTAAGGGGCTTTGATCAAAACTGAGTATGTCAGCCCCATGTCTACAATCTTAAAACGTATTTAGTCAACTAATATTTTACTATCGCGACAGTTTCTGTCAAATGCTTAAAAGTAACAGTAGTCTGTCTGAACTTCTGAAACTGTTTTGTGTTTTAAATTGTGAAAAAGGTACTAACTGATTTTTATTTCCTAAGCTAACTAAATTTTTTCATACCTACACAATGACCTATAAATAATGGACTTCTAGTCAGCGTTTAAAAATAGCCGCATCAAAAGTCGAACAAAAAGTACGAATACGAATAAATCGACAATCGCATCTCTTCCCGACTTTTCTCTTCCAGACGGCAGTTGAGTTTCTTGCCGGTATCTTCTCATCAGAGGTTTTTCCGAACCGGTGGTAAATTTTTTGACATTCATAAGTGCTACCTGTAAGCCTAATCTGAATAAAATATTTTGACTTTGACTTTGACTTTGAGACAACCATTTCACATGGGAGACACGAAACAATTACAAATTGGGGCAGGAGTTGGGATATATAAAACTTTTTTGAAATTGTTACATAGAATAGAATAGAATAGAATAGAATTTTATTAAAAAATGGTTCCATATTTATTAATTGGGACGAGCAGGTTTTGTTAATAAGCGGTTACATGTCTGAACGATATTGGATTTCTATTGTCCCTTTGATTTGAAGTTTGAAATACGTAATAATAAACTAAACGACCACAGAATTATGAGAAATCCTTAATTATGTACTTGGATTCGTGGCAAAATCGTTAATAAAGCCTATTAAAAACACAAACAGCCTATTAGAGGGGAATTATTTTTTTAATGGCAGCCATCTTGTCTTAATTACACAGATTTCTGCAAACCGTTTTGTACGGTTTTGTATTAACTAGGGGTATTAAAATTAATTATACGAGTACGTATTAAAATATATTTTTGATCTTTAGGATAAGTTTGCTTTTGTTAATAGTGTTATTTAATTTTTGTTTTGTTGCATACATATTGTATTGTATACATATCAATATTTATTGGTATTAACACTACGTTTGTGCCTGAAATAAATTATTCGAACAGATTATTTAAAAGAAACTGTTCATTACAGAACAAAAGGTTAATGAAATTTACCCAAAACTTTGCCACAAAATTTTAGTTTTTTTTTGGGTTAAAGTGTTGCTACATAATATTTCAATTTATTTTTTATTACCTAAATATAATTTTTGGGGATCCGTACCTCAAAAGTAAAAAGGAACCCTATAGGAACACTTTGTTGTCCGACTGTTTGTCTGTCTGTCTGTCAAGACTCTTTGGCTCAGGAACGCATAGAGGTATCAAGTTGATATTAATTATTAAATACCCCGGTCTGCAACCCTTTGAGCTATGAAAAGAAACTTCTAAGTCACGCAATCAAAAGATACGGCCGTTTATGCCGCATATTTAGACACTGGCAAAAGAATTAAAACCTACTGGGTACTTCCCGTTAATCCAGAATAACATGAAATTAGGCAAGGAGCAATGTCTTATAGCACAAGGAAAGAAAATGTCCAAAAACCGACAATTTGTAGTTACATCACATAAAAAATTCGATTACAAACTTACATTTGCACTTAGTAAACCGACCGCTACCTACATCGATGTATAGGGGTTCCTCAAGACGGTTGACTAGTGTTTCGTTATGCGTACATTTTAGGATTGGCCCCTAAAAATCCTACAGTCGTACGCGCCCACGCTAAGCCCATTTTTGCTCCAGCTGTCGTCAATTACTTGCGCCTGCCGCTATATTATTCATGACGCTAAATATTTGACGAGCGCGGCACAAGTTTCGAGAATTACCCCTCACTCCGATATCCTATTAAAAAGTGGAGGCACAGTACGCATTGATTTTCGAGTTTAAACGCACGGCTTTTGAATATTCTAAACTCAGTTATATATTTATAACCAATATATCGAATTGGAAAAGACTTTGCTTGTAAACGCAATGGGTTGTTGAGAACGTATTCGTATAATAAATGAACATCGACCTATTCTTTGGTAAACTTAGTCGCTTTGACAATTGTAGGTTTTGGTACCAGACTGCTTTTAAATTCAATAGACTGAATTTTGTAACCGAAATTTCTTTCGATTTTTATTTTAAATGTTTTTAACATTCAAATTATTAAATTAAAATTGTAAACAACAACACAAAGAAAAATTAGGGCAATGGCAGGACTTGAACCTGCAACATCAGCATTCCGTGCCTTGCGTTTACCAGTTTCGCCACACTGCCGCTGCCCTACCCTGCGAATTTTTCAATGTGCTTCGTCTTACGGTCATTACGTTATTGATTTTAAGGGTACAACTACCCTCGGTGTCATCTATATGAAACTTTTTAACAAGTTATCAGATTCAACTGGGTACCTTTACAGCTGCCGTCAGCTGACGAGAGATGGCGCCGTTTTGTTATTAAATTTTAATTCAATAGACTGACTTATGACTATGACCTGTAACCCGTTTCACGAAGTTACAATTTTACAAGTCTAAACCGGCAACATTGGTCATTATGCCCATTGTCACTGGTCATTATTGTCCAATGTTGCCGGTTAAGACTTGTAAAATTGTAACTTGTAGCTTAGTGAAACGGGCCACTGGTGATCGTAGCGGGCACCCGCTGGATGCGAGCAGCACAAGACCGGTCGTTGTGGCGATCCTTGGGGGAGGCCTATGTCCAGCAGTGGACTTTCAGCTGAAATTATGATGATGATGATGAGACTGACTCAACCATAAACTTATAAAATACTAGCGATCCGCGCTGGCTTCGCCCGGTTACAGCTAGAATGTGATGTAGGTACATAAAAACCTCTTATCTACACATATATATTAAATGCTCTATAATACGTTCAGAAACCGTAGGCAATGACAATCATTATAACAACAATATTATTATGAGAATATTTCTAATTTGTTTCTATATTTGTTCAAATTAATTTTTTATTACATTATTTTAATGTGTACAGTCTATGGATATGTAATACGTAGCTAGCAGTAGTAGCTAGTAGCAATGCAGGTCATTGCCCTATGGCTTCTGAACAAATCATAGAGTACTTATGATATGTGTGTAGATAAAGTAATGTATGCAACTGTACATAATTAGGTCTTAAAACACTCGTGTGATCCTATTATAAAACTCGCTGACGCTCGTTTCATAAAACCACACTCGTGTTTTAAGACCCCTCATTATGCAACAGTTGCATAAAATACTTTTGTAAAAAACCTTCAAATGGCGGTGGAAACCGTATCAAAATCCATTGTTTGGTGTACAAGAAAGCGCCGAAGATATTAGGAGAGGCAGGAACGGAAAGCGACTTGATGCTGCGTAAAATAAGAATAATAACTAAAGACTGCTTTTAAGTCAATCAAGAGACAGATACAACCACAAATCTGTAATGTCCTAGGCGACCGGCGTGTGTAAGAGAGATGAAATAATTATGACAATCAGTTCCATAACAACAACAACAAATACTCTTTATTGATTCACACAAGTAAACAAAATAAAAGAACACACACAGGGCAATTTTACATGGGATTCAACAGGCGGTCTTATTGCTAAGCAGCGATCTCTTCCAGACAACCTTTAACCACCACCACCACCACCATAACTCAGATGTAGAAAACTAACACGAGTTGTAATATAATATATTATTATATGTATAAGTAAGAACACCTGTAACTGACCCTTTTCTTAGCGAATAAAATATAATTACGATCATGTGATCGCTCACGAACCGATAACCAGACTGAGCAGAGAGTATTGAGATGTCTTTTTCGCAAAAATAAACAAAACTGCAGTACATCTTTTTAACCATACACAATTGAATGAGGAGATCTTAAACGGATTTAAACGTACCTATTTTTACAAAGCACACAAAGCTTTACGAGAAAACTTCGTCCATCTAATTTATGTCAGCAACTCATGCAAAGTTGCGGCGAAAGATACCAACTTAAACAACAAAACGTCATTAAACCTTTCTCATTTCACATTACGGGCAAAATTAACATTACCGCCGCGACAACAATGTGCGTCGTCCATGTGTCGTCAGAAATGCATTACCAGTTTCGCTTAACGACACTGCAGTGCATGTAATATGGCTATGTTTATGATACATGTAGTTGATGCAGTTTTAAACTGAAGATAGGTTTACTAACTAGGTTATTACGCCGCTAGAGAGTTTCAAATTGTTTTTATGCTCGACTAACTTACCTATTAAAATGAAAGTACTGAACAGTTCTGCGTTTTAATGTTATAATTTGTAACTCGAACGTTAAAATCAACTGAAAATAACACAGGAATTGCAAAATATAATTTAACTATAGAGTTTAGTTACTGACTGACTACCGTTCTTTCTTCGATCTGCATTAGATTAGATTCATTTATTACTTATTGGAAATTACATTAAATTTTGAATGTCAAACATTCACAATAAGATCGTCAAAAAGGCAAACAAAATAATAAAATAAAAATATCTAAAAATACGTCTAGAAAAATGTCACAATGTCAAAAATAAAAATTCAAATGTCACAATAAAACTAAAAATATAAACTCACAAATGGTGAAAATGTCAGTACAAGCAAAAATGAAATAAAATGAACCCTTATGATGTATGAGCTGCCTATACTTCTCACGAGAACTACGATTTACAACATAGAGAATGAAAAAATAGACGTCTCCTTGCTGCGTTGGGTACTTGTGTTTACATACCTAAGGGTAAATTGAACTTTGTAATAATAAGTGTCCCCACATTCTCACCCCACGTCCTATTTGTAGGTGCTGAATGGCGGTTGCACCGCATGCATAGATAACGCTTTTGTCATTCAAGTCTCTGACAGAACAATACCGTTTGCTGTGAGAACATTCACCGAGTTTCTGCTGAGCAAAACAAGTGAACAGCAGAGCTATATCGATGATTTTCTAGCTTCCTCACTGCTTGACTTTAAAAATGTAATACTAAACTTGCTTTTTTGATGAATGTTAGAGCTGATGCGGAGTGACTCTAACATGACTGGCCAAGTTTCGTTTATTTGAGTTTATCTCTATATGCGTCCCTTTTTTCTGATACTTGTTTGACAGACATGCAGAGAGAGTTAAGTTAAATATCGACTAATAACGAATAATGAATTACGTCTTGTTAGTACCCTTAAAATCGAATAAAATATAATAAATATGTTATTGAGAGGAAAATGGGATAAATTAAATTAACTTTAACATGAAATGGCAAAAGGCTCATTGGGAGGTACTGGTAATATTTAATAATAAGCCATATTATTCATCCCTAGTTGACTTAAAATGAATGCTTAATGAGTGCTTACTAATGCAACACTTAATTAGGAATACTCTGTCACTTGTAAAATATGAATACCTACTAACATAGCATATTATTACTAATATTTTTTATGGATCTAGTCGTCTGAATAAATGAATTTTACTTACTTAAAATTTCAGGAAATCGCAACTTTTTTACCAAACTTTATCGAGTTTCGTGCCTGTCCTTTTTCATCGGAGGTTTTTCCGAACCGGTGGTAAACTTTCTAACATTTATAAGCATTTCCTATAAACCCAAACATGAATAAAGATATTTTGACTTTGTCTTTATTTATCCTTTGTCCGATAAAGAGTATTTTTCTCGCATTGTACTCGATTGGAACGCACCTGTCATTTCATCCCGCTCTCCTATTTACACATAAAATCTTGTTATTGCAAATTGGCATGTTCAATGTCGTTCGTACCTAGACACATGGGAAATCTAGCGATATCCAATACAGTGGCGGTTACGAGATCAACGAATGCTGTAAAAATAAGTTAGCCAACTTAACAGAGACATGGATTTCTGAGAAAAATAATTATGAGTAGGTATACTCGTAGTATGGAAATGGCGTTGGATTCGACATGTTTTACGGAGACCCGACAACCAGTTGTCCAAACAAGGTTTAACGTGGCAGACCTTCGGAAAGAGAAGGCCAGGTCGCCCACGTACCACCTGGAGACGATCAGTGGAGAGTGAAGCTTGAGTTGGAAGAAGCCGCGCGTGATCGGAGCAGATGGGGGTATCTTCTGAGAGCCCTATGTCCCTGATAAGGGATAAAAGGAACGCATCATCATCATCATACTCGTAGTAAGTAATAAAGTTAAGTTTTAGTTAAGTTGACATTTGATAATCATGCATGCTGCTGTACCTGACTTGCGAAATATTTGTATACCTGATGGCGAAATATGGTGCTGCTATTGAAAATTTGTAACATCTTATTATCTGCTTGTGTTGACAAATAAATTATTTGTATTTGTAACAAATGTTATCAAGCTTTCAAGCGGATATTCCTTAAGCAACTGCTGGACCAAGAGTTTGAGTAGATGAGAAATTTCATTTTTCGCTCGTAGGTAGACAAATACGAATATATGCGTGTTTCGGATCAGTCAGTGGTCCTTAATCATGAGCCCTCCCGACCGTACCCCATCGATGCCAAACGACAGTTTTCAATTACAAAGAATCTCTGAGCTAACCTGCGGATAGACGGACAGACGGACATAGCGAAACTTTATGAGTTCCTTGGTGGATATTGAACGTAAAAAAAAATTAAAATTCAAATTATGTTTCCATTAAAGGAGAATGGGCATTTTTGTATGGGCGCTGTCCCAACCCTTGTATACAATAGTGAGTAGTATGGACGTGTAGTACTCGGTGTAAGAATCATCATAGGCTATGTTTCGAAGACCAGGTGTCTGCAGGGGCGGCGTGGGACGCAAAAATAAAAAAATATTTTTTCAATAAAACTTAGTGTAACACACCCTAATGTATGCGACGTTGCCATTCTCTTGACTAAAAAGTCATAACGAAATGTGTCACGTCAAACTGAAATAAGCTTTTGTCATTTAAGTCATCATTATGATCGAAAATAAATAACCATTATGACCTAACGTGTCAAAAGTTAAAGTAGTACGTTGCCAGCTCGTCCTAAAACACTGTTCGACTGTGGTTTACCTTAAGAATTGTAATTAATATTTTTTTTGTACGAAAAAAGAGAAAAATAAAACAACTAATTGGACCTATGCTTACATTACGTTTTTTACTCCTAGTGGTCTCAGGAATGTGTGGTTAAAATCTTTCGCCTATATCTCCAACATGATTTTACACATACTTTTCATACAACTGCTAGTACAAAGTGAGGTATAAAATGGGCTGTAACTTTTTCCCTGCAAACATTTCGGTTTTACTGCCATATAAAAAAATTAAGCTCTTATTGAGAGCTTTCAAATAAGATATAGCACAACTGTATACAGCACTTGGGACAATTTGCCCATTCTCCTTTATATTTATTATTATTAATTGTGCTCATGTGTAACTAGCATTAGATTAAGTTTTGAATGTAAACTACCACTAACGTAATTTATGACCCATATTATGATCGAAATAAATAATTCTATTCTATTCTATGAACCCCAAAAACGTTGCTTAGCAGTTGACGCAACGGAATATCTACGGAACTCTGCACCATTGTTACAATAAAGCATAGCTTCACCTGGATTAACGAGCCGCGCCGGGTTCCGTGGCTCGTTGGTTGGCAAACGACTCTTTTATTGCCCCGATCGAAGTTAAGACCGTACTCATAAATAATACTCGCGATTGCAAAGCCTTTCCCCTTGATGAAAAATCTTACGACACGCGTGAACGCACCACTCTCGTTACTTATTCTATTCAATAAGGTGTTTTTCAGGCACGCTAACACTTTTACAAGCTAATTTTTGTCGATGCATATTATTATCAAACAACAATAACAAACAACAAATATTCTTTATTGTACACTACATAAAAAGAAAGACAAAGAAAACAAAGAAACGAATACTGCGGGTGGTAGGACCTTGTGCAAGGTCCGTCCGGATCGCTACCACCATCTTGCTCGCTAATCCTGCCGCTAAACAGAAGTGCTTGCACTGTTGTATTCCGGCGTGGAGAGCAAGACAGCCGGTGTCATTACTGGCACAAGAGGTATTCCATCTTAACCATGATTGGCAACGCATCTGCACTCTTTTTGTTGTTGCAGATGTCTATAGGCGGTAGTGATCACACCATCAGGTGACCCACTTGCTTGTTTGACTTCCTATTTCATAAAAAAAAAGAATACCTACCTGCCTGCCCGTATATCATACTTGCCTAAATCCACGCAAAATACTAACGGAATATTAAATGGTTTTATAATAACTTTAATTTAAATAGTTCTTCAAATAGTAGTAGACGCGCGAGACTTTATTGGCGTAGAATTAGTAGCCTATGTCCGTCAGGGATAGTGTAGCTTTCTATCTGTGAAAGAATTTTTGAAATCGGTTCAGTAGTTCCAGAGATTACCCCCTACAAACAATCAAAAAAAGATTACCTCTTTTTTATATTAATGTAGATAATTATACCAAATTTTAAATGACTAAGGGCTATTTACACGGTTCAGTTTATTTATTGCATTAAATTAGTTTTGTGGCACGGTGAGGGAAAGCATCGTGAGGAAACCTGCACATTTGTATAATTGACAGGATAAACATCCTGGCAGTCTGATTTCCCTGAAACAGGGTTTACGTAGGTCAGATCTGGGATCATGGTCAAAGATGTGATTCTATTCTATTCTATTCTATTCTATTATATTCTACAGTTTATCCCGAATTAGGAAACGGGATAAAGCGCTATGAGAATGGCGATGCAATAAGTTATGTGGTAACACTAGCTGACCCCGACACACGTTGTCCTGTCAAAACATAAAAATCCCAAAAAAGATTATCAATTTTTTTCGAATTTGAAATATGTCCAGGAAAGTTCACAAATTTTTTCTTTACATTAAAACCTAAGACGCACTATTACGAATATTTTGAAATACAAAATAGCTAAATTAGTGCAGCCGACAGACGTTGTCCTATTGAAATACAGAGATAACATAAAGGACGATCTGTTTTTCCCGAATTTGAGATATTTCTGGGAAAGTTTTCAAAAGTTTTCTTTACATTAACATTTTGAAATAAAAAAAAGGCGAATTAGTGTAGCCGTCCGAACAGCGTTTTATTGTTATTTATATAGGTTTTATAAACTACAGAAATTCCACTCATTATATTCTGTCTAACACTAAGTTTGTTAGTCTAAGAAGATAATTAAATTAAATTGTTAAGCTATTTGATATCTAACTCGAAGGAGATTTTTTTTATAAATTTAGGGGTTGACTATTAAATATTCTATCTCAAACTAATGTCATTATAGCAAGAGCAAATTATTCAAAGCTAACTTCAAAGATAATATTCAAAAACTAATCATTAATTTTAAGTGACTTTTAGTTAAATCCACTTAGGACTGACTTTTTGAGGTAACCTAAAAGATTATGTTGAAAGCTCTGCTGTTGAAAGTGTTTGTCTTCAAAGACTTTGAGCTGTCAATCAATCGGATTTATATTAAGTTTTTATGTCAAAAAAGTCTCAAAGCAACCATTGTTTTTGAAGTTTAAAAATCGTCGTCTAGCCCCCAATTCTGGCGCTCATCGAGATTTATCTCACATTCGAGATGTGTCAAAAGTGACAAATTTTGAAGGGATCTGACAGCTCTTTTTGACATATTTCGAGTGTGACTTCATCTCTACGGACGCGAGAATAGCTCCGCTGGTCCGAAACATGTCGAGCGATAACTCGGCTTCCAATACGTGAGTGATCCGTTTATATTTATAAGTAGCCAATTATATTAAAAAAACTACAAATAAAATCGTTACAATTATCGTAATCAAAACATAATTTTATGTAAACTAAATACTAAACATTAATACTAAAATTGTAATTAAAACATATCAAGAAAAGAAGGCCCCCTTGGCATGGTACCGAAGATACTGGCAGCATTACCTCTCTGTATAGCTAAGCTTATACGCTGTGCGAGGTAGCTGCCAGCTCTTCAGTCGCCTGTGACGTCGACCGGCCTCTTCGAGATCTCTTTGAAGGGGCCTAGTACACTAGGACCCCACGACCAAGGGTCTCAACTCCGAATGGAACAAAGGAAATTAGATAACTAAACCTACCAGCGCTTCGGAAAATGGCATCAGCTCACAGAAATTCACCGCAAGAACCTCATTGCTTTTTTCAAGTATTTGTCGGCAGGTTGCGAACACATAACAATCATTAACTATTGTTTTGTCTTAGTTAGGGTGGTTTTCACAAAGACTGTGTGTTCTGTGACTGCAATGACCAGTGATATCGCTTCATTATATCTATTCTAAATACCTAAATTCCACAAATAAAAGTATTTTACTAAATTGGAATACCTCTTGTGCCAGTAATTGCACCGGCTGTCTTGCTTTCCACGCCGGAACACAACGGTGCAAGCACTGCTGCTTAGCGGCAGGATTAGCGAGCAAGTTGGTGGTAGCGATCCGTACGGACCTTGCACAAGGTTCTACCACCCGCAATTATCTACTCTATTCCATTCAATTTACATACCAATGATATCATTGGTCGATTTGCACAGTGGTGGAGCAACATTATAATCAGTTGCCGGTGGCAGTAGGACCGGTCCGGCGTGAAACCCGGCTCGAAACCGGTTGGTATTGAACCCAAAACAAGTACTAACTTTTAAGGTGAGTACAGTCGCGGGGAAAGACTAGTTTAAGCCTTATGTGTGTGTGAGAGTATCATATTCTGATAATTAATAGCATTTAAGTGTCAAAGTGCCAACATTGCATACATTTGGATGTTTACCATCCAATGATGGATGAGCGGCTAAACGGATTTGGATGAAATTTAGCAAACACGTCACCACGGTATTAATTTTTCACAGACGAAGTTCGGGCAAAGACTTATTGTTCATACAACAACGAGAAATAATCTAAATTCATACACGCAAGTAAAAAAGATAAAAACGCAAAGAAAATCTTTTAAAATGTATTAAACATGCGATCTCTTCAATACTACTTTCGGAAATATGTAGTAAAATAGGCAGTGTAGTGTTGTAGAGAGTACTTATTTAAAGAGATCGAAAAACATAATATATTAATCAGGTTGATATATTTAAAACAAATAAATAAAACACCTATATAATGTATAGCATTGCGTGCAATGCCTGAAGCAGCCAATATTCAAATTTATTTGTTAAACGAATATTTTTGTTAAATTAAAAGAAAGATAGAAAGATGGTATTCATTTGCAAGAAAAAAAAAATAAGTCAGTTTTAGTAATGTCATAATTGTTGCATAAATAGGAAACCAGAGTTTCCTAATTTACTTAGTCTTGAAAAAGTTTAGTGGGAAATTGGTGTTCAAGTTAAAACATTAATTACAAGGCATAAAAGAACGGCTCAAAAGTTAATGGAGCGTTCAAGGGCAAAGATAGTAAAAGAAAAAAAAAGAAAGAAAATAGTTCATTCGCCTCCCAGAAGAAGATAGGGCACCACACACCAATTGATATAGTAATTAAATACAACAAGAAAACTGTTAATGCTGTTTGCTCTAAACAATGGATATAGTCGACCAAGAAATTGCTTGACCACTTTTCGACCGTATTACAAAGGGATAATGTTCAAAAGTGGACAAACAATGACTTGGTCGACTATACATCAAACAAAACTGGCAAACGCACGGCACGCAAAGGTTCGAGTCTTGCCATTATCCTAGATTTTCTTAATGTTGCCATTGCATAACATTTAAAAATTTTAATGTATAACATTAAAAAATACAATCGAAGAGATATTTCGGATTTATTCAACAATTTAATGGATATTACGTACGTTGTACAGTTACTTAAAAATCAAATATCAGTTTTGTAACGGTTTTGTAACTTTTTATTTTATTTACGAAGACATTTATTTTATTTTTATGTTATTAGCATTGAAAACCATCATGAGAAACCTGCATACACATGACTATGAGTGGTGATGATCACTTACCTTACACTTGCCAGTTTACCTTCCTATTAAAAAAAAACGTTTCAACGATGTATGTGGAGCCCAAACCCACATTAGACCCATGTGAAGATTATACATACCCCCAGTTTATGAGGGGGGGCACCTCTGAAGCACTGAGAGAAGGCTGGATCAATAATTTAAATGAAGTATTTAATATCGTTAGTATTTTACTCGTTAAATACTTTTACGGATTTACTGTAATAGTACACCATAATTGCTATCGCTTTAAATTAATTCTGCTCAATATTAAGGTATTAATTATTCGCGTGGAACTATATTTTAATTTAAAATACATGAGGTGAAAGCCTGGGTAAAGGTAATAGGTAAATATTATAATATGGTTTTAGAGCACTATCAAGGTAATTTGTTTCAATTTGTTTTAAATGTTACTATTTCTAAAGCTAAATTAAAGTTTATAATTTTATAGTTAAAAATAGACACCCTATAAATTATAATTATATTACCAGTAAAAACATGTTTCTCCTAATTTATAACATTTTAGAATTAAATTGTTGAGTTTCGTATCGGTTAAATTTTAGAATTCGTTTTTTTATGAAACAGTACCTTTTATTCATATTTATTTCAAAGAGTAACCTGTAGACATCCTGATAATAATAACAGCAATGTAATAATGCTAATAACAAACAATGATTATTATTTTCACGAACAACCAAAACCAATTTACATAATTTCATTATAAACTCGTCTCAAAAACACGCTGGGTCCATTAAAATTTAAATAGGAGCCTGTGAAACCGTTTAGGTCCAACAACCTGCAACTAAGAGACGTTACTTGGCCCTTAATTAAAAAAACAACTAACCTGGGAAATGTAAAGGTCATCGTTCGTTGTTTTTGCGAGTTGGGCAGCTTCGGTCAACCAACATACTTAACAGTACACTCACAACACTAACACTAAAATTTTTACACTAAAACAATTTTAATACTAAAAACCACCACAATTTAATCGAGTCGAAAGCTAAAGTTGTAGTTTCGTAGCGCATGAACCGGTCATTCGTAGCGGCTACGCGTCGTAGCATTCGTAGCGGTTGGCGTAGCGCGACTGACGGCTACGCGGCGATAGGGCGCGCAGGCATAGAAGCAAAAACGACAGTAAAGCAACTCCATACAACGTCTTAGGAATGGTTGACTTAAAAGTATCAGGTTATAATAGTGCCTTTACTGCATGTTTATTCAACTGTAAAGCTTGTGGTTGAACAGTGGAAAGTTAATCTTGTAAATAGCTGGAAAAAGTTAAACGAAACATTTTCTCTAGGACCGGGATATCAGCGGTTATAGCAAAGTTTTAGTTTACGAGTGGTGCTGGTTGTAATTTTTGAAACTATTACGACTCTGGTTGTATTTATCATGTTTGTTGTCATAGCTTTTGTTTTTTAGGGTTGTGTCTAGAATATTTACTAGTACAGTCAGTTTCGAAGAAATATCGGTGTGGCTTTTTATACATCGTTTTATTCGTCGTTATCGTTGAAGGTACTCTGCTAATGGTACAGTTATAAGATCATTTTAGTTCGGTCACAAGGCCACGAACGCTCTTTTACAAAAAAATGGAAAAGGAAAAAAAATGTTTTGCACAAGTTTTTATCAAATATATCTGAGTCTATCTGCGCTTCGGAAAATTGAAGATTCTGCTGAAAGGTTGCGCCTCAAGAAACTCAGCAGCCTTTCCCTTTTTTTCTTTTGAAAATAAGATTACATAGCAATATACATAATGACAGTAGTAAGTACTTAACATATAATAACAATAATTAAAGAAAATTAAATAACAATAAATAGCACAACATTTTCATTTCGACACCCGCAACATCAAAGAGATTGCAGATGCGTTGCCAACCCAGAGGGCTAAGATGGAATACCTCTTGTGCCAGTAATTGCACCGGCTGTCTTGCTCTCCACGCCGGAACACAACAGCGCAAGCACTGCTGCTTAGTTAGTTAGTTTTAAGCATACTGAACAAACTGACACTAGTAAACATTGACCAAGATAGGATCCTTATGTCAAAAATTACTTTCACTAAATCTGTCCCCCAATTCTGGCACTCATCGAGATTCAAATGACGTTCGAGATGTGTCAAAATATGACAGAATTTGAAGGGATTTGACAGCTCTTTTTGGCTTATCTCGAGTGCAACTTCATCTCTAATGACGCGAGAATTGCCCCGCTGCTCTTTCTCTATTTCTATCTCGCTCACATGCTACCAAAACAACACAGAGAGGGACGTGGTGTAATCCCGTGTCCAAACACATATGTCGAGTTACACGCTCTCATTCAATTAAGTGCTAATCTTTCACGCGTTAATAAATAAATACAGAAGGGTATTCAGCTGTGCCGTGTTTAATTTATTTTGTGCATCTATTATGTTTCTGTGACTTATTACAGATGAGTGAAGTTCCCACAAAAACTAAAAATATTGCATACATTTTTAAATTATAATGTCAACGCAAAGAAAAATTAGGGTAATGGCAGAACTCGAAACTGCAACATCAGTATTCCGTGCCTTGCGTTTGCCAGTTTCGCCACATTACCAACTGCAAATTTTTCTATGTGTTTCGTTTTTACGGTCATTATATTATTCTTTTTGGGGTTTAACTACCCGCGGTGTCATCTATAAGGAACATAATCAAAAATTTTTATCATTTAAAAATTTATTTGAATGTAAAAAAACGGAAGTAAATTTCGATTATAATTTTTTTTTTCATCTTTATTATTATGTCTGTCCGCATGTCTTCGGCTGCGTACTCCTTCTAAACCACCCAACGGATATCTATATGGTTTTCACTGTCATTTAGAAATATTTTTATGTCCTAATTGTACTTGTATGACGCAGAGACGGTACTAGGGAAATCTTTTTTTTTTGGAAACAATGGTGTATATTAAATTATTAATATTCGTACCTATTCTAACACATTTTTTGATATTGCAAAGCTGCTACGTTTCAGGTAAGGCTGGCATGGTTTATTATTATTACAAGCTCACACCTGTTTCCCTTTGGGGTAGGCAGAGACCACAGAACGGCATTTGCCCCGGTCCTGGCATACTTCCATCGCTTCCTCCGCACACATTCCTCTCTTCGTACATGCTCGGCGGTTCCGGGTACTTCTAATTTTTTTTGCTTCCAGGACATCACCAATTAGTCGATGAACGTACGCCGAGGTCCATTATCATCTTTATTAGAAGCTTGGTAAAATTCAATATTATATTAACTTTGCAATTAAATAATTCTATCCAATTTGTTTACCTTTCATTAGCAGACCAAAAAAACTGTAGCTCAGCGTAAATTTCGCTTAACTATTCAAACTCGCGAATCACCTTATTGGTTCTCTAGAAATTATACTCTTTTCCGCAGGGTACAAGGTTATGTTTACAACATCAATATGGGGCTAAGATACGAGCTTGCTTATGTTAGTAGAAATAAGGCAACATGAGTAAACCTCCATTAAATAACGTCGCTGTACTTTCATTTTATTTAAGCAGAAAAAAGTTACAATGGCCTCGTTCGAATTCTTGCTCGCTAATCCCGCCGCTAAGCAGCAGTGCTTGCACTGTTTTGTTCCGGCGTTGAGAGCAAGACAGCCGGTGTAATTACTGGCACAAGAGGAATTCCATTTTAGCTCTCTGGGTTGGCAACGCATCTGCAAACTTCTTGGTGTTGCGGGTGTCTATAGGCGGTGGTGATTACTTACCATCAGGTGGCCCACTTGCTTGTTTTCCTTCCTATTTCATAAAAAAAAATCTACTCACAGAGAGAGACCACTTTTCGACCGTATTCCAAAGGGATAAGGTTTAAAAGTGGTCAAGCAATTACTTGGTCGACTATACAAATGAATTTTTCTAACTTATACACATTACCAAAGTACTGTAGTAACCAACGCTTTTACGACGGTGAGAGAAAACATCGCTAGGAAAACTCCCCAAATCAAGGATACCCAAAATTAAGAAACGACAAAAGTGGCTGGAGAATGATGATGCAGGCAAGCAGGCAGGTAGTCAGGCAGGCAGTCAGATATGCTATAAGGGTTCCATTTTTATTTTTTCCTACGGAACTCTAAAAGTTTTTTTTAATTATAGTACAGATTTATTGAGCCTTGAAAAATGGGGTAAGACAAAATTGTTTTTTCTGCCTTCCCATTACCCCGAGGGTTGTAACGGGTTCAAAATTCGAAATTAAACCTTTTACCTAATACATTTTAACTGGTCTATAATTAAGTGATTTGAACTTAAAGTTTCCTTTCTATTCGACATCCAGACCCCTAAAAAGTAGGCAAGCTTCCAAAAACACTTTTATTAAAAGACAATAAGTTCTGTGAGCGAGCCAAATTTGGCTAATTTTTTGTTCCTTGAAACAGGCCGTAAGCTATTTTTGTCGGAATTTCAATTTCTGGACAGAAAATGATCACAAAATGATTCGGCAAGGCCTCGACTGCGACGGGAATGATTGATTTTTCATCTTGTTAACTGCAGTCGGATTCTCACGGCTAGATCTCTTTGGTCCACTGACACAGATTTTTGCAAAAAAAAAGAGCGCGAATGTCTCACCTTGTAGCATTAAAAACTATTTTACCAAAACTTATAAAAAAAACAGAGAGATAAAATATAGAAAATAAAGGATTTTGTATACCAGCTTTATTGGAAATTAATTGGGTTGTACGGTCACCCTCAGTAGTGGCTGAATATTTTAGTACCTTGTCGCTGTCAGTAATGTGACAAATTCGATCAACTGTCGTTTCATACGTTACTATGACAAAGTTCTTAAATGTTTAGCTACTTCGGAGGTTGACTGTATCTACAAACTAAATAAGTCTCTACTTATTTCGTTTGTACATACAGCCAACTGTTTATTCGTTAGATGCTTTGTTAATGTTGCCTTAATATATTAACTCAGTGTATTTTTTTATGAAATAGGAAGGCAAATAAGCAAGTGGGTGGTACGATGGTAAGTGATCTTCACCGCCTATAGACATCCGCAACACCAAAGAGATTGCAGATGCGTTGCCAACCCAGAGGGCCAAGATGGAATACCTCTTGTGCCAGTAATTACACCGCCTGTTTTTCTCTCCACGCCGGAATACAACAGTGCAAGCACTGCTGCTTAGCGGCAGGATTATCGAGCAAGCAAGTGTTTCTGGAAAGAGAGAGAAAAGATAAGACCTTTAGTCCTACTTTTGTCCCCGTCCCGAAAAACATTACTCCCCTCCAGAACGGAGGGATGTTTCTTGTTGAAAAAACATTACACGCCAATCATCTCATTCAAAGTCAACATCAAAATTTAAAATTTCAGATTAGGCTTACAAGAAAAAGTACCTACAAATGTCAGAAAATGTACTATTATTCGTCGTTCACGTCACCGAAACCTTTTCGTCTCAGATAGGCCGTTCTGATTCCACTTGTAAAATTATACAGAACCTTTCTAAGCTGTCATCGTGCCAAAAGGCAAGGAAAACTTTTATCTTATTTTGCAGATCGCAGATACAATACATTAACTCATCGTTGCAGCGGAGGAGAGGGACGGAAGATCCGCGTACGTGGCGATCGTGCTCGTCCCCACTTTGTTACTCTACACACGGAACTTAAGAACGGCAAACTACTTAAGAATAAGAAGAAGAATGTTTTATTTTTGCCAAAATTAAAGGTACATGAAGATTTACAGAGTAATTTGACTTACACTAATAAAGTATTAGTAACTAAGTAAAGTCTAAACATCCTCACTTATCTTATCATGTAAATCTGCTTGCAGCAGCATATGCTGAGTGGGGTCCTTTTCAGCATCAACCGTGTTATTTTGCATCTGTATTTTTTCTAAAATGCTATATCATTAATGACAACACAAAGAAAAATTAGGGTAATGGCAGGATTCCGTGCCTTGCGTATTCCAGGTTCTACCACATTACCGCTGCCATACCCTGCGAATTTTTCAATGTGTTTCGTCTTTACGGTCATTACATTATTGATATTTTTTCTTAGGGTAAACTACCCTCGGTGTCATCTATGAGAAACTTAATCAAGTTATCTCATTCAACTTGGTCATTTATGAATGCCCGTTAGCTGACGAGAGATGACGCCATTTGTTGTTAAATTATTGTAATCGAAAAATACAAAAAGAAAAATCGAAAAAATTTAGAAATAAATAATTTCGATTACAATAATGTATTCTTTCTGTTTCTTATTCTTTGCTGAATTAAACATTTTCTTTCGTCTTTCTTTCTAACGTAAAATTTCACTTCAAGTCACATAAACATAGTTTATAGCCTTAATAAAGTAAATCCAAACTTTGATAGAAGAGTTGATTTAAGTGTAATTTGTTGCTTTGTTTGTATTCAAACAATAAGCAATAGTTTGATGGCAAAAACTAAAAGTTTAGGTTAGACTGTTGTTTACTACTCAAGACAAGTGAGGTCAAATAAACTTAAGTAACGTAAACATAAAAAACGTAAGTAAACACTTTATTGAACATAACACACGCTGCACAACATTAAAAGTAAAAACTAACTACTTTACCGATCCTTACATGTCTGCCTGAGTATTACCAAACCTTCCAATGGAAAGCACAAATAAAAAACCAAACTGCGTAATAGTACATTGTATATTAAGGGTTGTAAATAAGGAATTACATACGAGAGGCTATTAGAAGCCCGAAGCCGGAGGAGGCTGAGGGCTTTAATGACTCAATGTTTGTAATTCTCGTACCGCCCGTGAAACATACAATCATTTTCAGGTATCATTTGATACCTGTGATAAATGAGGATTTTCTTTGTTACCCTAACGACTCGCCTCTGTGTCCTGCTGACAAAAACATCGACCTACACGATATCGTAAAAACTGAGTCCGTCCAACCGTCATCTCGGAGGCTTTGAACGGACCCCTTTCTTTATCTGAAGAAGGATTTATTGGTACGTACACTGGAAATATCTGCTTTGGCTTTCACTTGCCAGATTATGGTTTGCTTGGCAACACAATGCAGCATCGACTAATGGAGGAACTTGTTTTTGGCAGACGAAAACGAAGACCTTTTGTTGTTTTGAGTAGTGGTACGCTACGCAAGGTAGTCAATAGTTGCAGTATGAAAAAGGCAAACGTGCAAATGGATCACCCAAATGGTAAGTGATCACCACCTCCCATAGGCCTGCGCATGGAGGAGTTTGACCGGAACGCTAAAATGAAATACTTATTCTGCCAGTAATTCTCTGGTATTGTTATTGGTTTTATTTAACCCATAAGCTCTTACTCTTTTGAGTAAAGAAGGTAGTAAGGTTAAAAACAGTTTATCAAGTTTATTTACATCCCATAAAATATTTTAAGATTGTTCCATCACCAACTCAGCCAATCAGACTTCAAACCGATCTAGAAAATGCAACTTATCAAAGTTTAGTTCAAAACGCTGTTTGAACAAAATACAACATTTAATAACAAACTTCGTCCGTACCAATAAATATGTACGTATTCTAGATAACTTTTAAATAAAACAAACCGCGACCTTTGTGGGAAAATCGGATAAATCACTGGCGATGTTTTAGTATAAGTTATGAATTTCACCACAGCCTTTTTGTTTTAGATCCTAAATTCTGATAAAGTGAAGTTTCCTAAAGTCATTTTTGTGATCGAGATTTATCCAAGGGTCGTATTCAGATACATATAACTGTGTAATTTTTTTGGTATGTTTCTATTGTTTTATTACAATTACAAGTATGTTTTATCTAACTAATAGATTCAGTCGTCACTTTACGAAGGTCTATATCGACAAAACTGGAATGAATTACCTTACTACTCTGATAAACCTGTGCACGTGCAGAACAGCTATGTCTATGCGACATATATTTAATGCAAAAACCTACCTTCTTCTGCTTTCACATGAAACAACACACATCAAACAGACTAAAATATTAACCACCACAACTTAACACTTAAACAACACGATCTACCCGCGCTTCGCTACTTGAACGAATGACATACAAGTAGTTAACGTGATAATGACGTTGTTTGAACTAAAAGAGGTTTTAGTCGTAAACGATTCACCAGAATACATCCAGAACTTTCCGTCGCTGGCAAAGGGTTATTCCCACATGAGATATTGAATAAATAAAATATTCAATGACATTCAACTTGACGCGAAACTTTTCTTTCTAACGATTTGAATAACAGATGGGATAACCAGTTTAGGTGGATATGTTTTATTTTGATTTATTACAGGATCTTTGCTATAATCTAGAAAATTAAAAGAGTATATATTATAATTTTACCTGATTCTATCAGTACAGGGCAAAATAAGCCCCAGAAGAAGTTTATTGGTTATAGTTCAAATGTCACTTACAAAGGCTGATGATTCTTAACAATAATGCAAAACAACATAATTCACCATTATAGCAGCATGCAAAATTCTAAAAATTAATTAAAGAAATTACACGTTTTAATTAGTATCATTATCGTCTGTATCGTCGGTTTCTTTTATTCGGTCAAATTCTATAGCAAATATGAAAACGGAATAAAGCTCTCATTTTTGAAATTAGACAACTAATCAGAAGCAAAATACAAAATATGATAAACCTTTTATTTGACCCAAACTTCTGTAAACAAATCGTAACCACAAAAACATAAAAACCGAACGACAGCTCATTACATAAAATAATTCGATGACATAATAAAATCATGTTAAGTCATGGCGATCCCATGTTTTACGGCTGGACTATAAATAAAGTTATCCGTGAGGGTGCTAGGGCCGTTATGTCGCAGTCGACAGCTATATATCCGGTGAAAGGGTAATAAGTTTAACCCGAAGACGGCGGTAGGTTCAGATGAAAAACCCATCCAACGCCTCAGCGCCCCCCTGCAAAAGAAAGCTATGAAATCTGGAGCCAATACCACAAAACTGACAAGTGTTACAATTTTGCCTATTCGTCACATTTTGTATGAAAAACTTTAGAATGCTGTCCAACTGTAGCAGTTCTAGGTTTAAAAGTATAGGAGTCTGGTTATTTATACAATAGTAATACATTTAAAAGTTCTAAACTAGACATAGACGTGCAAAACTTAAACTAATACCTACTAAAACTAAGGAAACTAAAAGTAAGTGAGGTCCCCCAGGTCTGATCCCTGCGGTAGCGTCCCCATGATGCTGGCTGCGTTTCCCCTGTGGATTGATATCCCAATCCGTTGAGCAAGACACGAGCCAGTCTGGACTTAAATTGTAGCCTCGTAAAGTGTATAGTCGTTTAAACCAGCGAACCGCATTCCTAGTTTAAACGGCGATGCTGTTTTTACACATATGCAGATGCGGATGCGGATGCGGATATTTATATACGGATGCAGATGTCAAGGAAATTTTAAGAGATGCCTATCAACCTAGCCAAAAATCCGAGACACGCTGTGCTAGTTGTAGCAATGTTGATTCACATGCATCAATACTTTAAACAAAATTATAACCCACGATTGATAGACGAACAGCCAAGAAACTTCGCTGGCTGTAGTACAAGGCCGTTCCGACTGGAAAAATACCATATTTCTACAGAAGTGTAGTTGAAGTGTACTGTTGTTGCATGATGAGTACCAAGATTCGGAGGCTAAAGGGAAGGGGCCATCCAAAGACCTGCAACGAATAAGTGACTGTCTTGGAGTTACTCATTCGTATAAGAGGCGGTGACGACTTGCTATCAGGTGACTCACATGCTGGTTTTCCTTTCTTTTCCACAGAAAAACAATCCTTTGCCTATGAAATGGTAGGTCAAACATTTCAGCCACAGCAACTCGATACACGGCTTCATGTATTCCCAAGTTAATACCCTCTCGGGATTATGTTCCACAGATGCCATAAATAAAGATATCCGTTAAGAGTGTCCCATCCCGTGAGGTCAAGGGCAATGGCACGATATATCTGGATAACGGATAGGATCGGTATTGAGGCCGTTCAACCTTGGGAGATTCGAACTTGACCTTAAAATTTTGCAATGTATTTGAAGGTTACATTTGTGATTACTAAGGGCAGTAGTTTTTTTCATAGCACGGTTAGCCGTCAACAAGATATTATAAGAATTACCAGGTTATAAAAGTCTTATAGAAAAGCTATACGATTCAGTAAACAGGATTTTATCTCGACGATTTCCTGTGAATTCACTGAAACAACATGAATTGTGCAGAACGCGCGGATGTGATGACAAGATAAACGTTATTTAAGTGAAACGAAAACATAATTGTATTTTTTGACTTTTCCATACAAAGAATACCTTGAGTTTTTATCCATTGCAAAGAAAATTTTCCTAAATGTTATAAAATAATTTTGCACAATTATACGTAAAAAGGTACACAGTTTTTTGTCACAATAAACTTTTTTCGTACGCGTTTACGTTTCAATATCTATGGAATCGCGAATACACGTCGCTAGAGGCACTGCCTATATTTCCATAGTAATTGAAAATAGTTTAATTGTGTTACTTTGTTAATTGTATAAACATTAACGAAGAGGGTCACTCTTTTACGTTAACACTCGTACTTACCATTTTCTTGTAACAAAGACATCAATCTATCTACTGCAGATAGAGTGTTCTAAAACATCACTATGTACCACACAACTGAAGCCCTGGCACCTCACCTCACTAGCTCTGTCTCGCTTTTACTTGCGGTGGCGACATAACGTCGTGCGCTCTGTTAGACGCGTTGGTAGACGTGAGAGGACCACGATTATTGTTCTGATGTATAGTCGACCGAGAAATTGCTTGACCACTTTTCGACTGTATTACAGAGGGATAAGGTTCAAAAGTGGTCAAGCAATTACTTGGTCGACTATACTATCCTACTTATATATATTTGTAAAATGTTTGGAAGGTTAATGTTATATTTATCTAAACAAACTAGAACAAATTACCTTGCTACTCCGTGAGTCACACTCCATCAGTGCCGTGCTCGTACAAGTTAGCTGCGTCTGTGCGACATATTATATGTTCTAGTTTGTTGAAATGGACCTCCGCCTGAATTCTTTTAATTATTTTATATTTATCTTCTTTTGTTTATCCTTACATAGTATAAAGTAACATCGCTTCTGTCTGTTTTCTTCTTTTTCTTCGGCCGCTTACTTCTTCTAGACCACGCAACGGTTTTCTCTTTTATTTAGAGTTTTTTTTACGAAAAGTTTTTATATGTAAATTACCATCCTGATTGCACCCGCGTGAAGCCAGGCGGGTCGTTAATATTTAAAAAAATCATAGAGAACAAAGTATAAATTGTTTTGTTAATTGTGCTAATGGGCTAGATTTCCCTTTCAAAACTATTTTTTTTATAAAATAGGAAGGCAAATAAGCAAGTGGATCACCTGATGGTAAGTGATCACCACCGCCTATAGGCAACCGCAACACCAAGCAGTGCAGATGCGTTGCCAACCTAGAGGGCTAAGATGAAATACCTCTTGTGCCAGTAATTGCACTGGCTGTGTTGCTCTCCATGCCGGAACACAACAGTGTAAGCACTGCTGCTTAGAGGCAGGATTAACAAGCAAGATGGTGGTAGCTATCCGGACGGACCTTGCACTAGGTCCTAACATCCGCAAAAGTCCTCTATAAAACAAAACTCCTATATAAACACAAAAGGCACCTGTGAAAGTTTTCTATCCCCATAATAACTACTCATTCCATACAATTGAAATATTCACGGACTCAAACTGGATTTGGAATCATTTGGCCGCGGGCCAACTGAACATTTCCGGTTGGAATTCCTGTGCCATGTCAAATATTTATTAGCTTTTGTCTTTATTAAGAGTTTTTCATATGTTTTTAAAAAAAAACATAAATAAAGTAGAATTGTTAAAACCTAAGTGCATGATAAGACAATAGGTAACATATAATACGCATGACAAAGGCCCCCAGATTCACAAAAAACATTTTGAAATAATGTGTCATTTTTGTGTTGATTTAGTTCAAAACAAATGTAGATAACCACTACCGCCTTGGTCGCTAGACGCATCTGCAGTCTCCTCTTTATTGTGGGTATTTATGGGCAGTAGTGATCACTTACCATTAGGTGGCCCACTTGTTCGTTTTCCTTCATATTTAATAAAAAAGGTAACTATGACAGGCTCTCACACTCGCTGCTGCACAATAATAGAGATGGCATCTTTCTTCTTAGGTTGCCTAATGGGTATTTATCACTGGTGCTCATGTGAACCAGTAACACCAAAAGAAAATTACTGATTCGCTGCCGTTTTCTGCCTCTGTAGGTGTGGCTGAGTCTGTCACTCACCGAAACGCAGCAACTAGTACCTCATGCCAGTGTCCTGTAAAAATGTGGTTACAACTCGTACTATCGAATATAGACGACCGGATAGCTTAGTGGTAAGTGCCCTGACTATGAAGCTGAAGGTTCCGGGTTCGATTTCCGGGAGGGGATTTTTTTAAATGATTAACACGAATTTTTGTACCCGAGTCTTGGATGTTATATGTAGTAATGTTTGTATTTTATCTACATAAGTATGTATATCCATAGTACAAGCTTTGCTTAGTTTGGGACTAGGTCAATTGGTGTGAATTATCCCAAGATATTTTGCCCTCCCGTACTGCAACCAGCAACTGGCTTCAATATGGCTCTCCTATGAAAATAATGTTTAAGTTAAGAATGAAGCTTCATATCGTGGAAATCTAACGATAGGGTATAACGGCCGGGGATGATTTATTAAAAGCAAATTGCGGGCTGCAATAATAGCCGGAAGACACGTCGTTTACCTCACCGGAAGTAAAGAGAGATTGGTTGTGGATGAGGTAGTTCTATTCTATGTTTTGAATAGAAAACTTCCGAATCGCGAAGTTTGTGGAATTCCCAAAGACGTTTACGATTTGATCTTGGAGTTTGTCCAGACGGGACATCATCATCATTAACATCACATCGGCCTAAAGACGCCCACTGCTGGGCATAGGCCTTCCTCAAGGATCTCTAAGATGATCGGTCTTATGCTGCTCGTATCTATCACTTAGATCCCATTATTGTTTTGAAAATGGAAGAAAAAAAGATAAACCGCTGAGTTTCTTCTCAGCAGAATCTTCCATTTATCGGGCTGAAGCGCTAGTAGATTAAGACATGTAAAAGAGCCTATATGGCCTACTTGCAAATTTTTTTTTCAGGGACAGGTTATTTGCACAGTTTGGGTTTGGGACTTTCAATATGAGATGTGGCAGACAGCTTGCCTTAAATATAGAGAATGGTGATGAATGCAAAAATGTGTTTATTCCTTTGGGTATCCTTTTACCACGTCAAAACGGAGCAACAAATCGATGACTGTTTTGACTGTGACTCACTTCAGATTTTTTACTGGTGGTAAGACCTTGTGTAAGGTCTGTCCGGGTCACTACCACCATCTTCCTCGCTAACTCTGCCGCTAGCAGCATTGCTTGCACTATTGAGTTTCGGCATGGCGAATAGGATAACCGGTGAAATTACAGGTACAAGAGGTATGCCATCGTAGTCTTCTGGCAACGCATCTACTCTTCTTTGTGTTCTAGGAGCGGTGGTGATCACTTACCATCAGGTGACTCACTAGCTAGTTTGCTTTCCTGTTTTAGAAAAAAATACCTTTGAGTCCTTTAACCTTTGAGCGGCCATTTTCTCATATTTAAGACACAATGTCCAGCTCATTTTGCCGTAATCTTAGAATGAAGACAAATGTCATATAATCCTGTGGCGACACAGACATTTCCGATGAAAATGTCTCAGCGGTTAACGGCTAAAGCACTAACACACACATAAAATTTGATCACTGAATGCCGCATCCTATTGTTTATCGCTCGCTGACCAATATATGCGGCTTCCGGCAGCCTCGGATCGCTCGCTCGCCCGAGATTTTGCCTTTTTCGAACAACGCTGGGGAACAGCACACGTGTAGACTAATTACACGATATTGGATAAGGTAAGTCAAAATGAACATTAAGTATCAACAAACTGGAACAAATTACCTTGCTACTCCGCGAAACCAGTGCCGGGCTCGTGCAAAATAGCTGCGTCTGTGCGACACATATATGTTCATGCAAAAACCCACCCTCCTCCGCTTACAAACGAAACAACATATATCACACAGACTCAACTACACACCACCACCACTAAACACTAAAACTACACGATCGACGCGCGTTTCGCGCGACGAGGCATCATCAAGATCGACCCGTACGACCGTTCGCTACTTGAACGAATGGCGTACTGACAAACTAAAACATCTTTCTTTAATCCCGCCTACCGCCAACATTTTTGCACTACTACCCTTATTATTTTTCTCAAAGCCTACCCACAAAATTTAAAAATAAAACAAAAGTACCCCCTTATATTATCACAAACTACCCACATAATTTATCTCAATCTCAGCAATCGCAGCTGTTTTGCACGAGCCCGGCACTGGTTTCGCGGAGTAGCAAGGTAATTTGTTCCAGTTTGTTGATATGGACCTCCGCAAAGTAACGCCTGAATCTATTAATTATCTATTAATTAACATTAAGTATGTTCAACAGTGGACTTCTTGTGGCTGAGATGATGATGATGATGATGAAGTCAAAATACTGTTAAAAGAATAGAACGTGTTTTTCATAGCAGAAACAATAGCCAAAAGAAAGTGGAAGTGGGCGGCCCACATTTGCCGCAGGTCTGACGGTAGATGGGGGAGGAAAGTGCTGGAGACCTCGGACCGGACGCAGAAATGAGGGAAGGCAGCCCGCGCGATTGACTGACGATTTGTCGCACGATCGCACAACGTGGAGAAGAATGGAAGAAACCTACACTCTGCAGTGGGTGGATAGTGGTTGAAAAAGAAAAGAAAAGAATGTTTTCTTAAATAATTAATAGATTCAGGCGTTACTTTGCGGAGGTCCATATCAACAAACTGGAGCAAATTACCTTGCTACTCCGCGAAACCAGTGCCGGGCTCGTGCAAAATAGCTGCGTCTGTGCGACACATGGTTGTGTGGTTGTTTTGCATGAACATATATGTGTCGCACAGACGCAGCTATTTTGCACGAGCCCGGCACTGGTTTCGCGGAGTAGCAAGGTAATTTGTTTCAGTTTGTTGAATGTTTTCTTGTTGCGCACTGTAAATAAATAGAATGATCTACCTACCTCAATGCTTCTGTACAGTCACGATCTTGCATAATTGTGTGTGACGATAGTGTCTGTATACGCTCGTAAACAGATTCTGCATTTTTTCTCAGGACTGGCACAACAATACCTTCCAACTTTGAAGTCAAAAAATCAGCCGTCTACAAATACCTATGTAGAACAAAAAAATAATAAAAAAACAGCGATAGGTTACGAAAAATTACGAAAAAACCGTAATTTTTTTACAGCGCCATCTAACGGGACTTTGTTCGAGAGCGACCCTAGTCGGTCCCCCTTAAAGAGTATTTGTTGTCGTTGTTGTTGATTATTGTTGCTTCTTCACGCTGAACCGGCTTAACGTAGCTTAAGATAGCTTTTACCCTGGATTCACACATAAGATACTTTTTATTTCGTAAAAATGCATAGTTCCCGCGGGATAGCGATAAATGAATTCTACGCGAACGAAGTTGGCGGCAACAGCTAGTTCGGTCGCAAGTATTAGCGGCACATAAAAATAAAACTACAAATTTTGCATGTGAAACAGACAGCACAGTTACTTCCCATCTACTTGCGGGTGGTAGGACCTTGTGCAAGGTCCGTCCGGATCGCTACCACCATCTTGCTCGCTAATCCTGCCGCTAAGCAGCAGTGCTTGCACTGTTGTGTTCCGGCGTGGAGAGCAAGACAGCTGGTGTAATTACTGGCACAAGAGGTATTCCATCTTAGCCCTCTGGGTTGGCAACGCATCTGCACTCTCTTTGTTGTTGCAGGTGTCTATAGGCGGTGGTGATCACTTACCATCAGGTGACCCACCTGCTTGTTTGCCTTCCTATGTTGTATAAAACATAGCCCTTTTTATTTGTTTTATTTGTATTTTAGTTGCGGCCACCCTTGCCAGCGGGGCCGGTCTGAAAACCAGCGCTGGATGTTAACCAGCATACGCTGAGTCCGGTACCCATTGCCAAGTGTAAACCTACAGTTTAAATTTTTTTTGCACTGTTTTTTTTTTGTGTACCTAACCTTCCTTGTAATCCTTTGATTTCAGTTGTTTACTTTGGCAGTAAAGTTTTTTAATTTTAATTTTAATTTTATGTGTTTTTCGACAGAAAATAGCCGTTTTTACAGGAACGAATCTACGTAATTAATTACATTTAACGCGTTGACATTAATAATGTAATCAGATATCGGATCGAGGTTGATGTATTTAATAAAGGAAGTGGGTGTCAAAGGGGAAATGTTTTCTTCACTGGCTTTTGGCATGCGTGGGTGAAAAGCCGTAACGTATACAATTTTTGCGGGTGGCAGGACCTTGTGCAAGGTCCGTCCGGATCGCTACCACCATCTTGCTCGCTAATCTTGCCGCTAAGCCGTAGTGCTTGCACTGTTGTGTACCGGCGTGGAGAGCATGACAGCCGCTGCAATTACTGGCACAAGAGGTTATTCCATCTTAGCCCTCTAGGTTGGCAATACATCTGCAATCCCTTTAGTGTAGCGGGTGTCTATAGGCGGTGGTGATCGCTTACTATCAGGTGACACACTTGCTTGTTTTCCTTCCTATTGAATATTTAAAAAAAATTACTAATATTAATTGTAATATTTAAAAATTTAAAATGGTACTGCCATAAACACCAGTTTGAACTTTAAATGAATAATCAGGTATAAATCCCGAACACATGGAAACACATAATATCATCGCCATCGTAAATGACATGCGTGTATCGAAAATTAATTGCAGTTTTCGTCACGATGCGTTTTTTATGTGCTCGTGAACTGTGTAAATTAGATTAGACATGATTTAGATTAGTTACGGCAGAAACCGTTTAAATTGTTTTATTTTAATGTAGATAAGTTGTGACAGGTGCAGTTTAGGAAATGTAAGGTACAGTCAGATTTAGAAGTAGCCAAGCATTTAAGAACCTTGTCGTAGTAACGTATGAAATGAGAGTTGCTCGAATTTGTCACATTACTTACAGCGACAAGGTACTAAAATGTTTAATTATTTCTGAGGCTGACCGTTACTATCAATGAAAAGTAACCCAAAAATAAAATTATTAATTTAAACTACCTCCACGCGTTCTTGAGAAAAAGCATCTTGACAGACAGACAGACGGACAACAAAGTGATCTTATAAGGGTTCCGTTTTGACTTATGAGGTACGGAACCCTAAAAAAACAGACTAATACAGAGACATCACGTTGCGCGGATATTAAAAGCCAGTCAGCAACTAAAAAAAAGAATGTCCATTGAACTCATTATTGTTGAATGAGCCATGAGAAACTTTCGCTGAAGGAAGTTTTTTGCAACTACCAACTTTAAGCATAGAAGAATTTTTATAGTATATATTAAGACTTTCTCAAAGGCAATGAATAACTTGTTAAAGTGGCTATAAACCCGATAAGACCCGACAACCAATATATCGTTGTAACCATAAAGTGCATTATTGCTCCCAAGGGGGAGAAATACAGAAATGCTTCGAACTGCATTGTGACGTAGAGACAGGGAGGTGAGAACGAAGGAGACATGACGGCTGCATCCGTTCGGAATAATATACATTAAAGGCTGGTAATGCACGAGCACTAAAAATATGAATGTATGTATGTATGTAAATTCTTAATTGTACAAAAACATAAATTAAAAAAAAGAGATACAGTGATGTACAAAGGCGAACTTATCCCTTTAAGGGATCTCTTCCAGTTAACCTTTGAGTGTGTGAAAGGAGTATCATAGTAGGGACAGGCAAAGAGCAAGAGCTAAAAAAACATTTAAAATTAACATATAATAAACTAATAAATATAATACATATACCTAATAGATAAAATATCAATATAATAAATACAATACATATATACCAATTATAAATAAATACTGAAAAGTCAAAGGAGTAGAAGGAAATGAATTTAAGGATACGGTGTGAGCCACATCTTCTTCAAGTTCTCCTTAAGAGAAACCACGGATGGCGACTGTCTGAGGGAAGTTGGTAACCGATTCCACAACCTGGCAGAGTACACCGAGAAGGATTTAGAGTAAGATTTGGAAGAGTTAGAAGGACATGCTATATATATGAATAAGTATGCATGTATGTATGTATGTATGTGTGTAAGTTTATCGATATGTATTGTATGTATATTCCGGCTGATGTGTGTTATTCTTGTTTTTTATTTATTCACGATCCTGCGACCATTTACTTTCTGTTTAGCCTGATGGTTGACTGGTTGAGAATGCCTTATGGCATTAAGTCCGCCATTTGTACATTATAGTTTGTATTGTGCAATAAAGTTTAAATAAATAAATAAAAATAAGCCAAAGGTTGTAAAGCTCTCTCTGCGTCTGTATTTCCAGAAAAATATAACCTTAGCCTTTTTAAGGTAAGAGTGAATAGGCATCTTCTGGGTGAGTGTGCTACATTTTCGGTCTCGTCTTCATTTACCACCAGGTGAGACTGAGGCCAAACCCATTTCTAATAAATAAATAAAATATGACTTGTAAAATTCTCTTGTTTTTTACCAAATAAATCTGAAATCTGAATGGATCAGCAATTCTGTTGGAGTCACTGGTTTCCATGAGTAGCGGTGATCACTTCCTATCTGGTGACTAGCACGGTCGTTTGCTCTTTTTCCGTAAAAAATTATAATAGCAATAATTATTGCAATAAGTTTTTTTTTAAGAGAACACAAGTCGATCTTCGACCGTGAACACATTAATTTTCCACTCCTACTATAATCCATCTATTTTATTCATCTATTTTATTTTGCGGGTGGTAGGACCTTGTGCAAGGTCCGTCCGGATCGCTACCACCATCTTGCTCGCTAATCCTGCCGCTAAGCAACAGTGCTTGCACTGTTGTGTTCCGGCGTGGAGAGCAAGACAGCCGGTGTTATTACTGGCACAAGAGGTATTCCATCTTAGCCCTCTGGGTTGGCAACGCATCTGCACTCTCTTTGTTGTTGCAGGTGTCTATAGGCGGTGGTGATCACTTACCATCAGGGGACCCACTTGCTTGTTTGACGTCCTATGTTGTATAAAAAATCCATATACTCACACACATAATGTTCATAATGTTCCTTCCATGTTTATATGTTCAGCGGTAAGCTATGCATTGTTTGTCCGTCAGTCAGTAAATCAGTATGGGAACTCTTTTATTGTTACATAGATTGTGTCAGATACATCAAACGTGTTACATAGATTGTAAGTTTATGTATTTATTATGTTTTCATGTAATGTAAAGTTTTTATGAACAAGTGATTTTATCTTATCTTACTGTATGAGACAATTATGGAAACCTCGTTTAAAGATAATGAAAAAATTGTCATCTCCGCTCGGAATTTTTCATCGTGTCTAAGAAATAAAATCCCCTACTTCGAGACACAGTGTAACGACCTTTACATTTCAGCGAAAACGATTTGAATCAAACTGTCGGGGACAATTTAAATTTTAAAATTGAAAACAAACTATTGTAACTTATTGGGAATATTTTTTAATGTAAAGACGACAGTCAGTTGGTCTGTTTGCAAGTATGTACATATGTACTTACATTCTTTATTGTACAAAAAACATAAAATGACAAAATGAGATAGAGTGATGTACAAAGACAAACTTACCCCTTTAAGAGATCCTCTACCAGTTTATCTGTCTGTTAGATTTACCCTCATTTGTATAGTCGACCAAATCATTCTTTAGCCACTTTTGATCCTTATACACTTGTAATACGATCGAAAAGTGGTTAAACAATTTTTTGGTCGACTATAATAAAACCGTTGTTGCTAATACATACCACTTGCACGTGGCTAAACCGTCCTTCCGACCTTTTTGGTGGAGGTACCGATCGATGATCTGTCGGCCTACATCAAGCACTAATTCTGGCCGAAGGGAGTCGCTTTCCGTCGTTTTCGCTAACGGTTGTTAGACATACCGAAACTAGGTCACATTTCGTTGCCGTAACGTGCTAATTTTAGAGTTATATGCATGTACAGTCAAAGAATTTAATTCCCTACCCATTTCGTTGAAATGTCGTCTGACATTCGCAATGCATTAAGGTCGATATGTCAAACCAACGCCTTGCTCTAGTTAGCTCTTATGGTGAAAGTTTGCTATACGATATTGAACCTTAGATGGGTTGGAAATTAAATTCCTTGACTGTATGTATGTAAACTTTTTATTGTATAGTCGACCAAGAAATTGCTTGACCACTTTTCGACCGTATTACAAAGGGGTAAGGTTCAAAAGTGGTCAAGCAATTACTTGGTCGACTATACATAAGTACTTACAAATACAGGGAGTGTTACAAAGGTGAACTTATTCCTTAAAGGGATCACTTCCAGCTAACCTTTGAGCAAAAGACAGGGGATATAACTTTAGTAGTTCTATATTACTTTCAGTCAATCTTTAAGGTTTTTTTTCCTATGTAGCCTGAAATATATTTTTTTTATGACACGCAGTCGACAGTGATATAAACTTGAAATTTAGAAAGTGTATTTCTCAGGGGTGTTGAGCTTAAAGGGTTAAAAGAAGGAAGTTATGTAGTATCAAAAAATCATTTTTTTTTTTACTTATTTAAATCCAAAACTTACGCAAACAAAGTCAAGGCAAAAGCTAGTGCGATATGCACATCATTCGTCAATAAACTGGAACAAATTGTATTGCTACTCCGCGAAACTAGTACAGTGCATGCACAAAGACAGTTGGGCCTCCACAAAGTAACGCCTGAATCTATTGTTTATCAATTGACTATGATTCTATGGCCTATGTTCAGCAGTGATGATGATGATGATGATGATGATGATGATGACTACGAATTCACACTTCAAATTCTTCCCTACAGTTCCTGAGTTTATCCTTACACTTTTATGAGATTTGTGTATTATCATGGTTTCTTTCCAACGTTTCTTTGATTCATAAAAGAGGCTTAATTTATGCTATCATTAACAACTTATTCATGAGGACATCTTTTGTCTTGTTCCTTTTGGCGAAATTATATTTCGCGGATAAAAATGAACGTTGAATAATTTAGAAGAGGATTTATATTTCAACAACGCCATTTTAACAGAATTTTTACGTAAAAAGATTAGAACTATACAAATAGGTATTTGAAATGATTATACGTTTAGTGTACACTTTCGACACAAGAAACGTTCCAACGCGCGTTAACTTCTCTACTACTAAGGAAATAGAGAGCGCCTCTAGTGGAGCGTATCCGCAACAAACTGTTGCCATAGCAATTGAGAAGTCAATTTTAATGCGTTCTAGACGTTTGTTATGACAAAAATTGTACAGTTAAGGTCATTGAAATGGGACTGAGTCGGACATGTCCGTCAGTCACATGCTTCCACGAAGATGGGCTAACACAGCCACTTGGTGGACGCCGCAGAATGACCAGTGATGACGAGGCAGACAAAGGACAAGATGGCGGGATGACTTGGACGGGTTTGAAAAGGACTGGGCTGACATTGCATCAAATTGGGAGTTGTGGAAGTCTTGCGGAGAGGCCTTTGCCGAGCAGTGGGACACAAATATGGTCTATTAAAAAAAGTAATTGAACAGCTATCAAGGAAACCTGACGAGGCTTTTGAGCGGTTTTTTTACCGTCATCATTGTCGACGATTTTCACAGTAGAATTTTATACAAAGAATATCATCCGTTATATTCAGTAAAAGAGTATTATTTAGATATTTTAATTTAGTTTTTTTTTTCATTCTAATTTTACATTTTTCATTTTATTTATTTCTTTTTGATTTATTCTTGATCCCAGTTAGAGACGAATTTTTCATGTTGACATTCCAAATTTAATTTTAATTTTGACTTAGTTTTAGTGCGTAATGCCTATTACTTTTTAGTATGTTGACATACCAATATTAATTTTGATAAGTTTAGTATCTGATAGTTTTTTATTTATTTAATTATGCTGACATTCCAATACAAATTTAGTTTTAATTTTATTGTGCTTTTAATGAAATATCTTAATAATTATAAAAACGTGTAATTTGACATTTTATGTAATTTATAATGTAATTATATTGATTATAGAATAAAATAAAGAATATAGAATAGAATAATAGAATAAAATAGCTATAGAATAAAATAGAATAAATAAACTAAACTAAACTAAAAGGTATGGAAAAAGAACACCCAAAGAGCTCCAGGTAATCTTTCCAAAAATACAAGTAGTCATGTTTTTTTTTTACCTGAAAGACACCCGCACAAACCTGCATCACATCTTTAGGATACCGTGGACATGAATTTTTTGGAACAGCTTTGTAATTTATTTATTTTATTTATTTGAGCTTCATTGCACAGTTTACAAAACAAATATAATTGGCGGACTTAATGCCAGTAGGCATTCTCTACCAGTCAACCACACTATAAATAAGAAAGTAACAAACATGAGTGCACAAAAAGAAAAGTAAAAATATAATTTAATAATTTACGAGGTTTTTCTAATCAAAGATGTTAACAAATATAGCTGATAATCTATTAGTAGGTATTATGAGAAATTGGAGCATCACCTTGATAATTACTGACCATGTTTAGATTAAATTATTACATTGTGAATGACATTGGTTATTAAATTGTGCTTATTCTATAATTATTCTGAATATATTTTTAAATGCATTGTTAGTTATTAAGATGCGTTTTTGTGCAGTGACTTGTTTAAATGTAATGTTGATTACTCGGCGAAATAAATGAATCTGAACCTTAAAATCGATTCAGATAATTTGTTGCTATTATACACAAAAAGAAGCACATTAAGGTACGTAACTCATTGCGTCTCTCTCCTGCTAGCCTCATTAGAAAAAGTCGTACTGAACTATAAGTATGCATCTGAGATACAGCGTGTCGAACAGGTTCCAGTTACAGAAATTACAGAAAAATCAGTTCCACTAATAAAAATGTGCAATTGTTTTCATTAGTCCTGATACCGTTAAAGGTACACTGTGGTATCCCTAGCTAGTAAAATAAGGGCACTACCCACTGACCTACATGGCCTAAATGGCCCCTTCAAAAGTCGAACAAAAAGTACAATAAATCGACAATCGCTCGCGCTGTCAGTCTGTCCGACCGACGGCGCTGCTGTCAATACTATTATTTTGTACAAACATCTATTTGCAACGAAACTTAATAAATTTATTATTGTATGCAGTAAGACGTTAAATTGTTAATCCAGTGACTATAAATGGTAAACTAATAACTTGCATTGGTAACATTGGCGTCAACCTGTATTCTCATGTTGGGCCGTTTTTCTGCTGTCATTTAGTATGACACTGTACATCCATGTATTACAATATCATTGGCACCTTTTAGTCTAGTAAAATATGTACGAAAAGTTTGGCAACTGGTCTCGCTTAGTTTTTTTCTTTCTGAACAAAGTTCTCAACTTCGTTAGTTGAAACTGACACTAATCCTACATTTTCTGATTCCATTAGTGACTGAAAGTAATTTCTAACCTTAATTTAATAATGAGTGTTGAAAGCAAAAGGCGCTTGGGAATTTGAGATAGAATACTAACTTTTTTTTCTGTTACGTTCAATCTAAACTCTGCCATAGCAAAATCGCGCAATGATTAAATATTTTTTTTGTGAATGAGTTTCTGGTTTTATGTATATAAATATACATGTATGTATTTGTGTGTGTATGATTTTATCTATTCTATGGAGTTGGTTCCAAACGGAAACCCCGTTACTTTTAGACTAGTTTTAACCAGTTTAAAATCAATTTTTCTTTTACTATTATAAAATAGGCAGGAAAACGAGCAAGAGGATTACTTAGTGGTAAGTTATGACGGCCGCGTATTGGCAAGCGCAGCGTAGGACGACCAGCCATAAGATGGTCCGATGACCTCATACAGGTGGCAGGAAGGCGCTGGTTGCACGCTGCTTCCAACCGGTCACTTTGGAAATCCATGGAGGAGGCCTATGTTCAACAGTGGACTTCTTGTGGCTGAGATGATGATGATGATGATGATGAAGTTATCACCACCGTCCAAAGACACCCGCAATCAAGACGAATGCATGCGTGGCAACCCAGAGAGCTAAGATGGAATACTTCTTGTACCAGTAATTTCACCGACTCTCTTGCTCTCCATGCTAGAACACAACATTTATTAAATTTTACACAAAAAAGGTTATTTTTAACATAAAACTACCGTGAGACTCGGACATATTAATGTAACGGATCACTCACGTATTTTTACGTCGAGAAATGAAGCAAACGAGGGTAGTTGTACGCCGCCGGAGCCCGCGCCGCCTGTACCGAGTAGCCGAGCTGTCAGGGCTTCGGTACGCAGTCGTCGTCGCGCCACCGCCGCGGAGGCTCATGATTAAGGACCACGGACTGGTCCGAAACATGTCGGGCATTTCTCGACGTAAAAATACGTGAGTGATCCGTTTCATTCATGTATAAAAAATTATAAAGTGTAGAAAACTATTTAATTAAAACTAATAAATAGTGACAGCATCACACATATCTGTTGGGGGTCATCCATAAATTACGTCACGCTTATGGAGGGGGCGGAGGTCTAGTCAAACGTGACAACCCGTGTTAAAGCACAGAATAAATAACGCATAGAAATTTCTCTTTTACGACCGCGATTAAACGAATTCCAACTTTATTCACACGCTCAAAAAGTTCGTATAACTTCATACACCATGCGCCAGGCTGCGCTAGTCAAAAGGAACGCGCTGTCCACGCCTGCCTTCCCCCCGCTACTTCCGGCGACACGCTAGGGTTGCGCGGCATTCGTTGTCAATTACACTGACACGGCGGGGGCGAGCGAGTGAGCGCGCCGCAAACCGACAGCCTACTGCGATTTGCCTATGCCATAGGCAAGGCGGTCGAGCGTACCTACAATACTGAGTAGAACCCCCCTGCCCTTCCATACATCAGGAACTTATCACAGAGTAGTGGGACAGGCCCTAAGGGTTAAAAAATAATTAATTAATAAATAACATGTTGACGGAACCTCGCACGAACAACAAGGAGCTTTCATACTTTTTTGCAATTAGACAGAAAGCTTTCAAGCCCCGAAAGCGATATTAAAAGCTGCCCCAAGAGCAAAGAATTGACACGGGGAATTTTTGAAATGAAATAATATCCACCGTCAGTCTTGAATTTCAATTAGTGCTGTCATTAATCATACCTAAAGGATCATTATTTAAGTAACATTAAGGTTTTTCTCTGCTGCGTTTATTTTCACTAGCTTTTACCTGCGACTTTGTCTGAGATTTTGGATTATTACCAACTTCGACCCCTCTTTCAACTCCCATTGGAATTTCCAAAAACTACACCACACAAGTTTTATACAACAAACAAATAAACGTGTCGTACTGTTTACTATGGACAGTATTTAAATAGACCGGCCAAGTGCGAATCGGAATCGTGCACCGAGGATTCCGTACAAACTTAATGCACCGACCACGAACTGAACAAACGAACAAGGTACCGAACGTTGCTATAACGAAAAGATGAACTGATCTAAAGGACAATCTTAACTTTGTCATTGAAAAACTGTTGTCCCATTGCACTAAGAGCAAATTTATAAGTTTGTAACAGCAAAAAAAAATGGGATGGAACTACAAATTTACGGTTTTCGGATTTTGCCGTTACGCTATAAAACATTGCTAAATTTCATGAGTCTTGGTCAACGGTAAGTATCCTATTAGATTTTGATTCCTTTGCAAGTGTCCACGTTTGCAGCATAAACGGTCGAACTATTTGATTGAACTGACTTAGAAGTTAAATTTTTACAGCTGTTAGGGATTAGAGACTTGAACATTTAATATTAACTTCAACTCGATGCCTAGACATGCAGACGGACAACAAAGTTATCCTAAAAGGGTTAATTTTAGCTTTTTGTGGTACAGAACCCTAAAAATGGGGTTGTGGTACAGTCAAGGAATTAAATTTCCAACCCACCTAAGGTTCAATAGCATATAGCAAACTGTCACCATAAGAGCTATAGAACAAGACGTTAGTTTGACATATCGACATTAATGCATTGCGAGTGTCAGACGACATTTTAACGAAATGGGTAGGGAATTAAGTTCCTTGACTGTACATCGTGACTCTTGTATTTACAATAATACAAAAATCTCAGTGTTCGTCTTAAATGAGATATTATGGAAAAACAACATGATTTATTTTCCCATCCCTGTTTAGGGCGAGCTCGTGAATAATTGAACGGTCTCAAGCCAAACATAAGTCATGAATTTTACCCTTGACGTTATGCCGCAGTTACACTACAGACAACATTCATTTCTTTGCATCTACATAATAAACAAGAAAAATATAAATTACGAGCGTTGACCCGCGGCTTTGCCCACGTGTTATTTTAATGCACGAAAAATCTATCTGTCCGCCTTTGATTTAAATCTGTCCAGCCGTAAAGAAAAAATGAAGGAAAGAGCCGAGCCAGATATTTACTTCCGAATTCCTTCATTTAATAAAGAAGTAACCTTTTTTTGTTTGTTTGTATGTAAGGGAAAAATCCGGTATCAAAAACTATTTCACTGAGAGAAAGCTACTGTCCTTGACGGACATAGGCTACTAATTCCACGCGAACGAAGTCACGGGCGTCCGCTAGTCTACACTAATCACACTAAACAATAAAAAGGTACTTAAACTTTGTTTGTTTGTTTATTTGTCTGTTTGTATGTAGTGTATGTAGAAAATAATCTCTGCAACTACTGGACCGATTGCACAATTCTTTCATTAATTGTAAGCTAAATATTCTTGAAGGATATAGACCACAAATTCCATTCATATGAAGTTGTGGGCAAAAGTTACTCACTAATAATGTCATTAGTCACCGCTGGTTGGAATATGCCAATCATTCTCAGTCACGCATACCTGATTGCACTCGCTGGGTTGCACACGAACGTTTTAGCCAGTATTCGACGAGCCATCAATCTTAGTTAACATATTCATTAGATTGATTATCATTAGTAGCTGGAGCCAACTCGTAGATTTATATTAGACCGTGTTAAGCCATAGATATTAACTAGGTTGGGGCGGGATCCAATGCGGAATCCCGCTGCGGGGCACACCACGCACGTTGCGTAGAAATCAACCCACGCCAGCTATGTAAGTCTGAAATTATTGTTTTTTTTTTGCAAATAGTTTTTTTTGTGGCCTGAATGTCTCAAATCGTAGTTCTCCCGAGAGGTATGGGCGACTACGATTGCTTAGCAAGTAAAATGAATAGATGCATCGTGAGGGTATTAATGAAGATCGAAGGGTCCATAGGCCCGTGCGACGACTCCGGTCGGCAGTTCGAAGCACCACCAAAAGTGATCTAGAACGGTGCACCCTTCGATCGTAATTTACTTTACTTGTAAATAGTACAAGTGTAAAAATTTCTCTTCGATCAAAAACGCCGTTTTGATTAATAATAATAATAATAATAAAATCATTTATTTTCACGCTACAAAGGCCCATAGACAAATACCTTACAGACTAACATACATAAAATTATATAACTAAAAAATAAAACTATTTCGGCGACGGTTCGGCGTGGCTCCGTTTCATCGTTGATTCTGGTGTCAAGTTCTCCAGTGGCAGGCTGCCCCTGAACCGCCGAAACACGACACCCTTCGGCCAGAAGTCTGCACATGAGATGCTCTCCAGCAACGGCCGCATTAAGAAGCATCTTACTGTATTTCTCTCTGTTTATCGTATAACTCTTATTCATTCGCACACATGGAAACTCAATTGCGCCGGCGTCTCAGTGCAGAGACAAATACCTCACTACATGAAAATATATACAAAAAATATATATATAATTATTTTGGCGGCGATTTGCGTGGCTCCGTTGCATACTCGATTTTAGTACCAAAATCTCCAGTGCCAGGCTGCCGCTGAATCGCCGAAACACGACACCCTTCGGCCAGAAATCCACGTTCGAAATGCTCTCCATATGTTTCATTTTATTTGGCACTGTGTAGTTGTATGTATGTATGTAAATTCTTAATCGTACAAAAATGACATAAAATGACAAAAAGAGATACAGTGTACAAAGAAGATGATGATGAGTTATGTGTGTAATCATTCAACTACAGCCTCATGCCTAAAGCTTTGCCGTGTTTTACGTTTTTTTTAGATTGAACTTGTGTCGTTTACACTAAGATGTAGTTTAAATAAATAAAATCATTTATTTTCAGGCAACAAGGGCCAATAGATCTTACAAACTAACATACATAAAAATATAAAGACTAAAATATAATACAAAATTTTCATGTTGGCGAAGTTCAGTAAAGTGTCACCACACTTTACCGCGATGTTATAAACTGCGTTTCTGAAGCGAGGCAACCCTAGACATTTTTATATTGCAGAAATATTTCGTGAAACCATAGTTCAGAGACAAAGCGACTCAGGTGTCAAATGTAAATAGGTATTTTATGGAGAATTGAGATTGTTTCTACTGCTTTCGTTCATAAAACAGCCGCGCTGGGGTTTGGTAGGATTTTATTTATGAATTAGAAGTGTTTGTACTGTATGGTTTTACTGTGGGGTATCATAAATGCTCTATAATGCATTCAGAAACCGTAGGCAATGACCAGCATAATAACAACCAATATTATTATGAGAATGTTTCTAATTTGTTTCTATATTTGTTCAAATTCATTTTTTATTACCTTATTTTATGTGTACTGTATATAGATATTTAATAGGTACCTAGCACTAGTAGTTACTAGCAATGCAGGTCATTGCCCTATGGCTTCTGAACCCATCATAGAGTACTTATGATATGTGTGTAGATAAAGTAATGTATGCAACTGTACATAATTGGGTCTTAAAACAATCGTGTGATCGTATTATGAAACTCGCTGATGCTCGTTTCATAAAACCACACTCGTGTTTTAAGACTCCTCATTATGCAACAGTTGCATAAAATACTATTTCGGTGCTGTTTCTTTCGAGGTCGTGCCTGTAAGTAGTATTTTTTTATGTAACAAATAAAATAGTTATCTTAACATTAGACAGGTGCAGACCTTGAAAAAAAAATCATAGTAAAATTCGGGTTATATTATCAACTATTTGGTCGGCCTGCCCTTGAACATGAGATCTGAATAGGGCTCGAAACGTCGCGTCGGTAATTAGAATTGTTACAAAATACGTGATAAACGTCGTTCAGATTGTTTTATTTTGATGTCTACAACGAAAACATTTAACACGAATTCATTTATGTTACTTGTACAATTCAGAATTAATTTCGCACATAATAACCGCGAAAACACATTAAAATTATTTATTGTATGTGGTTGTATGGAGCCGGATACAGACAGACAAAGAGCGGCTTTAAACTTATAATAGCATTATTTACGTGAAATTCGCGGTTAAATAGTAACGTTGAAGATAAAACACACACTCACACACACACACACACACACACACATATATATATCATAAACATGTAGAGAGAAACAGAGATGAAGATAGATAGAGACATTAATGTTATACATAATTTGTCAACATTTAAACATCTAGTTTTCTGAAATTTTCTTTTCTAATTGTTTACCTACTAAACATTATACAGATTCTTTAAAGTCCTTATTTTTCCTTCTTTATTAATACACAACGATATGATTCATACACACAACAATGAGCGTTTTTATAGTACTGCACACACACAATCAATATTACGCATGCCATCCTCTTGCATCGGAAGTTAAAAAACTGCCGTTAATAACTTCATTCATACCCGTATGCCTAACTAATATTGACCCGATCAGTCATATAAAAGTTTCCCGTAGTCGTATAAGCCCTAAGAAATCGCATTAAAACTTTCCTTACAAGCCGTGGTCATGTACACGTCACCGCCGCAATCTCACGTCTAATCTTAAATGGGTGAGCGTGCGAAAGCCCTTATTCCGTACTAGGGTTGCCAGTAGCTATACCTTCACACACACCACATTTATTTACCAAATTACATCTCATTGAGCTACTTGCCGGTATCTTCTCATCAGAGGTTTTGTTCCGAACTGGTGATAAATCTTATGCAGGGGCGTAGCGACCTAAAATGGGGCCCAGGGCTCGCATCCAAACTGCGCCCCTTTCCCTTTGTGAATTATTTTAAATATACACATTTTTTTTTATTATTTTACTAATTTCGTATGTAAATGTCGTTTTTTGCGCCCCCCCTTATTTGGCGCCCAGGGCACATGCCCTGCCTGCCCCACCCTAGTTACGCCCCTGATCTTATGACACTCATAAGTATTCCTGTAAGCCTAATCTAAATACTGATACTTTGACTTTGACTAGGATCTGGTAGGACCTTGTGCAAGGTCCGTCCGGATAGCTCCTACATCTTGCTCGCTAATCTAGCCACTAAGTAGTAGTAAGCACTGTTTCGGGTAGAGAGCAAGACATCTGGTGAAATAACTGGTGCAAAAGGTATTTCATCTTCAGCCCTCTGAGTTGGCAACGCTTCTCCAAGTTCCTTGATGTTGCGCGTGTCTATGGTCGATAGTGATCACTTACCATCAGGTGACCCACATGCTCGTTTGCCTTTCTACTTTATAAAAAGACTCTCGAAATCCAAGATTAAAAGTACCTAAAGATCTACTTACAGGTGACATGATCTGACAAATGTTAGGATCATATCAGGGGCGATATCGTGTGGTGTAGAGTTGTTATCAGATACATCTCTCAGGACAGGAGCCCGAACACATCCAGGCATCAGATATCGTCGTTTATAAGCCCCAATTTTTGATCTTGGATTTAGTTTTTAAGTATAAGACACAAAATATTATTAATCCATAAGCGCTTAAAATAGTTCAACTGTATCGTATATCAATATGTATATATAAACAAAACAGCTAGTGGCTGAGGCACTCTGTAGTAATTTTTTTTTTATACAACAGGAAGGCAAACAAGCAAGTGGGTCACCTGATGGTAAGTGATCACCACCGCCTATAGACACCTGCAACAACAAAGAGAGTGCAGATGCGTTGCCAACCCAGAAGGCTAAGATGGAATACCTCTTGTGCCAGTAATTACACCAGCTGTCTTGCTCTCCACGCCGGAACACAACAGTGCAAGCACTGCTGCTTAGCGGCAGGATTAGCGAGCAAGATGGTGGTAGCGATCCGGACGGACCTTGCACAAGGCCCCTACCACCCGCGTTGTTTGCACTACAAATGGAACCGGGGAAGTACCACACTTTCACAAAAATTGGTTTGTACTAGTAATTGCGTTTTGTCCGGTAAGTGAGGAATCCGGTGGCCCATGAGGGGAATTAAAAATCTGCCACAGAACAACAGTTTTCTTAAAGTAATGACTTTAAGAAAATTGTTGTTCTGTTGCCGATTTTTGTTGTTGCCACTAGCAATGGCAACAACAAAAACACTGTGATCACTTTCTATTCTTTCTTTCTTTTCCTCTTTTTTCCGTAAAAGTATCTAGTTTATTAATCCCCGTGTATGTTATTTTAAAGATGGCTGCCCTATGTCAAGGCAAAGAGCAGAGTCTGAGAATAAATAGATATAAATCTCCCCAGTTCAGCATGTTTGATATTCTGGGTGCGGACGGTGGCCGGCAGTTCCAGGGTTACATTATTATGCTATTTGTTTGTGCTATTTTCTATTTATTTTCCGCGTTGACGTCTCTATGATTTGTAGGTTACGAGAGGTCTATTTTTAACCATTTATATTATATCAAAGTACTGATCGCAGTTACTATAAATTTTGACGAGCGGATAGCCTAGTGGTTAGTGGCCCTGACTACAGAGCTTGAGGTTCCGGGTTCGATGCCCGGGAGGGGCAAATGTTTGTATGATGAAAATGAATGTTTGTACCCGAGTCGTGGATGTTATATGTATTTATCTATATAAGTATGTATATCCGTTGTCTTGTACCCATAACACAAGCAGCTTTAGTTGCTTACTTTGGGACTAAGCCAATTTGTGTTAACTGTCCCAAGATATTTATTTATTTATAAATAGACTAGCTTCTGCACGCTACTTCGCCCGCGTGGCCTACAGAAAACAAATGACTTTTTTTTTAGAATCATAAAACTTATAAGTACTCTCACTCCTTCTCATAATTTCACCGCCCGTTTTACCCCCTTCCAATGTAAAAATCCAAATACCCTGCGGCCCAGCGGTTTGGGCTGTGCGCTGATATATCAGTCAGTCAGTCAGGACTTTGAATTTTATAAATATAGATATTGGATTATTATTAACTAGCGAACCGCCCTGGCTTGGCATCGGTACATTCGGAATGTAGTGTATTTAAAAACCTTTCCTAAAAATATCTCTAAATAACAGTGAAAACGGTTTCGGCTGCCACGGCTTTTAAATATATTAAAAATGCATATAATATACATAAACAAACAATACAAAGACATAAAACTCAAACCGGCTCAAACCTGTTATTACAGGTTGCCTGCGGGGCAATTTTGTCGTCAGTAGAGATGAAGTCACACTCAACATATGCCAAAAAGAGCTGTCAGATCCCTTCAAAATCTGTCATTTTTTGACACATCTCAAATGCGAGATGAATCTCGATAAGCGCCAGAATTGGGGGCCTGGTTCTTCAAATCAAGCTATATCCATCGCGATATTTGATAGAGTTACGTACATGTATTGTGATATTCCATACAATTTGGCGACAGAAATTGATCTCATTAACACTGAAAAAGGGGCTACGGTTTGGTTAGGTATATTCCAATACCATAATTAAAACTTCATCAAACTCTTAAAAAATTACATTAAATTTATTATTTTTTTAATTTACTCGCCGCCCACAAACACCGACGGGGAGTGTAACCCAGATCGTCCCTTAATTTAAAAATAAGGTCTTGGCTTAATAAACAAATTTAATATTTAAATACTTGTTAGTAAGGCGGCATGTTTCGCTCAAAAATAAGGAAGGAACTTTTCTAATTTCACCCCGAGTTGGTTCTTGGTATAATTTTGTATACGGGACTTGAATTTTTTACCCGTTTGAGTGAGAAACACGTTGATCTTTGCACGTGTGTGGGTAAATTATGTGTCATTTTAAAACAGAGGTTTCCGTACTTTTTGTTATGGTAGATCACTTGCTATTTTTTGGGTTGCGTTGATCCTCTCAGCTCCTATAATATATTATATATGTTTTAATTGTACATTTTTTCTTTATTCAGAAATGGCCAGTACTTTTCCGGTGAACATATATTTTGCGAACGAAGATTGTTCTTTAGACGATTGAGGCTTACTGTTTTTGAAAAAAATATTGTAGTAAACATTTTTAAACGTGCTTTGAAGAAGTTAGTCATGAGGGTATCACGACAGCATTGATGACTGACTAAAGTGGCCCAACAGCCTTAACGTAATCGATCGAGGTTTAGTTTGTCATTCCCTGTATCTCTGTCTAACTGATGTCATAAGAAAGGGACTTACATACAGATAAAATAAAGTCGGTCGGTGATGTTAGTGCCACAGAAGTAAAATTAGTCGACCGTGTAGTCAGCGCAACGAGAGCTGAGATGAAAGATTACACACACGACCATAAAGCGTCATACAAATCAAACAATTTAAAATTGGAACGGACTTCTCCTGTACAGACATGCGATGCAGCAGTGTGTGTGACCTCAACTCTTGTTGCATTATTTGTACCTTAAATAATTAAGAAAGCTTTACATCATATAAACAAGCTGATCCTGATTACATTTAAGCTTTTTAAAGCTAAAGTATAACGTGAAAAGGCACCGACATAATACCTAAAGCTTATTTACATTCTGAGCACACGGAAAGTTTTTGTTCACTTAAAAAACCTTTTTAACTGAAAGCTTGGTCAAGTATAAAGACCGATGGAATGAAAAATACGCAAAGTTAAGGTAGCTTGGATGGCATTTTTTAAAGTTAGTTTTAAATAAACTCGCAAACAGCTAAAAATAAGATAAAAACAGTCTCGTAGTTTTTAAAGAACAAGTCGCCTTTCTTGTGGATTGATGTGAGAATTAAGAGGAAACACCAAGGCCTAGAGAATTGAAAAATAGGTATTTGTAAAATCTATTGCTGCCTCCATCTATCAAGCCTCCCCCCGCAGAGCGCAATAGAGACAGCCGCAGCTTGGACTGAAAATACCTATTTAAAGTACACAAAATCAACGATTCGTAGACCCCTGATTCCTTCTCCAAAACTTAACCGATTTAACTACTTTTTTCATAAAAAATTAAAGAAAGGCTTTGGCAGTGTTCCTATGTTTTTCTATTTTTATATAATCTTGTAAAATTTGTTTTCTGAATGTATGAACGCAGACGAAAATCTGGCCAATTTTTTAGGTTTTTGAATGTTCATATCTCTTTTATTAATTAATTTATGAAAAAAAGGAAAACATAGGAACATGCATAATAGTGGCCAACGATTTTTTGGAAATAAAAAATTGCTCTACTGGCATTATCCAGAGAGGAAACAGGGGACGACGTTTGTATGGGAAAACGGCCCTTGTGTTTCCTCTTAAGAGTATACTAGAATTGTCCCCAGGAAGACTCCGAGCGATTTTAAATCTGTATTTATCTAAGGGGAAAAAACGAGTATCCTGATATTTTTTTGTTAATTCTCATGATGGTAATCAACAAAAAACGTAATCTACAAAAAGGACTAAGACTTCAAAATGATTGACGTCTAGACTTGTCTTGCTTGCTTATCTAGAGGTGCTATTGATGAGAGCAAGTGCGAGTTCATACATTTGCTACTTGCACTAAACACCGAATGTGTGAACTCGCACTTATACTAATCAGAGTGTACCTGTGTAGCAGTACTTGCCCAAAATTGTCTTCCGCGGTGTGAGCAACATGCATTTAGTATCAGTTTTTTGTTCCGTATGAACTTCTTAGAGTCAAAATGATATCATTATATTATTATTATTTTGTGGGTGGTAGGACCTTGTGCAAGGTCCGTCCGGATCGCTACTACCATCTTGTTCGCTAATCCTGCCGCTAAGCAGCAGTGCTTGCGCTGTTGTGAAGAGCAAGACAGCCGGTGCAATTACTGGTACAAGAGGTATTCCATCTTAGCCCTCTGGTTTGGCAACACATAGATCTGCAATCTCTTTGGTGTTACGGGTGTCTATAGGCGGTGGTGATCACTTACCATCAGGTGACCCACTTGCTAGTTTTCCTTCCTATTTAATAAAAAAAAGATCTACATTCAACGCACATCTACATCTTACATGAAACTGAATTAAATTTCAGCATAACTGTAAATACATGCAAACTTGAACGTTATAAAGTGGCTCGTTACCCAAATCTGCACTGAAAGCCTCGATGTATTTTTCACTGAAAACTTTTAAGTGGGCGACAAGCGGTCGCATGCAGATAGTTTCAAACTGCAAAGTGCGGCTTACTTCGTTATAATGGCCTCGAGTTAACTCGCGCCTAACTTCACACCACTTGTTCTAGTTTGAATTCGGAACCGGCGCTGTTTGTATGTCTTTAAATAACGCATTTCGGTGAATGAAGATGTGAAATTATTAATGCGCCGTAATTCGCTCCATAACTGAGTGCGTTGTCTTCTACTGCGCTCATTAGAAAGAGATGCGCTGAGCTACTTATCGAGTTACGTAGAGTCGTACACATACGTGCTAGATAATCAGATTAAACATTTGCGAGTTAGATGCGAGTTGGTGAGATGAGTTACTGCAATATAGCTATTTCCAACGTGTGACTAAATCGCATCTAAATATTATAAGACGAGCGACCTACTGGCATCATAATCAATATATTTGATATGGACCTCAACAAAAACAACACCTGATTCTATTCTCTCTCTATTGGCCTCTCCCAAGGCGCGCCACAAAAGCCCTGTCCTCTACTTTACTCATAGCCTCCCACTCCCGCTGCGTTTGCTCATTCCAAAACATGCTTCCATCAGCGATTATCCGATCTACAAAAAATGTGGACAGCCCGCTGCCGTTTCAGTCTGCTAACTTTAAGGGGGTTCCATTCTGCACTGTAGGTACGCTCGGCCGCCTTGCCTATAGAGTAGGCAAATCGCAGTAGCTTGTCGGCTTGCCGAACGCCCTTTTCGCTTGTCCTAGCTGTATTAGGCAATTGAAAACGAATGTAGCGCAACCCTAACGTTTCGCCGGGCGTTGCGGGGGAAAGGCGAATGCGGGCGGCGCGTTTCTTTTGACACGGACCGCCTGGCGAATGTGTATGAAGTAATAAGAACTGTTTGTGTGTCCATAAAGTTGAATTCGTTTAGTCGCGGTCGTAAAAGAGAAGTTTCTGTATGTTAGCACTATTATTTATTCCGTGTTCTATGTTAAATCAAATACAGGATTTGATTTACCTATTTTTGTCTGAGCTTAGTATAAATACTTAACTATTTCCATAGGCTCATCAGAAAATACGAGAGCAATTTATAAATTATTTTTATACATAGAAGGCTAAGGCAAAATACCGCAGATAGGTCACGTAGTACGGATTAGTTAGTTAAAAACGGCGATTAAACCTAAACTTAATACACTACACGTGCTACGTGTGCGAGTGAGAAAGTAATGACGGCAGTTGCAGTTTTTTACCGTACGATAAATAATGATCTTAGTTTTTTCACTTTTATCGAAAACCATTGAAAATTCGTCTCATTTCCGAAAATAGGACAAAGTTCTTTCTTGTACGCTCAAGGACGTTCGTGCTTAAGTAGAAAGGCCTTCAGTGCACAAAGCACGAATCATCTCGATACGCGTTAACTCGCTACGTAACTCAGTGCGTCTCTTTTCTACTGGGTTAGTTAGAAAGAGATGTACTGAGTTTCGTAGCGAATTAACGCGTATCGAGAAGATTCGTGCTAGGTGTACAGTTTCATCGATTTGGCATTTTTCCCCCTTTTTTAATTTGATTCCAGATTTTTGACAGGTCAGGTTACTACACTGGAGCGACTGCCATCTAACCCCCGTAAACCCTGTTACAGCAAAACCGTACGACAGGATCATGGCTACACACTCACTCACATGAATGAGATTTCCTTACGATGTTTTACCTCACCGTAAGAGCGTTAGTTACTACAGTATTTAGGTTAGAAAAACTCATTGGTACTTATATAGTAGCGTTGCTGAACTACCTATCGTTAGTTTGACTATCGATAGTTGACCTCGGAAAATAGTCACTATATCGATTCTATCGATAGTATCGATACTATCGATTGATTGACTATTGTTATTTTTTACTAATTCTATCGATCTAATAGTATCGATGGTATTGGTGCCTATCGAAACTAAAAACTATCAATACTATCGATAATATTGATACTATCGATAGGCCTATCGATATTGTGACTATTTTTTGAGGTGACGATACTATCAACAATACTATCGATAGTTCGATATGTTGCCGCAACGCTAGTATATGGTGACTGCTGCAGTAGACACGCTCATTTATGTGAATGAGATTTCTTTACGATGTTTTTCCTCACAATAAGAGCGTTGATTACTACAATGTTTAGGTAATGTTTTTTTAGTAAGAAATAACTCATTGGTCTATGATGACCACTGGGGATCGAACTTGGTACTTCACGATCACCAGTCCACCGCTCGAGAGGCTTTAAGTAGCACCTTTTAAATTACTTCCATCATGGCTAATGACGTTATGTCATTAACGCTTCCCACTTAGCAAAGGAAAACAATTTGATTAAGAAGGCTCAGGCCGGACAGATGATTACAGAAAATGTGCGACATTTCGCACAAAGAACCTCCTGTTTTTCTTATGTTGTAATTTGTATTGTTAATAATGTAATTAGCTTGTGTTGCCTTTGGCAAATTAGCGAAATAAATCAGATTACAGTGACATGCAAGTGAGGCGTTACTTGTTTATGACGTATAGTCAACCAAGTAATTTCTTGACTACTTTTGAACCCTACCCCTTAATACGGTCGAAAAGTGGTCAGGGAATTTCTTGGTCGACTGTACCAAAAACAACAAAAAACCAACGGTTTTTATTAGGGTTCAGACTAAGGATACGATATATGTGTAGTCGTCCAAGCAATTGCTTGGTAACTTTTGAGTCTTATCCCTTGGTAATACGGTCGAAAAGTGGTCAAGCAATTTCTTGGTCGACTGTACCTAGGGTAATCCTAGACGCTCTGATCCAAATTCTCTAAAGTTAAAAGTTCAATCGTTTTTCTCTTACTCTCCAATCATTACTGGGTCATTGTCAAAGACTGGGACCATTGCCGTATACTCTAAAAAATATTTGTAGGTGTACCGTTATTTTTCGATGCTTTTATTTAACTTAGCTGTGTTAGGGTTGTAGTTTTAAAATAAGCTCGAGTTCGAGTTTGATACTTACATAGGACGGAACTGAAATTTGAGCACAGAATAAATAATAGTACTAACGTACTGAAACATGACTTTTACGACCGTGATTAAACGAATTCCAATTTTATTGAAACTGCCAAAAAGTTTGTATTACTTCATACACATTTGCCAGGCGGCTGGCGTCAAAAGGAACGCGCCGCCCGCGTCCGCCTTCCCCCGCCACGCCGCCTTGGCAAAACGGTAAGGTTGCTCTGCATTCGTTTTCAATTACACTGACATAGAGGGCGCGCGGCGACCCGACAACCTACTGCAATTTGCCTACTCTGTAGGCAAGGCGGTCGAGCGTACCTACAGTGCGGAGTGAAACCCCGTTGACTGGAGTTCGGTTTTAAACGACGACTCTTAGAGTGGCTGGTCTCAATGACTATGGCTCCTCGCGGCCATAACTTTGCTAGATTATTATGGAAAACGCGAAACACATTCAATAAACCCGAATGTCTACAAGCAAAATACCGTCATGCCTCTTAAATTTTATCGGCCCTATAAAAATTCGGTGCGCCGTTCTCGTTCCGCCCCCCATAATGCGATTAGCGCATCGGCTTACACGGTTATGGCGTTTGATTCTGTTACTTCGTTTAAAGTTGTTATGTTTGTCGAGTATTTGTATTTTAAATTAGTTAAACGTTAAATTTGTGTGATATTTGTCCCCATTCGGAAGTTTATTTTGGACGAATTAGGCAGAAATGACTTTAAGTGGCGATTGCGGACTCGACCAAACTTGGGTAACAAAATGAACCACGAACTTTTTTTTTATGGAGTAGACAGGAAAACGACTACGCTAGTCACCTGGTGGACAGTGACCGCCCATGGGATCATCAATCCCAAGAGAATTGCTGGTCCGTTGCTGACCTTAAAGCTCCCCCCCTGCACCTCGTGAGTCGCCGGATCTCCACACTCGGTAGGAAACGCAGTAACAAGCTAATTACTTCGCGCCGGTATTCTATGAGAGAGTGGTACTACCCCGGTCGAACTGGGCCATTCGTACTGGGTACAGCTTAGCTCTACCACTCGTATTTGAAATAACTAGCGACCAGCTTCGCACGGGTGAGTACAGTCAACCAATTTGATTTATAGGCCACCGTACAACCTTTTCACAATAAACGTCATAATATCCTAGCGAGAACACATTGTGATGGCGTGGAGTGACCTATGAATCAAATTAGTTGACTGTACAATAAGGTTTTCTTTTATGAAGAACGAAGGACATCTCCTGATAGGAACTGATCTCAACCGCCCAGGGCATACAGTAACAGTATTCAGTTTTGCGGGTGGTAAGACCTTGTGCAAGGTCCGTCCGGTTCGCTACCACCATCTTGCTCGCCAATCCTACCGCTAAGCAGCAGTGCTTGCACTGTTGTGTTCCGGCGTGGAGAGCTAGACAGCCGGTGTAATAACTGGCACAAGAGGTATTCCTTCTTAGCCCTCTGGTTGGCAACGCATCTGCAATCTCTTCGATGTTGCGGGTGTCTATAGGCGGTGGTGTACACTTACCATCAGGTGACCCACTTGCTTGTTTGCCTTTCTATTTCATAAAAAAAGCCTTCCGTAAAAAACTTTCTAAATGTCAGTGAAAACCGCCCAAAGAGCGGACAGAAGCGAGTTTTTAATAGTTAAAAACCGCGCCCTCGCCGTCAATACATTATTTTGCGGCTTCAAGATAAAATCTCCTATTTCCTCGTAAATTCCATCGTTTTTAAAATGGTTCAAACGTCAGATAGGCCGCTTTACAAATGAGCGCGATAGGAGAACGCCATAAGAATATCAAGTGGGCATTTAGATAAAGGTTTAAAACCCATTTAGGGGTAATGCGCTTTTTTACTCTTTCCATCTTTTAGAGGTTTGTACAGGTACGATAAGGACGGTAGAAGGTTTTCACACAAACGATATATACTTCTAAAAAGTATGTGCACTCATCCTCCACTATTGAAGCCGACAACGTGTTGAAAGATGAACTTTTGAGCTGCCAAATTTAGAGTCGTATTAACAATACAATATTTATAAGCAAGAGGCAATATGCGTTACGAAGCAAATATAATAAGACTGTTAAATAGTTCTTGATTATCTTTGAAAATATTATTTAAAAAAAAAGAAGGTTAAAAAAGCAGGTTCATACTTAAAAAATCATTGAAAAACAAAAGGACAAAACAAAGTTTTTTTTTGTCGAATGTAGATACAAATTGCTGTCTCTTTTTTGAAAATTCTGCTAACAACATGCCGATAACGTCGACGGTCAAAACGCCCGAATAAATCACAATGAATGTAATCTACATGTATTAAGCAATTAACAATGAATAAATAAATTATGAATATTCGTCAACGTAAATAATACATTTATTCGTTCCGACTGACCAGCTGTCGACCTTCACACAAGAAGAAGTTTTGGCCTAGAGGTGTCGCATTCCAGCAATTTCGTGGCCGGTTAACACTACGAAAGTGCTCACGTTACAGACTTTAAAGTGATAGTAATTAAGTTGTTAATTAAGTATAATAAATATTTATCTACATACATATCATTAGTGCTATATAATGCGTTCAGAAACCGTAGGAAACGACTAGCATTATTACAACCAATTTAATTATGAGAACTTTCTTGCCTGTGGTAGTAAGTAAATCTGTACTTTAATGGTCATTATAGTACCGATTTCTGTAACCTTATGAGTTTAAATTTGGAACAGCTGCCCAAATTCAAGTGAGTCTCTATTCTAGTATCCATAGATATTAAAACAGTTATCGATACGAAACGTCAATCCAGTATGTTTTTTTTATATAAACCGGACGACATTTGATCTCGAATGATATGAGAATAGGGACTTCATTCGTTTGTCTATGATTATGAGGATCAAATTGCCGCCATTACTGTTTTCATTCGGATTTTGTTTTTTTTTCTGTTACGATTTTTTGCTGTAATGATATGTGTGTAGATAAAGTAGTGTATGCAACTGTATATAATTAAGCCTTAAAACACTCGTGTGATCCTATTATGAAACTCGCTAATGCTCAATTCATAAAACCACACTCGTGTTTTAAGGCCTCTCATTACATAGCAGTTGCATAAACTACTATTATGTTATTCCTTACGGTATGCAGCCTAGAATAAAATTATTCTATTCTAAAAGGTAAGCAACCGATTCCGCAGACTCGTTTAAAAGCAAACAACATTTTCGGAGCCTCCATTTAATATTTAAGTTGTGAATAGGCATAGGTGACAATTACTTTTGGATTCTTGATACTGACTAGTTTGTAACAAAGCACTTGCAAAGTTGGTTTATTTGGCCAAGTCCATAAAACTTTCGCTTACTCCGGCAATAGTTCGTTCATGACAATTTATACACTTAAGTCCTAGTGAGTCTCGTTATCGATAATAGTGATGTTACATCATCGTTTAATTGTAAAATGAGAAATCAAATATGAGTATTTTCATTAAAAGAGGTACAATCAAAATTGGTAAGACCTTGTGCAAGGTCCATCCGAATCGCTACCACCATATTGCTCGCTAATCCTAAGCAGTAGAGCTTGCACTGTTGTGCTCCGGCGTGGAGAAAAAGAAAGTAAATACTCATACTCATACTCAATCGCTCACATCCCTATTGTAATTTTGGCTCGGATCCAATCTGCTGGACAATACCATGTCTGTTTGCGGGACAAACAGACGTATGTACTCAATTTGTAAATGATAGTTGACTGTGTTCGATCGCTTTAATGCACGTCTCAAATTACTACTGTAACAGTAGCTAAGGCACAGAATAAATAATAGTACTTACAGGTTATTAGTCGTTAGTAACGTCAGCAACTATAATGAGTTAGTAAACTGGAACAAATTGCCTTGCTACTCCGCGAAACCAGCGCTGTGCTTGTGCAAAATAGCTGCGTCTGTGTGACACCCCTCCTTTGTTTCGACGCGAAAAAACACATATCACACAAATTCAACTGTGAACCACCGCCACTAAACACAAACTACAGGATCTACGCGCGTTTCGCCTCCATACGAGGCATCATCGGGATGAAACAGTTCGACTGTTCGCTATTTCAATGAATGCACAGCATTGGTTTCGCGGAGTAGCAAAGTAATTTGTTACAGTTTCTTGATACGGCCCTCTGCAAAATGACGCCTGAATCTATTAATTATACTAAGTTACTGGTGGTCTGCCATTTTGGTGTTATTGAATCAACCAAAGGCAAACGAGCAAGTGGGTCACCTGATGGTAAGCTACGTTAAAAGGGTTCTAAGGAGAAGTCACTGGTCACAGGAATAGTAGTCAGTATTAATGTCGCTAGATTCAAATAACTATTTAATGTAGTATTTTATATTTTCTTGACGCTTAAGTTTCAACCCAACATTTATTAGCCCATTAAGTAATTCTCACTTTTACGCCCACGTTCAACAATCTACTATTACATCAACAAATAATTATTACAGTTCAATGAATTGATCACACTCCACAATTAACTAGATGCCTGACCTAAGCCAACTGACACGGCACTTGGTATTCAATGGCACCGTCTTGTCCAAATATCCTATAATAGTAGTGACATTTGCATATATTTCCAGTTATGCAAATACGTTGGTTATTCCTAGTTTATTTGCAATGGTATTCCCACTAGTGTACATAATGTAGGAATACCCCGGGTTCAAATCCTGGTATGGGCAAATATTTGTGTGACGAATATGAATGTTTGTACCTGAGTCATGGATGTTATTTGTATTTAAGTATGTATTTATCTAAATATGTATGTTTATCCATTGTCTAGTATCCATAGTACAAGCTTTGCTTAGTTACCTGAGTCATGGATGTTATTTGTATTTAAGTATGTATTTATCTAAATATGTATGTTTATCCATTGTCTAGTATCCATAGTACAAGCTTTGCTTAGTTTGGGACTAGGTCAATTGTTGTAAATTGTCCCGAGATATTTATTTTAATAACCAACGATATCTATGTACTTTTGATTTTCGGTCAGCGACGAAGTTTGTGCTCCGTAGGTTAGGACGGGCAGTATGCACTTGGTGGGTGCAGCAGAACGGGCAGCGTCGACGAGGCAGACCAAGACGGCGATGGCGCGACGATTTGGACGTGTACGATAGGTGCTGGCCAGATACTGCATCAGATACGGAGTTGTGGAGGTCAAAAGGAGAGGCCTTTGCCCAGCAGTGGGACACATTAACAGGCTATTAAAAAAAAATCTATGTACTTACTAGATTGCTCACCATGTTTCAAACAACTGCAGCTCCGGCACCGCACCTGCCGCATCAATCTCTCAATATCAATCAATCAATAAAATAAAAAATCTTAGTGGATTATCAAATCCAGCTTGATTTTTTAATGAGCGGTAGTTTCGCAATTACATTAGGCAGACAATTAAATATTTTAATACGCAATGGCGTAACAATGCCGGGTGGTAGAACTTTGTGCGGGTCGCTACCACCATCTTGACCGCTAATCCAGCCGGTAAGCAGCAGTGCTTTCACTGTTGTGTTCCGGCGTGGAAAACAAGATAGCCGGTGAAATTACTGGCGCAAGAGGTTCCATCTTAGCCCTCTGGTTGGCAACGCATCTGCAGTCACAGTTGTTAATTTTTTACCGCATATATTTAAACTGAAAAAAAGGGACAACCGAACTAGTTTGGTTACTCGTAATTTTGGTTACTGGTAATCAAAGTTGGTTTAAATTAGCAAAAATATTTGCTACTGATAAACATTTGATGATTTATTTACAAATCAAGAGTTAGGTAAGATGTAACAAGTTCGATAGTCACGTTTTTTCGTGTAATAGGTAAACGAAACTTTGGATACGTGTAACAAATTTGTTTTTTTAGTGTAGTTATATCCTATGCGGTTGAAAAACGTATAACGTTTTCCCTTCCCGTATTCATTACATATAGGTCACCTACGTCATAAAACCCAAGGTTACAGCGATGTCCTATATAATACCGGAACAGGATACAATGCCACTGGAGGCCCGCCAATGTCGCGGAAATTGTGAAAACTGCCGGACTTCCCGGCTCGGACATGCAGGCGACAGATTTTACTCGGTACCGCTCCCAAACTGATGTGATATTAAAGTTTTTAATAATAAACAGAAGGAATGCAACAGCATTCCTTCTTTTTTTAATCGACTTCAAAAAGAGTTTGAAGTATATGTTTGTTTTCATCTTTCGATAAAGTAAGGTTTTTTTTATGAAATAGGAAGGCAAACAAGCAAGTGGGTCATCTGATGGTAAGTGTACCTACACCACCGCCTATAGACACCCACAACATCGAAGAGATTGCAGATGCGTTGCCAACCCAATGGGCTAAGATGGAGTACCTGTTGTACCAGTAATTACACCGGCTATCTTGCTCTCCACACCGGAACACAACAGTGCAAGCACTGCTGCTTAGCGGCAGGATTAGCGAACAAGATGGTGGTAGCGATCCGGACGGACCTTGCACAAGGTCTTACCACCCGCAAAACCACCCGCGATTTGGTTTAGTGTTAGAGAATAACAAAAAAACCGTCCAAGCGGGAGTCAGACTCGCGCACGAAGGGTTCGGCAAAAAAAGTCATGTCTGTTGTATGGAACCTCTTAAATATTTGTTTTATTCTGTTTTTAGTATTTGTTTTTATAGCGGCTACAGAAATATATCATCTGTGAAAATTTCAACTATCACGGTTCATGAGATACAGCCTGGTGACAGACGGACGGGCAGCGGTGTCTTAGTAATAGAGTCCCGTTTTAACCTTTAGTCACTGAAGCTTAAAAACAAATTAATTTTTTGTTCCGACACATATTTATCAGATCTAAGATACAAATTATAGAAAAGTTTGCTACTTTTCTTTTCAGAAACGCTTAATTATCTAAAAAGAAATCCGATAGGAAAAGAAACTTACACCTAGATCAAAACTTATAAAACCACCCTCTCGTTGTACAGTCAAGGAATTAAATTTCCAACCCATGGTTCAATAGCATATAGCAAACTGTCACCATAAGAGCTATAGAGCAAGACGTTAGTTTGACATATCGACCTTAATGCATTGCGAATGTCAGACGACATTTCAACGAAATGGTTAGGGAATTAACTTCCTTGACTGTACATTTTTATAGATCTCATTTCTCTTGGCAACATTAAAATTGCTCGTTGTCGTAATAGTAGTTACTTGTATGTTGCAGTGTAGTCATTATTTCTCTTACTTTTTGTATCAACATCCCTACCGGAAGTCAAAGAGCGGCGCGTGCGCAAGCTTCCGCCCCAAAACTGTTTTCTTGTCGAATCATTTCCGCTTCCGGCTGCAAAGTGGGTCTTCTTATACAAAGGTTTTAATACATTGTTGGCATTAAATTCGCAAATTTGTATTCATAATGTTGCCCTAATTTTCCTGGTATTGAGAATTGCCTTGATAAATAAAACGCTTTCATTGTTTAAATCAACTGTTATGCTATTTCATTATTATAAGAGTATCACGATGAATATTAATACATTCCGGTCATTAAATTAGTATATTTTGAATACAGCTTTATGTGTTTGTTTGTACTAGATTTCTCTATTAAGTTAAAGAGCCTTACATCTGCTATATCTGATATCTGCTGTTATTTCATTGTTTTGGATTAAATCATTTTCATTTCATTTCATTTACGTATTGTATTAAATAATGAATAGATTCAGGCGTTACTATGCGTAGGTCCATTTCAACAAACTGGAACAAATTACTTAAGATTAACTGGAAGAGATTCCTTGAAGGGATAAGTTCGCTATTGTACATCTGTTTTGTCCTGTAATCTGTTAATTTATGAGTAATGTACAACAAAGAGTCATACATACATACATACATATTTGAGTTAAATAGAATCCTACTAATATTATAAATGTGAAAGTTTGTATGTTTGGATGTTTGTTACTCAATCACGCAAAAACAACTGAATGGATTTGGATGAAATTTGGCACACATAGAGTTTGTAACCTGGATTAACAGATAGGATACTTTTTATCCCATAAAAATGCATAGTTCCTACGGGATAGCGATAAGTGAGTTATACGCCGCCGCGCGCCGTGACGTCATGAGCAGCAAAGTAACTAATTCTCATTAATTTGTGCAGGTAATATTGCAGATTGCATGTTTCAATTAAACAAGTCTACGCGGACGAAGTCGCGGGCAAAAGCTAGTATTTAATACTAATACTAATAATACACTGTTTCTTGGTAATCTAAGGATCCAAGTTTTTATCCTAACGTTCCCAGTACTCTAAGCTGCGAAGAAATCGCTGAGTTGCACTTAATAAGGATTTGTTAAGACGCCTTCGTAAACGGATTGTTGCTAAATAAAAATATACGGACAAATATTTCGGAATTTCCGAAGTTTTAGTAGAAACAATTTACGAAAGGATTTCACTGCGTTGATTGTAATGGATAGCAGTTTTTAGTATAGGTTGGTTTGGTATCTAGTGTACCAGATTTGACCAAAAACGTAATAGTATTTTATGCAACTGTTGCATAATGAGGGGTCTTAAAACACGAGTGTGGTTTTATAAAACGAGCGTCAGCGAGTTTCATAATAGGATCACACGAGTGTTTCAGGACCTAATTATGTATAGTTGCATACATTACTTTATCTACACACAAATCATAAGTACTCTATGATGGATTCAGAAGCCATAGGGCAATGACCTGCATTGCTACTAGCTACTAGTGCTAGGTACCTATTAAATATCTATATACTGTACACATAAAAATAATGTACTTAATAAAAAATGAATTTGAACAAATTTAGAAACAAATTAGAAAAATTCTCATAATAATATTGTTTGTAATAATGCTGGTCATTGCCTACGGTTTCTGAACGCATTATAGAGCATTTATGATATGTGTGTAGATAAAATAGATTTTTGAACCCATTGGTTTGTAACGTGAATCTTATGACCTCGCTTTTAGGCTTATTAAACCGCACTAGTGTTTTATTATATCCCCCCAATTAAGTTAAGTTTGTATCTCGCTGCAAGTTATATGTATGTCGACGAAGCATTCTTAATTTAACCGAGTAATGCAGATTATTTCTTAATTTTCGAATGGACTTGGGCTGGTAGCCTCAGACGGCGTTGACAGCTTACCGGAGAGAGGTTTTTTAAATACAAACGAAGAACTTAATAACAATACAATTAGTCGGTTTAATTTCACGTGTGTTGTAAAACGTCGTACGAAACCAGTGTGCATTACACGTGGCTTCCTTAACGCGTTCGCGTACCACTCGCGCGATTAATACCGCCTCGAGTGCAATGACCAAAATTCACTCGTATCATCATGTACAGTAGGGGAAATATATTCACGTACCACCTTAGAACCCTATCGCAATGACGCGACGCGTTAAACGCCAGGCTATGTCATACAAATGTCATGCGTATGTCTCTTCGACTAGGTTCTACGGTGGTATGTGTTTCAATTTCCTTGACTGTACTATACTAAACGTGCTGCGCGTACTTGTGAGAAAGTGACGTCTTATACCAGTTGTACAAGTACGAAAGAGAAAAAACATTATTAATTAAACAAATGAATCACTTCCCATCAGATGACCACCATGCCTGTTTTCCTCCGTTGTAACACATACTTTTTCTGGTATAGGAGCCAGGTAACACTTAGTTTAAACGCAAACCGATGGCTTATAATAACAAAACACACGCGCCATAATTGATAACAGTCGGCCATCTTTTTTTATTACAAAGCCACAGATAAAACAAGGCATCTATCCCAATTGTGCCAGCATAATAAAAGTCAATACAGCCAACATGTGGGGCAGTAAAGCAATTTTATGTAGTAATTTATTAGGACATTCACTCATTTGTATTCTGCTTGGTTAGTCCATCGATCCGGCTTAATATTAAGGGGAACTGAACGCGAGGATTAGCGTGATTGCAATTTTTTTTTACGTTCCGGTAAACTAGTTATGAAAACGTGGATTAATACATAATCTTACACTCATACATTAGATAATGAGGTTTTATCCTGGTAGGATTATTTATGCATTTACGGGTTTTTATGGAATGTACAATATTCTACATTTTAATCCAAGATAAAAATATTAATCTAATAAATTTCATTCAATTCCGTCCATTAGTTAATGCGTGTTTGAGGGAGAACCATCGAAACATCATTACTTACGCATTTCAGGAGTTTAGAGACAAGAGACTTCGTCGAGAGAGTCGACTTTAAGAGTTTAAAGTCTACATTAAACCCTATTTCACAAGTTTCAATTTAGAAGCACATTTAAGGAAGAAATAAGCCCTTTTAAAAGACACTCCTCATTTATAATATTATTATCTTCAACCTGTGACGTCCCTCGCTTGATTCTATTTATGCATTTTACGAGATTTTATGAAACATTACGAGATAAAAAGTATCCTATGTGACATGATCTATCTATTTTCAAAATTTCATTTAAATAGGTGTTGCCGTTACGCTAAATCCTAGAGTCTCTGATTCTTCACTAACCCAAGTGAACTTTAGGATCTGTCACTCATACAGTGATTGACTGATAACGAAAAATTATAGTGCTATAAAATCGCAAGTGTTAGGAAGACCTAATCGGATTCATATTACAGATCCAAATAAGCTGTACTGCGCTTAATAAGATATTTATTGCTCGCCCAAATCTCTCCAAATGTAGAGCTTAAGCAGTTTTAGATTGTTCCACTACGGCATTTGTAATGGATGCTGGATGATGTATGCTGGATGCTGGATTCTGTATAGCTATACTTTAACTGATCCGGCCGGATCATACAACTGCCACTACAAAATTATATGCATGAATATGCAATGAATGAATGAGTATATTTATTTTACATAACAGATCCATTATGTATGAGTAACTTGACCTATAAATATTGTGAGTACCTATACTTCATTCAAATTAGTCTTAACAATTCAGAAATCAAATTAATTAAATTAAAACAAGCAACAACAAATCAAATCCAATAAATCAAATCAAACTAAAATAAACTATTTATTTTTTGCTATTTTCTTACACTAAACCGAACTTTTGGTAACCGAAATGTCTTGTTTTTTTTTAACATTCAAATTATTAAATTTTAATGCTATGTATGACAATATAAAGAAAAAATTGGGTTATAGCAGGATTCAAACCTCTAACCTTTGCATGCCGTGCCTTGCGTTTGCCAATTCTGCTACATTACCAACTAATGCTAATTACTAATTAGTAAGTGGTTAGTAATGTGGCGGAGGTTCGTCCTGCCATCACTAATATTTCTTTGTATTTAAATTTAATAACTAAATCCAACCTTACTTTACCAAAAGAAGAAAACAAACATAAACTTCAAACAGATGAAATTTTGCGGGCGGTAGGACCTTGTGCAACGTCCGTCCGGATCGCTACCACCATCTTGCTCGCTAATCCTGCCGCTAAGCAGCAGTGCTTGCACTGTTGTGTTCCGGCGTGGAGAGCAAGACAGCCGGTGTAATTACTGGCACAAGAGGTATTCCATCTTAGCCCTCTGGGTTGGCAACGCATCTGCACTCTCTTTGTTGTTGCAGGTGTCTATAGGCGGTGGTGATCACTTACCATCAGGTGACCCACTTGCTTGTTTGCCTTCCTATGTTGTATAAAATAAAAAGATGAAGCCATTTTTAAAAGCCATAATTTATCGTTTATACACGCATCATGACGTTTAAAATTGTATTTCGAAACCAACCCCCTCTTTCTTAGAATGCTTAACCACCAACTTTGTGGCTATGCTTTATTTTATGGGTCTAGACAGTAATGACACCCATGTAGTCCCAACAGACTTATAATAATTCCTTTTACGACGTCTGTCTGTTTGTAATAGTGACCAAGTTCACACATATGAAATGCGTGGTTGAGCCACACTGCGCTAATTACAGTGCAATGCGAATAGGCTATAATTTCACAGAATACTGGAGGGTAGTAGTGGCTTGGTACATCGTTTCGTACGGTGAGTGATAATATACAGAGGCTATGGACTCTTATACAGTAGAACTATTTATTTCAGGCTGCATAGGCCCCAAGAAAAAATACATTAAAGACTAACATACATATTATAGTTATGTATATATAGTTACGACTAAAAATTAAAACAATAAAATTATCACATTGCTTTGCTTCGGCAACGTGTGACCTAAGTTTTGGGGTGTCCATTTACAGTCCGCTAATACGATGGAAAGCGACTCCCTTCGGCTAGAATTCACGCTTCATAAAGGTCGACAGATGATCGGTCGGCACCCGCGCCTCAAAGGATATAAAATTGACGTTGTGGCGGTACTCCAACTGCTCGACCCTCAGAGTAAAACTGGAATTCATTCGGATATAGTCTACAATCTCCTCAACTTTCGTAGAGTACCTAATGCAGTCGGGACACGTACAGCTGCGTCGTTGGAACAGCAGGACGCAGCAGATGTCTCGGTCCCGTCGGTGCCGTACCGCACAGGTTCTAGCTGGTTGGCTTCTTCTTCCTTCGCACAGTTTTAACGCCCTCCTCGTCGCATCGGTCCTGTAATGTTTTTTTTAATGAAATAAGAAGGCAAACAAGCAAGTGGGTCACCTGATGGTAAAAGATCACCACCGTCTATAGACACCCGCAACACCAAGAAGATTGCAGATGCGTTGCCAACCCAGAGGGCTAAGATGGAATACCTCTTATGCCCGTAATTACACCGGCTGTCTTACTCTCCACGCCGGAACACAACAGTGCAAGCACTGCTGCTTAGCGGTGGGATTAGCGAGCAAGATGGTGGTAGCGATACGGTCTACTGGTCCTACTACCCGCAAAACTGAATACTGTTACTGTATGCCCTGAGCGGTTGAGATCAGTTCCTATCAGGAGATGTCTTTCGTTCTTCATAAAAGAAAACCTTTTTGTCGTCGGATAGTCTCATTAAGAAACAGTTTTTAGTTTAAAAATTTGAACACTATCACTGCCCGTAACAGCGTGGGCTGCGAAATTGGTTTACAGAATTAAATAACCCTCTCGTCGCCGCTTGCTTTTAATATGCATGGCGCTTTATTCTTTAGACTGTCTAGGTGAAGGGTTCAGTAGGAAATCGGAACCCTAATGTTAGTGCTAAGGCGAGTGTAGACCAAGCTTAGGGCCTCCGCTAAGTCACGCGGGTGCATGGAGCGGGTGCACGCCTATTTATTAATTATAAAGTTCGATTTAGTATTCTAGTTAATGGAGCAACAGATTAACCGTGTACGGTTTTTGCATGCTTCCTAATGATTATTCAGTTGCACTGTGTCTTGTTTAGTAATAAATTAAAAAAAGTAACTCTAAATATTGTTTTTTGCGGGTTCCTGCGACTTTATTATTCATTTTCCAATCATTTCACTGAATTTTATGAAGTCAAAAATATCCAGTGTTGTAATCCAGGACATAGTCTATTATGTCTGTTAAATTTTATCTAAAACGATGAAGCCTTGCGTGATTGAAGCACAAATATCCAAACATTCAAACATCCAAAAAATATTTTAGCATTTATAATATTAGTATGAAGTAGGATGGTAGGAAATAGATAGGTAGTACAAAACTTCATAAAAGCACAATTTTAATTAACATAACATAACTTAATTTTTTTACTTTATTAACCGGAACCTTTCACAAATTTTTTACTCCGACTTGGCCAGTTTTTCCGCTATCTCGTTGAAGTTAAATATTTACGCAGTGGGCTCTTAGAAGTTGCTTTGTGAATAATGACAGGGAACTTTTCTAATTTCTACGGGAGGCTAATTTGGGAGCTATCTGATCAGGTAACTTGGATTGTTTTTCTTTTTAAATTTTCTCTGTAAATTACCGGGGGCACGGAAGTGGCGCGAGCCAAGTGCTAAAAAACAGACGTCATAACTAAGTACATCATGTTTTTACTAATGTTTTTGTTGTGCTCTCTACATGGTGAGTATTACTCAAAACCACGATTGCTGGTTTGCTTTTTTTATAATAATAAAATACAAATAGTTTGATAGTGTTTTGATACGTATTTTCAATAGCTTACAATCATAGGGTTTTATGAGATTATTAGTAATTTATCGTGGTTTAATGGAAGCCCTCAACATTCAACAATTTTTCCTGGAAATTCAGCTTAAAAATTCAATGAAAACTTACCAGAATAATAATATAAAACAGCTCAATTTTCCAAGCCGCTAGTTTGGTTCAATTTGCGGTTGAAGTCTGAAGTCGGAGTTGGAAGTTCGTGATTAATTGCGGTTGACGGGGCTATAACGAGGTCTGGCAGGAAATTGGTGAAGGAATATGCAATATGTATACTTAGCCCCTTTACTTATAAGAGTTTACAAAACTTTCTTAACTAAACCTTCTTCAAATGAATGAATGAGTCGCTTATTCACAAGAATATATGGTACATTCCAAGATCTTAAGGCCAGGATGGCAAACAGTGCTTCCCACAATATATTCAGCCAAGATTAGCATGTGAAAATTTCGTCTTAAAAATAAAGCAAGTAAAAGCTATTTCAATGCTATGACATTTCAAAATAATATCATTCAAAACTTAACATGTCAAAATTCAAATCAAAAAATCAAATCGAAAACATACTTCGAAATCATATTTTTAAGAATACAGTAAAATATTATAGTCTTTAAATTTATGTACTTGGTTTTCTTTTGTCGTGCCCCTTTTCTTCAAAATGTCAAAGTTAAAGTCAAATATCTTTATTTAGATCAGGCTTACAGGTAGCACTTATGAATGTCATAAAATTTACCACCGGTTCGGAAAAACCTCTGATGATAAGATACCGGCAGGAAACTCTTCGAGGTGTAATTTCTTAAAAAAATTAAAATTACAATGTTATTTTTACATCTTACATATTTCACACAGTAGATGTAACCTATTTGGAGCCAGGGATCGTCAATGCAGGTCGGGATTTCCAGATATCCCCGTCCAAAATAAAGTCATAGGTTTTATAATACGCCCGAGAAATTAATGTCTTCTTGACAATAGATTAGAATTTTGTATTATTTTGTTCAATAATGTTTTTAGGAACTTTGTTGTAACATCTTACGCTTAACATGAAAACTTTTTGGGAAAAGCAAACATCACGATATCCGACGAAGACAATACATTTTTTTTAAACTCTTCATTATATAATGATATCGTATACTGGCCAACTTATTTCTATCTGTGGATTGAAATTAATAAGTCCATCCAAATCCAAAATATACGGGGCGGAGTCACGGGGAAAAGCTAAGGGGAAAAGGAATGACAAATAAATAAATAAATTTAATCTAAAGTATTTAGCCAGAATAGATACGTTTGTATTCGTGTTGCATTAACATCTTCTATCTTGTCATCTTAGTTTTAATTTGTATCTCTATCTATAGATTGTCTGGAAGAGATCGCTCTCAGGCGATAAGACCGCCTTTTGGGTACCTATATTTAACATTTATTTATAATTCAGTGAAATTGCTAATGTGGTATTCAATAAAGCTTATTGTGTTGTTTACTCGGCCAAGTGATTGCTTAGCCACTTTTAACCTCATTCTCTTGCACTATGATCGAACAATGGTTACGCAATTTCTAGGTTGACTATACACAATAAATTGAGCAAAAGCACTTACTTACTAAGTTCAAAAGTTATTTATCCACGAGACCCTTAAAATACTTTCAATAACGACAGCAATTCTTGTAAGTGGAGAGATGTCTTCCCTTTGCGGATACTGAAGGTACAGCTTAAATTGCAGCTAGTTCATTATTTAAAACAAAAATCCTGATGTAGTATCTAGTAACCGAAATATTTCTTTTTGCATTTGACAGGTTTAGCCACTTTTTTGTTCAAAGTGGATTAGTGTTTATCTTCTGCCAGTGACCCGCCCCGTCTTCAGACGATTACAATAAAGATGTTATTTAAATAAAAAACTTCTGAGCAGTGCTTGCACTGTTGTGTTCCGGCGTGGAGAGCGAGACACCCGGTGCAATTGCTGACACAAGAGGTATACCATTAGCCCTCTGGGTTGGCAATGCATCTGCAATCTCCTTGGGGTTGCGGGTGTCTATGGACGGTGGTGATAGCTTACCACCAGGTGACCCGCTTGCTTGTTTTCCTTCCTATGTTGTAATAGTAAAAAATCTCTAAATGACAGTGGAAACCGTATCAAAATATGTTGCATGGTTTGAAATGGCGTCACCATCACCAGGTCATCGGACTCGGTCCACGTTGTGGCGGGTATGCCTACGCTATGTCTTCCGGTACCCGGTCGCCACTCAAAAAAATACTTAATGACTTATTTTTGTTTAGAATAGTAGTGATCTAACTTCTGATTGATATATTGTCCGCCATTCGTTCAAGTAGCGAACGGTCGTACTGTTTGATCTTGATGATGCCTCGTATAGAGGCGAAACGCGCGTCGATCGTGTAGTATTAGTGTTTAGTGGTGGTGGTGTGTAGTTGAGTCTGTATGATATATGTTGTTTCGTGTGGAAGCGGAGGAGGGTGGGTTTTTGCATGAACATATATGTGTCGCACAGACGCAGCTATTTTGCACGAGCCCGGCACTGGTTTCGCGGAGTAGCAAGGTAATTTGTTCCAGTTTGTTGATATATTGTCAGCAGATGCCACTTCCGAAGCGCTGGTAGATTCTGTAGTTTTATTGCGTTAATTGGAACGATTTCATTTCATATAGTTTTTTAATTTTTTCAAATATTTTTCAAAATTGGGTAGTTTGTATTCTAAGTTTTTTGTCAGTCTGCCCGTGAACATGAGACCTGTGAAGGGCTCGAAACATCGGGAATTATATTTGTTACAATACACGCGATATAAACCGTTTAAATTGTTTTATTTCAATGATATATTGTCATTGGATTCGGTCCACCTCGTCGCGGGTTTGCATACGCTTTGTCTTCCGGTACGCGGTTGCCACTCAAAAAATGATGGTTTTTTTGTTTAGAATAATAGTGATCTAACTTCTGATTGATAAGCTGTGACAGGGAGATGAAAAATTGGGTCAGTATCGTATAAATACAACTCGAATTAACTTGGCCCAACTTATTCATTAGCTATAGTTCCGACGATAAAGATATAATGGCATAAAGGGAATAATAATGATGAATGAATCGTTCGTCATTTCGGAAGAAATTCTATGTAAATGTGACAAAAATATGGTTTTCAAAGGTCAAGATTCAAAGGGGATGTAGGTACATAATATATTATACATAGTGTTTTTTTTTGCGTTTGCATTTGATATTTTCTTGTTAAAAATGGAAAAACTTTTGAAACATGCTTTTTTTCGATGGATTTTTCATATGTGATGTAATAATCATAATACTGTGAAGTGTTAATTGCATTGTTCAGTTCTATAATACAACTTGGAAATAAACAACTGTAATAAAAAAATGTTTTTACTTTATTTTATTGAAAAGCATGAAAAATTACTTAGTGAATCAGTGCAATTTATGGAATGAAACTTGGAAATTTATATTAAAAATAGATAATGTAAATATAATTATTATAATTTAAAAAAAAGTAATTTTTTTTCAACGCTAGTCGTACCTACGGGCGTTGCAAGGCAATCAAAACGTCGAGGTAAATTATACGAGATATTATACAAAATATCTTAACTTACCAAAGAATAGTTAAGTCCGGATTTTATTAGCTTATTTCAAGAACGAATAATGTGACTTGCTTACAAGAGAGGAAATAAATTTGGATCAAAGAAATACATTTTTCCTTAAGGAAGCGGGTCTGTTTATTTCGCTATTTTAACCTTTTGTTGTATTGTGTGGACCAAAGTTAAAGTTTTGTTTTTGATTGGAGTTTGAACGAAAATAAACCGATTGTCCTGAATGTTTAAAATAGATTTGAACAATCAAGCTTAAAAACTCGTTTATTTACAAATAAGCTTGGAGACATGTTGCATAATTTGACCAAAAAATGCTAGTAGAACTAGTGAATGATGAAAGTTTATCCTATTTCTTTTTAAATTGTCCTCCATAATCGCAATCAAAAATCCAACTCTACAAACAAATAAGAACAAGTCATAACCGTCTTCGCGGCATTACGCTCCGGATTCATTCATTCGAATTTTAAATTGGTTCGTTACAGCTTCGAACATTCTAGAATAATCTGGAACAATCTCGAACTTTCGATGGGAATTCTGGATGTGATCCAGCCACGCTAGAGGCAGGTATAGCAGGACAAACTTACATTTGCCGTCAACCGCGTCGCTACCTTTAAGTGACAGATGCTGAGTCAGTACGGTGTGGTGTTAGTTCAAATTTTGTCCAGCGACGTCAATAAGTTTGTAATGGTTTGTTCGAAATTTAAAATTTATTTGTCTCGACAGCGAGGCGCCGAGCCGCATCAGAAATGTGATTTGTTCTTAATCTGAGGATGCATTTTCTTTATTGAAATCTTAATCTGATTACAGTTAGCACTTTTGCCTTAGGGAACTCGTCTTCGATGCCAAGTGTGATCTTATTGTATATTTTTATACGGGTATACGTAATCTACACTAATGCACGCAAAATGTTTTGGTTTATGTGTCTAGGGGAAATCTCTAGAAATCCAATGAAATGGAAATGAATTCCAAAAGCTCTTTCAGTATACAAAGCTACACTATCCCTGATAGACATAGGCTACTAATTTGACGCATACGAAATCGCGAGCGTCCGCTAGTAATTATAAATTATGTATTTCGCCCTCGAAAACGGGTTCAATGATTTCGATTTAATTGACAAAATTGAGGTTTTCGAGAATAAAAATTGACCTATGTCGCTTTAAGGAAATACGTTTTCTCCGTGTTTTTAGGGTTGCGTACTCAACGGCATCCTATCCTATTACTAAGTCGTTGCAGTCCGTCCGCCCGTCCGTCCGCCTGTAACAGGGTTGTACCTATCTTGTGAATCATAACAGGTGTCTACCTATAATATAATGTAATCCCTTTAATATTTAAGTGCCTACTTGAAGTACATTTTTTTAAATAAATTTAGTATTTTTAGGGTTCTGTACCTCAAAAGGAAAAAAACGGAACCGTTATAGGATCACTTCGTTGTCCGTCTGTCTGTCACATCACAAATAAAATATTAATTTGCGATAACAAATTTATATTTGCAATTGGTAAACTGACCGCGATCTACGTCAATGTATAGGGATAACAGTGTCCCAATGGCAAAGTTAAGTTTGATAGATCGGCGCTTTAAATTTGTACGGAAACCTTGGTGTGCGAGTCCGACTCGCACTTGACCGGTTTTATCGTATTATTATTAAATAAATTTGAAAATAATGTCAAATAAATTACTTACAAATTAACATTAACTGACATTTGTGACCCATATTAATCATTCAATCGACAGGTTAAATTACCACATCCATTAAAATTCAGTCGCAACTGTCCCAAAACTTTTCGTTTAAAACCAAACGTAGCAACTAAAACATTACCATATTACTAAGAAGCATTTACTTTCGAGCGGGACAAAGTTCGGAACAACTTGGAACAATTTCTGAACTCGGAACTATTCTGAACTGGAACAGGCGAGACCGGGAACTGCGGGCACTGGACACTGGCCAGATTCGAATTTTGAAATGGCAGAGATTGAAACTACTCTCGGAGACATTCGTAATATACAGGGTGTAACATTTAGATGGGTCAGTGCAGGAAAGTCTGAAACTAAAAGACAAATTGTCTTAAAGTTTCGCGATTTTCACACATATTTATAAGGTTATCAGGACTTAAACGCGATAAAAATATTGAAATTTACCTCGACGTTTCGGCCACGAGTAGGACGTGGTCAGTCTACTCATGACCACGGCCGTTGAAACATGGCCGAAACGTCAAGGTAAATTATCAATATTTTTTATCGCGTTTAAGTCCAGATAACGTTATAAGTAACTATAAGGAATACGAAGATCTGTTCTCAGGAACCATGTCATCGATTTTAGTAACAAGAAAAACTGCATTCATTCATTTAAAATCAAAAACCTGGTAAGTACTCAGCTCGGGAATCGAACCAGGACGTTTTGAAAAATAAAACTAACACTATTTCTATTTATGGATGAAGTGTACAAAACAAGCTTAGACACTATTGAAGACCTAAAAGCAGCCAATTTTAACGCAAATTTCCAATCTGAAGATACAATTAAATGCAATAGCAAGATCGTTACCTAAACGAGTTGAATGTTGTAAATATTGAAAAAAATGGTAGTCATTTCGATCAAACACCAACTAAAATAAATGAAAGGAAATGAAAACAATGCATTTTATTAATTTTAGACGTTATCCCAAACTATTCGTCATACGTCATCATCATCATCCAAACTCATCATCTATTTATTATCTCGGTTGTCTGGAAGAGATCGCTCTTAAGCGATAAGACCGCATTGTGTAACTTTCTAATTCGTTTCTTTGTTTTTTTTTGTATTTGTATATGGTGTACAATAAAGAATATTTGTTGTTGTTGTTGTTGCTGCTACACCCTGTATAAACGGTAGGACGATCTATTGCGCTCGGAAAGCTAAAACTTAATCTTAGTAAGTTACTAACACTAATAATATTGCGACAGTTTGCATAATATTTCGAGATGTTTTAAAATATAATTATATGGTTAGCCCACAACAAAATAAAATTTAAAATTAAAAAAAATATATTAAATTATATATTTAAAAAATCAAAACATACAAACCTAGTTCTTGGGCATGATGACAACATACCAAAAAATCATGGCAATAGGTTAAGGTTTAGGGGGTGGAAAACGTTATCGCCGTTTGTATGGAGAGCGCTGGGTTCACACTCCTCTTAAAATGGTAGTTGGATGGCCCACGAGGAAAAAATAATACCAAAAATGTTATTTAAATCTTAACCTTATCTTATCTTTAATCTTATCTTTTAGTCTTATGTACGCTTATTGCGAGTGTGTTTGGTTCTTTTTAATTTGCGCTGCCCGTTGTGCTTTGGCTATTTCTCACCGTATCTCTTTCCAAAGGTTGTCTGGAAGAGATCGCTGCTTAGCGATAAGACCGCCTGTTGAATCCCATGTAAAATGTCCCTGTATGTGTTCCTTTATTTTTGTTTACTTGTGTGAATCAATAAATAGTATTTGTTGTTTGTTGTTGTTGTAAATTAAAAATGGACTTCATCCTTTAATGTGTAGGAATATTTTTTCCAAATTTAAATGGGAACAACCTGGTGTATACCTACCCAATTACATTAAACAATCCTGCCAATTGCGAGTCGGACTCGCGCACGAAAGGTGCCGTACCATTTTATCTATAAAATATTTATTTTATTCTGTTTTTTAGCATTTGTTGTTATAGCGGCAACAGAAATACATCATCTGTGAACAGCCTGGTGACAGACGGACAGACGGACGGACGGACAGCGGAGTCTTAGTAATAGGGTCCCATTTTACCCTTTGGGTACGGAACCCTAAAAAAAATCATCCTGGGAGATATCGTGTAACACTCATAAAAAAAACCGTCTCTCCTCCCTTTTTGAAGTCGGTTAAAAACACTAATAATAGGGGCCAAGGCTCGAAAAGATATTTCACGTCGGGTGTTCTAAATTGCTACAAAACCGTTACGAATCCGATAATAATTATTTTAGTAACGGCAGGGGGTTCCATTCCGCACTGTAGGTATGCTCGACCGCCTTGCCTATCTCATAGGCAAATCGCAGTAGGCTGTCGACTTGCCGCGCGCTCGCTCGGTCGGCCCCGCCGTGTCAGTGTAATTGAAAACGAATACCGCGCAACCCTAGCGTGTCGCGGGGAGTAGCGGGGGGAAAGCGGGCGCGGGCGGCGCGTTCCTTTTTTCCCGCGCCGCCTGGCGCATCATGTATGAAGTAATACGAACTTTTTGAGGGTGGTGATAAAGTTGGAATTCGTTTAATCGCGGTCGTAAAAGAGAAGTTTCTGTACTATTATTTATTCTGTGGTAACGGTTCAATGCGTTCGATTTTGATCCTTAGGGGCGTTTGTTTTGAATTTTTTTATTCGTTTGAATACACTAACACAATATTAAGAGAATATTCAGTTCAATGGTTTAAGAGATAGAGCGTTTGAAATGTCGGTCGGCCGGACGTACCACATGTTTAGCAACAGGGTCCCGTCGGAACCCTTGGGTACGGAATCCTAAAGAAATGTCAGTTTCGTTTTCCCTTGCTGTTTTTTTGCATTCTTCCAAAGAAGCTCTAGGGAAGCAGGGAATATTAAATTGTTTCGTTCGGATTCGAACTCGAACGCAATCTCTTGGGGCGTGGAATCAGTTCCGTGCTGACTGTACAATTCGATTCAATGTTTCGACTAAACAATCGTTTTATAACATTACACTTAAAACTTTTTTATTTGAAATTATTATCATAGATAACGTTATCGAGACTTTAACGTTATAAAATTGTTATTTTACCTCGATCGGTCTTTTCCTATCTACAGCCATGGCAACACGGTTGAAACGTCGAGGTAACTTAACAATGATTTTATCGTTTTAAAGTCCTGTTTGACTTTATTAATATGTGTGATAATATTAGTATGTTCGACATGTTTCGGACCAGTCCGTGGTCCTTCAAAACGTGGTCCGAAACATGTCAAGGAATTACTCAACTTCAAATACGTGAATGATCCGTTTGTATCAATATGTCCGAGTCTCACGGTAGTTTTAGGTTAAAAATCAAGCCAAGTCAAAATATTTTTATTCAGGTTAGGCTTACAGTGGCCCGTTTCACGAAGCTACAAGTTACAATTTTACAAGTCTAAACCGGCAACATTGGTCATTATGCCCTGTTATGCCCATTGCCATTGGTCATTATTGACCAATGTTGCCAGTTTAGACTTGTAAAATTGTAACTTGTAGCTTCGTGAAACGGGCAACAGGTAGCACTTATGAATGTCATAAAATTTACCACCATAAATGTGTAATTATAGCCAAATTTTACAACGAAATTCCTACTAAGGCCCTACCTCCTCGGATCATGTAAAAAGGCTTTTTAATTCGAATAGTCCTATTAATATATCGTTCGCATCGGTGCTACGAAGAAATGCATGAATTTTGAATGATGGATGGCGGTGCGTGGGACACATTTGATCGATTTAGTGAATTTGTCAGCTGGTACGAGTAAATGTATATAAATTTAGAAGTGCACGCTTTCCAACTATAAATAACGATGATGATGGCTTGTCACGTATATTGACAAAATGAAATATGATAGTTTTTTCAAACAGGTTTTTTTTAAGAAAAACAGGGTTGCTTCGTACAAAAGTGTACTAATTAGGTAATGTTTAAGACATTGTTAAACATTGTTTACGTCAAATTGTAACAAACCCCGCGAAACCTCGCGCTTTTATTTGGTGATATTAACGTGGACTTCCGTAAAGTAATGCCTGAATTTATTAACCACTTTTAACGTGTCAAAACACTTTACAAAATAACGCTAAAAATCATAAAAAACCGACAATGTGCGAGCCGGACGCGCAGGTTCGGTACAAACTTAATAAGCACCGGAAAATGCTTTAACGAAAAGATTTAATAAACTGGATTGAGAGACAAACTTAACTTTGCCATTGGAAAACCGTTGTCTCCATACATCGACATAGGTTGCTGTCGGATTACCAACTGCAAATATGTTTGTATTTGCTATTAAAATAACGATTTTGTGATGTTACAACAAATCTATGGTTTCTATAACAAATTTTTTTTTGACACATTCCAGGATTTTAAGTCAACGAGAAGAACCATGTAGGTTTTTAATTACCTTGCCAGTGTCAAATATGTGGCATGAGCGGCCATATCTTTCGATTACCTTGACATTGAAATTTGGTTTTTCACAGCTTCAAGGGATTGCACTTGCAGGTTTGAGAATTTGAAATTAATTTCAACATAATACCTCCACGCGTTCCTGAGAAAAGGAGTCTTAACAGACAAACAGACCGACGGACAACAAAGTGATCATATGATTTCACGGAACTCTAAAAACGGAATGAGACTTCTATTCATTTCTATTTCAGCCTACTCCTTTCAGTAACATGTCATCGCAAACTAGGTTACAGGTAGGCATTAAGCCAACATCTTGTCGTGGCAGCTAACCCTCCTAAGGCAATATACGGGCAAGTCCTATCTGTATTCAACCCGCGCGTGCCGCCGCGGCCAGTGCCAACAGATTGGGTCCATTATACCCGCACAATGCGGTCTTCACAAAATTCAATGTCAACGGAGGGTTACGTTTTTTCCGATCTCATATTTTCCTTCGTGTTTAGATTTTGAGGGAACGCTGCTGAATTGTGACAATGTGGTGTGATTTTTCACGTTTCTGCTTTTATTCGGATGTTTTGGCGGTTATATTATGTTGATGATGTTATGGTTTACAATGATGCATTCATGAACGCTGAAATTATTAGATCTTTATTTAAACTACATTCATGCAATTGAATGAATAAATGAAATCAAACCAATAATGTACTATTTTCCTGTGCGTCTGTAAAAAAGTGATGTATTACGGTTAGCACAAATATGAATGACATATTTTGAATGACAGCTTAGCCCAAGTAAGATTTAATACTAACTTTCACATCACTTGAAACCTCGTACCACACTTTGACAGATGAATTCAATGCAATAGTGGTGACAAACCTAAAGAACTAAGTACACTCGACCAAGAAATAAAGGGGATCCTTACAAAAATAACACAACTGACAGCACTGGTTGACATGTACTTTCGGTATAAATGTTTCTCTGTAAATTGAACACCACAGCGCAAGCACTCCTGCTTACCGGCTGGATTAGCGAGCAAGCTGGTAGTAGTGTACCGGACGGACCTAGCTCAAGCTCAAAATCTCTGATTATTTAACATAATCTTGAGTGTTGATGACGCGAGACGAGTTTCGATGGACCCGAGAATTGAGGGCAAGTATGAATACCAATCTATTCTTTCATTTCACTTCATATCTTTTCATATTAAATTGCTTAAAACGTAATGAAAAAGTCACGGCCCGTGTGGGCGGATGACCCCAATCTTTTTGTAATGGTAAACCCTACAGATTTCGTCTGGAAATTTAATATTGTACGCACATCGTGATTTATTGCCAAACTCGACGTTTTGCGAGCCGAGACCTGCTTTTTGTCTCATCTTTTATACATAATGGCATGCAGTTATCGCGGGCATTTTTTAATCTGAACATAGTATAAAATAAAGCTGCTATCCGTTTGTCTGTCCTTATCTTTTGTTTGGCCAGTTACACCTTTTAAACCAAGCAACGGATTTTGAATCAGTTTTCACTGCCATTTGGAGATGTTTAACCGTTTCAACGCCCCATAAAATACAAAAGATATGATTCATACGCCAAGCTTTTTTTTGTAAGTAATGAAGTTGAAACTTATGCAAATGCGCGTAGGTCACTTTTATATTGGCGTATACAGGGTGTCTCATTTAAATGGGTCAGTATGGGAAAGTCTGAAACTACAAGACATACGAAGATCTGTTTTTAGGAACCATGGCATCGATTTTAATAAGAAAGAAAAACTGCATTCATCAAAAAAAAAACCATACTCAGCTCGGCAATCGAACCCGGTTGTTTTGAAAAAAAAGTAACCTTTTTCTACTTAGATATCGATTGTGTAGGTCTTAAGCGGTAAATGGCTCTATGAAACATGACGTTTAAAATAAATAAAATGTATTGTTTTCACATACTTTAATTTAATTTAGTAGGTGTTCGAAGTGACCGCCGTTACAATATTCAAGAAGTTCAGGCTTAAAGTATGTGAAAACAATTGTAGCATCCAACGAGCGGCTAGAACGCCCGAATATTCACCCACGTACATTCTGCTCCAAGCTGTGGAATGTCTGTGAGCGACTGTCAAACAGGTGACATCTCGGAGTATGTGATATTACAGCCCTTGGGCTTTTATTGCAGCATTCCATGCGCTCACACACTTGGGCCCCCGTACATTCTGCCGAGTAAAGCGGAAATACACGTGTTTTAATATTACGTGGAGGTTATGTGCCTTTGATTATGTAAGACAGTTTTTTGATAGATAAAAATTAAAAAAAAAAGCAGAAAACAAAAGGCTAAGGTAGAATACATCTGTGCCAATGATGTTACCGTCTGTCTTGCTCTCTACGCCAGAACAGAACCGTGCAACAAACTGGAACAAATTACCTTGCTACTCCGCGAAATTAGGGTTGTACCCGTGCAAGACAGCTGCGTTTGGGCAATTTATATTTTACATGCAAAAACTCATCCTCCTCCTCCATCATTTAGTGATTGTGGTTATTATAAATATGTGTGAAGTGTGTAATTTCGAGTGGAAGCGGAGCAGGGTGGATCTTTGCATTTCAAATATGTATTACACAGATGCAGCTGTTTTGCACGAGCACAACACTAATTGCGCTGAATAGCGAGTTAATTTGTTCCAGTTTGTTGATATGGACCTCCACAAAATAACGCCTTAATCTATTAAGCAAGCAACTGCTGCCTACCGACTGTATTAGCGAGCAAGATGGTGGTAGCGAGCCGGAGATACCTTGCACAAGGTCCCACCACCCGCTAAATTTATAGCTCGACTGGAAACCAGTAAGTTGTTGGCAAAAAATTTGTCCCCAAGGTCGGTCAGCCTTAAAAGTAGCTAGACATTTATAACCTCGTCGCTGTCAGTGACGTGACAAATACGAGCAACTCTCATTGTAATCGTTACTATGACAAGGCTCTTAAGTGTTTAGCTTCTGAGGCTGTCAGTACCAATAAATCGAAATTCCATCTACTAATCATTCAATAACTTCAATGAACAAAGGTATTCGATACTGTTGTGGGAATACACGATTGCTTCGGAATGTTCGAATTTATTCTACAAATTGATGTAAATAGGTCATTCTTTTGTGATTGAATTATAGCGGTGAGCTTTGAATGCTTCCGGGTTAAATTATACGGTAACCGAACCGTCCCAGTGTTTGACACACACAGGGCACTGTTATTACCAGCTCTAGTATCACGCTCGCGTTTACGTACTTAAACGCATACGTCCCTCTCGCACACGTATACTAGGCACCTTTTTTTTTATGAAATAGGAAGGAAAACAAGCAAGTGGGTCACCTGACAGTAAGTGATCACCACTGCCTATAGACACCCGCAACACCAAGAAGATTGCAGATGCGTTGCCAACCCAAAGGGCTAAGATGGAATACCAATACCTAGCACGAATCTTCTCGATACGCGTTAAGAGGAGTGTTGAACAAACGGTACAAACGGCGATAACGTTTTCCACCCTCTAAACTTTAACCTATAGCTATTATTTTTTGGATTATATCATTATGCCCTAGAACGATGTTTGAATGTTTGGTTTTTTTAAATATTCTTATTAGTTTTAAAAAATATTGACGCTTTTGTGGTTTGTTTAAAACTCCTAAAATGCAAAAAAATTTTGAACCTATGAAGAATATTAAGAAAATCAAAACATACAAACCCTGTTCTAAGGCATTAAGCAATACAATTCGACAATATACCAAAAAATCATTGCAGGTTAAGGTTTAGAGGGCTGAAAAATCTTAGATTTGTTTTCTGTACGTACAACATGAGTCTTTAAAAGAGGTATTAAAAGTTCTTGCAGGGTCGGCAACGCACGTTATTCCTTTCGAGTTGCAGACGTCCATAGTCAGCGGTAGGCTTCGTCCTGCCAAGCTAGCATACCTCTTTGCCACCGATGTGGTATACAAAAACGGTCAATTAAGTGCTTCTTTCTTCTAAGTTGTAATTTTGAAGTCATTTATAAATATTTGTTTCTTATGGTTATACGTTAAAATGTATTAAGAGAGATCTCTTAATACGATGTTCATGATTTGAGTTTCCTAAAAAAAATGAGACAAAAAATCTATGCCTTTTTTTTTGAAGATTAAAACATTTTGAAATACCATCATGTTAAAAAAAATTAAGAGTGGCCGTAGTTAAAAGTAATATAAATTAAATTATCTTAAACTCGGAGACAACGTAAGCGTACCATGGGTGTGGAGTGACGTGCCGCTTCATCCGACCCTCTTTGTTATAGCTGTGAGCTGTGTAAGCTCCCAATGTCAAACATAATTTTCGTATACCATTCACGCTGAATAAACAATTAAACGCTATTTGCTCTTAAAATAACGATAACGTTGAGAAATGGAAATAACAAACGTTATTTGCTAAAATAACTGAAATAATTATAGAACGGAGAACGGAAAATCTAGATAGCAGATATATTAATGGAAAAAACGGATCACTCACGTATTTTAAAGTCGATAATTCTTCTCCTTCCTCTTAATCTTATATCCGAGTCTTGTGGTAGTTTTATTTTAAAAACTAGATAGCAGATTATGACTATTTTACTAACTGCGGCAAACTTTTCTGGTGTCTGTAGAGATCAGTAATCAGTAATCAGTAATTTATTTGCTCAAACATGGTATACAGACAAGTTGGTGTTTTACAGTCAAGTTACAGCACTGCATGTTTCGTCGCAATGCCATGCAAATATTAGTTAAAATTAATGGTGGTGTGTATCACACCACCATTAATAAAAAAAAGAGATAAAGTCGCATTCGAGATATGTTGAAAAGAGCTGTCTTTAAAGCTGTAATATTATGACAGTCACAGGTAACAGGAATGTGAAATGAATTTCGATTAACGCCAGAATTGGGAGCCATTAGAGTCAGTTGTCTATTTGCGTTAATTAGAATTAGAACGATTTTACTTATAATAACTTTACACATATTTTTCAAAGGTAACTTATATTTTTTATTATTTTGTCAGTATTTTCGTGAACACTAGATCGGGGCTCGAAACGTTGGGAATTAGATTTATAACAAAATATGTGATATCACGAAAAAATAACAAATTATTATTAAATTAAAATGCTATGTAATGACAACACAAAGAAAAATTAGAATAATGGCAGGACTTGAATCTGCAACGTCAGCATTCCGTGCCTTGCGTTTTGCCAGTTTCGCCACATTATCGCTACTATATCCTGTGAATTTTGTAATGTGCTTCGTCTTACGGTCATTACATTATTGATATTAAGAGTAGGTACAACTACCCTCGGTTTCATCTAAAGTTATTATTGTTCCAAAAACTTTATTTATCTACACATATATCATAAATGCTCTATAATGCGTTCAGAAACCGTAGGCAATGACCAGCATTATAACAACCAATATTATTATGAGAATTTTTCTAATTTGTTTCTATATTTGTTCAAATTCATTTTTTATTACATTATTTTAATGTGTACAGTCTATAGATATTTAATAGGTACCTAGCACTAGTAGCTAGTAGCAATGCAGGTCATTGCCCTATGGCTTCTGAACCCACCATAGAGTACTTATGATATGTGTGTAGATAAAGTAATGTATGCAACTGTACATAATTAGGTCTTAAAACACTCGTGTGATCCTATTATGAAACTCGCTAACGCTCGTTTCATAAAAACACACTCGTGTTTTAAGACCCCTCATTATGCAACAGTTGCATAAAATACTATTGTATCCCGCACGGATATTAACCACAATGTTACGTTGCTATTATGAATATAATAAGAAAGACTTGGTTCTATTTGTGATCTCATAACTTTTTAAGAGCAAACGAATCACAAGACTGCAATTTTACATGAAATGTTTTACTTGCTTGGTGTTAAATATAAGGGGACTGTATCGAGGATATGAGAAAAACCAGCAGCTACCACAAAGCACTATAATTTGCAATTTCAACTGACTGCTAGAAAAACAAAATACTTCTACAAAAATAAGCCAATAAAAAACCGAAAAAGAGTCCGTAACAGTTGGGATATGAATTTGTTAAAGAGCTAGTTTGACGGTGGTTTGACTACTGAACCCTTATTTTATTTTTTATTTTATTTATTAAGGCGCACTTAACAGATAACATTCAAAGTGGGTACAATAAATACAAGTGGTAACATTGTATTGAGGTAGAATATTATCCTGAGCAGTATGCACAACATCGAAATGAGAAAACTATAGAACTGTGTACAACGCAGTGGCAGAGTAGCCGACCATAGTCTATTCGGTAAACTGTGTTGGATAGCCTGACTAAAACAGTATGTATGTGCCAATTGTCAAGTAAACAGCTCTGCGTTTTGTACGTTTTACATTGGCGTCATATTTTTAGTTTTGCTATCCGACGCCTGTGTCGCTGCTAGTTAAAAAACTTAGAAGCACTTTATTCACTTACGATAAGATACAAAGTTGAACCAATGGCTAAATATTGAAAGCCCCTCTTCACCTGCTTCACCCCGTCGCAAAGTGGTGACGGTAGGCTTGTAACAATCCAAACAAGTAAGCAGATCTATTGTCTTCTTATATCGATGATGCACAACAAGCAAAATGGAAATCCAAAGAGCATTAATGTTAAAAATTAAATTAACAAAATTTAAATTACAAATTATGAAAGCCAACAAACAGTGTAAATAGACCAAATCAGTGTATTTATACTTTATGAAAGAGGGACAAATAGAATTTTCTTATGTTTTCGCGACTTGTAGACATTGAAATAAAACAATTTATACGGTTTATATCGCGTGTATTGTAACGAATCTAATTCCCGACGTTTCGAGCCCTTTACAGGTCCCATTAGGTCAGGAGCTTCTTGCGGCGCATTCTTCTCAGCAGATGCCACTTCCGAAGCGCTGGTAGAGTCTGTAGTCTTATTGCGTTAATTGGAACGATTTCATATTTAGTTTTTAATTTTTTCAATTATTTTTTCAAAATTGGGTAGTTTGTATTCTAAAATTTTTTGTCAGTCTGCCCGTGAACATGAGACCTGTAAAGGGCTCGAAACGTCGGGAATTAGATTCGTTACAATGCACGCGATATAAACCGTATAAATTGTTTTATTTCAAGGGACAAATAGAGCTTATAAAGTAACGTTGCACGTTGACTCTTGATTATCCCTCCCTTGGATTTTTACACTTCCATTACCGGTCACGATGTTTCACGGCAATTAGTTCGAGACTGGGGTGAGAGTGTGGAGGGCCAGGGGATTGGCGGTAAGGTTATTTTAATAAATTTCCCTGTTTACGGAAAATTTTGCGAATAAACTTCAAGCACAGACATAGATTAACATAGATAACGCAAGTGCGCTTAATTTACATGCCTTTATATATTTTTTTATACAAAAACAACCACGTGGATTGCCTGATGATAAGCATTTCCAGAGTAAAACTTTAAAAAAAACACGCACGCGTAACAGACTCTACACGAACGTTGTAAATGCTGTGATTATCGTAGACTTAAATCAAATTGATTTCAACCCCAACGTTGATCAATTTCATAATAAAACAATAAACATTTCGTTTTGTTATTTTTCGTTATTCGTTGGAAGATTTTCGTTATATTTTTTTCTTAACTTTGTTTTTTGGGTTCCGTACATAGTAGGTAAAACGGGACCCTATTACTAAAACTCGTGTTCGTCTGTTTGTCCGTTACCAGGCTGTATCTCATGAACCGTGACTAACTATCACGGTTCATGAGATACACTTGAGATTTCCACAGATGATGTATTTCTGTTGCCGCTATAACAACAAATACGAAAAACAGGATTTAAGGGGGCTCCCATACAACAGACACGATTTTTTCCCATTTTTATACATAGATGCGGGAGACCGGTTTTTATTTTCTGTATTCAACCTCTGCTTCACTATTTATTTATAACGTTATCGGGACTTTAACGCGATAAAAGTATATTGTTAATTTACCTCGACGTTTCGGCCATGTTACAACGGCAGTGGTCACGAGTAGACTGAAGTGGAGGGTAAGACTTCGGTTACACGCTAATTCTGGCGTCAGTTCAATCCATCATTCCGGTATAGTTTTGACTGATGCCAGAATGATAACAAATGGACACGGTTACGATCAGTTCAGACTGACACGACACGAGACAGGTTAGACGATAATTCTCTCGTCATTCTGACCAGAATGATGGACTGAACTGACGACAGAATGAGCGTGTAACCGATGTCTATTGCTTCTGTTTAGCCGCGCGAGTATTACGAACTACCCGCACTTTGACCTGTTCTTCACTAGCTCCCCGCTGGTTTCCTAGCCACCAGGAGCACTTTGCGCCCCGCACACGTGCCCGCCATGTCTCACTGAGCTCCATCAGATAGGTGCTTGTCTTCACTAAAGGTAATCCTCTTAATTTGGGTCAATATCTTCCTGTTCTTACGAGTTTACGACGTGGTCTGAACTTTGCTCGTTGCTTGGACTAAATTTAGAGTTGGATATTGGGTAGTTTTATTAGTGGTGCGATTCTTGGTTCATGCGAGATTCATGTCGTACGAAAACAACTGTCAAATCCCTTGGTAATAGGGTCTCTGCGAAGTCGCGCGGGTACGGAGCGGGTGCACGCCTTAAGAAAAATAGTATGAGAACGTCGGCTAATTCGCTCGGATGCGGGCTCGTACCATTTGTTCGATAGGCGTGCACCCGCTCCGTGCACCCGCGCGACGTAGCCGACGCTCTCTTAAAGGAATCAATTACTTTGCTAATCCGCAAACGTAAAGTCAGTAATCGTGAAAAATAACAAAGCTTGTGTTGAATGCTTTATTTAAAAAATCTAACCACCAACACCAAAACTACGACTCGACACGTGTTTCACCTCTCCACGAGGCATCATCAGGAACTGTTGACTTCTTGACGCTCAGTCGTGTTTTTACGTATCTTAAATGTGAGATGAATGTTGCATTGTTCGAGAATTAGAGTGCAGACTTTTATTAATAGCTAAATCAGTAGTGTTAAAGAAACCAGAGTAAATAACAGTTAGTTTCGTAACAAAAGCAGTAACTAACTATATCTAAAACTCTCGGTTTACCAAGGCAGCAAGCTAGCTAAGTGGGGCTCTTTTAGCCGACTGCGCAACGCAAAAGAGGGTACTTATTTCTATTTAACTCGATATGCTTGTGATAATTGTCTCTGTGATCTGTATACATATAAATTTGTGTTGAATAGTATTAAAAACGTTTTTCATTTGTTTTTTCTTTCATGTTCTGAGTTACACATAAGAATAAATGTGGGTGTGTGTGTGTGTGTGTTTGATTAATATCTTATGTACGGTCGCAGACATTAATTGTAAAGCCACCACAGAACCCTATCATAATGACTTTGCCAATCTGTCGTCACGTGTTAGTAAACAATCCAAAGCATTGTCACTGTAACAAGGTTCCATGCAGGCTCAACGATCAACGGCCATGATGGCACACACGTACGACGTCTAGTATATTCTAGGTTTATGGTACAAGCCGAGCGGCGGCCATTACGGGAAGAAGGAGACCTTTGTTGTCATCCTCCGACCCCAAACTACGCAATCCCTCGGCTCAATAGTCCGTGATTGTTGATTTCCTGCGCTTATTGAATATTTCTTCTGTATCACGTTCGCAAAGTTTACGCACAAACGTACGTAATGGCAACGAGCTGCGCTCACGCGGGTTCCGTCCAACTGCAGGGGTTCCGTGGGATGTTTGCGAAGAGACATACAACGACGTAGAAGAGATCTTAACCTAACATCAGTTTAACCACTTGCCCGTTCGGCATTAATATAAATGAACTTAATTATTGATAAAAACAAAAACCCGCCTGGTAAAAAATGTATAACAAAAAAGAAAAATCTTATTTAATTCAAAAAACCCGGCCAAGTGCGAATCGGACTCGCGCACCGAGGGTTTCGCTAGAAGTAGCTACAATACAACACTTTTTTTTAAAAGATGGAACTACAAATGTATGGTTTTCGAATTTATTCCTTTATTTGTGCTGTGAGACCTTGCTCCTTGCCAAATTTCATGGTCCTACTTCAACGGAAAGTGCCATGTATGTTTTCAGAAAGTTTGCGATTGCAAACGGCCGTATCTTTTGATTGTGTTGTCTTACAAGATTGATTTTTTCACAGCTTTAAGGGACTTCAGACCCGAGTTCCGTGAGTTACCTTCACGCGTTCTTGAGAAAAATGGTCTTGACAGACAGACAGACCGATAGACAGACGGACAACGAAGGGTTCCGATTTTTCCTTTTGAGGTACGGAACCCTAAAAAGGTAGGGCAACATGTAGATAAAAACATCTTCAGAGCCTTTTAAAATATAGGGGCAATTGCTCTAACTCTGGACAGCTGCACCTGTGGATGCCCTCAAAATCTTAGACCTATGCTCTCTCATCGCCAGAGCAATCGATATGCTTCTCTATTCGCCTTCTCTCTGACCTCCTGAAGGCAGGGAATAGAGAAACATGGGGATTGCTCGGACGATGAGAGAGTATAACTCCAGTATAACTCTAAGATTTAGAGACTGTCCATAAGTGCAGCTGTCCACAGTTAAATCAGTTGCCCCTTTCTTAAATGATATTAGATATTTGGCCGTTGGTTTGTCCCCGCCTACAATCCTACTTATATTATAAACGCGAAAGTTTGTAAGTATGGATGGATGTTTTTGTCACTCTTTCACGTAAAAACTACTGATTGGATTTGGATGAAATTTAGCACACACCTAGTTTATAACCTGGATTAACACATAGAATACTTTTTATCCCGTCAAAATGCATATGTAGTTCCCACGGTATAGCGATAAGTGAGTTATACGCCGCCTAGACGTCATGAGCAGCAAAGCAACTAATTCTCATTAATTTTTTCAGGAAAAATTGCAGATTGCATGTCGGGTGCACGTTTGCTTGATCCAATTAAACAAGTCTACGCGGACGAAGTCGCAGGCGAAAGCTAGTACCTTATAAATATGATGATAAGGACGACTTTTGGTCGTTGTTCGAACTTCCTATACCGACGTCGCACGATTCGATGAATTAAGTTTTGCAATATTTAAGTAGAGCATCAAAAAAACTGTAAGTGTTTTCAATACAGAACTCTAAAAATATCCCGGAACAAAATAGAAACACGCGTACCAACAAGGCGTTGAATCAGCTGAGTAAGGTAGGGCGTGCAAAAAAATCGTTCCGATTTGCAAAACGACAAGCCATCTGCATAATTTATATTCCGTATTGAAAGCGTTGGTTTGGGAATGACGCAGTTGCAGAATCAACGGTCTTTTAACCGACTTTTTTTGTTGGAAAACATCGTATAAATCGTCATAAGACGGAACTGCAGGAAAGTGTTTTTCCATCGATATAAGAAGACAATAGATTTGCTTACTTGTTCGGATTGTTACAAGTCTAGTCACCACTTTACGGCGGGGTGAAGCAGGTGAAGAGGGGCTTTCAATATTTAGCCATTGGTTCAAATCTTATCGTAAGTGAATAAAGTGCTTCTAAGTTTTCTAACTAGCAGCGACACAGGCGTCGAATCGCAGAACTAAAAATATGACGCCAATCTAAAACGTACAAAACGCAGAGCTGTTTACTTGACATTTGGCACAGACAACAATAGGCTAACCAACATAGTCTACCAAATAGACTATGGTCGGCTACTCTGCCACTGCGTTGTACACAGTTCTATAGTTTTCTCATTTCTATGTGTTTTTTCAAAGGGAGGCATGTACTATGGCACTATGAAGTTGATATACTATCTCTTTCGAGCATAGACAATTTCTCTGTTCCCACTGTAATGGTCAGTCAATTTTGTTGCTGTTTGTATGTAACGCGATATAATCGCTAATTAAGAACTGATTTCAATGATTATTGGTTCTATTGGTTCTCCGAAAATGTATAAATAAATTAAATTGGTTATACTTAAGGTTGGTTCCATTTAAATTTAAGGAATATTCCACATCTAAAGAACATTTAGGGATAGGTATTAGAAACGAGCTTTACTCGCATTGTGTTATTTATGGATTTCATATAATTTTACGGGATAAAAGGTATGCTCTATTTTAATCCTGGAAATGACGTGTCTGCCTTCCAAATTTCATCTAAATCCATCCAGCCGTTTTATTTAAAATAGAAGGGTTGTCAACTGTAAAAAGCGCGCCCACAGCGAGAATTCTGGCCGAGAGGTGTCATATTCCGACGTTTTCGAGGACGGATGCTGGACTCCATGAAACAGGGTCACACGTCACCGCTTATTTATTATAATTTACCGTTATATATTAATTTTTATGTGAGTTGGTCTGTCAGGCCTTAGGCCTTTTGTAGCCTAAAAATAAATTATTTTAATTTGAATTCGAATTATTTTGTAAAAAAAATAGTGAAGTTTTTTTGATGGTGGTAGATTTTATGATTTGTATACCGTTAGGGAAATGAGTAGAACGTCCCTGCGCCAAAGCAAAATCAGACGTATTGTAAAGAGCATAGTGACTTTGTCAGGACAAATTACCTAGCTACTTCGTAAAACCAGCGTCATGTATAGTCGGCCAAGAAATTGCTTGACCTTTTTTCGACAGTATTACAAAGCTATAAGGTTCACAATGGGTGGACTATAAATATGTATAAAAAATATGCATGCAATTTTGTTGTTATTTCAAAATAAATCATACCTATTCTAGTTTATGAAAGAGTGTCCTGAATGATGAAACGGTATAAGTGCTAGGAGGATGATGAGGACTTGAAATAACTAGGTGTCTCTTAAATATTTACAGGATGAACAAGGAAACCTGTCAAAAATGTCAAAAGTACGTGAACAAATACTGTCAACTTATAGCGAGCAGCGTGGTGTTATTATTACGAAAGTAAACAATTTTCAGTGGAGCTAGGGTTGTAGCTATCGAAGATATATTCTGACGATTATTTAAAATTAAACTCATAGAAAATATTAACATTTATTTTGCCATATTTCTTCTACATGTGAGTTTTAGTGGAACAAAATACAAGTAAGCAAAACGCAGCTGCTTTCAGATAAAAAGTCAAGTCTCATATTGGTGAAAAGAGAAAATTTAATTCAGCAACGATATTTGTCGATTAAAACCGTGGCAAATTTCATGAAATCGCACATTATAATTAAATTTCTTTCTATAAATGAATTTAATTTTTAAATATTATAACCGTATTAGTTTATTATCTGTTCTAAATTTTTGTAAGAGTTTCTTTCGCTATTAGGATTCCGTACAACAAAAGGAAAAACGGAACCCTTATAGAATCACTTCGTTGTCCGTCTGTCTGTCTGTCAAGACCCTTTTTCCCAGGAACGCGTAGAGTTATCGAGTTGAAATTAATATCAAATACTCAAATCTGTAGGCCCTTGGAGCCGTGAAAAAATCAAAGTTCTAAGTCAACGCAATCAAAAGATACGGTCATTTATGCTGCATGTCTCATACATTCGCAAGGCACTTAAATACCTATGGGGTACTTCCCGTTGACCTAGAACTATGAAATTTGGCAAGAAGCAAGGTCTCACAGCACAGATAAAATAATAAATCCGAAGACCGTAAATTTGTAGTTAGGTTATAACGGGTTTAAAAAATTAGAATGCAATCCTAAAATCGATGTGGACGATGTGTGAACTTTCCCGACATCCAACGCGTTGGTTAGCCATGCCACATCCCTAGTAAATCGTTTTTAGAGGCGTTCGCGCCGGTCCAATTATTAATAAATTTACCCTCGTAATTGACAGCTGAAGCTGGTTAAATCGGGCCTCACTTGTTTTTTTAAGACGTAAACTCGAAATGACGTGAAGCTAAGCACAATTACCCAGGAATCTACAACAAATCCATAGGTCTGTGAATGGTACCTTAGAAGAATATTACCCGATTGTGCAAGGGCGTTGTGCGGTTAGTAACTAGGGGGGGGGGGGGGGGGGGGTCGTGATGGTGAGGTATGTACCCAGTTCGATCGATTAAATGGTATAATTGTTCACTACTAAAACGACCGACAAACTTTTACTATTTTTAATGTTTTTGTGGAGTACTTAGCAGGGTAAATATTGTTCCTGTTTGTTAGATTATAGTGCTGGTTTTTCTCTTTTTAATTATTACTTTTTACGCAAGCACTTCAATATCACAGAAGTTCAATACAAAAGTATAATAATTATATTTAAAACCATAACAGACTACAAATCAAATTTCCTTATACGATTAACTGATACGTGACAATTTATTAGGATTAATCAAGAAAAATATCGCTTTTATTCTGATTTTTCGGTTTTGTAATTCTCAAATTGTTAAAAATTTATTTTTAAAGGTATGCAAATTTTTTTAACGACCAAATGAAAGTTGAATTTAAGACGGCAATCAAAATTTCTGTTTTAACCACACAAACTCATTTTACTGCCTTAAAAACTACACTAGGTTTTTAATGCCTCTCATTATATAGCAGTTGCATAATAGTAGTTTATGCAACTGCTATATAATGACAGGCCTTAAAACACGAGTGTGGTTTTAAATAACGAGCATCAGCGAGTTTTATAATAGGATCACACGAGTGTATTATAGAGCAGTAATGACAGGTGTGTAGATTAAAATTAAAATGGAACGCTTGATGTGCGAGACGAGACGAGAATTGTTTTTTGGATTTTTTTAAACAAAATTTCATAAATTCACTTACAGTGAATGGCACTTGAAAATAATGAAGCTCGGTGAAAAATGGAGGTAATTCGTTTCATCGCACCTTAGGTATAGTGCAAAGTGTTCGGATAAAATTTCACGCGAAAAGGTTGGCAGTGATCTGTGAAGTATTATTAATTAAATTATCAGAACATAAAAGTGGAATTTATAGACCAAAAATAGAAAAAAAGCTTGTATCACAATATTTATTTTAATGAATTTGTTAAACAAATTACGGTGAATATAATAGAAGATGATTTTACTCCATTAAGCTTCGTTTTACTTTACATTATGTGTATGAGCTTATTCCAATCTTTTTTGATTTTGAAAACAATGAAAGTACATAAATATTTCAAACATTACCGGGCAAGTAAGAGTCGGACTCGCATTCGAAGGTCTATGTGCCACCGTGCAATATACCCTGCAATATAGACGCAGCTAACTAGCACGAGCACGGCACTGATTTCGCGGAGTAGCAAGGTAATTTGTTCCAGTTTGTTGAAATGGACCTCCGCAAAGTAACGCCTGAATTTATTAATTATTTCTTTCTCAGTTTTACCCCAACCTTTCCTACGTTAAACCCAAGAATGGCATTTTCCATGCAATTACAGAAAACTGCATTGGACTTCTACATTTGAATTTCAAACGCAGCTGTTCACTGCTCAGATACGGTGCCAATGAACTTTGCTTTCAAGATCGGAGTGAATCAGTCCTTATTTCCAACGATCAAAGTCTTATTTTGAAACGACATCTTTAACATAGATATGGGGTTCCATAGATTAGTAAGTTTCTTATGTAAAAGTAAATTTTTGGAAGGTTTTCGACATTAACTTAAATTATTAATTATATTTTTGTACTAATTGAGACTTAAAAAGTAAAAACTCAATTTTATTCATCGGTGTGAACTTTGGCTTGTATGTATGTAAATTCTTTATTGTACAGAAATAACAAAAATGACAAGAAGAAATACAACGATGTACAAAGGCGAACTTCCCTTTAAGGGGGCTTGTTTTATTTTTTTGTGGACAAAGTTGTTAATTTAGAGCCTCAATTTAAAACAAAGACTAAAGGCGGATTCACACTGCAAAGTGGCAGGTGAAAAAACGCAAGAGCGTGGAGAGCAAGATAGCCGGTGAAATTACTGGCACAAGAGGTATTAGCCCTCTGCGTTGACACCGCATCTGCAGTCTCCTTAGTGTTGCGGGTTTCTATAGGCGATGGTGACCACTTACTATCAGGGGACCCAATTAGTAGTTTTCCTTCCTATAAGTATTTAAAAAAGTGTGGACTGCGTCGGACCTTCGGGGCAATTTCGGCATCAGTAGAGATGAAGTCACACTCGAGATAAGCCAAAAAGAGCTGTCAGATCCCTTCAAAATCTGTCACATTTTGACGCATGTCGAACGTCAGATAAATCTCGATGAGCGCCAGAATTGGGGGCCTGATATCTTTACATAGTATAAAGCAAAGTCACTATCCGTTCCTGTCTGTCCTCAAATCTTCGGCTGCCTACTCCTCCTAAACCACGCAATGGATTTTGATACGGTTTTCACTCTCATTTTAAAAAAAATTCAAAAAAAGTATTTATGTACAGTCCAGCGTAGAACCTAGTCGAAGAGAGATACGCATGACATTTGTATGACATAGCCTGGCTTTTAACGGTTTGCGTCATTTCGATAGAGTTCTAAGGTGGTACGTGAATATATTTCCCCTACTGTACATTACATTCTAACTCCCTGCAAAGCCGGGACGGGTCGATGGAGTTGCATAAAGTAAACTTAAAAGAAAGCCCAGTAAGATTTCACCGAAAAAATCTACAACAATCGACATTAACATGTCGCCAGAGCTCACAAAAACAGGCATTTGCGATAAAAAAGCAATTTCATGTGTTAAGCCTTTCGGGCACTTATTCTCATATCGCCCGAAATAGAGCCACCGCCTTTATTTAATTTTGGTAGAGCACAGTTGAGAATTAAGTCTAGCGTCCATTACTTTAGTTTCTCTTAGAGGGAGGCAGCTTGTCCCTTGCCGACCTTTAAAAGAATTAAAAACTCCCTTCTTGAAAGCTCCGTTGTCAAAACTATTCCTCAGAATAATCATGTCATACAGGCTTGAAGTCTGAGATCATCAGAATAACCAGTTTCCAACTCACTAAAAAATAAAGGCAAAAAAAAATATTGATAAGCACTCTGAAAGTACCTAGCTAACAAAATTTTTTAATTTAACAAAAACTTAAAAACAGTTGAATAAACAACAACAATTATGATAACTATCTCGTTTTTTTTAAGAAATAGGAAGGAAAACAAGCAAGTTGGTCACCTGATGGTAAGTGCTCACCACCGTCTATAGACACCCGCAACACCTAAGGAATTGCAGATTCGTTGCCAACCAAAAGAGCTAGGATGGAATACCTCTTGTGCTGTAATTGCACCGGCTGTCTTGTTCTCCACGCCGGAACAGTGCAAGCACTGCTGCTTAGCGGCAGGATTAGCGAGCAAAATGGTGGTAGCGATCCGGACGGACCTTGCACAAGGTCCTACCACCCGCAAAATTACTTAAATTTTACTTAATTAAAAATCGGAAAGATAAGTTATAGTATAGCATAGCTTCAAATAGTAATGGATGAGGTCGCTTAACAGTAGCACTCGAAAAATTACACATTACACAAAATGAGAAATAGCCAAGCGAGAGAGCGGGAATGAGTCTACGGCGATTTGGTGAGTCAAGGTTCAATGAATAAATTTCGGGTAAAACAAATTTGAACTCTTTATCAGAGGGGAAGGGGTCAAATTTGGAACACAAGAGAAGTTTTGCATAGAACTTAGGTATAACGTAGCCAGTGATGTGTTGAAACCACTCGCGTCGTTTATAAATACGGCGAGTGTGTTGTTTAATATACTGAGGATTTACGGAAGAGTAAATTTCAAATTTGGGTTTGTTTTGGGGAAAATTGATTAATTGACAGTACCCACCAAGTATGCAGCAACAGTCAACCAATTTGAATTTTGGGTTACTGCAGAATCCTGTGGCAAATAGTCACCGCTGTGACATTATGGCACTATTTGTATGTTATTTATTGCGAAAAGGTTTTACAGCGGCTCAAACATCAATTTAATTGACTTTCAAGGAATGTAATAGTCAGGGGGGGTTCCACTCCGCACTGTAGGCACGCTCGACCGCCTTGCCTATGGCATAGGTAAAACGCACTTGCTTGTTTGCCTTCCTATTTCATAAAATAAGTGAATTGTTCATTGTTGCTTTACCTACACGTTTATGTAATACGCAAGCTGAGAGTAATCAAAATGTACTCAAGATCGGTTTCAATTAATTAATGAGTCATCTGATTCTCGCCGGTATCAGCATCTAAATTGTCGTTCGAGCTAGATAATCACTATCTGTGAGTTAGCTTAGACACGTGTTTCAGATGCACTAGACTAGACTAATAGGAGTGGTTTCCTTTGACAAGTATATTGAATGCTTAGTAGCTGTAACTCTAATTCCTAGCAACAACAAATTTTCATACGCTTCTCCTAAATTCAATTCAACGCGACTCTTCGTTTTCTTTATGCTGCAGTGAAGTTCTAAACCTAATGAAATTTATCCAAGATTCAAGAGAATCACTGAGCCGTTGTTGATCTATACATTGTAATGTAAAAAATTTAAAAATGTAAAAAAATCCAAAAAGAAAAATCGAAAAAATTTAAAAATAAATAATTTCGATTACAATAATTGATCTACACATATAAATATGCCAGAAAATAGTAATGTTTATGTTTACAATACAATAACTCTTTATTGAACACCACGAAACACAAAAAGGTACAATATAGAGACATAACAAAAGGCACACAATAGGCGGTCTAATCGCTAAAAGCGATGTCTTCCAGACAACCGTTAGAAAAAGAGACGTAGAAAAGAACAGACAAGAGCACGCTTACGTTAACGTTGTTACGTTATAATTTATTTGGCTTCTTGGTTCTTATGGCATAATGACATCCATCATCCAATGCGATTGATATTAGTCGATATCATTCTCAACATATTTAATAACGCTTCAATTAAAACCGAAAAAGAGCTTTTGAAATATCACTTTCGGCAAAAAATATCAATTCTTAACTAAATCGCGTTAGCGCTAATATTATCACCTAACTTTTTAACAACCGGTCACCGCCCACCGATGTCGAGGGTGTCCTATTCTAAAAGCAGCAAGACAAACGATAATGTCGCAGTGACAAATGGCCGTAACGTAACGCCGTCGAAAAAAGTCGAGCGAAAAAAATTGACGCTCCGCGGCCGGACGATTTTGGAAGGTTATAGAGACATAGGCCGTAATGGATACTTAGTTGAGATTGTCGGCTATAAACCGGGGACAAGAAAAAACAAATTTATTTGGCGTGATGATAAATACCTATTACGGACTGCTGTTTTAGATGATTTGCTTGAGTCACAGGATTACAGGTTCTGCAGACGACATGGTCCGAACCAAGTAAGTTTTTTTCGCAACAAACGTATTGAACGAGTTAGCGTTAACTTCTCAATTTCTACGGAAACAGTCGGTTGTGAATATACGCCGTTAGAGGCGCTGTGTACATTTCCATACTTAAGAAGTTAACGCTTAATACCTACCTAAAATAATTAATAGATTCAGGCGTTACTTTGCGGAGGTCCATATCAACAAACTGGAACAAACTACCTTGCTACTCCGCGAAACCAGTGCCGGGCTCGTGCAAAAGTGCTGCGTCTGTGCGACACATATATGTTCATGCAAAAACCCACCATCCTCCGCTTCCACACGAAACAACATTTATCACACAGACTCGACTATACACCACCACCACTTAACACTAAAACTACACGATCGACGCGCGTTTCGCCTCTATACGAGGCATCATCAAGATCTAACAGTACGATCGTTCGCTAGTACGCCATTCGTTCAAGTAGTGGGTGGGTTTTTGCATGAACATGTATGTGTCGCACAGACGCAGCTATTTTGCACGAGCCCGACACTGGTTTCGCGGAGTAGCAAGGTAATTTGTTCCAGTTTGTTAATACCTACCTATTTATATTTTACAGCTGTTGTAACTTTAGTGCAAGTTTTTGTCACAACAAACTTCTCAAACGCGTTAGCGTTAAATTTTCAATTACTGTGGAAATGTATACAGCGCCTGTAGCGGCGCATATCCGCAACCAACTGTTCTCAGAATTGAACCCTGTATGGAGGCCACTACAATCACTTCAAGAGACATATCCTATAAAAGAGTACTCTTCATCACTGACACATCGTTGAACGTAACGATTTCTTGTAAATAAATTACAACTACATGACAACATAACCTATTAAACAGATTGTTGATTTATCAAATCGTTTGCTACCAACCTCGCTATTAGTGTCCGACCAAATTTGCCGTTTTGGTTTCGGTTTCGGCGAGCTTCGTCGTGAAGTTGAAGTTTCGGTTAAGTTTCATTTTCGGCATGAAATCTATCGAAACTAAGACCAAATCCAAAACTAGGCTCGAGGAGTAATTGGCATAGCGGAGTGGCTGCAGAAAGTGCCAAAGCACCGTCGGCTTCACCTCGCGAACTGCCCCCTGCCGTGCGTTGTTACTTGTACCATAGCATGAGTTTCTATCGAAAATTGGTATTACGTTACTACAGTCGATAGCGATTAAATACGCTCTCATTTGTCAGTGAAAGAGTTAACCACAGTCGATACGGTATTTTATTTTCTACGGCAACAGCTACAAAACTTTAGTCACTAGCGCTTTGATTACGATAGATAATTTACCGTTGGACTCCTACTAGCGATTTTTAGTTCTCTAAGCGAGCGATAGAGGCGCTGCACAATTCCCCATACAAATAGTTTGTAAACAAACACCATCGCTAGCGAGTACGGTTACGGCTAGATGCACTGTACTCGTGGTAAGGGTACTGTTTGTTTGTTTTACACTACGGTGTGCGCTTAACATTTTAGCTGTTAGAGCTAAAATTAGCAATATCTTAAAAGACACTCACTAGAGTTGCCCTCGAGGCAAGTTTCGTTTTCGGTTTCGATTTTGGCCGAAAGTGGAAGAAAACCGAAATCTGGTTTCGGCTGTAAAAACTAGTTTTGGTTGGATACTATTTGCTATATTCGGTGAAGTCCAACCTTAGAAAAGCTCATATCTGATGTAAGGACCGTTGGAAGGACGCAATTCATGGTGCCGATACAATCTTCATATGATACACGTTAAAATATGTTTATTGCCTCTGCAATTCGACCGGACAAAATGGCGTAGATAAAAATGTGCCACAAATTTTCTGTGACAGGTTATGGAAACATTCTTGAGAAAGTTACACTAGTACTTTGTAAAATTGCAATATTATACAAGAAAGACAGACATAGGTACAGTGATATGTTAATGTCAGAAAAGTACAGTCAACCAATTTGGCTAATAACCCGACGGGTCGGGGGGGGGGAAGAATTTGATTCTTAAGCCATTATGGCATTTATTTAGAAAAGGTTCTACAGTGGCCTATAAGTTAAATTGGTTGACTGTGAATTCAAAAGCATATTTATTTATTAAATTTTTGTAACCGAAATTTCTTTCGATTTTTATTTTAAATGTTTTTAACATTCAAATTATTAAATTAAAATTGTAATGACAACATAAAGAATTGTGTTGTCATTACAATTTTAATATTTATTTATTGTTTAAAATGATAGCTCGTTGAAAGGGAATCCAATCCCGCACCAAAAACTCAATCCCGCATGTTTTTTTTGCGGGATCCAGCTTTTGCGGGATTGGATTCTCTACTCGTTGAGCTTCTTGCCAGTATCTTGATTTTTAAAATTGTAATTCTACTAGGTATAATATCTCATTATAAAATCGAAATAAATAAGATATCTTATTTAGGGCTTCTTAAATGGTAAATTTTGACATGTCTCGAACGTGAGATGAATCTAGATTAACGATAGAATGAATTTGAATTTATTGTAAAGAATTAATTATACAGTCAGCAGCAAAAGCAGCTCAAAACTCAAAGAAACAAAAAGATCTTCACACCATAGACCATATCTATGCGTAATTTTTTTTAACTCCTCGACTGTTATATATTTCCTATTGACTGTACGCTTAAGACTTCTATGTTAAATGAAATGACTAGACACGCGGTACGGAACAGAAACATCGTCACACTGAGCTACATTATTTGTAGTGTAAGCGTAAGAAGCAGACGCTGTCTTTTGAACTCGAAAAACGGTGTTTTTGAATTTTTTTTACATATTTGGTGAAGTATGATACAAAACAAAGATTAATGATAACGATTACGTGCAGACATAATGGATAGAATTTGAAGTTTATTTTAGGTAAGCAACTAACTTATTTCATATTTTACACAGAAACATTTTTTTTATAAACTCATCTCCGCCCAGCTATATGGATATTGCCATCTCAGATACTATTTACTATAATTGTGTCCGAGCGAGTAAGATAACCGATACACTATAATATTTTGTCGTCTATTTACCGCGCCAACTCTCCCAATCACCGTACTCAGCAGGCCTCTGAAGCGTGACACAGTTTTTATTCTGTAGACCTTGTCTAGTATATATAGAAGTCTTTGTACGCCAATATTTTCAATATCACTCGACTTATCCCTTCGTCATCTTGAACGGTACAAAGTTAATTTCCCGTTTATCCGCGAACAAAAACGTCGAAAGGTCTTTTGCATCGCGAAAATGTACAACAAAGACTTTGCTAGATGTTACGAGTACTTGGAAATTGTGATTTTTTTTATGAAATAGGACGGCAAACAAGCACCTGATGGTAAGTGTATACCACCGCCTATAGACACCCGTAACGCCAAGAAGATTGCAGATGCGTTGCCAACCCAGAGGACTAAGATGGAATACCTCTTGTGGCAGTAATTAAACCGGCTGTCTTTCTCTCCACGTCGGAACACAACAGTGCAAGCACTGCTGCTTGGCGGCAGGATTAGCGAGCAAGATGGTGGTAGCGATCCGGATGGACCTTGCACAAGGTCCTACCACCCGCGAAATTTGTCGCGATTGTCGTCTCAAATACCGACAAATACAGTCAGTAGCAGATATGTCTACAGTTAAAGAGGTTAGAAAGATCTATACGCGACTCTATTGCCAAGAAGATAAGAGCTTTTGTTAACATTTTGGCTTGTTGGAGTGTCCATACAACACACAACTGAATGATTGTACAAGCAAAGAGTTAATTTTGGAGTTCGTGTACACTGCAATTGCAAATAATTACAATGTTATTATTCTACTTATTTCACGTTTCAACGGTATGTACTTACTGGATAAAATAATTGTTGATTGAAATACTATTTAAAAACACAATACAGTACAATTTTGTTCTAAACTGTAACCGAAGTACAGTTAAGAAATATGTCCTAAATCGCTGCCAATAGGAAATGTCTACTTGAATAATGAAAACCTCAATAAATTGCGCATATTTTTTAATATTTCTGGCAAATATTTATCATGAAATTAACTATCACCAATCACCTGAAAATTCTCTGAAATTTAATCTGAACAGGGTTTACAGCCGCTCTGAAATTGGGATCCTCTTCTATTATGATTACGTGTTTGTGGAGTAAAGTAGAATAAATGATAGGATGTATTATAAAATTCAGACTTTGCCTCCGTATACTAACGGGTTACGTTGAAATATACAAAAAAAAAAGTTTTTTTTTCATTGATTTTGTTAGTTATAAAATCTACGAATGCAACATCGGAAGTGACGACGCAACAGGGCCACGCCATTTTATTGCAAAAATAAAATACTTGTTCTTTAATAGTCAGTAAAGTATTTGTAAATGGGTCTTCGTTGCCTGAAGATAAATAGTTTTATTTTATTTTATTACAACATTATAAACCGTTACAAAACTTTAAGAAGACGCAGAACGTTATGGTACCTTCCACAAGTAAAACCAAGACAGAACTAGTAAGGTAATGAATAAATTGGATTACTTAATAGGATAGTTGGATTATCCACCATTTGTAATTTGTATTGTTGATAGGTTTAAACTTCAAAGTTTATTTCCATAGATTAGTCACCCTAAGCCTTAGGTACCTAGAGTACTTTACGGACGTCCCTGTTTTGAGACCTAAATGTTATCACAGAATAGATAATATTTTATTAGGATGTATTGTGGTTAGGATGTGTGTTATCGACACATTGAAATACAGTCGTTGGTCTGTGTGTGAGCTTGAGAACGAGATGTTTCAATCAAACTACGAGTTGGGAAGTAAATAATAATACGCTAGATGAGATCAATTATTTAATGTTACTGTTTTAGTCGCCATTAATAGTATTCTGTTACTTAGATTTTTAAACACAAATTCTATACATCATCTTTTAATCAATGTCACTGAAACGATTGGCAGTACAACTTGTACCTCTGTTTCTATCGATTTCATCAATTATTTATAAACATACTTTCAGCCTCTCCAACTAATATGATACTTGTAATATATGAATGAAATCGATTATAATGCGATATCTGCTGCACATGCAAAATAACTCCACATCTGAACCCCCTCACGTCAACGTCAACTTTGACTGAACTCAAGTCAAAATACAAGCTTCACAACATTGTCTCCCCTCCCCAAGTTATTCTAGATTCCAGTGAGATCATAAGACTTCACCAAACCCCAGTTCGAACGTGACCTAATCTGAAATGCAGCGCCGTGACAGTATTATGAATTGCTGCAACTGGATGCAATAAGGTCTTGCTACAACATTCCTTGTGAGATAGATGACAAAAATATTAAATTTAAAATGCTATATAATTAATGACAGCACAAAGAAAAATTAGGGTAATGGCAGGGTTCGAACTTGCAACATCAGCATTCCGTGCCTTGCGTATTTCAGTTTCCGCCACATTACCGCTAATGCGGTGGGGTATTAGCGGTAATGTGGCGGAAACTGGAATACGCAAGGCACGGAATGCTGATGTTGCAGGTTCGAACCCTGCCATTACCCAAATTTTTCTTTGTGTTGTCTTTAATTATATAGCATTTTAAATTTAATTTGAATTAAAAAAAATACAATAAGAAAAATCTATGTACTAATATTGTAAGTGCTAATCACTTTACTTACTTTACTTTACTTACTAATCACGTTACTAATCAAATATGGATTAATTTTTCTGAAATAAATGTTTTTTTTTATAAAATAATAAATCTTTATTAACTAACATTAATTTGTTACCTTTTATTTTGCGAGTAGAATTTGATATAGATTACTAGTAAATTACTTACAACGCCTTTTGCTAAATTCTGCCCGAAGCGCTTTGAGAATAGAATAATATTATTATAATGTTACTAAACCTCTTGTGCCTCTTCCAGTATTATAAGAAGTAATTGTAGATCAACTTGGATATTGGAAACTCGTTATCTTGTAGAACAGAACGGTGTCAATAGGGATTTATGGTTTGCCCTGGGCTATAATAATTTATCACTTGGTTTGCATATAATAATAGTTTATTACATTTTGAATTTTGAGAGTATGACTATTTAACGTCACAAGTTTGATTCTTTTTAACACAATGTTTTGGGAAAAAGTATTATTTATTATTTTTCATTATTGTTATATTTATACTCTGCCCGGTATGTGTGTATGTATGTGTATTGTGTTGAATATTTTTTTAAATAAATGGTTTTTTATTACTTTTTTTTAAAGGAAATTGTTGCTATTAAGTATTGTATTTATTTATATTTTAGTTTTACAAAAAATGCTAGAAAAGGCTTCTATACTAAGGACCTAAAAACTTTTTAGAAAAAGTATTCTGACGTGACTAAAACATGTTTCCACCAGGTTTTAGAAATCGTTTTACAAATAGGAGGATTACTAAAATTGACCTTAGCATAACCGCAAAATTATATTTCTAAAAAGATAGGTGATAGTTAAAGCTTTGCTTCGGGACTAGGTCAACTGGTGTAAATAAATATTTTTTCTTTCTTTCTTTCTAAATCGTCCCAAAATATTTATTTTTACTAAACTTTACTGTACAGTTTCCGTCATGTAAGACAGTATGGAATGGCAGAAAAGTATTTACACTAATAAAACTCTGCAATCATACTAACACACCAATATTATAAAACTGAAAGTTTGTATGACTTAAAATGTTGTAAATTCTTCATGCAAAAAAAATCTAAACGGATTGTAATTAAATTTGGAACGCAAGCTTATACCCTGGATTAACACAGGATACTTTTTTGGTAAAAATGCAAAAATCCCGCGGGATAGCGGTAAACGAATCTATGCGGAAGATGTCGCGGGCAACAGCTAATCGTTTTATAAATGTTGTGAACAGCTTAGTGTGTGTTAGAAAGTTGATTCAAATTTAAACCCTGATCGATATCGATTTAAATGTAATGGCCAAACATCTAGTTCCAATGTGTATCCTTTCTATTTGAGTAACAATCGAATCGGATTGAAATCTAGTTGTAATTGCTGCCAGTCCATTAGGCAGATAGGGATGTGGCAGCAACCAGTGTCATATCGAAGTCGATAAACCTAAAGTAATTCTGTACAATGATGTATTTCAATGATGAATGAAAATGAAAAAATATCTTTCTCTCTCTTTTACATGTCTGATTCTACCAGCGCTTTGGAAAATTGAAGATTCTGCTGAGAAGAAGAGTCACAAACTCAGCAGATTATGATTTTTTTTCTTTTTTCAGAACAAAATATACTATCGGAGCAATATACTATCTACACTTTACACTTAAAATAAATAATTTACTTAATTTAATTAATAATGAATAGCGCAGCAAACTTTAAGCATATTGAACTAACTGGCGGTAGTTAAGATTAAGCAGGAGTCCCCAGGGTCCCCAGGTCAAAGAAATTCGATAGGAATGTATGTGGTCCCTGAACTGTTTAATAATCCAATTCTTAATCTAGATAACCTAGACATGTGTAGTCTCAAAGGGTTTGAAACAAATTAATTTACCTAAATCTAAGCTTAGCAATACTGTTAAATAGTATAATACTAATTGGAGATGTACAACAAACCCTTTGCAATTAATTATGTACCACAATGATTGGTATCCCAGTGGCTAGGAAGGTAGACTCGTGGTGGCAAGGTACTGGGTTCGATTCCCAGCTGTCACCATGCATATTCCATCAGAGTGCATGCAAATTGATTGCACAACGTAAGTAAGTATAGGCGCGCATACAAAAACTGCGAAACAAAACTGACGTATGGCAATCATTTCAATAAAATCTATTAAATAATTATGCTCTTTGCTTATGATAAACAAGGGGTGTAATTTTCCAACCGACGTGGTTTAAAATCATATTTTATCGACAAATATTGCACGCAAGAAACGTTGACGAACGGACATCACTAAGCTGGGCTGGATGCAGACACACATGCTGATTGTTTACCTGGTTAATTCATCGTGTATTTGTTGTATAAAATAAAAACGTTTACTAGATATTGCATTGCATGGGATTCGTTTATTAACGCCAATGATATTATAACGCATGGATGTACAGTGTCATACTAAACGACAGCAGAAAAACAGCCCGACATGAGAACACAGGTTGACGCCAACGTTACAAATGCAAATTATTAGTTTACCAATTAAAGTCATTGCATTTACAACTTTACGTCTAACTGCATAAAATAATAATTTATTAAGTTTCGTTGCAAATACAAAATAATTGTATTGACAGCAGCACCGTCGGTCCAACAGACTGACAGCGCGAGAGATTGTCGATTTGTTGTACTTTTGTTCGAATTTTGATGCGGCCATATTTTAAACGCTGACTAGAAGTCCATTACTTATAGGTCAGTGATTAACGCTTACAGTAGAGTAGCATAAAACAAAAACAAAACAAAACTGCCTTGAACTCGTTTAGTACGAGTAAAAACGGCGAAGAGACATGGAAATGATAAAAAAATAACTTACATTATCAACGTTTTCAGAAACACTTAATTGATACTTAACTATTACATTTTGAAAATTTTCGTTCACTTTAACTCTCGTTGCGTTACCTTTGCTTATTCTTAAGTAACTTAATCTCTCTCACCTGGAAATTAAAGAGAAAACTTTGAAACTTTTAATTTAATCTTAAATTAAGCAGTGAAATTAATTTCATCGCGGCTTGAAAAATATAACTGAACAGAAGTTAAGTTCATTAAGGAGACGAGTTAGGGAGCTCTTGAATCATTCTTAAGCTGACTTAATTTTATTTATAACTAGGTGGCGGGCGGGAACGCTTTCTAAGGCAAATTTATTTTTTCAAGACGTACAATGTATCATAAAGACGGTAAGCTATATAGTGTATAAAGTTTTATTTAAAAAAATTGCATCCTTTTCCTTACCTGCCGTCAGCGTTTGACAGATTTCGTATGCAAAATGAAAATACCAGATTTATTAACTTTTTCAACACCACTTCAAATACCGAAAAAAGTCGTCATTCAAATGCTAAGCTTTTTGTAAGGAACGCAGTCGAACCTTATGAGAATGCATGTAGGTCACTTTTACAATATAACTGGGGTGCAATTTTTGAATCTCACCAGGTGACTAGAGCTCACCAAAATGGCAAAATCTCTATGAAATAGGGCTATTTTGGTGAGCTTTAGTTACCCGGTGAGATTCAAATGCAATTTTTGAATCTCACCAGGTGACTAAATCTCGCCAAAATGGCCGCATTTCTATGAAAAACGGCCATTTTGGCGAGCTTTAGTTACCCAGTGAGATTCAAAAATCGCACTACATCGGTTATTGGCGTTGAACTCATAGTGCGGTAATATCGGTCTTTGCCGTTAAAATGGTTAAAACAATTAAAACACACATAAAGTTAAATATTATGTTTAAGTCAGCGTCTATAGTAGTCTTAAGCGAAAACTGTCATTTATTTTAATGAATTAAACATTTTATCTTTTTTTTTGCAAATTCAAATTCAAAATTATCTTTATTGCAAATTTATGTTGTACAAGAGTTCTTAAAAATAATTTATGGCTTCAACATAAACCCTGTAAGGGCACAGCAACATTTACTGATAGATGGTAATAAAAAGCAAGTAACAAATTAATCTCACTATTTTTTGTACAGTCAAGGAAATTGAAACACATACCACCGTAGGACCTAGTCGAAGTGACATACGCATGACATTTGTATGACATAGCCTGGCGTTTAACGCGTCGCGTCATTGCGATAGGGTTCTAAGGTGGTACGTGAATATATTTCCCCTACTGTACATTATGTTATCAATAATTAGTGGTACTTATACAATGTTTTGGTAAGCATAAAAAATCTAGTGTTTAGGGAATGTAGGAATCCAAAAGCAAGATAACCTAGTAATATAAATTTTTATCATTTTATAGATATTTTTCAAAGATAGGTAGAGTATAGTTTTAAATACCACTATGATGAAAATATTGAATAATTTACCCAAATAACGTAGCCAGGGTGTAACTTAAAATAAACCTTGTTTAATTTTGTGCTTTATTTTTACCTAATCCACTGGTCTCGAATATTAATTAAAATCATAAATAAAGATTATTGAAGAAAATAACAACTCGCAGCTAAAAAAGGAGTTATTTATAGGGGTAATTAGTTAGTTTTAAAGTTTGTTCAAAGAAAAAGCTGTGGCAATTTAGTAAAATGAAGTCTGAGCAATTTTGTTTACTACTTAATAAATTAAATTTTTGTTGTATTTAAATTAAATTGTATTAAAAAAGCTACGAAGGAATATGTAATTATTTCTGTATCTTATATTATATTACAAACATTGCCATGATGAAAAAATAATTTAAATAAATGTTGGTTACCTAGGTAGGTATATTTAATAATCATAATTTAATACAATATTAAACTACATGAAAACTAAATACTAAACGTTAAAACTAAAATTATAATTAAAATACATCAATAAAAGAAGGTCCCCTTGGCATGGGACCGAAGATACTGGCAGCATTACCTCTCTGTATAGCTAAGCTTATACGCTGTGCGAGGTAGCTGCCAGCTCTTCAGTCGCCTGTGACGTCGACCAGCCTCTTCGAGATCTCTTTGAAGAGGCCTAGTGCACTAGGACCCCTCGGACCAAGGATCTCACCTGCGAAAAAAAAAAACTGCTGAGTTTCTTGCGGCGTTTCTTCTCAGTAGTATCTTCCATTTTCCGAAGCGCTAGTAGATTCAGACATGTAAAAGAGCCTATACGGCCTACTTGCAAAATAAATTTTTCATTTTCATTTTCATTTCGTTTTCATTTTCATTTTTCATTTTCATTTTCATTTTCGAATGGAACAAAGTTAAACAAATTACAAGTACTTATTAAAAAAAAACAGTCAAGTACGATTCGGATTTGTGCATCAAGAGTTCCGTATAACATAATAAAATTATGCCGATCTTATGTACAGTCAGCCTCAGTAGCTTAACACTTAAGGACCTTGTCCTAGTAACATATGAAATGAGAGTTCCTCGAATTTCTCACATTACTGACAGCGACAAGGTACAAAAATGGTTAGCTGACCGTACCAATACGAAATAAAGCTAGCCTCAGAATTAAGTTTGTTTGTAAAAGATTTTTGATGATTGCTAAAACGCTGTGTCAGTTAGAAATATTGATCTATTTTTCCTGTAAAATCAACTGCAATGATTTCAGCGTTTTCGAATTTCAAATTAGCTTAATAGAAACTTAATTGTCGAACTGGAACAAATTACCTCGCTACTCAGTGAATCCAGTGTTGTGTACTCTGCAAAATAGCTTCGTCTATGCGAGGGTGGGAGTTCATGCAAAAACCCACCCTCCTCCGTTTCCCCTTAAAACAACATACCTACATCACACAGGCTTAACTAAGAGTATTAACTATACGAAAAATAAATATTTCTTGTACCTTCATGTGTCACAGTCTAAAGTTTCCAGTTGCGGGTGGTAGGACGTTGTGCAAGGTTCGTCCGGATCGCTACCATCATCTTGCTCGCTAATCCTGCCGCTAAGCAGCAGTGCTTGCGCTGTTGTGTTCCGGCGTGGAGAGCAAGACAGCCGGTGCAATTACTGGCACAAGAGGTATTCCATCTTAGCCCTCTGGGTTGGCAACGCATCTGCAATCTCTTTGGTGTTGCGGGTGTTATAGGCTGTGGTGATCACTTACCATCTTGTGGCCCACTTGCTTGTTTGTCTTCCTAATTTATAAAAAAAGAGTCTTTCAGCTTCCACCAGTTAAGTAATACAAAATGTAAATGTCCCAAATTTAATCAGGTCAGAGGTATTCTGTTAATACAAAAGTTTAACAATAAATTTCAAGCCTGAAGGCAAACAAAGTTCAAATTAAGATTTCGCTGATAGATGAGGCATTTTCAGGCAATTTTCTTGCCGCAACGTGATTCAGCTAAACTGGGTAACAGGGCGATTGAGTCTTGAAGCTTTTAAGGGTACCTATTCAATCTGATGACTAGTACAGAAAGCTGTTTAACACATTAACTGCCACGAAGTGCTACGTGCTACGCTTGCAGCTCGTAGCAAGGGTTTCCCGGTATGTAGCGAAAATCCTCTACGAACAGAGAAATCACCTAGCGAATTCGTAGCACTGAATGTGTTAACAAATAATATAAGAAGGAAGTGTTCTGGCTTACTTACCTTTTTCTATGAAAGAAGGAACAAAAGAGCATGCTATACAAAAATAAGTAAGACCTTGTGCAAGGTCCGTCCGAATCGCTACCACCATCTTACTCGCTAATCCTGTCGCTAAGCAACAGTGTTTGTACTGTTGTGTTCTGGCGTGGTGAGCAAGACAGCCGGTGCAATTACTGGCACAAGAGCAATTCCATCTTAGCCCTCTGGGTTGGCAACGCATCTGCAATCCCTTTGGTGTTGCGGGTGTCTATAGGCGGCGATGATCACTTACCATCAGGTGATGCACTTGCTTGTTTGTATTTTTATTTCATAAGAAAAACACATAAGTTCAGAGTACAAAACCGCTTATTCTACGTTTTTTTCAGCATGTGAAATAACTGTACAGAAGACATTGGTAGGTTATTTAATAGACACATCTAGTGTGAAAGGCAAAAATGATGACATGTATAAAAATAACGTTAATAATTTACCTGCAATCACAGTAATAAAATAAAATCTAATCTACATCAATTAAAATACTAAATAACGGACAGACACAGTCATTAAATATAAATGTATACCTACAATAAATGGAATGGTATTAATTGCCTTTATCTACACATATATCATAAATGCTCTATAATGCGTTCAGAAACCGTAGGCAATGACCAGCATTATAACAAACAATATTATTATGAGAATTTTTCTAATTTGTTTCTGTATTTGTTCAAATTCATTTTTTATTACATTATTTTAATGTGTGCAGTCTATAGATATTTAATAGTTACCTAGCACTAGTAGCTAGTAGCAATGCAGATCATTGCCCTATGGCTTCTGAACCCATCATAGAGTACTTATGATATGTGTGTAGATAAAGTAATGTATGCAACTGTACATAATTAGGTCTTAAAACACTCGTGTAATCCTATTATGAAACTCGCTGACGCTCGTTTCATAAAACCACACTCGTGTTTTAAGAACCCTCATTATGCAACAGTTGCATAAAATACTATTATATTGTGTAGGTATTATACAACTTTAATAGGACCGTTGCCTTAGTGTCCCTAAAACCAAAATAAAAGAATTTTCAACCTCAAAAGAGCCAAGGTAAAATCTTATAAAACCTCAGTAACGTTCTGACTCACTGAACATCTTTCAATAGATCAATTCAAAGGAAGGGGTAACCCGCCTTTAAGACTTACCGCAAACAAAAGTTAGAGCCTCGCAAAATAAATGCGAAACCATTAATCTTGGGTTACCCTGAAAGAATGCGTTGATTCCAATCGACTGTTAAATAACAATGAACATGTAAACGCGTTGCGGACCCCTAAAATGGGTTAGCGTGCTGATAAAAATAAATGGTAGGACCACAAACAAATAAATATCTTGGGACGATTCACAGCTAGTCAAAGTCCCAAAGTAAGCAGAGTTTGTACTATATGTACCATAATCTACGGATTTGTACTAGTGATGTAACGAATGTCATTTATGAACATTCGCGGATGCGAATGCGAATGCAAATATCTGCTACCGACATTCGCGAATGCGAATGCGAATGCGAATATTCAGTTTTTGTTCAAATTTGGCGCCAATTGTCTATGGCTTGGAGGCAGTCTCGTTCGAAGGAGATGCGTTCCATTTTTGTTTATAAGTTCTAATGAAAATTTAAATTATTAAGCTTCATTGCAAAAAAAATCAATTAAGTAAATAAATAATACCAAATGATAAAGTGAAAACTGATATTGTGATTACGAGGTTAGTTACTTTTTTCTAGCATTAAAAAACATAAGAAATGAATGGATTTTGATTTTATCTATCTACAAATTGTTTTTTTTTTCTGATATTTATATTCGCAAAACATTCGCATAAATTTTGGCGAATGCGAATAATGCAATGAAGATGCGAATATTCGCGAATGCGAATGCGAAGGCGAATATTCGTTACATCACTAATTTGTACATTTATACAACAGGATGTTTGGTAGTGAGTTGAATGGATAATCCGTGAACTGATGATAGAGGTGGCATTTAGCACGATTAGAAAATAAATTGTTTTTTCGCGATTTATAACGTCTACTAGTGACCACGGCCGTTGAAACATGGCCGAAACGTCGAGGCAAATTAACAATATAGGTACTTTATCGCGTTAAAGTCCAGATAACGTTATAAATACGATTAGAGAATATTAAAATAGGTTTATTGTGCCACGGTTTTCGAGACTTTCACAGTTTTAGGTTTTTTTTATAAAATAGGAAGGCAATCAAGCAAGTAGGTCGCCTGATGGTAAGCGATCACTACCGCCTATAGACACCCGCAACACCAAGGAGGTTGCGGATGCGTTGCCAACCCAGAGGGTTAAGATGAAATACCTCTTGTGCCAGTAATTGCAACAGCTGTCTTGCTCTCCATGCCGAAATAAAACAGGGCAAGCACTGCTGCTTAGCGGCAGAAATAGCGAGCAAGATGGTGGTAGCGATCCCGATGGACCTTGCACAAGGTCCTGTCACCCGCAAAACTTCGGCGGTCAACTGTACTGCTTTACTGTTCAGGCCCCTTGTGAATTCAGAATTACAATACGAGTAAAAGAGACGTCTATAGCTAATCAGTTCAGTTTTTATTTACAACAAATAACACGATTTTACTGCTAGGGCCCGCCGAACTTGTTTATACCGGCGATTTACTGAAAATTTCATAAAATATTTTTCCAGGAAAATTATATCGCTGCTGTTGAGATGCTGTCACTTCATCAAAAATGACAATACAGACAGACCTTCATAACAATTGATTTATAAACGTTATTACAAAGAGAGAAATGGTGATTCCTTTCATTTACGTCTTATTGAAAATTTCAAAACAGGACAATACAACTGACAAAATAACAGCTGAACACTGCAGGGTTTTATAATGTTTGTTTGTTCATTTTATTCATCACCAAAAACCTTGGCCATAAAACGTCAGGTTTGGTTGAGCTGTCAGTAGTTTAAGGTATTTTTTAATTTATTTGTAAACAATGCCCTGACTTACATTTTAAAATTAAATGTTAATTATAAAAAAAGAACATTTAATAGCCCAAAATTGTGTCAAATGTCTTGAATTCTCTAAATTATCTTGATTAATTATATTTGTGTGTTATACCTGTAAATATTATAATTACGGAAGAAGATATCGTATTGCTTTGAGTAAATAGATAAATCATTTTAATGATTAAAATGCATATTTTTAGGACGCCACCTCAAAACAAAATTCCCATAGTGTCCTAAGACCATTCTCAAATGAAACAACTTATTTGTTATCAATAAAAAATCATAAAGTTCTAGATTAGTACGTATAAATATTGTTCTCGTTAGCATACCCCTTTGCTTTTTTAAGGAAGTGGCTTTTTATAGCTAAACTTTTGTTTAGCTAGCAATAATTGAGCTCTTAGTAATAATTGAGTTCTGATAAAGTCAAAACGGCCTACTGTATGTTAGCTACAGCGATTTATCCCACAGCGCGGGACGATTTAATAAACATTTAAAATGAACGGAGATTGGCTATTGACGTTAAATGTCATCGCTTTTAGATGTCACTTATTTTGAAAATTTCAAGAAAGGGTTGATTTTCCTTTCATGAAAAATAAATTAAATATATTTCAGCACAAAACAAGATAACGGAGTAGAATAGACGAAATTCAATTAGTATTTTAGCATTCGTGGAATATTTGTACAAGAATTATTTCGTGTATTTTTTTGAGTTGTAAGAAAACTTAATTCCCTGCACAGGCCCTGTGAATTGCGAGAATTACTGACATTTACTTAGTGACTCTGTTTTACTGAAAAACATAACCCTTCCTTTTGGCTTTGCCGTAGTCGGGTAAAAAAGGATTTTGGATATTACCAAACCAGCGAAGGTTAGGTTATATTTAGAGAAATAATCTTCGATACAACATTAAATTTTTGCGGGTAGTAGGACCTTGTGCATGGTCCATCCGGATCGCTACCACCATCTTGCTCGCTAATCCTGCCGCTAAGTAGCAGTGCTTGCACTGTTGTGTTACGGCGTGGAGAGAAAAACAGCCGCTACAATTACTGGCACAAGAAGTATTCCATCTTAGCCCTCCGGGTTGGCAACGCATTTGCAATCTCTTTGGTGTTGCGGGTATCTAAAGGCCGTGGTGAACACTTATCATCAGGTGACCCACTTGCTTGTTTGCCTTCCTATTTCATTAAAAAAAAACTAGACATTGCAGTAGCAATACAAACATAAGTACATTATAAACTGCTAAAATCTTACAAGATCATTTTGAGGTCAAAATGTAACGCCACTGTTACCTTGTTGAGTGACTTCCTGGTAATTTCACATCAGGGAGGTTTTTCCAAACCGGTGGTAAATCTAACTTTCAACTGCTTCCAATGAGCCCATAGAAATAGTATAGCATAGAAAGAGTTTTCAATTTTGAAAGCGACATTTCAATAGCTGGTCGCTTTACTTTGAACGGCAATACAATGTGCCAAACAGAGAATACTACATACCCTAAACCTCCTCTTCAATTGACACCCTGTACACATACGAAACGTCAAAATGATACCCTTTGGTATACATTAATATAGTACAATCTAAGTTTTTCTTATTAATATACAGGTTGTACTACCTTGACGCACACCAAAGGTAACCATTTTGACAGTTTAGGGCAGTAGTTCCCAAACTTATTTTTCTCGTGGACCACTTTCAAAATTTTACTGGTTTCGGTGGACCCCCTGCTGCTACATTTCTACCCCCAGCAAGTCTCCCGTGGACCCCTAGGGGTCCACCTGGACCACTTTGGGAATCACTGGTTTAGGGTGTGTACGCTTGACATGTTGGTATTGAGGTTATATCCATGCTTTAGTTCTTCATCCAAGTGTAAGCGTACTGAAGAAAGATATTTTGACTTTGACTTTTCATTGCTTTGACTTTGCCAATGTTTCTTTATTCATCACTGACATGACTTTTAAACATTTAAATTTTTGTAACCGAAATTTCTTTCGATTTTATTTTTAAATGTTTATACATTGAAATTATTGCCAAATTATTGTCCTGCCATTGCCCTAATTGTCATTACAATTTTAATTTATTTTAAACATTTTTCTGTCAAAGCTCCACTGTCTAAAGCACGTTCAAGAGATCCTAAAATAGCACCTTAAGATAAAATATGAGCTCTCTCAATGAGATATTCCGGTTGCATCCTGTGGCAAGCGAACTATCGGATTGCAGCCTGCATACGAATTCACGTTTTGTTATTCCTCAGTACCGACATTATGCAGTTTTTGAGATTCTGGCTTGGCCGAGATTCGTCTTACATTTATTTGGCATTAGTGACTCGCCTTGACATCGTCAAGAAATATGCCGAAGCCCACAAACACAGGCTTCGTCACCATGTGAACGTTGAGGACATCCAGCTCCTCGATAACACGGATATAGAGAGCAGACTGAAAAGAAAGAAACCATTTGAGTTATTTTAGTGTAGTTATAGTGTAATAATGAATGTAGTGAGTTTGACGAAAACACATTATCAAAGTGTATTCACCTTAATAGAGACAATAAGAAACGAGTTAATGGACACATTCTTAGCTTATCTATAGTTCAATTAGTAGTTTAGGTCAAAAATACTTATTAGTCTTAAAACTAGATGGTATTTCCAAAATATATCGACTAATGTATATCTGGTAATAAAAAAAGCTCGCCTCCACTACATACGGGTGAAATATATTATTAAAAACGTGGAAAGAAGCCACAATAGAGAGATCTCTCATCAGGCGGGTGTTATGCCTGGGGACTGAAGTCCGAAGGATGAAAGTTGGGAGTTGTATGTACATATATATGCGTCCGTGTTACGAAACTTCATTAGCGTGATATAGCGCATGTCAGTTGGTTTCCTCCATTATAACTAGATGGCGCTAGAGTCTCTACAAAAAATTATATACATAAAAAACTTGCCGTAAAAAATATCTTAACGACAGTGACGACTGTATCAAAATCCGTTGAGTGGTTTATTATGAGGATAGTCAGGAACTACTAATGGAAACAATTTCTTTGCTAATCCGCGAACCCAGTGTCAGCAATCGAGAAAAGACAACGCCTGTGCTGAATACCTTATTAAAGAAATAAAACAAACAACACAAAACGCGACCACAACCCAACCACCAACACCAAAAATACCACTCGACACGTGTTTCACCTCTCCACGAGGCATCATCAGGAGCTATTGACCTCTCGACTGTCAGTCGACGAAAACTGAAAAGCGACTTTGTTCTATAGTTTGTAACTAGCGACTAGTAGTGACATGCCCCGGCTTCGCACGGCTGCAATTAAGATTTAATGTACCTACTTACATAAAAACCTTCCGTAAAAAAATCTTAATAACTGTGTAAACCTGTGTGTGTGTGTGTGCGAGTGGTAGGACCTTGTGCAAGTTCCGTCCGGATCGCTACCACCATCTTGCTCGCTAATCCTGCGGCAAAGCAGCAGTGCTTGCACTGTTGTATTCCGGCGTGGAGAGCAAGACAGCCGGTGCAATTACTGGCACAAGAGGTATTTCATCTTAGCCCTCTGGGTTGGCAACGCATCTGCAAACTCTTTGGTGTTGCGGGTGTTTATAGGCGGTGGTGATCACTTACCATCAGGTGACTCACTTGCTTGTTTGCCCTCCTATTGCATAAAAAAAAAACAAAGCATATTATTATATCCTTTTGTAACTAAATAGACGTGTGCGAGAGTGACGAAAGCGTTTAAGTGGGCGATAAACGCTAGCCTGCTACTAGAGCTGAAACTCTTAAGCCTAACAATAAGTTGTGATAATTATTAGAACAGATCAATTACTGAGTTTCGCAATAGGTAGATTAGATAACTTGCGTCACTGGAAGTATCTGATTTCATTAAAATTCGTTTTATTTCCATCGTTATCTCTTAATGATAGTAGTTTTATAAATAACTTTATCATTTCCTTAATCGAAATAGTTTGTGGGTGGCAACTAAGTCCTTATGAATACGAGCTTACACTTGCTTTTTGAACTTTTGTGAATGAAATACTGGTTTACTTGAAACTATATCTATGTACATTTTAAACTCTCCATACAAATGTCAGCCCCAGTAAACATTAAAAAACCGTGGCCTTATGAGCGGTTTCGCACTACGTCCGATTCGAATCCGTGAAAATATGGTCCGCAGTAGCCGTAGAACTATTTCTATGGTAATTTACGCACTAGATCCGATCTCCGTCATCCGATTTCTTTCCGTCATTTTAAAATCTCCATTCTGGAGAAGATTTTTGATGGACCGAAGTAGCCATAGTATTACGTGTATGAACGCTCGCGCACTGCGTCCGAGTTAAAACCGAGCTGCGTACGAGCAGAGAGGCAGCGGGGCGGGCGGGGTATGCGGCTGGGTGACGTGAAGCGGCAGGCATTCAGTGTATTAGTTCAGTGTTGCAGCGAGCGCATACATTGTTATTAGCGTTATGTTTCTCTACACAGTTTTTACTTTAATTGAAAATGTTGAAAATAACCCATATTTTCACAGGTTTGGATCGGAATCGGATCGGACTAGTGCGTAAGTAATATCCGAATTCGGTCCGAGGTTTCTAGCCCCATGTTTTTACGGGTTCGAATCGGAATTGGTACGGACGTAGTGCGAAACCGCTCTATAACAATACGCATCGTTAGCAAGTTGCAGAGCACGTACAGCGCCATCTATTTGTGTCAAGAGACTTTATTGCGACATAAACAATACCAAAAAATTAGAAACCTTATTTTATGAATACATGTATACCTACTGTATTAAATATCTTCTTCTGCAGGGGCCTATCCACTACTGGAGGTTGGCCGTTAACTCTGCGAATTTGTCCCGGCCCTGTGCCACGCTGAACAGCTGTTCAGCATTGATGACTTCCGTCCAATATAATGATCCTCAACCATGATTTTTCTTCGTCCAACACGCCACCTTCCCTCGACTTTGCCCATCATAATTAATATATTTTTTTTATACAACATAGGAAGGCAAACAAGCAGGTGGGTCACCTAATGGTAAGTGTTCACCACCGCCTATAGACACCTGCAACAACAAAGAGTGCAGATGCGTTGCCAACCCAGAGGGCTAAGATGGAATACCTCTTGTGCCAGTAATTACACCGGCTGTCTTGCTCTCCACGCCGGAACACAACAGTGCAAGCACTGCTGCTTAGCGGCAGGATTAGCGAGCAAGATGGTGGTAGCGATCCGGACGGTCCTTGCACAGGGTCCAATTGCAATTGAAGAAGTTGGTCTGTCATTCCTAAACACTCGCCCCAGATACTCAAATTTTTCATACAATCTGACAAATACATATTTTAAATTGTTATGATGGGTAATGGAAACATTTCGTTCGGAAAGGAAAAGAAAAAAAATATTTTTCCAATAGTTTCAAATTTTTCCAATATTTTTCTGATATTTTTCCTAATCTAAAAATTTACTTGCTTAAAAATAATGATAACTACACCGAAATAAAATCTACATTTAATCTTAAACGATTACAATACTTAAGTAATACATTGAAAATAAGTAAGAAAGAAAATGAAATGTCTCTTGTCTTTATGAAATGGTTTTATTTCAATAAAACGTTATTTTATTTATTTTTGTGTAAATATTACACTAAACAATATTATTCCATTATTTTTCCATTTATTTATTTTTCCGAAACATAAACTGAAAAATTTCAATGACTTGAAAATTTTCGGAAAATCACCCATCAATACACAGGCCCCTGGGGTTCTATAAAATTAAAAAAGACGATCTCTATTAAAAAGATTATCGAAACATAATTTTGCTATCACTGCACTTTGCTATAACAACATTTATGATACCTAGTTTCTGTATACCTACCACTATCTACAATATGTACAAGTTTTGATTTGAATATGGTAGCTTGGAGACAGTAAAACTTATCAGTGTGTCCCTATCGTCATGCATAACATCAAGAGAGTGTGGAGCTACGAAAACTTCTAGAATTATACTACTAGAATAGAATTATACTACTTTATCTATCTTTAAGTTTTTTTATGACCTTTATTTTTGCTGATCGTAG